>QNUK01000405.1:0-635049 GCA_013621035.1 Clarias magur | reverse complement strand
TTTTGAGGCTTTGAATGTAAATGTTTTAGGCAAAACCACAGCCACGTTACATAGCGAAATTAAAGAGCCAATCAAATCTCTTCTTTCTGTCCCACAACCAGTGAAGTGAAACAGTGAAGTGGGCAGACAGCTGATGTTAGTGACCTAAATGCATGCAGTGGATTTTTTTGGAGAATGTTAAAACCAATAAAAAGGAGGTTTACACTCTGTTCCTGCCACTTTAGTTGATGAACCCCAGCATTTATGAACTACAGGTATGCATCACTTAACATTCTCGACACAGTCTGTGAAGTAGGACATTATCAATTTGGATGTTGCGCAAGCCCCTTATTCTATACTTAAGAAAGATATATGGGATACTGTAATGTAACTTTTTGTTTCACTTCTAAATCAAATTTTCTCTTTTTCTCTTCCTCCTGCGAGCATTATAAATGTTAAGGCAATGTTTTCAAAACAAAGAGCATGCTAAAATGGGTTGAGGTCAACTGACATTTAAGAACACTCAATTTCTTTGAACCTTTTGGGTTGCCCTCATTGTAAATTCTGTGTATTATTCTGTGCAAGTTCCAGTGGCAGCCATCCATGCTCATGCCATACAATTGCTACCACCATGTTTGACAGATGATGGGGTACACTATGGAAACTTCTACTCTCCTCATAATCTAGTCCATCTTCATTTTATCTAGCCAGTAAATCTTGTTCCAGAACAAAGAAACTTTTGTAGATGTTTTGTTGCATAATGAATTAATTTTATTTACAGTATTTTGTTTTTTGGGGTTACCACCCTTAGAGGGCGTGTTTTTTGGGGTTCCCACCCTTAGAGGGCGCCTTACTTAGCATTTACTGTGCATAAAAGACACTACCGTGCATATGGTGATGGTCAGTACAGAAATGGGCTGCAGGGATCATAGGTTCTGTAGTCACAGGTACCCAAGAACATGCAGACTGTATAAACAGGTGAGGAAATCATAGCAGTTCTTAACAAGTCTTGCCAATTCTTAGCTGATTTTTCTGTTTATTGCTGATGATGTCATTCTCACTCACTTACTCATTGTCTGTACTGCTTCATCCTGTATATAGGGTCACGGGGGCAGCACACACTGCGGGCAATTTGGGAATGTCAATTAGCCAAATCTGCAAGTCTTGGGACTGTGGGAAGAAACCAGAGTACCTGGGGAAACCCTACCAAGCACAGGGAGAGCATGCAAACTCCGTGCACACAAAGGGGGGAATCAAATCAAACCCGGACCCTGGAGGTGCAAGGGAACAGTGTGAACAGTGTGAACCTTTAAGCCTGATGTCATTCTAAACTATCTAAATAATAAGCAAAACATTGATAAGCAGTTATTTGTTTCTTTTGTGATAAGCAAAAACACTTTCGCCCTGACTGTTCATACCTGTATGTACAGTATTCTGCAGGGACATGCACTCTGTTCATGTCCATGGTTTCTTCTCTTCTCCTTAGAAATACATGGCAGGTTGTGGACTGGCAATTAAGTGTCTGAATATGTACTGTATGTATGTGAGCCTTGACCCATTCAGAATGTAGTTTCACCTCACATGTACCTGGAATATTATTAAACATGGAATGCGTAATTCCCAATAGAAGGGACAAAGGGCAAGCCAAGAAATTAATTCAATAGAGTAAAGTGTCATACACAGTAAAAAGGTAATAAAAACACACAACCACATGGGAATATGGGAAGAGTTCACAACAAAAAAAGTCAGTGTGGGAAGCAGTGGTTATGTTAGGACTCCTGAGAGTGTGACCTCTGCTGGCATGGCAAGGAAATGTCCAAAGTCCTTTTTTCCCCGTAAGATTGGCAAAGATCAGCTAACTGGCTTGTTAATGATCCGGAAACTGGACAGAGTTTTACCCGGACACGCACAATCATAAGCTGTTTTGTATCTTAATTTTTCAATCATACTACAAGTTGTGACAAATGTGGATCTAACAATGATCAGCATTTTTTAATAGCTGGAAAATACATTAATATCATCCAAAATAGACAATAATCAATTAATAATCAATAGACAAATCAATTAGTCACATTGCAATTCACTGATTGATGTTTCTTAAAGGATGTTACATATTGTACAGTATATGGGAGTCCAATGTAGAAATGCTTTAAATAAAGTGTTACCAGAAATCTTGTTTCCAATATATCACACACAACAATGTTTAATCTGCATCACTGCTGTCATTATTTGAGATGAGGTGAGATGAAAAGAGATGAATTAAGTTGAGATGAGATGAATTGAGATGAGTTCAGATGAAATGAAATTGCTGAAATTGAGATGAGTTGAGATGAAGTGAGATCAGTAGGGATGAGATGAGATGGAACTGGAGAGATATGTTCTCTTTTACACACAGACGTTAAGAGTTCGAGCAGCAGAATTTTGGATCATCTGTAATGCTGCCTGAGAAACCCCAAAATACAAATCTTTACAGTAATCAATACGAGTGGTGATAAAGGTGTGGATAGATATTTCAAAATGCCTAAAGGACAAAACAGGTTTTGCCAATTGCCTTAACTGAAAGAAACTGGACCGAACCACAGCACTGATCTGTTTAAGGCCATGGTCAAAAATAACACCTAAATTTGATGCTTTGCATTTAACATACTGCTCCAAGACTCCTAAATCCAGAAGTGGAACTCCAGAACCAAATACCAAAACCTTAGTCTTTTTATCATTACAATTGAAAACATTTGGGTCTAACCATGCCTTTATGTCATCTAGACATGTTAACAAAGCCTTGACAGAGTCTTCCTTCCATTTTAACGGGAGATAAATCTTTATTTTTTAGCCGAAGACTATCACGTGTTTCCTCCGAACCACGTGACGCCAGCCGACCGCATCTTTTCGAACTGCTCGCTCGCGCACCGTTGGGGACGGCGTAACACACTCGGAGGACAGCGCTATCCGCTCCTTCTGCTGCGCGAGCTCACAGACGCCCCTGACTGGCTGTAGAGCCGTGATTAATGTCGGAGCACTATGTACCTCTCATCCCTCCCCTCTGAGAGAGCTCGGCCAATCAGCTCTCTCTAGACCTCCGGCTGCGAGAGGTTACAGCACCACCCGGGATTCGAACTAGCGATCTCCGGATGATAAACGGGAGATAAATCTGACTATTATCTGCATACCAGTGAAAGGAGATGCCATGTTTTCTCAGAATATATAGTGGCAACAAATACAACGAGAAAAGAAGGGGTCCAAGGATATAACCCTGTGGGACCCCATATGTCAGAGGAGCTGAGGGGGACTCAAGATCTCCAAGACTAACAGAGAATGGTCTATCAATACGATAGGATTTAAGACCAGATCTAAACCAGTCTAGAGCTGTTCCCCTAATTCCCACCCAGTGTTCTAAGCGTGACAGAAGGATGCCATGGTCTACTGTATCAAAGTCAGCTGTTAAAATCAAGCAGCAGTATGATAGTACGTGATTAGAAGAAATGAGATGAAATGAGTAAAGATGAGATGAGATGAGTTGAGATTATATGAGATGAGATGAGGTGAGGTGAGATGAGATGAATTGAGATGAGCTGAGCTGAGCTGAGCTGAGATGAGATAAGATGAGTTGAGATGAATTGAGCTGAGGTGGGATCAAAACAGATCAGGTGATATGTGATTCCTCAAATAAAAGCACAGTATGAACAATGCCATTTCGTAGACCTGGCTTTTAATTATTTTGAGTAAGCTGTTTCCATCTGCAGGCAAATTCTTAAGTACGTCCCTTGTGAAGCTGTGAGGCCAAAATATGGAGCAAACAAGATTATCCTATAAGCCAGTTATGCACTGTAGCAGCCAGACTGTCAACATGTCATGCTAATAATAAATCCCTACTACTAATAATAAGAAGAAATATAATAAGAACCACATAATAATAATAATAATAGTAATAATGGTTATACCATTCATACTAACAATAATTGGTATTATATCAATAATATAGGAATTGTTACTTGGAAAATATTAACATTTTAATATTTATTGCAAAAATACAACGTATAATTTATTTATAATTAGTCCTGGAATGATCCAACTAATAAAATAGTGAAAATATTTATATAATTCTGCACACACCAAACACCAGTACAGGCATCTAGTAGCTTGTGTTACTAAATCCACTACCTGTACATTTCCCAAATTCTATTGTATGTGAAATTGTTGACCTGTATAAAACTGTATAAAGCTGGCAAAATTTGATGTGCTTATTCTATGTCGGGTTTACTGGGAGTGATCCTAAAGCTACCACTAAGAAGGTGTAAGGCAAAGCATCCACTTGATGGTCTCAAGAGATGGACTGAAATATGCAGAGCAAAAAGGCCTGAGCCCAGGAGATCAGAATGAAAAACTGTCTGTCATAATAACTGGAAGAGGTGAAGAAAAGGGCAGGCGAAGTGAGAGTGGCAGTCATATGCGAACCACATGCAAATGGAGCCGAGCCAGCGCACACAAGATGCAGCTTCTTCCAGCATTCTGGTGAAGGACAGTCATTGTGAGAGCGAAGAACTGCACAAAGCCAATGGCCCTGGAGGAGCTTAGTGCTCTTACTGATGGAAATATGCATTTAAGTAGACAGTGGTCTGCAAATTAGACCTTGAACATCTCCTCAACAGCAGTACTACACAAGGGCAGGAAAGTCTCCTGATAAAAATAAAGATAACATGAAGCATGATAGGAATGCATTATAGATTTTAACTCTTGGCTTTGCTATGACAAGTCACAACTGCTTGAGTTTAATGTCATATAAATAATGTCAAATATAAATGCACAGATGTACAGTACTGTGCAAAGGTTCTGGACACATGCAAATATTGTCCAGGATAGTGTGTAGAGCCTGCAAGGGTTTTTAGACACCTTGAATATTTGCATATTTTATATTGTTACAATGGCAGCATGGTGGTGTAGAGGTTAGCACTGTCACCTTGCACCTCCAGGGTCGAGGGTTCAATTCCTCGCATGAAGTTTACATGTTCTCACCGTGCTTTCTGGGTTTTCTCTGGGTACTCCGATTTCCTCACACAGTCCAAAGACATGCAGATTAGGCATTCCCAAATTGCATGTAGTGTGTGAATGAGCATGTGAGTGTGGATTGGCACCCTGTCCAGGGTATACCCCGCCTTCTGTAGTCTTCCCTATGCCTTTGTGGCCTGGATTGCCATGCAACTGTGGTAGCACTTCCTTCTGTAGTCCTGTTAACCCTTTACTTACAGTATTTTATCAGTACTGTCCCGGACTTGCAGGGCTGTAGAACCTGTGCCTGTGATAGGTAGGAATGGATTACTGTTGGCAGATTAAACAATAATGAAAGAAGATGTTGAAAGAAGAGTTCTTGTTAGTATCCATCCACAACAAACCCAGATCCACAGGTTGGTTGTGTGGCACTGGAGGATCGACCGCCAACCAGTCATATGTAAGGATTACCATGGCAGGCAACTCAAAGGTTAACCATAATACACATCAAGTACCTTTAACTCATTGGCTACACAAAGCTGCTACCACCAACAAGGCTGCAAGTTTTTTTTTTTTACAGATGTATTGCGGGAAGAAACATTCAACAATGATAGATACCGTTTGGCCCAGTGTCCAACAATACCCACTCGCTATGCAATCTACCTTTGGACACTGGGAGGGACTACTTTGGAAGAGACTACAGTAGTTTCCTGCAGGCTAAAGGTTAGTTGCAGAATGAAAACACAGGGGGGAAAAATCATGAATGGGCCAGGCAAAGAGCAAGAGCAAGCTTTTCTATCAAGAGAAACTAAACAAGGAAGCAACAAAGCACTCCTTTGAGAAAATAGAGGAAAGTAATGCACTGAGCCACATAATGAGACTTAATGAGTTGCCACAAGTACTGTAACATTTCCAGATGTCTTTCACTACATTGTTTTAATGTGAGTGCTTACACAATTGAACGGATCAGAAACGACCCCCCTGGGGGCCTGCATTCAGTTCACTAATAAATGGATGCAGGACTTGGAGATCCAGTTCCAGTGGAGTCTGCATATTGCACTGTACGTGCATGACTGGCATAACAGAGTGTTGGTGTAGCAGTGCAGATACGAGGGATCGATTTTATGGCACAAATAAATATTGTCAAAATGTTATTCCATGTGCTGTGCAACATAGGAACAACAATGCCGGATATGCAGTACATATAGAAAAACAATTCTTCACATGCGAGCACATCTTTCACATCCTGCTGGCAGCACTCCTGCACACGTTAGTCCGACACTAATGACGTCCAATTCAAAATATGTCAACACCAAGTTCCAAGGGCGCAGTTTATGAAGAAGGCCACTGTTCTCAGTCACATGCTTACCCGCCCTTTGAGCAATGCCATTTAGATGCCATTGCAATGCCAGCTAGATCCATTGGTGTTGCAGGTACAGTACAGTGTTGTTCTCTGTGGGAACTTGTGGTCTTTGTCTTCCGGCTAAACAGCTGAGTGTTCACCGAGGTGAAGCAACAACTCTGTAGGTATAGGTAGTCCCTGATTTATGAATATTCAATTTACGAATTTTTGCGACCGCGGTTCTACTTCTGGTTCCATCACAGAAGTACATCACGTGTATTATATACAATACATAATACAATATTTTCAATGAATGTATAAAATGTCTAAAGTCTGGTATATTCTATGTGTGAGGGTATGGAAGAAAGGAGTCGGCCTCATCGGTTTCGGTGAATCACTCCGGGAGCATGATGATAGAAAATGTCTGTCCTGTAAAGCTGTCCTGAAGGTGAATTCCTCTCTAATTTCAAAAAATCCTCAACAAAACAGAGTTTACAGTCCAATACAGTGGAAAACAGCTCTAAGACAAAATGGCGTCTGGGATTCCCCTGACGATTTAAAGGTGCAGAGACAACATTTCACTGTGAGATTAATTTCCATAGACACAATTACGGTTTTTAGCCACTGTAGTGGACAGATTTAGTCAAGTATGCTTTACTTTGTATATTCGTATCAAAGGCATATAAGACTCATGTTGTTGTGTTTTTTTTTTTTTTTTTGGATTTTTCCCCGATTTTCTCCCTAATTTAGTCGTGTCCAATTCCTCCCCGTCACTAGGGGGCTCCCACATTAAGGCTACTACTTCCACTCAGCCGGGAGGGCCGAAGACTATCACGTGTTTCCTCCAAACCACGTGACGCCAGCCGACCACATCTTTTCGAACTGCTCGCTCGCGCACCGTTGGGGACGGCGTAACACACTCAGAGGACCTCGCTATCCACTCCCTCCGCTGCGCGAGCTCACAGACGCCCCTGACTGGCTGCAGAGCCATGATTAATGTCGGAGCACTATGTACCTCTCATCTCTCCCCTCTGAGAGAGCTCGGCCAATCAGCTCTCTCTAGACCTCCGGCTGCGAGAGGTTACAGCACCACCCGGGATTCGAACTAGCGATCTCCGGATGATAGGGCGAGCGCTTTAACCACTGCGCCACTCGGAGGCCCTTGTTGTAGTATTTACTGTAAGAACAAATCATACTTACGAACATGCTCCCGGAACGGAACTTGTTTGTAAGTCGGGGACTACTGTTACAGTCCCAAAGTCTTGAACAACCCCTCATTTCTTCATATTACATTGAATTCAATTATGTGGATTAATTTAAAGAAATGGGAAGAAATGTCTTCCTGCGGGGCGGCACAGTGATGTAGTGATTAGCACTGTCGCCTTGCACCTCCAGGGTCTGGGTTCGATTCCCGGCCAGGCTTGGAGTTTGCATGTTCTCCCCGTGCCCTCTGCGTACTCTGGTTTCTTCCCACATTCCAAAGACATGTAGATTAGACTGATTGGCATTCCCAAATTGCCTGTAGTGAGTGTATATGTGTGTGGCCTGCGATGGATTGGGACCCGGTCCATGGTGGACCCTGCCTTGTGCCCTAAGCCTCCGGGGATAGGCTCCAGGCCACGCGTGACCCTGAATACAGGATAAAGTATAGAAGATGAGTCAAGATGTCACCGTGTCGCCCCTGATTAAGCTGCAATATTTAAATAATGCTGTCCTGAGACTGAATAAATGCCAAATAAATTTAAAACATGTCCTCACAAAAATTCAATGATCATGAATCTGTGTTTAAAAAATAAAGGGTAAAATTATTGATAAGTAGCAGGATCTAAGTAAAAGAAAGAGAGTAATTTGTCATTTGTACTTCTATATAAGGAATCATTATATTATATATCATAATCATTATATACTGTATAAGGAATAAAATTAACTATTTAGGTGGCTGATAAAATTGATCTTAATCCTATATGCACATGATGAGGTAAGGTGAAGGTGCCTTGAATAAGTGAAGCAAGTGGTGGTAGCATGGCAGCATGTTAAGAGTCTTAAGCCCTCTGTCTCTTTGTTACATGCTACCACCACCATGCTTCTTCTTTTTTTTTTTTTTTTTTGCCTCACTGTAAGCACATTATGTTGCACCAAATTAATTTTACTAACAGCATTCATGGTGTCACAAGGCAATGATTAGATACAGTTGACATTTACTGTATCTTTTGTGCACACAAGGAAATGACCATAAATAAGTGAAGCAAGGTTACAGTGGCATCATATTTAGCGTGTCATTGACACTTATTTCACCTTGGCTTTCATGATGCTGTGAGACATTTCTAATGCTTTACTACACAAAGGTCTACTCTATATAATGAATGCTATTTCTAATTTGATTTGTTTGTATCAAAACTAATGTAGGTGTTTCACAGGTTTGGGAGCGAATGCTTATGATAAGACTAACAGATGAGACAGATGTAAAATTACAGAAATTGATTAAAAGTGAAAATACATTTCATATCTTTTGCTAGACTAAACTTTCGAACAAGACAAATTAAATAAATATGACTTCTAACCTGGCTGGCTTTAACTTTCAGAGCCTTTAACTTTTATACACTCACCTAAAGGATTATTAGGAACACCATACCAATACAGTGTTTGACCCCTTTCGCCTTCAGAACTGCCTTAATTCTTCGTGGCATCGATTCAACAAGGTGCTGAAAGCATTCTTTAGAAACGTTGGCCCATATTGATAGGAGAGCATCTTGCAGTTGATGGAGATTTGTGGGATGCACATCCAGGGCACGAAGCTCCCGTTCCACCACATCCCAAAGAACTCATTGTCATGTTCACAAAACCAATCTGAAATGATTCGAGCTTTGTGACATGGTGCATTATCCTGCTGGAAGTAGCCATCAGAGGATGGGAACATGGCGATCATAAAGGGATGGACATGGTCAGAAACAATGCTCAGGTAGGCCGTGGCATTTAAACGATGCCCAATTGGCACTAAGGGGCCTAAAGTGTGCCAAGAAAAGATCCCCCACACCATTACACCACCACCAGCAGCCTGCACAGTGGTAACAAGGCATGATGGATCCATGTTCTCATTCTGTTTACGCCAAATTCTGACTCTACCATTTGAATGTCGCAACAGAAATCGAGACTCATCAGACCAGGCAACATTTTTCCAGTCTTCAACTGTCCAATTTTGGTGAGCTCGTGCAAATTGTAGCCTCTTTTTCCTATTTGTAGTGGAGATGAGTGGTACCCGGTGGGGTCTTCTGCTGTTGTAGCCCATCCGCCTCAAGGTTGTGCGTGTTGTGGCTTCACAAATGCTTTGCTGCATACCTCGGTTGTAACGAGTGCTTATTTCAGTCAAAGTTGCTCTTCTATCAGCGTGAATCAGTCGGCCCATTCTCCTCTGACCTCTAGCATCAACAAGGCATTTTTGCCCACAGGATTGCCGCATACTGGATGTTTTTCCCTTTTCACACCATGCTTTGTAAACCCTAGAAATGGTTGTGTGTGAAAATCGCAGTAACTGAGCAGATTGTGAAATACTCAGACCGGCCCGTCTGGCACCAACAACCATGCCACGCTCAAAATTGCTTAAATCACCTTTCATCAATTTGTTTTGGGAATGACAGATACAAGTCATGCATTATGGCCAGAGGGATTTTGAGCTATTCTTCTTGGAGAATAGTGGGCAAGTCACTACGTGGTTCTGGTAGAGGAAAACGTTTCCTGACTCGCTCCTCCAAAACACCCCAAAGTGGCTCAATAATATTTAGATCTGGTGACTGTGCAGGCCATGGGAGATGTTCAACTTCACTTTCATGTTTATCAAACCACTCTGTCACCAGTCTTCCTGTGTGTATTAGTGCATTATCATCCTGATACACAGCACTGCCTTCAGGATACAATGTTTGATTCTGAGGGTGCACATGGTCCTCCAGAATGGTTCGGTAGTTCTTGGCAGTGACGCGCCATGATATTGCAGCCCAAACCATGACTGATCCACCCCCATGCTTTAGGCATGCAACAGTCTGGGTGGTACGCTTCTTTGGGGCTTCTCCACACCGTATCTCTCCCGTATGTGGGAAAGACAGTGAAGGTGGACTCATCACAGCCCAGGATTTCCACTGCTGACACCATTGGAACCGACGTTTGGCATTGGCACGAGTGACCAAAGGTTTGGTTATAGCAGCCCGTCCATGTACACTGACCCTGTGGAGCTCCCGAACAACAGTTTTGGTGGAAACAGGAGAGTTGAGGTGCACATTTAATTCTGCAGTGAGTTGGGCAGCTGTGGTTTTATGTTTTTTGAATACAATCCCTTTCAGACAGCTTCCTCTTGCGTCCACAGTTATGCCGGTTGGATGGGGTTCGTCCTTCTTGGTGGTATGCTGACATTCCCCTGGATACCGTGGCTCACAAAGACTTGCTGTCTTGGTCACAGATGCGCCATCGACAATTTGTCCTCTTTTGAACTCTTATATGTCTCCCATAATGTTGATTGCATTGCAATATTTTAAGCAAAATGGTACTATTACTCTGCTAATTAAACCTTCACACTTGGTCTTCACATTACTGGTGGAATGAGCAGTCAATCAAAATTGGCCACCAGGCTGGTCAAATTTAGCCATGAAACCTCCAGTACTAAATTGGCCAGTGTTTCAGTTTCATTGTCCAAAGCCTGTATATATCTAATATACCGTATATTAAAGAATAAATCATCACCTTCTGACAAGTCAGCATATGAAATGTTAACAATTAATCGGCTGTTCAGCTTTATAAGGCGATAAAGAGTTGATAAAGAAGCCTGGGTGAAAATTTACAGAAAGGCAGAACTTTCAAGGATGCTACAGTACACTGAATGACCACACGATGGCGTAAAGACCTAACACAGCAAGCGTTGGTTTCAAGCCTGATCAATACCCATTACTCCAAGCCAGATGAGAATGAAGAAAAGTTTGCAGCTAAGAATGCGTTTTCCAAAGTGTAATGTCTGTATTGAGAGACTGTGACTTAAGTCAAACATCATCATTAATACAAGGGGCATTCAAGTCAAAACCGGGACTTTTGATTGTGCAGAATAACAGAATGAGAGTAAGAACTTCATTACTTTCTCCATATAATCCCCTGCTACACTAATGCACTTATCCCAGTGTTTCACTCGTGCTTGGACACTATAAACGTAGGACGTTTTTTAGGAGTCATAACCGAACTGCCTGCTTCACATCTGAAACGCTGGCCTCCCAGGAACTCCGTTAATGGCCCAAACATGGGGAAATGGCTTTGAGTGAGGTCAGGGCCGTACGGGGGACGTGGCAATAATACCTAGCTGAGCGGTGTTGGTGTATAATTGTGTGTACAGTTCCCACAGACTGATGTGTTGCTTCCAGAAGCTGGTGATTTTCAAGGATCAGACGCTGCACTAGCTGAATGTTAAAGGGAATGACAGCAGTGGGGATCGTCATTCACAGACGTACTGCCTTCTTTAAAGCGTTTGCACCGTTTAAATGTTTTACTGCAGCTAAAAGTCTCATCACTATACCATAAATGTCAATCGGCTTTACTCCTCTATCGGTGAGAAAGTCCCTGAACAGTCCAAAAAGCAAGAACACTAATGTGGCAACCTCTGGGAAAACACTACCAAGTGCTACCACCAGGGGACACTGTCACATAAGTTGCTGCAACACTGCAGTTTAATAGCCTTGGGTTACACTTCATGGTTGAGATGGTAATGTACTATAACACTATTTTAAAAGTATGCCTGAAGTTGATTATACATGGTTTACTGTAGGCAAGAAATTTAAAGAGGAGATTTAAATAGCAAAAATGATCAGAGACTAAAGACGATAAGGAAACGTTTAAATAAAAAGAAAGTAATAATAATACGATTTAGATATGACCTTTAGTTGTACAGTATATGCCATGTTAAACACATTCCGTCTGGGATTCACAGGCAGACATTTTTTAAATTTTTTATTGTGTTTTCAGTGGCATGTTGTCCATTTAAAAACTAGCTTCTGTATGGATGCATGGACACTATTTCTTCAATTCTTCACTAGTTCTTCAAATCAAGTCAAAAATGGTTTTAATTGTCATTCCAACCATATACAGTTCAGTACACAGTGAAACAAAACAGCGTTCCTCCTGCACCATTGTTTCAATTCACAGTGTACTGAACTGGATAGTTGAACTGATTAGAGATTCCAGAGGAACTGTTTACATGGATGCTGATCCTCAAGCACAAAGCATTTCATCGGTATATAACTTGCTTGACATTCGGTTCTGCTCAATGTGAAGCGTTTGATCTGCCAGAAATCTAACAGAACACTGAGGTGCGGTTAGACTGTCTGTGTTTTCTAATAAATCCTGTGTTCTATGTTTTTATTAGTTATAAGGATTCCGTCTCTTCTATGATTGGTTAGATGCTTTATTATGTATGAAATGGCGAGCCAATCAGTTCTCCTTCCTCAGCCAGAGACTAAAGCAAAAATGAATAGGAGAGAGAGAGAGAGAGAGAGAGAGAGAGAGAGAGAGTTGAAGTTACCCCCTCATGGGGCAAACGTCGAAGTGATCCGCATCCCAGTTATTTTAAAACTTCTGTCTCATCGGCGGTTTCCGTTCAAGGCTTCTGTCTCCCCAGTCACGGCTGTGCAGGTGTGCATGTGTTCCATCATTCATTCATGTGTTCATTTGTGGTCTGAGGGTGCCATTATTTAATATCTAAGATTTTTGCACAGTATGGAGTAAGTGTTTTGTCATGTGTACTATATGAATGCCTAGACAAGTTCAAGGAAGGTCCCACAACTGTTAGCCATCAAGATGGAGCAGGATGCTCGTCCATGTCCAAGACTAACGAGAGACATCAGCACACTTCTGCCCACGCTGTCGACGCTCTCCAAAAACTTTGTTTTGAGGTGTTAAAGCGTCCTCCCTATAGTCCTGATCTCACTCCATCTGATTTTCACCTGTTTGGTCCCCTGAAAGCAGCCGTACGAGGACGAAGGTTCACTTCTGATGAAGATGTGCAGACAGCGATGCATTCGTGGCTCACGGCTCAGCCTGAA
This sequence comes from Clarias magur, assembly GCA_013621035.1. Lineage (NCBI taxonomy): Eukaryota > Metazoa > Chordata > Actinopteri > Siluriformes > Clariidae > Clarias > Clarias magur. The sequence continues at coordinate 621,678 of QNUK01000405.1, read as the reverse complement.
ACATTTTGTTATGAGGGAATATGAAAGCTTGTTGACGGATGGACAAAGTGTATAAGCAAGGAGATATTATTATTATGATTATTATTATTATTATTATAAAAGTTTATTCAAATGAATTTAGGAGTGCGGATAATTTTTGACTCACCCTTATACTTATTCCAGCCAGAGAGAACTGATACTCTACTGAATGAATTAGCACAGGTTTACACTTTTCATCAGGTCTGACTCTTCCGATCGAGGCGGTTACACTGGTTACATTTGTATGCCAGTTAAAATTATTAGTGCAATACTGTATTAGTTTCCATGTAAATGCACCTACTGTCACAGCTGACCCAAACAGACGCCCAAGCTCTGCAGCCACACTAACCAAATACTAACCCACTAATACACACTAATACACCACCACACCCCTGATAGAGCTTATACACATTAAAACATGATCTGCTGTCAGCCGGATCTCTAAACCAGAGCAAAATGGGGAAATTAGCCTGCAGGTGGTGGGGAGTGGTGGGGGTCAAAGGTGACAGCACGTTGCTGGATTGGGTGATCACGAATGGCTGACCCACACAAGGGTTGCACCTTAGGACATGACCTCATGTCAGTCATCCCCCAGTTAACATCGAAACTCTAACGGCATGTCGGAAGCCTGAGGTGGTTACATCCACCTTAAACATGAGTGTGAAAAGTGATCGTAGCCAAAGGATGGGGGAAAAACAAAAAGAACAGGGTTCGGTTACGCAGAACTGTGGGCGAGTAAACAAATAATCCAGGTTTTTTTTTTTTTTATAGATTTTATATTTAGGATCAATCGAATATACCGAGTACAATCTGTAAAACAAAACGAGTTTATTTTATTTCAAGAGTTATGATAATGCCCTGCGATGGATTGGCACCCTGTCCAGGGTGTACCCTGCCATGTGCCCTAAGTCTCCTGGGATAGGCTCCAGGCCCCCCGTGACCCTGAATACAGGATTAAGCGATACAGATGATGAGTGAGTGAGTTATGATAATGATGGTATATCTTGAAAAGTTACAGAACATCACAGAAACTTAATGATAATATGTTTTCCTCCAAACATACACTCACTCGGTCACTCATCGTCTATACCGCCTTATACAGAGATGAGGGGGCCTGGAGCCTATCCCTGGAGACTTAGTGTTACACCCTGGGCAGGGTGCTAATCCATCATAGGGACACACACACACACACTACGGGCCAATTTGGGAACACCAATTACCCGGAGGAAACCCACCAAGCACGAGGAGAACATGCAAACTCCATGTACACAGACCTGAGACTGGAATCGAACCCGGAGCCAGGAGGTGCGAGACGACTACGCCACTGAGCCACATCCATATACACAGTAGATACATATTAATTAAATCTTCTGTTGACTTTACATGTTGACTTCACCCAACCCAAAAGAAAAAGTCCTTACTGAAGATTAATGAAGGAACAATTAATTATGCATACTGTACATGATTCGTTATTGTGAGCCTAATGTCACTGCTCTTGCTTTAAATGTCCTGTTCTATCATTTCTACAAACAACATACAACACACATCATACTTCTTTTTTTTTTTCTTTTTTTTTTTAAATATACATGCCACAGTCCTGAACAATCTTTAATATTTATCAATATTAGTATCGATCCCTGACGTACCACAAAGTTTCCGCTGCCTGCATCTGGCACACCTGCGAATAGAACGGCCATAAATCACAGCATGCAAGTGTGTGTGCTTTTAATTTGCTTCTTTGAAAGCCTAATATACTTCCCTGAAATAAGCAACAGTCACGGTTCAAACAAGCACACTGAGACAGAGCACATGTTGTTCAAGGTCAAGTGCAATTACTTTTACATCTTTAATACACTCCGGTAGCTCGACCCTGTGTTGGTTCATACTCGAATACAGAAGTGTATTGTACTGTAATTACTGTACATACTGTAAGTGCATTGTATTATATAATTGTAACATTTTCTACACCATTTGTTGCGTTAGTTCTGTACATAATGTAGTGTAAAAACAGGACGTATGTTTTTAATTATTATGTTCACAACCCATTTATTGGTTAGAATTTAGCTGGTTAAATTCATTTGGGTGATACACGGCAAAAACATGACAAACATCTTAGCAAGTGAAAACATCTTGAATATACAACAAATCAAGTATAGTTTCAAATGATCAAATGTTACTGAAATGGCAAAGAAAAACTTTTTCATTGTGTTTTCTTTGTTTGTAGGAATTTATTCCTTGTAAGAAGCAAAATGATCCGGCAATAGAACACAAAACAATCGCTTGCCATTTTTGCCTAGAAATGAGCTTAATAATCTTATGTCTGTTGTGTTGTAAACTAATTTCAAGTTATTATACATCATTTGGCTAGATTCAAGAATATTTCACTTGCTGAGATTTTTTTTATTATTATTTTTTACTTAATTGTATTATTATTTATTTTAAAATATTTATTTGATTTTTATTATTTATTCATAATATATTATTTTATTATTTATTTTATTTTATTATTTATTTAATATTATTACTTTCCATATCAAGTAAAAAAGAGATCAGAATCACCTTACAATTTGCATTTATAAAACAAATACCAAGGCATCCAGTACTACACACAGAACAATAGAAATTTTACAACAGAACCATAGAATTAAACTAATGGGTGGAAGCATCAGGTTGTGTCAGTGTTTGGGACAGAAATTGTTCGTATAAACAGGATTTACTTAGAGAAAGCGACACAGAAGCCAGCACTAACACCTAAACAGAAGAGAGTTACAGTTACAGAGAAAAAGTTCAAGAGAAGCAACCATGGAGTGGAGATGAGAGGACGAAAGAGCCATGATTTAGTGATGAATCATGAATCTGCACTGCACAAGGACACGATGATGGAAATTCCATTTAGTGCCATTCTATTGAAATATACATGTATAAAGACGACTGCCGGGAGAAAACAATTTGATTTCCCTACTCGTATGACACGTCAGGTGAAGGACCAGGGGAGACTGTGATGACAACACCACTCAGAGCACTGATTTACTGATGACGCATCTTGCCAGAGTGTAAATGCTTTTCTTGGGGAAACCTGTATCGCATCAAATACAACAAACACTCCGGGTCACAAACTGATTGAAAACTTTTGGTGGAAATTTCCAGACATTAGTCCATGACGAGGCTCCATCCTGGAAAACCTGATCTGTCAGTCGCTATCCGTTCAAAACGGCTGGAACCAGCTCGATGGAAAATACAATAAGTATTCATTGCAAAAAAAAAGTTTGTATTTTTTAAATGTATCTACAGTCTCTTAAATAAATAAGGACTTACTCACTCATCACTCATCATCTATACCGCTTCATCCTGTATTCAGGGTCGCGGGGACCTGGAGCCTATCCCAGGGCACAAGGCGGGGTACACACACACACACATACACACACGCTCATTCACACACTACAGGCAATTTGGGAACACCAATTAGCCTAACCTACATGTCTTTGGATTGTGGGAGGAAACCGGAGTTCCTGGAGGAAACCCACCAAGCATCAAAATATTTGACAAGAATCTAGTAAATTGAGATTTTTTTTGGACTGGTGTAAAACTCCTCCAAACATTTTAAAGAAGGCTGCGTCTATATGTCCAGGAACGACCCTGGTCGAGGTGACTCGGAGAGCACTACAGTCATTCCGTGAACCTTTAGCGAGTGGAACACCTGATACTTGGAACTCAACTAATAACTGGTCACCAACTTGCTGAAGAGAAGCATCTGTTCCTGGGAGGCCAGTGTTTCAGACATGATCATGGCATACCTTGATGGTATCCAAGCACTAAGTGAAACACCATGATAAGTGCATTAGTGTAGCAGGGGATTATACAGAGAAATAAATGGAGTTTCTACTCTCATAACTGTGTTCTGTTTTCCTGCACTGTTACTGTATATCCTCGTCGATTATTCGCAACAATAAAAAAGATAAGACAGAACATGTTCGTAATATTTTACCGTAACATTAAAATAACCACGCCTCCCATTCAATCAGAAAAATACAAAAAATAATCCAGTGCCAAGCGATCTTTTAGATGTTTCTGAACAATCGAAAGATTACAAACATTGATTCAACCGGCACTGAATCTCAGAGGCGTGCCGAGCTTGCGTGAATATAAAAGCAGAAATTGGAAGCTGGATGTTTCTAAATCCTAATTTATTGTCGGAAAGAAAAATCCTTTTCTGTCTGTCGCTGCTATAAAAGATAATTTAAGAAAGAGTTATCGCGCCGAGCATGAGGGGGAGCGCCGAGTAATTCAGGAAACCCAGAGACAGACAAGGCTTGATAACACATGTTTGAAAGCAGAGCCTGCTGGAGTGAAGAACTGTATGGGGAAGGAGGCCACAGATTGAACCATGTGTGTTTTTGCCTTTATAGATATCTTAATTGTGATCTTAAGATCTAAAACAAAACTGGAGATTGTAAAACTGTGAAATAACACATATGGCATTACGTAACAACAGCAGCAACAGTTAGTTGTTATTTTAAGACATGAAGGTCAGCTGTGCTGGATCGGTTCTTATAGTCAAGTGTATGACTAAACCCATCAAGCTCCACGACGAAACCGACTCTGGTGAAGACCTTCCCAGGAAGACAAAAACAAAACTTTCCTCTGCTGCAGAGAAGAAGTTCATGTACTAATCAACAAAGACTGTGTATTGTAATGTAAAATGTGGAATTCTTTCTCATTCTTTAATTCATCTTCCTCTCCCGGTCAGAGCCGGTCTGGATCCAGAGCCGATCCCGGGAGCACTGGGTGTGGAGGTGGAGGTTCTGTACTGCACTGTACTGTACACCCTGAACCAAATGCACACAATTCACACAACACTCTTCTTGATCATTTTCCTGCAACAGCATACTCACCCCAAAGTGATGGGTTTCCTACTTATTGTTCATTTTCAATGAATTTTATTTTATTTAATCAATTAACATCCAATGCATTTTATTTGTCACATACGGTACATGACCATACACTACTGTATATGATAGTGTTCATGACCTAAAGAAGTAAAGAAATGTATATTTAAACATTTCAAAATATGGAGTAAATGTTCAAATTTACAATTTCCAAAATTTGCAATAGAAAAAAAGGATTAAAAAAAAAAAAAAAGAAAATGTACAGATGAAACGTTGAACTTAAACAGGATGTGCAGAATGTGAAATATAATGTAAGATAGTGTGTACGGCCTCCTCATTTAAATCCATGCGAATTATTGTAATTTTGAATTCAAAATGGTAAAACTAACAATTATAACAGTCATATGTCATAGCAAATAATACAAAGAATCATTCCATAATAAATCTATGATTCCCTAATTAAAATAAACCTCTGTGAGACCGGGACACCCAGGGACACCAGTCACATCTCCTCTCTATTTGTATCTGTATCTCTCTGCTCGTATTTCTGAAAGAGTCCTTCACCTTTCTTTCTGAGCTTTTCATGTCTACAGAATTGGAAATGAAGCTTTCAGACTGGGGCACTGGGAGACGGTTTCTGAGTAGATGAATGGCATATTTTACATCCTGAACCTTTGTATTCACAGCTCAGGGCAACTTCAGTGCATTCCACGTCTCTTACCCAAACACAGCTCCAAAGCGCGACCCTCACTGAACCCTGACTTTGACATGAACCCAGAGGTCAGCTGCACGCCATTTCCATTTCAACCAAAACCTGAAGCCCACACACGCGCACACACACTCACACACACACACACACACACACACATACACAAACATACAGTACATGTGTCTTACTACCCGCAGACCTTCCACTGACATAATTATTTAAGAAGCTGATTAATGCGACTCTTTAACCTCAGTAGGCGAAAGGAAACCTTTGGGCTCTTTGTAGCCCTTAAACTTTATAGCCATAAAAAAAAAATCATATCTAGAGCTCAGGATTGTGCAGTATAGAGTGAGAGTTTTTTTTTTTTTCAACCAAGGCAATATGATGAACTGAATTTCATTTCATTTTACCCAACTATGAAGTACAAAAAAAGGGTCACACAGTCAAAGAAATATCACAGTTACACATGATTGTGTGTTTTATGGCTGATTCATTTTTTTCTATGACAAAAATAGATAAATAAAAATAAAGAAATATAATAATAATAATAATAATAATAATAATAATAATAATAATAATCTCATTTTGTGAGTTCTACATTTTTGTGTTGTCATTGCCATATTCTAGAAGTGGTAAAATCGACACATTATAAAAGTAATAAAGTAGATATACAGTCTTGTGCAAAAGTTTAGGCCCCCTTTGATAAATATTTTTTTTCATTGAAAAGATGTTAACACATTCTCTCTTGGAAATCGAAAAAATGCACAATATTTTCAGCAAACATTGATGCATAGTTACTTTTTATGTCATAAATTAAACAAAAATAAAAACATTATTGTGGCACTGTGCAAAAGTTTGGGCACCCTACATAATGAGTACTTAGTAATATTCGTTGGTCGTCTTGCATGCACAGCTCTTTTACAAATTTTCAATGATGTTTAAATCAGGGGACTGTGATGGCCGTTCCAAAACCTTCAGCTTGCGTCTCTTGAGATATTCCATAGTGGATTTCGAGGTATGTTTAGGATCATTGTCCTGTTGTAGAAGCCATCCTCTTTTCAGCTTCAGCTTTTTTACAGATGGTGTGATGTTTGCTTCCAGAATTTGCTGGTATTTAGTGGAATCCATTCTTTCCTCCACCCGTGCAATGTTTCCTGTGCCACTGGCTGCAACACAACCCCAAAGCATGATAGATCCAGTTAATAATGGGCAAGGTGTTCTTTTCATGAAATGCTGCTCCTTTTTCTCTCCAAACATGCCTTGTGGCCAATGAGTTCTATTTTAATTTCATCAGTCCACAGCACTTGTTTCCAAAACACATCAGACTTCTGTAGATGTTCTGTTGCAGACTTCTGACATTGGATTTTATGGGGACGCAGGTAAGGTTTTCTTCTGCTGACTCTTACATGAAGGTGTTGTGGAACGGTGCAGCACCACTCCTGAGTCTGCTAAATCTTCCTGCAGGTTTTTTTTTACAGTCAAATGGGGGTTTTGATTTGTCTTGTCCTTGTAGCCTTCTCCTGCATTGTGGGCATCAATAACTTTCATTTTCACAGTCTTACACAGCTGCAAGGCTTTGAAAATGGCATTTACTAATGACAGCTGACGCCATGCATCAGATCTAACGAGCTGATTAGGGTCTGAAACCTAGTAAAAAAAATCTGAGAAACTTTTTCCTTTTCGAATTTTATATTTTTGTTAAATTTATGACCTAAGAAGTAACTCTGGATCAATGTTTGCTGAAAATATTGGGCATTTTTTCCATTTCCAAGAGAGACTGTGTTAACATCTTTTTAATAAGAAAAAAAAATCACCAAAATCTGTTATTTATCAAGGGGTGCCTAAACTTTTGCATAAGACTATAAATGTTGCACATATATACTTTTAACCTATGCTGCGTTGCCTTGGGTTTTAAGGTCTTTTCCTTGTGGGTATTAACCATATTTCCAGAAAACTACAGAAGGATGTGTGTATAATATATATATATATATATTTATATAAAATAAACTGGAGTCTATCAAATAGCAGCCATTAACCTGCACACTGCCTGACTACCCGTTTGATATCCTTCACCTTACTGAAATACCCTGCACCTCTTTGCCAACATGTGGAGACACAAGAAAAGCACGCGACCAGAGACACAGCCTGGAGAAACCGTCTCGGCGGTCCCGAGTTCTCCTGCACAGCTGCAAATAATATTGTTCTAGTGCATGTTTCTGTCTCGGAGTCCCCCGGGGGCCGGCGCAGATACAAGTTCCTACCTGGAGTAGACCGGGCCTTGATCTCACCCCACTTTCCCTGTGGTACAGTGGGGATACTGGGGGTTGATGGTCCACTTTACCTCAACGCCTCCGTAAAACATTCCAGGCTGCATTTAAACTCCTCCAAGCTACAGGCAAAACACGGCCACCGCACATTTAATCTGGAATATGTGGATCAAGTTCCCTAAATAATCTGTGCTGGGGATCTGTCTTAATGAATCCCATGACTAAGGAGTGCTGATGTTTTAGGTAAGCTGATATTATGTGCAGTTTCTTGCAAAAGTTTTCACTCCCTCTTTTTGAACTTTTTCGACATTTTGTAGTGTTACGGCCTGGAACTTGAATCAATTTAATCGAGTCATAAATCTACAGAAAATAACACGCGTCAGAAAAGCATCCGCTCCATCCTATAGAGAGTGCAGGCTCGATTCCTGACAACGCTACAGCTATCCATGACCAGGTGTCCGAAACTGTGCTCGGAGTTGGCACCCTCATCCTCTCTTATCAATCACAGCAACACGGGTCAATCACTGGAATCTGTGAGCTCATGCATGTGGAAGAGCAAATTGTCTCCAAGTCTTTTATGCTGTTCCAGGACGCTGCATGAGCAGCACTTTAAAAAGATACAGTTTTCTGGCCTCACATTTTAGCATTCACCCTCCATGGCTGTTATCACTCATATGATTTAGAAGCTGACTAGTGGGGGGGGATTGGCCAAGACCAGAGGTAGAAGATAACTTCATTTAAGTACAGTACTTTTTAAACTATTTCTGGGGGGATTTCTTCCAATTTTCTCCTTAATTTAGTCATATCCAATTCCCACCTGTCAATAGGCCACGCCCCCATCAAGGCTATAACTACAAGGCCAGTCAGGGAGGGCAAAGATTATCGCGTGTTTTCGCCAACACTACTGCAAAACTGATCGCTCACGCACTATTTGGAGCGGCGTAACACACTCGTTGGACAGAGCTATCTGCTCCTTCCTCTTGGCTTAGCGCCCTGATTGATGTGAGAACGCTAGAGTGCCTCCCATCAGTCTCCTCTGTGAGAGCTCAGCCAATCAGCTAGCTCTAGGCCCTCCGGCTGCGGGAGGCTACAGCATCATCCAGGATTCAAACTCGCGATCACCGAATGATAGAGCGAGCACTATCATCTTAAAGGCCACAGTGAGGTACAAGGGTACTTTTGTCATTTTTCTCATGTAAAAATGTAAATGGAAGAAATCTACTTCTGCTTGTGCATCTACTTTTACTCAAGTACAATAATTTAATCTGCGAATATAAAGTACAATGTAAATGCAGATAATCCGTTCCAGTCGCCCAAAAATATTACCAGTATTACCAATTTCTGAAACGATAATCATATTTTTCCATATCAAAACATTGAAAGAATTTAGAAGAGATGTGTAAATTACGTAAAATCTGACATAAATAGACATAAAACCGCACTTACTGTCACCCTTAACGTAATTTATGATTCCTCTTGGTCATGTCTTCACTAAATCTTGTCCAAAATGCAAGAAAAAAAAAAAAAAACATGCAACACTGGCGCAAGCAAGTCTTAAACATCCCCAGATGTACGCGCAACTTAGCTGGTTCATTCACTCATATTCTGAAAATTCTTGCCATGCCAAGGCAAATTTCTTGCAGAATTTCAATCCTTAAGGTGAAAATTCGTGAAAGCGGGGCGTTCGTATGTCGAGGAACCATCGTACTCTGTCCACCGCTTGCCGAGACTAGCTTAAAGGAAAAAAGAACTTTCATCCATTTCAGGGGTAAAAAACAATGCTTAGTGTTTAGTGTTTAATGCCATTAAAGAGGCTTAATGCAAGTCGTGGAGAAGGGTTTGATTACAGATCTTTCATATCCGTTTATACCACAAGAAGAAGATAAAACCAGAAATCTGGGCGTTCTTATTGTGAGCTGTCGGATCACCCGAGAACCAGAGAACAGGCATGCTGCCATTTGATAAGCTTTATCTTTTTACTCCCAAAATATCCATCAATAAACCTGCCACTGATTCACATTATTATCGTGATCTTTTTTTTTTTTTTTGCTATTATCTGTCACCCCGTACCAAAATACTGGATAGTTCAACATGGTCGCCGCTGCCTCCAAGGCTCTGAAACCGGATGACACACCAAAGACCAGGCGCGTAAAGGCAGTCTGGCCGGGACATGTGTCACCAACGGGCCCTTCATGCGGTCTCTCGCCTTTTTCTGTGTGTTGCCCTCCAGCGTCAGCCCAAAAGTCCCATCTGCTTTTAAGAAGCTCTGGCTTTTCTCTAACCTTAATGATCCCTTTAAGCCAATTCTCTTTGTGCAACGCAGGGATCCCGTTTCTCTTTTGAAATCTTTTTCGTCTTTTTTTTCATCACACCCATTGCCTGGTCTTTATTTCCCAGTCAAAGGAAGCTCTATCACTTGTTACTATAATGTGTAGAAAATAGTTCAACTCCAAGACAGAAGTTCTAGAGCTGCGTGTTGTTGCTGCCTCAGGTGATGGAGATGGAGATGCTCAGTCTGGACTAAAAAAAAAAAAAGAAGAAAAAAGAGAGTGAAAGTTTAAAATGCAGTACTTGTCATTTATGTGTCTACTAAAAGAATGTTTCTTTTAGTAGACACATAAATACAAGTATATATATATATATATATATATATATATATATTGAAGTGTGGAAGAGAAATGTCGAGTTTGATGAATGCATCAGTGTTTCTGTTGTTACACTTTAACAGCTGTTGCACCTCAGTTTTAAAAGTTAAGATCTGGGCATGAGTGGGGTCACCGGTCCTCCTCATCTGCGGTTTTCTCAGCTGTCTGAAGACGTTCGGGGCAGCTGTGTTATAAAAGCGCATCCCTGCACCTCCGTCCGAATTTGTTACTGGCACGCACACGAGACGACAAGCGTCTGCAACATGAGAATGCGTTTCAAAAGAACGGCGCAGGACGACGAAGCATCAGTGCTGAACAGGTGGATATCACAGGCACTGCGACATTCATTATAGCCAACAGTGGCAGGCAGGTGAGGCTGAATTTTACACTGCCTGTCGAGTCGGGATGAAAAGTTGCAGTGCTGTGTTCTGTCTGTTGCCACAGCATGGTTTAGATTACTCTAATACTCAATAGTCATCCATCTATATAATCCACCTCTGGACTATAAATGCTCAAGTCCATAGTGACTTGTGCAGCTTTTCCACACTTGCTTGGGAGCGCAGTCACTGATGAAATACTTGTTAGATCTCTGGTTATATCTCTAAATAAAATAAAAATCTCTGTTGTTGAAATGTTTTGCACGAGTGTTATGTTGTAAAACTTGTGAATTGTCCCTCTCCAACTCTGTGTTTCAACAGTGGCTTGGCATACGGAAAAAAAAAAAATTATCCTACGCTAGAAGTTCATCATTGCAATCTAACACCCATAGCAAATGTAGTTTAAGACACAGCTGTCCACAGAGTGCCTGAGTAAGCAGGAGGGCGAGAGACACTCAATCAGGTGACTGTTTTCCTAAACAGTAAACCTGAATCTAGATCCTTCTACGTACTGTAGGACTATCATACAGCACAAATAATCAATATTCTGAGACCATAAATATGGATTTTTGTATAATAATTAAGCATTTATGATTTTGCACTGAACAGGAACAGCAAGCAGCTGTTATTGAACAGCTACAATTCGGATCCATCCATCCATTTAGGAACCAATGTAGTCCAACTAGGGACCATTGTGTTTATTCCAATCATTGTACGACCCTGGTAGGACCTCCGGTCAACATTCACACGCACATTCACTCACTACAGGCTATTTGGAAACGCCAATTAGTCTAATCTGCATGTTTTTGGACTGTGAGAGGAAACCGGATTACCCAGAGGAAACCCACCAAGCACGGGAAGAACATGCAAACTCCATGCACTCAGATCTGATGCGGGAATCGAACCCAGGACCTGGAGGTGCAACGCAACAGTGCTAACCACTAAGCCATTGGATAACCACCAATATTAACATGTAAACAGTTTTACCCAATGATATTAGCTCTTAATTTTTCTCTCCATAATTTAGTACATGACCCACTTTTAGTGCCTCAGCCCTTGTTGAGGTGAACGCTTTATTTCTCTACAGTTCTAGGGGTTCTGGATACCGAGTTTGAATCCTGTTGATGCTGCCGACATCTGTGGCCAGGAGCGTAGGAGAGCGCAAAGCTGGGACTCAGGGATACAGAAGATGGTAATATCCTCAGAATATGAAGAAGAGATGACCTGTGATACAGCATGAACATTTGGATAAGACACCAATGGTTGTCTTCAAGTCAGAGCACAGGGTTAGCCATGATACTGGAGCAGACGGTTAAGAGCCTTCAGAGAAAGCCAAACACGCTGACCTCCACAACCATGAAAGTCTTCGACCATCTGGTCTCAGCTAATCTGAATTTTATTACCGATCTCTTGCTGGACCCCATGGAGTTTGCGTTGACAGCCAACAGACCTGTTGATGATGCAATCAACATAACCTTACACCTCATACTACAGCATCTTGACAGGCCATGAAGCTCTGCAGGAGCTCAGCACAGCTTTTTTGCACCACCAACCCAGGTCAAACTTGAGTCCCACTTGAGCTGTCAGATCCCATCTGTCAGAAGAAAAAAAAAGAAAGTACACATCAGCCTTTCTGACCATCACTACATCACTACATCTTCTCATTAGTTAATACACCAGTTGACGACATATCCACAGATACGTCTGTGAAATTTTCCAAAAAGGATGTTCTCACTGTAGACTGCCTCATAATCAATGGATCCCCCTGCGGAAAGGGAGTTGAGCAATTGGAGAATAAGTACAGTTACAGCCATCTGTTGCTCAACAACACAAAGACTTTGGAGATAGTTCTAATGAGGTGGTAATCATAGGCTCTCTGGTCTTAGTAGTTTCTCATGTCTCTAGGCATCATCAAACCCAGAAAGCTGACGCAGGAATGGAACACATCTCCACTGCCAAGCACAGCAATGGATCTTCTTTCTGGAGCTAAATAATTCAATAATTCAATTCAGTTCGATCCTGTGATCATTATGTCCATGCTTTGGTTTCTCAAACTCAGATGAATGATCCAAACTTCAGTTCTCTTGAATATTCTTCCAGCTCTCCAGGAAAAGTGAGGAACTGCTGGCAAGAATATAACTGACCACAAACAGCCGGGGAAACACTTTTTACACCTCCTTCCCTTGAGAAGGCAAGAACACCCAGGCATACAAACAGCTTGTTCCCAAAGGTCTGAGCCTCATTGGTCACATTAGACACTTTAAACCCAGTATGACATTTTAACCAACTGTATCTTCTACACAGTAATGTTCTCCATGCTGTACGGTCCTCCTATACATCTAGTCTGTTGCACTTCATCATTGGTGTATATTCTTTATACTACAAGTTAGTTACTCTCGTATCTATTCCTTACACTTCATGCATACCATCCTACTTGTTAGGTGTTGTATGTTTAGTATGTTACATGCCAAAAAACCCGCCCAAAATACAACAGATACTTTGAGTACTTTGAGAACTTGGACTTTGGGATCTACATACTGTAGATAGTAGCCATAGCTAAGACAAGAGCATGTCTCAAATAACTCAAGAAGTGGCTAATATTCAGAAATTCAGTGTGTTACTTGACATACATGAATCGTGTACAGTGGAACCTCGGATTGCGAGTAACGTGGTTTATGAGTGTTCCGCAAACAGAGAAAAGATTTTTAATAAATTTTTCATCAGAAACCGAGCAAGTATTAGTTCATGAGCGCCGAGTATCATGTATCACGCATGCGACTCTTATTTTGACACCGAGCGGCAAGTGATCACAACTGAGCCAATGATTTTTCTCTGTCTTGCGCTGTGGGAATTATGGGTAATCGTCTCCCCTGCTGCATCCCCTTTGTCAAAATAAGAGTTGTTTTGGGCTGTAGAACGAATAATTTGAGTCTTCATTATTTCTTATGGGAAAAGTCTATTTGGTTTACGAGTGTTTTTGGAATATGAGCCCGAATTATGCTTGTAATCCAAGGTTCCACTGCATAAGGAATTCTGTTCACTCGGTTCTGTGTAGCAAAAAGAGGCAGAGCCTACTGTCACTCTAAATAGCTAACAAAACCACATATCCCAGTTTATTAGGAACCCACAGTCAGAGCACAGGGTTAGCCATGATACTGGAGCAGACGGTTAAGAGCCTTGCTCTAGGGCCCAGAGAAGGCAATTTGGTGGAGCCACCAACCTTTTGATCCTTAGCGCAGAGCCTTAACCCACCGAGCTACTGTACCAGTACCCCAAAGATTGGGGGTTGTTTCAGTGAAGATGATTTTGGTGTCATTCAACAACATAATGTAAGGTTGTTTTTTTAGATGTAATTTACGCCTTTGCTGTGGTAAACAGCTCTTAAAGAAAGTATTAATGGGAATCAAGTGCAGATCTTTGATTAGAGTCAAATATAAAATTATTTTTACTAGCAACACTGGTCCACTTGGTATAAGATTATCAAGTCTATTTCATGAACAAAAAAAGTCAAGCCGACACTACTGAAAGTAAAGTCATGACAACTTGGCAGCTCTGATTGATCTTGTTTGTGAGTCCAAGTTAAATTCATTAGCCTTTACAAGTTAAACTGGAATTTAGAAGGTAGGTGAGCATGACTTCATTCATGGGTGACAAGCGTTTACCAACAGTACTATCAAAAATGCATAACACCAAATAAAAATATACCTCCGTGCCATAAAATTCCCCCCAATAAATATCCATTTAAAAATGTTGATTAACTATTAAACGGTCACATGGCTTGCAGGTCAGGTAGGAAGGCGGTCAGGAACATTCAGGAACCCAAGAACTGACGGGCCAGATTAGGTCCTTAGGACTTTAAAAAAACATTTAAAAACAAACGGCTGACTTTTGTGATGGTGAGAAGTGAAGAATTTTTAGAAGGAAAGTAAAAACTTTGCAAGACAAAATGACTTTAATCCTTAAACTATTTATGAAATTATTGCAAATGCTTAATGCAATATTTTTGTTAAAATCCTTAAATAAAAGCTGAACGTCTAGCCTTCAGTCACTTTCCTCATTTTGAACACACACATGCAAACACACTGATCAAAACTATCACACTATTGTACACACCAACTGTAAATGCTCTTTTGCACAATATTAATAATTATTTGTAAATTTGCACAAACTAATTTTTTAAAATCTTTGCTGCTACTTACAAGGAACGTTTACTGTTTCTCCTCCCAGTACCTCACCTCATCACCTCATTACCACAGAATATTGTAATGTCATGTTGTCTCACCGTCACTTTGTCGCTCTTGTTCGCACATTTGCACGTGCACTTATGTTGTCTCTTTTGCATAAAAATGTAGATAGTTCTCTGTTAACTTACTGTAAAATGTCCACATGTCTCGTCTCGGCTAGCCGGCTAATTAGGTCTCCGGGGGTTCGTTTTTTTGTTGTTAATTTATGTTGTCATGTCAATCTGTCTTGACTCAGCTAGTCAACTAATTAGGTTTCTTAGTTACCTAGTTAGTTTCTGTTAATGTAGGTTGTGTGTAGCACCTTGGTCCTGGAGGAACGCTGTTTCGTTTCACTGTGTACTAAACTAGTAGTTGAAGTAACAATAAAAGCCGACTTGAACTCGACTTGAATCCACTGTGCTGTTGTACAGAGGCAAACATATAGAATCTATGGCATTGTCCATATGCTTAACAAAATATTAGATTTTATATTAAAATCAGAAATTGCATTATTTCAAGATACAGTGCTTTACTATGAGAGTAATAAGTCAAAAGTCAAAATGATGCGATTAATTAATTTAATTTTTTTTTGCAGAACTCAAAGTTCAAGGCTTGGAGGCCACGACTTAATGGGAGCGACACTCCTTATTCTGCAATTTGAACAGTGCTGAAAGTTAAGCAGGAATATTCAACAGGAAAAACCCCGGCGGTTCCTCAGAGACTACAACAGAGAGGCTACAAAAACACACTAGGTGATTTTTTTTTCTTTCTTTAAACATGAAATAAACCTGCTGTCCCATGTCCACATTTTCTTTGTGTAAAATTAATTATTTTTTTATATAAAACAATGATTTGTTGCTTTGACTTGATTTTATGTTGTAGTTCTAATTATTTATGATTTTTTTTTTTTTTTATGGAACATGTTGCATATGGAGGAATTTGGTTTCCAGGAACTGGTTTACATGAAGCCTGCTATGTTCTGACTGTTCTGTGGAACTCCATGGCTATGCAGACATACAGTATCTTTGGTTTATACACAATAATACTGGTCCTGTCATTTTTTTTTTTTCATCGTTTGTTTGCATTTCGTTTGTAAGCGACGGAGGATTTGTTCTACGTGCTGCCCATTCAAGATGAGCACACGGCCTCGTCACAAACATCAGCCGGGGATAATCCAGGTGTGACATTTGGCTTTAATTTAGCACATGCCTTCGGAAATATCCTTCATTCTTCACATGGACATGGCACGGTATTGCTACACGCCTGCTGATAATGCTGGAACCGAGCCCATTAAACCGTCCTTACTTCCCCTGACCTTGCAACGCAATTAACATTATCGTGCACACAGCGAGCTTCAAGGCCACAGATTACCCGAGGTCCCCTCGTTTATTTATAGCTCATCAGCATTCTGGACGATACCGAGCGCGTGTCATAAGTGACATGAAGACTGGAACGGTCAAGGACGTCACTATCAGCAATCGTCCGGTGGGAGATTCCTGCAGCATCAAGATGAAAATTAGACAAAGTAAAATGTGCCGACATCTGCACATACTGTACACATCTACACAAAACAGAAGTAGTTTCACATTAATATATTGGATTTGAATCCTGCATGAGGCTGATGCTAGGATATATATGAGCACAGAAAAGATCCAGCTGCAGCGAGAAAAAAAAAAATGAGTCTTCAAGGACTGCGTTTAAGACCACTGTGTTAAAGCGCACTCGACACCTTTGATGGCTGTTTTGTTGAGCGTCGCTTTTGAACCTGCGTTTATTGTTGCGTGCGAATGATTGATGTGTAGACAGTCCGTTCTAAAGTGGATTCGGTTACTTTACCTGCAGTCGCTGTCACCGATACCCTAATCTGTGATCATGTAAGCATTACATTTAGCACCGTATGGGGGAGGATCGGTACGGTGGCCGAGAAGTGCAAAACAACTTAACGAAATGAAAACAAAATAACAAATTAAAAACCACAATAACAAAACCCAAAACAAAATAACAAATTCAAAAACAAAATAGCAAAACCCAAAACAAAACCCAAAACTAATTTGTTATTTTGTTTTGCGTTTTGTTCATTTGTTTTCGGTTTTGCTATTTTGATTTTGAATTTGTTATTTTGTTATTTTGTTTTTTCGGTTTTGTTAATTTGGTTTTGAATTTGCTATTTAGTTTCCGGTTTTGTTCATTTGGTTTGCACCTCTCGGCCGTTCAGAAACGAACCGGAAAAGGTAGGTATAGTTTGCGAATGAAATTCTTACCGCTGATTGGACGAGACATCTGTCACTCAAGCTATACAGGAAGTCCTGTAGCGGCGGTAGATTCGTGTGTGTATGAATGTGCAAACATGTACTGTCCTTATCGTGGTTTCAAATATGGCGTTCTGCCAAATTTTTGCAGCTCTTGTGGAATTTTTTTTCCTTTAAAAGAGACACAGCAGTTCGTAAACTAACCTGTATACCGTGATGTGTCATCAGCATATCCAAAATCACGGCATACGAATGTCCGTCCTCAAAGTAACGTCGAATAAATTCCATTTCCTTGCTTTCTAATGAAAGATTTAATTAGTAATCTTAGTTTTGCACACCGAAAAAATTGTTTTAAAATGAAGCAGAGCACAAGAAACAAAGTTAGAGACACAATTTCCTACTTCCTGTTTATCTTGAGTGACAGATGTCTCGTCCAATCAGCGGTAAGAATTTAATTCGCGAACTATACCTACCTGTTCCGGTTCGTATCTGACTGGCCGAGAGGTGCAATACCAATTAACAAAACCCAAAACAAAATAACAAATTCAAAACCAAATTAACAATTAGTTTCGGGTTTTGTTATTTAGTTTTCGGATTTGTTAATTTGGTTTTGAATTTGTTATTTTGTTTTGGGTTTTGGTAATTTGGTTTTGAATTTACTATTTAGTTTTTGGATTTGTTAATTTGGTTTTGAATTTGTTATTTTGTCTTTGAATGTTATTTTGTTTTCGGTTTTGTTAAGTTGTTTTGCACTTCACGGCCACCGTAGTTCGGAGACGGTAAGACGGATACTTCAGAGCCACGACATTAACTCCTGAGGGAAGAGACTTTGTAATAATTGTACTTTTACAAAACTATTTATAACAATTGTTTGTGCAGCGATGAACACATACTACAGTTAAATAACAGGTATAAATAAAACTCAGCATATTACACAATTTGGCCCGATGGGTTAAGGATGTGGGTTACTGATTGGAAGGTCGGGGGTTCGAGCCGCAGCACCACCAGGCTTTCACTGTTCAGGCCTTGAGCAAGGCTTTTAACCCTGTCTGCTCCAGGGGCGCTGTATATCCTGGCTAATCCTGCGCTCCGACCCCAGCTTCCTAACCGGGATATGCGAAAAATTCATTTCACTGTGTTGTACTGTATAGTACATGTGTATATGTGACAAATAATTCCTCAAAATGCGCTCATGTTGAACATGCAATTCTTATGTTCTTATTAATACTGGATATACTTATTAATACTGGATATACACTGCCTGACCAAAAAAAAAAAAAAAAAAAAAAAGTCACCACTTCAGAAGATTATTTGCTTGCATCAAGTACGGAAATCAATCAAAGAGATTAGAAATTAGTGGAATTGGTTTAAGAACTATCCAACACACAAAGACATGTGGTCAGAAAAAATCATGAAGTTCACTTACTGTAGTAAAGATGCATGAGAAAAACAACTGACAGTAAAAAACTGAGCGATGTTTAATAGTGAAAGTAAGACTATTCCCATACACACACAATATGATAAGAACTCACATAATTAGGACTAGACAGCTGTGCGTCCGCATTAAAACCACTGGTTAGTGAAACTCATCAGGGAAAAACAATGACATTTACTAGGGATCATAAACACTGACCTTGAAGTGATGGGAAAAGGTCATGTGACCTGATGAGTCCAGATTGACCTAAGAGCCTATTCCAGAGTCAGGGTAAGAAGAGAAGGACATAAAGCGATGCACCCATCATGCATAGTGTCCACTGTAGTACACGCCTCTGGAGACAGTGTTATGATCTGGTCGTTGCTTCAAGACTCAGCCAAGTTATGTGGCAATAAAATGAAGTCAGCTGACCACCTGAATGTACTGAATGACCAGGTTATCCCATCTGTGGAGTTTCTCTTTACTGATAGGACAGATGTATTCCAGGATTCAAATTGTGAAAGCATGATTCTGAACGCTAAAGGAGGCCAATGAAATCTTGGAGTGTGCAACTTTTTCTTTGGCCAAACGGTGTATATACTGTCCTGTATACTGTACGTACTGTATACGCAATACTGTAGCTCCTCCTCCTTCATGTTTAGAACTCGCGCCAAAAGCAAGTCTCTCTGAGCTGGCATGTGCTGCAGATCCGACTCTACGCTGGCTGAGAGGGACTGAATACCGATGTGAAACCAGCAGCTCTGAAAGAAGTGCTTTTCACACGGGACTGGTCATGCCAGGATTTCAATTTAAATAACAAAGAGAAACACGAATGCAATGCCTCTTCGCGAGGAATTTCTTTAGGATTTGCACTTCTGGCCATTCATGCAAAATCATCTTAGTGTTAAAGCAGAGCATGGTCTTGTACAGTTGACTTTAGTCTTGGCTTTGTCTAATCTAATATTACAAACTAACACTGACTAATCAATGTATTCCTCCTCTGGTCCTATTAACCTGTAGTCAGAAACGACCCGACAGTTTTCTGATTCTGCTCAAGTACTCCTCTGCTACAGTACGTTTCTCAGCTTATGGCCATACATGATCACGGCCAGTTCAGCAGGCCAGCTGCCACATTATATCCTCAGGGTATAGAGTGACACCAATCCAGCGAGGGGATTAGCTGGGTGCCTTTTTTGATCCACTGCATTACAGGGGCAGCATGGCACTGCCAATTCCCTGTGCAGATATACACGGCCGGATGGACACCCTCCTCCTCCTCCTCCTCCTCCTCCACCACCTCCCCCTCTAAC
This sequence comes from Clarias magur, assembly GCA_013621035.1. Classification (NCBI taxonomy): domain Eukaryota; kingdom Metazoa; phylum Chordata; class Actinopteri; order Siluriformes; family Clariidae; genus Clarias; species Clarias magur. The sequence continues at coordinate 601,580 of QNUK01000405.1, read as the reverse complement.
ACATGATTGTGGGTGGATTAAATCAGGACTCGGACGAATGGAAGCAAAGAAAGAAACAGTATCCTGATCAGGCTCAGATCGCTCTCCGGGCCAGAAAAATCCACGGCACTTCCTCTGCCAATTAGCTTGACCTTGTTATGTGCAGAGACCTCGTGGTGAAAGTCAAGACTGTGCTGATATACCGGGAAGAGGTCGGAGTTATAATAACGCTGTGTGGATTGTAAAAAGCCAAAGCAATTACACCTAAACAAACCTCAACCAAACAGGAACGTTAACACAAGAAGAAAGTGTCTGTTATAGTCAAGAACAATAAACTGTCAGTCAGTTGTCATGAGTAACAAGACTGTGGAAATTCGCCAAACTATCATCATTGAGTCTTCCAGAGCAATGTGGCCCTTAAGGATAAGGTCACCTGTAAGGTCACGACTTCATAAAACATAACAAAAACAAACAAAAAATGCACTTGTTGTTTGGTAGAAATGGCGTTAAAGCTTTTTATTCCTGAAGCAAAAAGAAAAAAAAAAAAAAAAAAGGGTCGCCATTTCATACCCGTCAAATTATCAGGCTGCATCAAGCAAAGAAAACAACGAAGGAGATTTGAAGTTCCTGGAATTGGGTTAAAAACTGCCTAACAGATTATTAAAATCCGGAAGGGTGGTGATGAACCTACTAATACTTTGTGGAAGAAATCTGGTCGGGGAAAAATAACCATGAAGAGAGATCACGTAAACGCTGGGTGAAGTCGCATCATAAAAAATATATATATATATAATAATCAACATAGAAATCAGAGCTATATTTGTTAGTGAAAGTAGGAACATTTTCACACACACACACACACACACACACACACACACACACACACACACACACACACACACACACACACACACACGAGAACTCACAGGATTGGGACTAAACAGCTGTGTGGTCATAAGAAAATCACTTTTTAGCCAGAAAAAAGTCACTTTTTGACTCAGTGGTGGGTTTCTCGCCTGATGTTGCAGAAGACCCGGGTTCAAATGCCACCCCATGCCCAAACCCCGGGCACTGATGAAATAAAAGGGTTGTGTCTGGAAGGGCATCCGGCGAACACATGTGCCAAGTTGTTGTGCGGATTGGATGGTCCGCTGTGGCGACCCCTTGACGGCTACAACCGAAAGACTAACAACAGCCAGTTTGCTAGGGAGCATAAAGGTTGGACTTTGGAGCAATAAAAAAGGTCACATTGTCAGATGAGTCCAGACTGAGGCTATTCCAGAGCGATGTGCGCGTCAGGGTAAGAAGGTAAGGGCATGAAGCGATGCACACATCATGTACACACCTCTGGAGGCGGTGTAATGATCCGGGGTTACTTCGGTTGCGCAATATGTAGCAATAAAATAAAGCCAGCTGATGATCAGACTATCACACCTATGGAGTTTTTATTCCCCGATGTCACGGGTGTATTTCAGTTCGCAAATTGTAAAAGAGCATGGGGAGTCATTTTACACACAAACTGGACACCGGTGAAATGTTAGACTGTTTTTTTCTTTTTTTGTCACAGCACGGTATATTTTTCACAATAACAGCCCTTATCCTACTTTTGGAGGTGTAGAGGTGTATTCAAGCTGACATTATTATTAGTAGTAGCATACAGTAAGTAGAAGTATGATTATTAACTTTTAAACCTATTTTCACTTAATCTGTTGAGTTTTGATGTTTTGAAACTCTATTTAAATCAAGAGACGATTCGATTAAGCGTATAAAGAACACACAGCGGCAATTACAATTACAAAACCTTAGCAGTTACATAATGCTGCCATAAAATAATCCAAATAAATAAACAATTAAAAATGACCTACCTATATGTTCTTACACGTCACTGACCTGAGTGGAACTGAAGGTGAAGTCACCTCAGGTTGACTTGTGATTCATAAAGAGGGTCATGAGATTAATGTTTTCGTGCATAAATAGAGAATAATTAACTTTTAGGATGACTCTGTGCAGTTATCGGTGGTATGACTTCCTTTGAAAGCATGCAGGTTAGAAGGCACATGTATTAATTGAAACCAGCACACACCCCTGGGGGCTAGGGTGGGACTAGCAGGTGGTGCGTGGACAAAAGTCCCCTTGTATCAACACAAAGGCACGGCATAACCGCAGCGTGCTTTCAAACACAATCAGAACTGATCACAAGGTGTGACCGTGGGTGTAGACCAGGACAGGCTGATAATAGTGATAATAACAAAGCAAGGAAAGAGAAAAAAAAAAAAAAAAAAGATCATACATGTTCTTATTATTTCTTTACTTTTTTTGGTGTGCATATAATGTGTTATTTTTATTATTATTATTATTATTATTATTATTATTATTATTACTATTATATTACAGATACTGTTCATGTCTTATCTGCATTTTTACCACATCAGACTGCCACACCCCGGGCATACGGCCCAGTGGAAACTTAACTCACTCTCTCTCTCTCACTCTCTCATCTCTGACCTCTGCACTAAACCGCTCAGCGACTCAGCCAAGAGAGGTGCGGCAAAAAGGTATGCGATACCTCCGCCTCAAATATTATCCAGAAATCACGTTTAAGAGTTAACGTTGTTAAAAAGGCACTCCTGATTTTTATTTATTTTTTTATACTAGTTGAACATTCGACATGGTGCAATTCATCTGTAATGCTAAATAAAGAAATACATTTATCGATTTATTATTATTTTTTAAACATATTTTATCGTCTATACCGCTTTTCATCAGTACAGGGTCGCAGGGGGTTTTGGAGCCTACGCCAGGAAACTTAAGACACAAGGCAGGGTCCACCGTGGACGGGTACCAATCCATCCAGTGCACGAAAACACACGCAGAATGGGGGACAATTTGGGAACGCCAGTTAGCCTAATCTGAAGGTCTTTGGACTGTGAAAGGAACCCGGAGGAAACTCACCAAGCACGGGGAGAACGTGCAAACTCCATGCACACAGACCCCGAGGCGAGACTCGAACCCGGACCCTGGTGGTGCAAGGCGACAGTGCTAACCACTTCTTAACACACGCTTCACATCTGAACTTGGCAGGATTTATGACCTGCCTGAGTCATGTCAAGAAAAAAGCTTCTATATTTCCTGGGTTAAGCTTCAGGCTTGTGATTTATTTCTTTTTTTGTGAAATGCTGTGACATGCTGTTAAAAGACATCTTATGAGATTTTTACAAGGAATTCATGTTAGAAACACTGCAAACAAACGCTGTCATTTTTTTGTAACAAAATTCAGTATGATTTAGTCAAATAGTCTTTTCTTTTATCGTTCATTATGATAAATTTTTTGCTGATGCTAGTTTTTCTGAAACTGGAAAACACTGGAAACTCCAAGCTGGAACTGCAGAGGAGCGTGTTTATACAGTAGATTGGATTGACCTGCACTCTAATAACTGCCTGATTATACTGCATATACAGAAGACACGGTCCAGAGTTCTCTTAAGAGAAGAGGCCTGTTATGAGCTGTTATGAGAAGAGCTCGAAGAAGGCCTCAGTATTATGTCATTTCTGTCCTGTAAATTCCTGAAGTCCAGTAAATCCAGGTCAAATCCTTAGTGACTCGGTTATCGCTTAGGTGATCAAATAAATGACCTCTCCATGCACTAGGTTTCAAAAGCACATAAACGTTTATAATGTTGAGTGAAATGAACTTTTAACACTTCCCAGTCCAGCTCATACTGTAGCTCCAACACGGACGAGACGAGATGTTTACTTCATGATGGGGAAAGAAGGCGGGAGAAATTTCATGTGTCGTGTTGCGTCGCGTGACACTCTGATCTTTGGCCATGCTCCCTATAACCGTGGCATAAAAAGAGAATAATTAAACAATTTCCAGTGCCCAAAGTTCTCCGGTGACTCATAATTTCCATATGTCTTTTTTTTTTTCCAGCTCAAAAACACCAGAAGCCTATCATGCAAGATCTCATCACAAACCTGAGACACAATAAGACATTTCATTTAATGCAGCAATTTTTTAGAACATCTTTATTAAGATAAACAAAAATTGCAATATGTTTCCTTTTACTGCTGTTATTTAAAGTCATAGATTTATAATAAGTGCATGCATTTTTGATATATTTTTTGGATTTTCTCGCTAATTTAGTCGTGTCCAATTCCTCCCCTTAATTAATCCCCCCCAGCCCCCCACCCCCCGTCACTAGGGGGCGCCCACATTAAGGCTACTACTACCACTCAGTCGGGAGGGCCGAAGACTATCACTTGTTTCCTCCGAACCACATGATGCCGGCTAACCTCATCATTTCGAAGCGTTGGGGGCGAAGTAACACACTCGGAGGACAGCGCTATCCGCTCCTTCCGCTTGCGTGAGTTCACAGACGCCCCTGATTGAGCGATCTCCGGATGATACAGCAAGCACTTTACCAGTGCGCCACTCAGAGGCCTAAGTGCATGCATTTTACCTTTAGTCTATTTTACAATCGTGGAAGGAGTCTCCAGTGCCAGCTCTTTGTATCAGTTTCGAATCTCAAAATATTCTTTGGTTTCTCTTTAAACAAACTATAGTTTGTTTGTTTTTAATCTTATTAAAGGAGGAGCAGTTGGCGTAGTGGTTTGCACCATGGTCTCGCACCTCGAAGGTGGAGTTTATGTGTTCTCCACGTACTTGGTGTGTTTCCTCCGGGTAATCTGGTTTCCTCCTACAGTCCAAAGGAGGGGCGGGACAGTGGTGTAGTGGTTAGGACTGTCGCCTTGAAGCTCTCGGGTCCGGGTTCGGTTCCCGTCTCTGTGTGCATGGAGTTTGCATGTTCTCCCCGTGCTTGGTGGGTTTCCTCCGGGTACTCCAGTTTCCCCCCGCAGTCTAAAGACATGCAGATTAGGTTAATTGGCGTTCCCAAATTGGCCGTAGTGTGTGAATGAGTGTGTGTGTGCCCTGTGATGGAATGGCATCCTGTCCAGGGTGTACCCCGCCTTGTGCCCCAAGTCTCCTGGGATAGGCTCCAGGCCCCCCGTGACTCTGAACACAGGATTAAGCGGTAGAGACGATGATTGAGTGAGTGAGACCAAAGCAGGGAAGTTTAATTGACATGTCAATTAATATCTGAATGCTTGTGTGGCCTGGAATAGACTGAAACCCCATCAAATGAGTGCCCTGCCTAATGCCCCAAGTCCCCTGTGATAGGCTCCAGGCCTCTGTGACCCTGAACAGGATGAGCAATACAGAGAATGAGTAAGTAAAGTAGGATGCTAGAAAAAGATGTTTGAACTCCCTACAGTTGTCCTTCAGAAGCCCCACCCTCAAATGAATGTATGGACTTTGCCAATATTAACATACGCTGCCCAGCCAGATTACAGTGGTGGCATCATTTCGATAAGCTTATGCAGCGTCACGGTATTTATTTCCATCCAGAGTCGCATTAATTTCTCTCCACGATCTTGTATTGATGATGGGAGAGTCGGACAGCTGTGTAACGTCTTCTCCACCACAGCCGAAAGATTCTCAATGGGGTTAAGGTCTGGACTCTGGAGGTCTGGTGGTGACCGATCCTCGTGTGAAAATAATCTCTCATGCTTCCTTTCATAATTTGAGCCTGATGAATGCTGGGGTTGGCATCTTGGTGATCTCCCATCACGCTCATTGAGGATGTTGATTTCTCCCATATCCTTCCAGGTTTTATTCATGTGTTTTTAAGTTCTAAACCCAATTTTCATAGTCCTAGCAATCTCCTTAGTTTTCTTTTCCTGATGCAGGACAATAATGTCATCCTTCTGAGCCTTGTGATGTCGTGCCCACAGGATATGCCTTCTGATATGGTTGGTTAAGGAATAAGAAGCTCCTCACTGCATCAGTTAGGGTTAAATAACTTGTTCTTTCCTATTTGCTTAGTTAAATCCAGGTGGTGACTTTTTTTTTTTTCGTCAGGCAGTGTATATAAAACGTCCCCGGATGTGAATTGCTGCATGGCACACTCTGTCCCACTGTGTTTGTTTTCCATTTACAAAGCCAACATATTGTTTTCAGCCCGCACATAGAAACGCCAGCGAGCGAACCACGAGGAGATATTCACACAGTTTCACACAAAGCATTATTGGGTATTGATGCGACTTCTCCTTTAACTCCTTTTTCAGAAACTATGCAAGTCAAAGTGGTGCAAGAGCAATAAAACATGCTGTTATGGAAAAGAGTGGTGGAAGTAACTCAGCTTCACATCTAACCACACCACGCCGGCCTGTGATCGATTATTTCCCTAGAACAGCATGCCTCCAGTCGGACTAGTCGGAGGTCGCTGAATGGATGGACGGCTCTCAGACCAGCACTCTCGGCACACTAGACCGTTCCTGTATTAAAGTGGTGGGAAGATTTTGTGAAAGATAAAAATTCCTGCTTAAGTTAATATTTCCCAGCTGTCCATTTTTGGAAAATATATAAACACACTCTTTCACAATCAATACCTGAGGGAAAGGAGGTATAAAACAGGCCGTCGTTGATGTGCATTTCTGAAGTGATTCTTTAACACATAAAATAGCGGAAGGGAAAAACTTTCATGGAAGAAAAATCTGACAGTCGGTACTTTACCAGTAATCTGATTTTAAACAATTTAAAGCTCACGCACTCATTCTCTATTACCGCTTATCCTGTACAGGGACACGGGAGGCCTGTGGCTTATAACAGGGGACTTTGGGCACAAGGCAGGGTGGACGCTGAGCCAATCCATTGCAGGACACACAAACACACATTCACTCACACCACGGGTAATTTGGTAACTAGAAATTATAATATGGCATACAACATATATAACATATCATACAGCACAAACAATCAATAATTGAAGACATTAGAATAGTAAAAAAAAATGACCTCAAATGATTTTTTATTCAGAAAAGTTTTGATAGACATTAATAGTCCTGGAATAATCCAAAGCCTAAATATAGATTAGGCTAATTGGTGTTCCCGTAGTTTGTGAATGTGCGTGTGAACGTTGACCGGAGGTTCTACTACAGTTAATAAATACACTGGTAATCATTGGCCTCCACGGTCCCTAGTTGGACTTCAGTTTTGTTTGGTTCACGTACTGTACTTACCTACTGGAGGCAGATGGATGGAAATGAGACGGAAGACGTGATGAGCTCTAGATCTACCAGGATTTCTGTATCAGTTAAAATCATTGTCGTTTCGGTGGTATTTGATCTTTTAAGAGAAGCGTAACTAAAGCCAGATAATCTTATGGTCTAAGAATAAATCGAATAAACAACTTTTCTGCATTAAAAATCATCATTTGAGGTCATTATTTATTTGATTTGATTTGATTTGATTTGATTTGATTTTCTCCAGTGTATGGTCAGCATGTGATCGAAAACTCCCACAATGAAACAATGCTCTAAAGCCCTGGAAAAGTCAAACACTTAAAGGATTACGAAAATTCCTAAACAATTAGGCCTCCCTTAGTCCACAGGCAAGCAAACAGTTCACACATGGAAGAAATCCAGTACTTTTCCTCCCCGCCATGTGTCCTACATAGATCAATATACGTCAACAACAAATGTTCCTAAACAAGAGACGGAGAACGACAGGGTTGTGTTTAAGGGTCTGAAGGCTTGTATTGTAATTAATAATCTGATAATCTTCGCATTCACGGGCGAACTAAAAGCAAACCAAGAAGAGCCGTGTTTACCGTGGGAAGTTACCACCCAGGAAAGCACTATGAAAACACTGTTGTATGGAGAGATGAGACACAAGTTGAACTTTGAATGGTCATGCCTTTACTGTATACTCTCAATAGCCACTTTAATAGGAACTTACAGTATGTGCACCTGCTCACATATGAAATGAACTAATAAGCAGCTGAATACATAATACAAATCAGGTTTCACTTCTCTCAGCCAGGAAGCCTGGAAAGAAAAAATCTTTTTCAATCTTCACCTGTCCAGTCTGACATCAATCCGTTGCTTGTTTGCATGACCTGTCAGAACGTTACCACATACTGTAGTGCTCCTGCCACACAGTTGGCTGATTAGATACTTTTGTGGTGACATAAATGTAATAGCAATAGATTTCAGTCCAGGTAGGAATCCAAATTTCACCACGTGAAGGATTTGCCGCGGGCCGCCACCGTGCACGTACATACGGTATGTGAACTAAACAAAACACTGCATAGCAACACCAAAACTTGGCGAAAAGAGTAAAACACTGTGGGACTCCTTTGATTCCTCGGTATCTGGACGGCTCGCCTCACTGAGTCACCAATAAACACCAATAAAGTCATATCAGGAAACTCCTCAACATCATGTCAGGGCATCTGTCTAGGATCAAAAACTTATGCAATGTGACAATAATCCAAAACACATGAGTAAACACGAGTAGTTATTTACTCAAACAGAAGATATTTTGGCCACCGACCTGCATATTCTGTTGAATCTGAGGCAGCGTATTCAAACAAGAGAACCCCAAAATATAAGTTTTGTATAGATAAAAAGATTCAAATGCCTGGAACATAACCAGGAACACGAAGGGTGTCTAAATAAATAAAAGAAAGCTTTTTTCTATACATCAGTCAAAACTCGCTCTTTCAGTGATATCTTCATACATTGGAGGAAAAAAGTCTGTCTGTCTGTCTGGTCAGATTTTGTCACAGCATCATACAAAACTGGCTGGACAGAATTTAAAGAAGGCAGAACTTGGGAGAACCTGGGTTTTGACAATGTACTGCGCATGCGTCACACTGTGGGCGCGTCTGAAATCGGCCGTCTTAAATATCACACTAAAAGGTTGTTGTTGGACTTTCGGCTGCTCCCGGCAAGGGGTCGCGACAGCGGACCATCAAGTGGCTGGGATTTTGGGCACTGGATGGGAATCGAACCCGGGCTTTCCGCATGGCAGGCGAAACACCCATCACTGAGCCACCAGTGCTAAAAGGATTTATAAAAATCGATATATAATATAGAATAAAAAGAATTAATAACGAAACCCCGCATTCAACAAAGTTCCATGAACGTCTTCTAAATTTTGTGACTGATGTAGTTACTGGGTCAAGTAAGTAAGTCGAGTGATACTCAACCTTACAGAATGTGATTTCTTTGAAGTTAGACAGAGAGTTCTGCCGTACAGAAAGACAGACAGGCATGTACGTAGGCTTAAACCTGAAATCATAAGAATATCACTGATTACACTCACTCACTAATCATCTATACTGCTTAATCCTGAAGTCAAGGTCACCAGAGACCTGGAGACTTAGGGCACAAAGGGGCGTACCACCTGGACAGGGTGCCAATCCATCGCAGGGCACACACACACACACTACAGCCAATTTGGGAATGCCAATTAACCTAACCTACATGTTTTTGGACTGTGGGAGGAATCCCACCAAGCACGGGGAGAACATGCAAACTCCATGCACACAGAGACGGGAGTCGAACCCGGACCCTGGCGGTGCAAGGCGACAGTGCTAACCAGTGATTACATTAAAGCTGATATTATTTTCAGCTTTGAGCTTTTAACTATTTCTACAAACTCCCATCAACATACGGTAGTTAATAAATGGTAGTCAATAAATCAGTTTCCGAAGTCAAAGCAGTCGGTCTGGATCGCAGACTAGGAGCTATTCCAATTAGAAATCTAGATAATTCCATTGGATCTGCAAGACCGCCCCCCCCCCCCACACACACACACACACACAGTTACAGTATATATGGTCATTATAATGCCCTGTTTTACCTTGAATAACTACACATATAGCATGAATGCATAGCAGAAGTGCTGCAAACCCAGGCCACAGACTAAACGGATAAATAAAGGCCTGCATTAGAATGCAATCCAAGTTACATGCTTTGGAAATGTTTGCCTTAATTCCTACTGAAAGCTGAACAAGCTAGGCCTCGTCTTTCAGGATTTGAAACCGTTTCATAGTTGAATAGTAAACCATCCATACAGCAACCACAATGAAACCAGTTTAGTGAGAGGGTGGGGGGGTGTTTCATTCCATGTTGTTAAAAATACTTTCATGTCAGATTTAGTTTAGGGATGTAACTGGATGGGAGGTGGGTGGTGGTGGTGGGGGGGGGGGGCATTTTGGGGGATTTAATGCATTGTGAGCAAAAAGATATACAAGTTGGAGAAATGTTCATATGATACCAGTTGGGATTAGAGATGTAGAATAATAAAAACAAAAGAAGAAGAAGGATCATAACAAATGCCCTTGAAGTTAAGCCACACCCACTTCATGGTTCAAATATAGAGTATTTGAAGCACTAAATAGAGACAGACAGTGGCATTGTATTACCCTCCTAATTTATATATAAGTAAGTGGTCCAGAATATTAATGGTTAAGTACAGAAGTTCAGGAAAAGATCAAACGACTGCTGCCGGTGTAACATTACCTACAGAATGGCTGGAGCTCCTCAGGTGCCAAACAGCAGTAACAGAAGGAGCAGTGTTGCCTTACTGGCTCTTGTCATCAGCGTAATCCCCAAGAGCTATCCGTGACACTAAACACCTTGCAGTCGAACGCCGTATTTCACAGATGATCTGCGTAATTCATGCAGAGTTAAGAGTTATGGCCTGGGTCATGTTATATTTATTGATTAATTGATTGCGGCAGACGGCTGGCAAAATGGTGGCGCCATGACGCAGCATAGGGGACATTTGTTTTCTTTTGTGGCATTTGTATCCACTTAGTTCTACTCGATCGAATCAAATCAAAGTTCTTCAGATCTCATCACCTTTACCCTACAATCAAACAGTATGTTTCTATTTCAAAGAGCATGGTCCCTTTCAGCCTGACTCCGCCCCATCTACAGAGCATCGGAGATGTCACCGAGACGTTTGAATGAGCATGAAATCGATGTAACATTCTACACTACCATTATCAAAATACTACCAACATACTGTAATTAGGGAAGTCCTAGTTATGGTGGTTATGTTGTATTTGTCTTTATCAAGGAAGATTTTTAAACCACAATTCTTCCATCAGGATGACTCCTGCCAGACCTCTCCGGACAGTAGATGGGTGTACCAGGGTCCCACCGGTTTCAGATCAGACGACATCTTTTCATGTAGAAAGGAAGTAAGCATGATGTGTCTTTCATCTGCTGCATTAAGGTTCCTTGGTCGACCACTGCATCTACGGTCCTCAACATTGCCCATTTCTTCTTCAAATGATCTTCAACATCACATCTTCAAACCTCAGGCTGCTTTGAAACCGTTGCCTGGGAGAGACCTGTCTGATGGAACATAACTCAAGGTTCAAGATTCAGAGGGAAATTGCTTATTTTTGGTTACAGTTGCTTACAGCTGTTATCCAATAGAAAGCAATAACTACTGTACCTTATACCTTGTTGCCGTGCTCAGTCCTGCCATGCTGTATGACCTGTGACATGAACCTTGTCTTGTCTTCCACAACCTCACCGTAGTGGCAGTTCCTCACCAAGTTTTAAACTTCCTGCACATCCGTTTCTGTTTCAGTTAATGACTGTATTTCAACCTACATATAAAATCGATGACCATCAGCACCTGCTTGGTATAATTGTTTAATCATACACCTGACTCTGATCCTACAAAATCCCTGCATTTGTAAGGAATATAAGAATTGATGACTGATGATATTTATTTTTCTTCGGTTCACTCACTTTGCATTTTGAAATTAAAAACAATTGAAACATATATATATATTTTTTAAAGCATTCTTACTTTACAGCAATTTTCATACCTGTCTAAAACTTCTGCACAATACTTCACACACACACGCACCAGAAAGAAAATATTTAACACCTTATATATTAAACAAATGGTTCAAATTCATTCAATGGGAGCATTGTACATAACATTCTGTAGTATTTAAGTCTGACTGGAAAAGGTTTATGCAGTTTAGGCTAATTGGTCTTTCCAAATGGCCTGTATCGTGTGAATGTGTGCATCTAGAGTATACCCCACCTACTGCCCTATGTGCCTGAGATTTGTTTCAGGCCTCCCAGTACAGGATAAGCATTATAGACAATAAGTGAGAGAGTGGAAGAGGCGTGGCCACGTCTTTATACATATACACATTGCAGTTTATATAAGACTAACTCCAGGTGATTAAAAACTTTTTCACAGACAATATAAATATTAAAATTTGTGATACCAAAGTGCAGCATCCTGCCTTGCCTTTGTGGTACTACCAGGTCATTTTAAGATTCATTTTTTTCATAAGACAGTGCATGACGTGCATCTTTTGCTTTTAAGGTCTAAGTATTTATGCGACATTATTATAGGTTCCCAGGTTAAAAGGCAATAATAAATGTACAAATCTTGTATAAAACTTGACATGGAGAAAATCCACCAAGCGTGAACCCACCCTGACCCTGGAGATAACCACTAAACCACTGTGCTGCTCTTATTATTAATTTTATTTTTAGTAGTTTTACTTATCACCCTTCTATTAGACTGAACTTTAATCTACTTTTTAATTCACTTCATTTATAGTTTCTTTTTTGTTTATATATTTGCCTATTTCATTGGCAAAGTTTTTAACAAATCTTTTTTAACTAATTGCCTTATGAAGCTTGCTTTGTACATTTTTGTTCTAAATTATTCTTAATTAAGTCTAATTAAAGGTACAAAGCTTAATTAGAGGTGTCTAAAAGGTGCAAAGGTATATTAAAAGTACAAACCTTGCACTCTGCCTAGCTTATTAATACAAAGAAATAAATTTTTATTTTAAGAATCTGCTTTTTTTTTAAAGAGGTTTTTATTAAACCCGACACACAACTGTTCATAATATCGCTTTTATTTAACCTTTTGATTTCATTTATGGTGCTGGTTAAACTACAGGCTGATATCCAAGTACTGCAAAAGTTTAAATAAATTCTGTCCAGATGAAGGCTTCGTGTTTTGTAAATCTGCATTCACATTTATATTTTTAGCAGATAAAAAGAAACATTTGCTAAATACAGTTCCATGTCTTTAATGTAGTGTCCCTAACTTTTTTTTTTTTTTTTCAATTCAAATCTTTCAATCATCTTAACTGTCATTCAGATGAAACTTTGCCCCTTTAGATTGCACATGGAAAGGACTAAACCTGAAAAAGTGTATTATTCTACAGTAAAATGCAAAATCAGTAAGATATTGCAACATGAATTTGACATGGTTACGGACACTACAGATATATATTTTTTTCTCTCCTTCAGTTTGCACGGAATGCTTTAATTTAAGCACTTGTTACAGATCATATTCTTCTAGAAGCTTCTCCAATTTTAGTATCAATACTCAAAGAAATATGAATCATTTGCATTTTAAACGATTGACGTTTTAAGTGGGACAGTATAAAACTGTCTCAAAAATGTTTATTTTTTTAAGTCACATATAAAATCATCTCCAAAAACCTGAAATTTCCAGGGAAGAAGGATTGGTCACTTCCATGTTGCATAAACTTCTGAAGTATAGCTTCTGTATTATGGATAAAATCAGCACCAGTACTGTGTTTTGTGATTCGTAAATTATTTTTATCCTAAAGTTCAAATAAAGTTACAATGGTTTTTATGAAAGGTGGACAGGTGCAAAGGTACCATGCTGTATAATAAAGGTAGAAACATTTGCACTCTGGTGCTTCCAGTCGAGCCGGGTTCAGCTTAGGGTTGTTGGTCACAGTCTTAAAGGGCTTGTTTTCGATTATTAAATTCGATTATAATATAAAATATATAAATATAAATATATCGCGATGTCGATGGACAGACAATCCACACCGCTCTGTCTGTTGGTCGGATTTGAGAGGACGGGCTAAGAGACACGTCAGAGGCATTAAATCTATTTAAAGCGCATGGCACATCCTGACGCGTAAAGGCGCATCTGCGTTGAGCGAAGACGAAGCCGCTGGATCTGATTCACGCGGGAATATCCGAGTGAAATGCGCGCGGCTGTGCTCCTCGAGGAATTTACTGTGGGCTGGAGGTCCTGCGCGCGGGATGCGTGTGCTCGCGGACAGAAGAAGATGATGTAGACGTGAACAGCGGACGCCAGATCTGATCGCCGCGCAGCCCTGATGTCTTCATTCCGGCTCTGGCACTCGGTGATGGTGGATTTCGCTCAGATTACCGGCACGGAGGAGCTCAGCAGCATCCGCGTCTCCGTGCGCACGGACAAGACTTCTCTATAGAGACAGAAACACACACACACACACAGAGACAGACAGACAGACGACGCGCACTTCTCTTGGATACTGTGGACTAATGGATGAGGAACTGCAATGTTTTGGGGGGAACCCCTCAGGGATAAACTCACTCTGAAGCTCTTTTGGATCCTTCAATGCTGGAACTGCGTTTAGATGTGAAACCGCCGGTCTGCATGGGCCCCAATTTAAGGTCAGTGTTTTATTATTATTATTATTATTATTATTATTATTATTATTATTATATATAAATAATGCAGAAATTGTTTTGTAATTCATATGGACCAGATTTTAGGACTTGAATGCACACAAACCCAGTAACCGTGCGCTACGCGTGAAAAAGCAAAAGTTGTGCGGCTTAGTTTATTTGCGTTCGTGGCACCAGAGCTGCATGCTTGTGTAGATTCGAAAACATCTCAGAGTCTCTGCTGGGACTTCAGGTCACAATCTTCCATGCAACCCCGGCGTTCTGCTGTGCATCCACTTCCACCATATTTGCACATCTCACACAAGTCTAGCATTTATTGTAATTTCTTAAAAAGCAAACAAATCATATCATATTGATGCTATATATATATATATATATATATATATATATATATATATATATATATATATATATATATATTTCTTCTTTTTTTTTAACCAAATTGATCTGATAAATCTTCCTGCACAAATAAACAGATCAACTAAATCATGTACATCTACTTATCCTCCAGCATTTTTATGCCCAGCACATTCCAGCCACTCATTAATAATGATAATGATAATAATAATAATAAGACTTTTTTTTTTCAATCCTATATGAAGTGTGCATGTGCTGGAGGCACAGTTGTTCCGACACATAGCATTTTCTCCTCTGCGTGTATTGACAAAAATCTGTTTAGCATTAAGTGAAATTTTGCAGAAACAGTCCTGTTTTTTTTTTTTCTGAGAAGTTATAAATAATGCATCTGGAATGAAGACACTTTAAATCCATAACATTTTTTAAGAATGTTTGGGATTCTGCCCACTGTAAATTTGATTTAGTTTGAATATTTTGAGCCATGTTTGAAACTAAGCATTTTGCAATGTTTGAAGCAATATTACAAAAAAAAAAAAAAAAAAAAAAAAAAAAAAAAAAAGAAAAAGGTCCACAATGATCTAAAACAAATTTTGTGCTTACTGATCCATGATCCCATAGTGCATCAACTTACATACATCAACTTACTCAATACTTGGAATACTGGAAATACTGGAAAACCTTATTGTGGATCAGCACAGGTAAGCGACTGTATAACATTCAGAGCAATCTGTTTCGTTGCAGCTCCTTCCATAGGAACTGAGTCTAAAATGAAGTTATGGGATGTTCTAGCTACGTGTTTGTTGCTCCTGAGCTCCGTATCCGCTCGCCCTCTCTTCAACAAGCTGCAGCCTTCCAAGAGCGCTCTTCAATCCGAGGGTCACCGTGAGCTACTCGTCTTGGACCCAGTCATAAACTCCCGTTTCGAAACAACTAGCCTGAATCAAGCCTCCATGGAAGAACAATGTAAGTAAGCGCTCTAAAGTTGTCGTCTATCAAAAACACAGAATAGTGCTTAATGTGATGAATGTTCCCTTTATCTCATGGCAGCGGTCATCACATTAGGAACTATCCGATGTGTTTTTCAATGCGATCAGTATGATATCCTGTTTCAGTTTTGTATTAAAAAGCTCTTTCATGATGTCTTTGACAAACGGTTGATTTTCCCAAGCACAAATTATATTAAGCCATGCTTGTTGTGCCATGGATGATCGTGCAAAATTCTCCCACAACACTACATCTGCCAAAAGACTTCTGTCCAAGTGTGGTTGCAGGGAAAGCAGAGCTTGTAAACCACAATGGTTAGTAACTATTTAGCAGAAACCACTTAGGAAAAAAAAAGACTTCTCTTAGTAGAGGTACTGTATGTAATCGTAATTTTCTAAGCCCAATTCTGTACACAATGGTCAGAGACGGTTTAATTAGTATCTGCCATTCCGCAACACTGTAATGACTTTTCGAGGATGACAGGCGAGGTCAGGAGGCACGTCAACAGCCAAAATGACATTCCTTCTTTGAATGGTTGGTCCTCATTAGTGCTTTATTCAGTAAATGAGAATGTGTTTACTATAAAATACCCATGTCCATAACCACAATACTGCTGAGAAACGTGATAAATGTGCGTCCCTGGGGAAAGGTTTTGTAGACGATGGACATTTTAGGCAACTCATACTTTCATTGTGTTTATGTCCATTTAGACAACTGTGTGGGAGGCATCTCCATTTGTTTAACTAAAGATGACACTGGCTTGTCTTTACACAGTAGTAAACCTGCTAATTTTCTAGATAAGGTATGGAATGTTAGGACATGAGACATGACTTGCCAAACACTCCACCTCTTATCTTAAGAACAGCATCTTTTAATGCCATTCGAATGTTTAGTGACTTGCACTGGCATCAGAGTCTGGAAGAGCATCCATTTAAATGCCATTACGAATGTCTGGTAATTCTGTTTGCATTTCACAATACATCAATACATTGAAACCAAAACACTTCCTAAAGCAGGCTGACGAAATCAATTCAGTGTATTGATGCACAGCCGAGCATGTTACAGCGCTTCAGAATTAGTGTGCAACTCTAGAATGCCAGTTGTAAACAGCTTGGCTTTCGCATGTCCCTGGGCACCGTAGTCCTGTCATTCTGGCCAACGAAAGGCAGTCCTTTTTGTCAAAGGGCAGTGTGTATATAAACAGTGTTCACGATCACACCTGATACTGTTGTACGGAGTCAGTCAGCCAGGCATTAACACGGATTGTATAACACTTCTGGCAGGGGATCTACAGGTGACAGTTAATGTAATTCAGACAGCTTTACCTGTCTCTCTGCAAAGCCAGTCTGCAAGCTGCAGAAAGAGAAAAAGTAAAATCATAATCCCAGAGCATTACAGATTAAACAATTTGACAAACCTGGCTCTGAAGAACTCTCCCTCAATTTAAATTGACTTACCTGGCTCTAATAAACTCTTCCTTATCACAACTTACCTGGCCCAATAAAGCTTTCCTTACCTTGACCTACCTAGCTCTAGTAAAACCTTCCTTACCTGGAATTTCCTGTATCTTATAAATTCTTTCCTCCCACAAACTATCTGACTTCACTAAACCCTCCCTTACCTCGACCATGCTGACTCCACTAAACCTGTTCTTACCTCGACCATGCTGACTACACTTAAACCTCCCTTACCTCAACTTAGCCGACTCCACTAAAACCTCCTTTACCTCGACTTAGCCGACTCCACTAAACCCTTTCTTAGACTTAGCCGATTCCACTAAACCCTCCTTTACCTCGACTTAGTCTCCCTTACCTCGACTTAGCAGACTCCACTAAACCCTCCCTTACCTCGATTTAGCGGACTCCACTAAACCCTCCTTTACCTCGATTTAGCCAACTCCACTAAACACTCCTTTACCTCAACTTAGCCGACTCCACTAAACCCTCCTTTACCTCAACTTAGCCGACTCCACTAAACCCTTTCTTAGACTTAGCCGACTCCACTAAATCCTCCCTTACCTCGACTTAGCCGACTCCACTAAACCCTCCTTTACCTCGACTTAGCCGACTCCACTAAACCCTTTCTTAGACTTAGCCGATTCCACTAAACCCTTCTTTACCTCGACTTAGCCGACTCCACTAAACCCTTTCTTAGACTTAGCCGACTCCACTAAACCCTCCCTTACCTCGACTTAGTCTCCCTTACCTCGACTTAGCAGACTCCACTAAACCCTCCCTTACCTCGACTTAGTCTCCCTTACCTCGACTTAGCAGACTCCACTAAACCCTCCCTTACCTCGATTTAGCGGACTCCACTAAACCCTCCTTTACCTCGATTTAGCCAACTCCACTAAACACTCCTTTACCTCAACTTAGCCGACTCCACTAAACCCTCCTTTACCTCAACTTAGCCGACTCCACTAAACCCTCCTTTACCTCAACTTAGCCGACTCCACGAAACCCTTTCTTAGACTTAGCCGACTCCACTAAACCTTCCCTGACTTCGACTTACCTGGCTCCAGTAAGTTCCTCCTTACCTTGACTTACCTTATTCCAGTAACTTCTTCCCAGACTTGCCCGTTTCCAGTAAACATGTCCTTTACCTCGACTTACCTGATTCAGGATGGACCTTAATGGAATTTTAAGACCTGTCGCTTTCTTTTGATTTTATTACTTGTCGAATCATAATAAAATTAGCTTAAAAAAATACCTATTATAGTCTCAGGAGAGCTTTTCCAGATGCTATAATGCAGTCTGTTTGGCGGACATGTGAGAGAGGGAACTTCACGGAGTTCCTTCTATAATGAAATCATTGTGTATTACATGTAGATCAAAGGATGCTACATTTTTCTCCTCTCTGTTCAAGTGCCGGACAGTGCATGTGTTTTGAGTTTGTGCTTGAACAGATGTATTCTGCTGTACCTCAATGTCATGACCCAAATGCATTTTCCATATATTTGTGGAGAACACAATAAAGAAATTACAATCAGTAAAATAAGCAACTGCTTATCACATTGCATCATTGTCCCTTATAGGAATATGTAACTATGTAGCTCGAGAATAAACACAACAAGTCCAGGGTGTGACTTACGATGATTTCTCTTGTTTTATCTGTTAAAAGATGACAACAATGGACCGCATCCAGACCAGTTTGATGATGTAATGGACTTCATTGCAGCGACCATTGGCAGACTGCGAAGATCTCCTGAGATGGACTCTGAGGGCAGGGGGAAAGAAAAAGGGAGGCAGAGAGGAGCAGCAAACACGGAGAGAGGAGCAAAAGCACGAGGAGAAAAGAAGCGAGGTCGAGGACGAAGCGGCGGCAGAGGAGGTAAAGGGAATCGGGACGAACTGGTCAAAGGTCAAGGGCGTGGATGCTTACTTAAAGAGATCCACCTCAACGTGACGGACCTGGGGTTAGGTTACCGGACCAAAGAGGAGTTGATATTTAGGTACTGCAGCGGCCCCTGTCACGATTCAGAGACGAACTACGACAAGATCCTCAACAACCTCACGCAAAATAAGAAGCTGGACAAAGAGTCACCTTCTCAGACCTGCTGTCGTCCCATAGCGTTCGACGACGACCTCTCGTTCTTGGATGACAGTTTGGAGTACCACACTCTCAAGAAGCATTCCGCCAAGAAGTGCGCCTGCGTCTGATTTGTGTGCTCGGGCAAGCGAAAAGACACTTGGACAAAATACAGAAGTCTCGCACTCCAGAGGGCTTGAAGCCAGTGCTGAGACAAATGCTGCTTCTCGGAGGAAAAGTGCAGGTCTCGAGTGTGTCATTGTTTATTCTGCACAGACGTGCATGTTAGAATCGCAGGAGTGTGATTTAATGTCCAAAAAAAAAAAAACACTTCAGGAAAAAATACTTCTTCGACCCGAGCAATGCCTCAGTATTCACTGTTACAAAACTGTGTCAGAGTATTCTAAGCAGGGATTGAAATGTAAATGCTGTCTAAATGGCAACAATAACACAGTCCATCAGCAAGTCAGAGAAAAAAACGCAACCCGACAAACCGGGTATACACAAACTATAACTTTAGCTGAGTGGGAGTGCTAGAGATGGGCGCAAGGGCTGTCTGCATGACATAAATATATATATATATATATATGAAGCCCTTCTGAAGAGAAAGCTCACAATCAGACTCAACCTGCAGCAGCCAGAATGGACTTCGTCACAAAAATGTTTAATATTCAGAAAAAGTTATCTATATATATATAGTCTATATGAAAAATGTATTTATTGAAATTTAATTAACTTATTGTTATTTATTGCAATCCATTGTATTAGAGTTTTCCTTATTTATTTGTGCAGCCCCCACCCCCCCCCCCCACCCCTCTTTAAATTGGATGGTGCCAAAGTGGAGCATGTGTTATTAAGAAAAAGCAGATGATACGATAATCTAGACTCTGGGTTTATCTGGTCTGGAAAATAATCACTTACTCATTTTAGGACATTAGTGTCTCTACTCATTTTTTGGTTTGGATAAATTGTACGGTCCAATTTAATCTGAAAAAAAGAAAGAAAGTAAAGAAATAACTTTATAAAGGCAAGTGAACCAATTATGCTTTGAAACAAACAAACAAAAAAACAGAAAAGTTGATGTGTAATTTCAAAACACACACCCATCTAACATCTCGCTATATCTGGTACCACTGAGAAAAAAAAAATCACATCTTCTTAATGAAAAAAATAAAATAAAAAAGCCAGGTCTGTGGTAGACCAGTATTGTGTTTACTCAATCAGAGCAGATTGGGGAGAAGAAAAAAAAAGTTAACATCGGTCCTCCAACTACTCTCTCAACCAATTATCTGTTTGCGAGAGAAAAATACAGCCCTTGCCCGTTGTTTATTTTCAACCATAATAAAGTCACTACAGCAAATGTTTCTAGCACAACCACGCCGTGCCCCATGGAGACGCATCATCACAAATAGAAAACATCCTTTCTAGTCAAAAGTCGTACGCCACATCCTCATCAGACAGAAAGGTGATGATGTGGCGGAGGTCCTTGAGGATCCTCACAAAACGCTTTCCATAGGTCTTGTGCTTAAAAAAAAATACAACAAAAAATAGTGTCCGTAGTGTTTCAAAGCAAGATTCTTGTTCGGTTTCCTCAGGTACAGGGAAACAAAGCTCGTTAAAAAAAATTTCGAGCCGCTCCATATCCCAGCCATGCCTGGAAAGCAGGACAGGCGCAGTACAATGTCCAGACCCAAACTTGCACACAAACACTGAAACAAGGTTTTCATGAAAAGTTACACACACTACCAGTGTAACAGCTGGAGCTGTGTGTACAGTACATCATGGGAGGAGAGGACTGATTTTGTTCTCCATACTGTAGCTCACTGCCACATGAAAAGGCCCTGTGGGAACGGCACAACATTTCCATGGATTACTAAAAACCAAGTCTCGTGCAAACAACAAACACGGCGCTCAAAAAAATCCACACGATTCAGATGTTCTGTTCAGCATCGAAGCCGTCCAAAATCAGGAGCCACCTCCGTTTAAACTAAATTATCGGAACGTGATAGAGTGCGTTTAATAGATCAGCCCCATGGCTCCATCCTCACACACACACACACACACACACACACACACACACACACACACACACACACACACACACACACACACACACACACACACACACACACACACACCTGTGTCTGTCATGTCATGTCCTGTAATCCTCTGTCCTGGTGTGTGACGCTTTGTTCAACCGTTAAACGTCCTATATTGTTGTGACTAAGTTTGTAGAAGCTTTTTACAAACTATGAAAAAAATGTATTCTTGCAAAATAGAAAAAAAAAAGATGTGATGAAAACGATTCCGATATGAATATGAAGAAATTTGACTGTAATTATTCCACCCTGCAGTGTTTGGTCAGTCCTATGGGGGGGAAAAAAAACCCTAAAACCTTGTCTTACATGTTTTGTGTTACTAAACCAAAGCTCTCTACAGACTTTTATTTTTGTACAATATTCATTTTATAACTTTTTACAGAATAAAACTTGTTTCTATCACATGTCTGTTTGTTCCCAAAAAGAAAAAAAAGCACCCACAAATGGTATTAACGAATATTTCTGAAACATTCATCTTAATCATGTTGATACTGTATGTTCGTTTTATAAGCAGATTGTCAGGGCAAGTTGGAATAGAAGGCGGGAAGACCGTCAGCGCAGACCCTGAGTGACTTCTGAGCTGTCTCAGGGCTGTTCGAATAGATCGGGCAGATGAAATCTGTTCTACATTCCTAAACACAGGCTCAGGATTGTCCGGTAAACAATCACGGGTTGTAAAGACACGCAGTAAATCTGGGCACTTGGAACAAATGTTTCCACCAAACTGAAGGGATTCGGCTAGCAGTGAAAAGATGTGCTGCGGAGTTGGAAGTTAAACGTTCAACCAAGTCTCATCAACTTTACAGCGCCAACATCGTTTGCTGTTATAATCCGAACACCTAATGGTTTGGTTTGGTTTGGACGGTTCCTTAAATGGTTTCCTTAACTAGCAAAAAGCTTTTTTTTTCCCCCGTTCGTTTTACATTCTTCTTAGCGATTATTACTTTCAGATTCCCTCCAGAGCACATCAGTCAAATCTTCAGCTCCAAATCGTTTCTCTTTAAAAATTCCACACACGAAACAAAAAGAGATCTCTTAAGAAGTGAACATTTCTTGAATACAAAATAAGTGTAATAAAAGTTAGTTGTAATCTTACTGTAAGAAAATCTACATTTCCTTACAATAATATTACAACAAACTACATGTAAGAGTATAAATAAAAGACAATGTTGAGTCAAAGCTTATGTTAAGCTTATTCGTAATAAGGCTTTAAAATTTTAAACATGAAAAATTTCTTGATCTTTTGGCAGATCATTTTTAAGGTTTAGGAATTTATTTCTTTACAATTTCTTAGAGATATCTCCTCGAAATTTCTTGTAAAGTTACAGATTGGCTAGGTTTGGCTAATTTCAAGAATATGTCACTTGCTAAGAGTGTACTGCAAAAATGTCTTAAGAGGAGAAAATATCTTGATTCCAAGCAACATTATCATATTTAAACAATAACCAAAATTTAGGATTATGTAACCTACACACGTGGACAAAATTGTTGGTACCCTTCAGTCAATGAAAGAAAAACTCACAATGGTCACAGAAATAACTTTAATCTGACAAAAGTAATAATAAATAAGAATTCTATGAATGTTAACCAATGAAAATAAGACATTGCTTTTCAACCATGCTTCAACGGAATTATTTTTTTTAAAAATGAACTCATGGAACAGGCCTGGACAAAAATGATGGTACCCCTAACTTAATAGTTTGTTGCACAATCTTTTGAGGCAATCACTGCAATCAAACGATTCCTGTAACTGTCAGTGAGACTTCTGCGCCTCTCTGCAGGTATTTTGGCCCACTCCTCATGAGCAAGCTGCTCCAGTTGTTTCCGGTTTGAAGGGTGCCTTTTCCAGACAGCATGTTTCAGCTCCTTCCAAAGATGCTCAATAGGATTGAGGTCAGGGCTCATAGAAGACCACTTTAGAATAGTCCAATGTTTTCCTCTTAGCCATTCTTGGGTGTGTTTTTAGCTGTGTTTTGGGTCATTGTCCTGTTGCAAGACCCATGACCTGCAACTGAGACCCAGCTTTCTGACACTGGCCAGCACATTTCTCACTAGAATCCCTTGATAGTCTTGAGATTTCATTGTACCCTGCACAGATTCAAGACACCCTGTGCCAGATGCAGCAAAGCAGCCCCAGAACATAACAGAGCCTCCTCCATGTTTCACAGTAGGGACAGTGTTCTTTTCTTGATATCCTTCATTTTTCCATCTGTGAACATAGAGCTGATGCGCCTTGGCAAAAAGTAAAATTTTTGTCTCATCTGTCCATAGGACATTCTCCCAGAAGCTTTGTGGCTTGTCAACATGTAGATTGGCATATTCCATTCTGGCTTTTTTATGATTTGTTTTCAACAATGGTGTCCTCCTTGGTCGTCTCCCATGTAGTCCACTTTGGCTCAAACAACGACGGATGGTGCGATCTGACACTGATGTTCCTTGAGCATGAAGTTCACCTTGGATCTCTTTAGAAGTCTTTCTGGGCTCTTTTGTTACCATTCGGATTATCCGTCTCTTTGATTTGTCATGAATTTTCCTCGTGCGGCCACGTCCAGGGAGGTTGGCTACAGTCCCATGGATCTTAAATTTCTGAATAATATGTGCAACTGTAGTCACAGGAACATCTAGCTGCTTGGAAATGGTCTTATAGTCTTTACCTTTAACATGCTTGTCTATCATTTTCTTTCGAATCTCCTGAGACAGCTCTTTCCTTTGCTTCCTCTGGTCCATGTTGAGTGTGGTACATACCATGTCACCAAACAACACAGTGACTACCTGGAGCCCTATATATAGGCCCACTGACTGATTACAAGATTGTAGACACCTGTGATGCTAATTAGTGGACACACCTTGAATTAACATGTCCCTTTGGTCACATTATTTTCAGTATTTTCTAGGGGTACCATGATTTTTGTCCAGGCCTGTTCCATGAGTTAATTTTTTTAAATAATTCTGTTGAAGCATGGTTGAAAAAGCAATGTCTGACTTTCATTGGTTAACATTCATAGAATTTTTTTAAATTATTACTTTTGTCAGATTAAAAGTTATTCTGTGACCATTGTGAGTTTTTCTTTCATTGACCGAAGGGTACCAACAATTTTGTCCACGTGTGTATTACTAGAAATAGTTTATTTCCTACGCATAAATTTCCTTGTTCTATTTTGAGATCATTTTAAATAATTAAGAAAATTATACAGAAGTACAGTATACACTGCAAAAAAAATTCATCTTAGTGAAATATTTCTGAATCTAGCCAAACCTATCTATAATTTCTTATAGATAAAATACGTTTATAACAATAATAAAATTGCAAGCAAAAAATACCCCTTTTATTGGCTGAATTTTTTTCATCTTTTAGGAAATAATTTCCTTAAAAACATGTAAAACTGCCAATAGAATAGAAGACATTTTTGCTTGCAATTTTCGTAACATTTGACTAGAAATAGGCGGAATAATCTTGTGTTTTGGTTTGCTGTTATCTTATTTATGCAGTATAAAATTGTGTATATAAATTGAACTATATTCAAGATATTTTTAGTTCCTAAGATATAATTTTCTTCAGTGTAAATGATGAAAATTAGCGGAATTACAGAACAAAACATTTAAACTTAGATATTTAATAAAATAGAAATAGTCTTAAAAATAATATATTTTGTTTATTATTTATTTCTGATTTCTAACTAAGACATGTCGGATTAGACTGAAGATATGTGCCGTTTAGATCAAATACTGAAGCTGGAGTCCTCTCTCCAGGATTTGCTGCCCATAAATGTTTAATTTTTATTTTTTGCAAACAGAAATGCATGACTTTCCTGTATTTAAGCCAACTAGGCGGTTCTGGGAGGAATTCTCTTAAAAAAAATGTTTTTTCACTAAAATGATCCAGGAACATGCTCTATTACAAAAACTCATGTTTCAACCGCTTGGTGAAAAGAAGAAAAGGAAAAGTCAATGCCAGATTTAAAACAATTCATGTGAACATCCAGTCCAAGAAATGCAGTTGTAATATGAACTAGGCACCAGGGGAAAGGAAAAAAAAACAAAACAAAACAAAAAAACTACTTGTGTTAATATTGATTGATTAACGAATTCTGCAACGTAGTGCAGTGAGAGGAGAAAACATCCACTCCTGAATAATCACTGGCAGCTGAGGAAGGTTAGAAATGTTCAGAAAAATCAGTGAGAAACAAGAAGGAAGCGGTCCAATTCAGTGACAGGCTCCCATTGATATATAGAGATCTTGGCAGGCTTTCCAAACCCACAAAGCACCCCTCGGGCTACAATTAAAGTGGCATGGTGAGCCCAGTGGGCATGGATATGCCGTGACATCACCCAGAGTGGCATTCCGACATTCCGCGGATAGTAACGGATACTGGGGTGGACCGGACAGCTGCTGACATCAGCACTCAGAATAGGCGCTGACGGATCGGGCCACAGGGCTGGCTTTACCGTGCGACTTTACACGTTACCGCCTGACAGGCTCTTGAGCGGACGCGTTCTTCTCATAGTTCTGATTGAGGGTTTCCGTGATCTCGTGACGCTCTCAGGGGAACGGAAACTAGAGAGATTTTCAGCTTTGGGTAAAAAACTTCAGCTTTAGTTTTTTTAATTATATACAGTATTAGGAATCCAGTAGACTCCTAGCTCAGGATAGGTAGAAGGCGCGTTGTCCCTAAAAAGTGGTTTGGTATGTCGGTGGGTGCAACAACGCTTTAAATCTGACTGCATGTCAATATTATATGTATAAAAAACAAACAAACACTAAAGCTCCACTAGGTTAGCCAGAGGGTACATTCCACAGAGTGGTAATGAGCAGAAATATGTAATCAATGCACCCCACAAGTCCCTCCCTCCACGTCCTTTCCTTATTATTGGTTCCCTATTACGCAACGGACCTAAAAGTAGGAACACAGGCTCGTTTCGTATTTATAGGAGCAACATTAGAGCCAAGTGAGGCGATGGCAGCGATTGCACTGCCATAATTACCCACAACAAAAAACATTTATGTACTATTCCTTAAAATGGGCTTTTTAAAAAATGTGTGTGTGTATTCGCACATGTCTGCTCATCCTTTTCACCACTCTGGGTCAATCTTCAGATATCAGATGTTGAATCCGGATTTTAAAAGAATCAACATCTGACATTTTGACATTGTACCAAAAAAAAAAAAACAATGACAACAAAAAAAACTGCCTCTTTCCCAGGCAAAAGAAAAACGAAATTCTCCGCACAAGTAGCTTTTTGACAAGCTGGAAAAGAAAAGTAGCTAAAATGATTTCCAAATAAATATTTACTGAACGCAGTGAGTCACCAAGAGCTAACCAAACACCTCCAGCCTGAGTAAGGCAGAAAATCTGATGGCAAAGTCCAAGGCTATCATCGAGGAGGTTCAGGGAACGAAAGATGGATCAGAGCTCTTGAGATTCAGCGGATTGGAATCTGTTGTGACACAGCAGTCTCCTGTTTGTGTACAGGCCGGGAGTCACCACGGCACAAAACGTCTGAGCGTGTTCTGAGAGCGAGGGAAGAAGGAGAAAACATCACGTTGCGTCGTCAGAGAAATTAATGAATGGTCACGCATCATTTGCAAAGAGCCCGAGTTTGTGCGTAACCATAAAAGGTAAACGATACTACAAAATAGATTTTTTTTGGGGGGGGAAAGAAAAGCTTTTCCTAATACAGACGCGTGCCTTGGCCGCACATGCTGCATGTTTATTTTTGAAACATGAAACAAAAATACAAAGTGAAAATCTTTAAAAAAAAAAAAAAAAAAAATCAAAATCAACATTCATTACTTGAATGGAATCAGTAACATACAAGCAATGAACGATGCTCATGCAGTCTTTCTCTCTCCTTCATAACACACCAATACTCACTAAAGCATGAGATGAGATGACGTCCTGAACATGCTTATAGAGAAATATACACAAGGTGGAAACTCCACCGAATTCAGGAGGAGGACTGAAAAGCAGCTCTCGCTTTCAGATCTTGCGTTTCTTCCACTCCGGCTCCTTGTCGTCTTCTTCATCCTCAGATTCTTCATCAGCAAACAAGGGATTTGGCTGAGTCCTGCACACACAAAAAAATGGGGCAAAAATTAGAGAAGCAGCAACAACAGTGGCGCGTCCACATCTGGCAAAGTGTTTACCTTTAACTAGGAAAGTTACAAGGAATGAAACTTAAACAAGTAGATGCTTTGATAAATGATGGCAAATCATGGATGGAGTACAGAAATAAGGGCTGTGCGGTAAAAAAAAAAAAAAAAATACTGCTTGGAGCTACTGTTACTCCTGGCATGCCCAGGCTTTGAGCAGAGTTTGAATAAGGTCCCTGGAGAAAGAGATTAAGAACGAAGAGCTGGAGGGAGAGAGCAGGAGAAAATGAGACCGGCGGAAAGAGAAAAAAAAAGAAAAAGGAAAAGAAAGCAGCAATGATTGAGAGAGGGAGAGTTCTAGCGAGCGAGAGGGATTAAACCATTCCCCTACTTTCATCACTCAATTCCGTAAAGTGATTAAAATGCAACATCTGGTCCTCAGTGAGTCATAGAGTGGACCCAGTTTGGGTTAGAAAGCAAGAAAAAAAAAAACACACACACACACACACACACACACACACACACACACACACACACACACACACACACACACAGACACACACACACACACAGACACACACAGACACACACACACAGACACACAGAGATAACTACGGCACGAGTGCTCGAGAGAAATGTCTGGCTCGCACAAGGACGAATGTTGTGTTCCCCCGTTCCTTTATCTGCAAAGACTGCTCCTGCTGTAAAGGGCAACGCTGACCTCATAACCAGCTCTGTATATTTCAAACAAATTACGTTTCATGGACACACTTGATTAAGTCCTGTCACCATGCACCCCATTGCCGGGGCCTGGAGTATTCCCTGATGAGTTCGCCCGAGACCACCAGGGCAAATAATTACCGTGGAAGCAGAGCCAGAGGTTCATTAGTGCACAGGTAACAGCGGAAGACAAAGACGGTGGTGATGGACGACACAAGAGAAGTTATGTATTTGACGTGCAATCGGTTTCCAGGATCTCAAATATCAACTGGGTAGTATTTCCGTGTGGGCAGGTTACTGAGGTCAGGTATGCGTGTGTGTGTGTGTGTGTGTGTGTGTGCGTGTGTGTCTCAATCAGCCAACTCTCTGGCACGGTACCTGAGGAAGGCAATTAATGCGGGCCTACAAAGAAAGAAACAGGATCATTTGTGCATGGAAGTGCTACAATACCGCTCATTAGTGTCGACGGTGTCGTTAAGGCTACAAGCGCTAAAACCACGGTGGAGATTAGGTTACACGCTGACGCTCAGGCACGGATCACGATCACGGATCAAGTCTAGGTTACAAACATTCAAACTTTGGTGACGGGTAATTAATCTGATCTGGGATGGTCAAAACGCACACCTATGAGATACAGGAGATCAGTTGTAATATGATGCTTTTAAAATCGGCGATGGAAACAACGCGAAAGCACTCCTGACTACAGTAGCTCCAGTTGCACATTATTCATGGGAACAACATGGGTGAGGATTTGTATAGTAGACACTCCATATAATCCAAGGATAATATTTTTTTAAGATAAGAA
The DNA here is from genome assembly GCA_013621035.1 of Clarias magur. Taxonomy (NCBI): domain Eukaryota; kingdom Metazoa; phylum Chordata; class Actinopteri; order Siluriformes; family Clariidae; genus Clarias; species Clarias magur. The sequence goes on along the minus strand of QNUK01000405.1, from coordinate 572,674 downwards.
GAAAAAAAAAGAAAAAAGAACATGCTAGTATTTAGAACAAAAATATGTAATATTCAGAAGTAAAGCTTTTACACCACCTAGGGATGAAGTTGACTGACGATGTGCTTTGCCATAAGATGAGCTTTTATTTTTTTTATTAACGTCAAGACAAAGTGTGGGAATAAATGTTTATAATAAGTCAACATGACCCATGCGGTTTTATGAACATTACAATTAACTATAAAAAAACTGCTTGATATAAGGGAATAAAACACTTGTGAACATGCTGCTCACAGGACAATAATCACCTCCAGGGTGATAATCCGAACTCTACTTAGTTGTAGCTGCCTTACAACAGCCTATCAATGATTACTTCATTACATCATCACAGCTACATGTGTATTATGCAAGGTTTCACCACTAACAGACATTTAGCACTGAACAAACTCTTCCATAACACACACACACACACACGCAGTACTGTGCAAAAGTCCCAAGCACCTCCATTGCATCTTATTTTTCTCTTATTTTCAAAAACATACTTTTTTTTTTGTTTTAATGAAATCATGAGGAATAGTTCTCAAGGCTTCCTGAGTGCCTTTTTTGGCTCTCGTTTTCACTCCAGTCCCTGTACCTGTTTGATAAGCCACACAGTGACCTATGAATCATTCAATAAAAAATTTTAAAAAATTATATATATATATAAGCTAACTTCAGACATGAATCAGTGAGAAACGGGTGCACATGAAGACAGATGGCGAAGCTGTTGATAGGCTGGTAGTACACTGGTGATGCTGAATGCTTAGCGGTTGGAACAGACGAGAGGAGAAATGCTGCTGCTGCTGAGGTTGTTGCATAAACAAATGTTTTAACTGTGTTAAAATGAATAAATTTTTTAGGCACTTTGCACGGCCTGTTGCAGTTAAAACATTTAATCACATACATACTGCATGAACAATACTGCATGCAAGGTTCATTCTGCATCAAAAGTCTACCTTCTAACCTTCGAAACACTATCAGTTCTGATGAATCCAATCTGGAGAACACAACACGGATCTGCCCCACAAAGTGAAAAAAAAAGGCATTTATCAACAGCATTTGGAAAAAATCTCCCCACTAACACTCTTTCCAGACAGCTGAGGATCTAGTGATCCTATCTGCTCCTGATCAGGGCTTGTCAAGCCGGACTCCGTGTTCAGCCCGCGCTAAACAGACCACCTGCGAAAACCGGCTCATTCATCTGCTCCCGTCCAGGTAAACATCCCGCGGTGGGAAAGACGACGGAGGAGAGACAGGGAGATGGAGAGATAGCAGGCTGACAGCTTCTTATCAGCCCACACTTGCGGAGAAAGCATTTTTCAGTCCTTGTGGGAGCTAAAAGCCGCGTCCTCACCGTGATACATACACGGAAAATGTCAATACAAATCCAAGATAAATGTCAACCCTTAATAGTCCAGTGTCCAGTTTTAGTCCCCCCCCCCTTTAAACATCTTGTAAACAGAACACAAAATTAAACCTGTTAACTTGCTGAGAAACTCATTTTACATTAACCTGAGAGAAAAAAACTAAAACAAAACATCAACAGGAGAACCTACTGTCGCTGTTGTTTCCTAATTTAAGCTAAATTTTATTCTACACCGTCAATCAGCCAACACGTACTAGATGTCCAACATTCGCTTCTTTAATGCGCTTAACAAGTGTGGGAAGTTTATAACTAGGCCTAATTTAGGCCTAAATTACACACTTGGCTCTAACAGCAGCGAGTTCAGCAACCTCAGTAAGGCTTTGATGTGGTTTCTGTCATTGTTATATAAAATACCATGTACCAAAGTACATTGCTCTGTAAAAAAAAAAGAAAAAAAAAAGACTGAATCTACATCCAGATATATGTATATAAGTGATGAGACAAAGACGTGTAACACATTTTACATTCATGATGATAGAGTTTAAATATCCTGTACATGTCATCAGTCAGATTAGATTTTCTTTTCTCTGTAAAAACTTCTATAGATTACATGACTGAACGTACTTTTGAAGTGAGGTAAAAAAAAAAGAAAAAAAAAAGAAAGAAAAAAAAGAAAAAAAAAAGACATACCTATACTATTGCTCGAAAGTGTGGGGTCACTTTCTAACTCCATGGTCGTGCCTGATTGTTATTTCTCTCTACATTGTAAAACAATACTGAAGGCGTTTATCCAAAATACACAATAATCTCTTTTGAACAGTTGATATTGAGATGTGTCTGGTACTACTGATCTGTAAAGCTTCATCTCGGCTCTAACCTGAAGTTAATTGGTGATTTCTGAGTCTGGTGACTCTAAATGAGACAGTTTTATCATGGAGCTTGATGGGTTTTGCAAACGCACTTGACAATACTGTTCTTGCAAGAGCTGATCCAGAACAGCTGACCTTTGTGTCTTAAAACAATTAATGCCTTTTTTTATTGTTGTTACATAATTATCTAATTGCATAAGTGTTATTTCATAGTTTTTAAGTCCCCAGGATTGTTGTAAAATCTAGAAAATAAATGACAAAAAAATTTGGAAGTGATCCCAAACTTTTGAGCGGTAGTGTATATAACTCTGTGTGTGTTTGTAAAAAAAAACTGTATACACACACACACACACACACACACACACCACAGATAGCCAAAAAAAATGTCAACCTTAGATTGAAACCTTAGATAGAAAATCTCTGGTAACTTGTATAAATCTTATGACGTCTCAATAAACTTGTATAAATATTTTAACACTTATAAAAGGTTTTCGTTTCCCAAAGTGTTTTTTGCTGGCTTTTTCTAAATTTTTTATTCTTTATTCTAATTGCATTTAATTTCTAACACTCTGTTAACACCTGAGCACATGTTGTGTAAGTATTTACATTTAAAAAAAAAAGAAGAAAAATGTACTCCATAAATCACTAAACATAATAATAACTAATAATTGCCTCTTTTTCAGGTTGTCCCTCACACATACACACACACACAAACACCTTTTTAAAACATTCATGCATCCGTCAGCCGAGGCGTGACAACAAGGATGCGATATGCAGGTGCAACCTGACCTGAGTCACGCACGCATGCACACACACACATCTTTCCCTCGTACACATACAGGCCTCTGGTTACATCAGGAGCTGTCACTGACAATAGCCCTGTGCGTATGAGGGGCTCCATGATGCTTTCGTTCCCGTCAGGCTGTAGCGTTTTCTTATTTTCCTAAGGAACATTTCATATCTAAATCCAATCTAATCTAATTTGTTTTTCATCTCTCTGCTTTCACCTCTCGATTGCGAAGCTTACTTTTTGTACGCGGGAGCGACCCAGAAGGGGTTCTCGGCTGCCTCTTTGGCGTGGCGCAGGATGGCTTCGCGGGGGTTGCTGTCATCGGTCTTGTCCAGAGCGATGTTCTTGACGATGAAAGACGACAGGGTGCCTCCGTGCGCTGCCACGCGACCCCCTCTGCCTGTTTTTCCACAAAAAAAAAAGAGAGACGAAAGGCAACATGATGCAAAACATACAAGCCAGATTAATTTGTATAAATACAAATAACGACTTAAATGCCCTTTGTAAAGTGAAATGTGTCAGGAGAACCCGGGCCTCCCTTCCTCCTACGCATGTACACACATGCTGGACGTTAAGAAAAACATCCTCCGCCTGGTGAAAGAATATTTACGTTGTGTTTAAACACGGGAGACCCCGAGACCTGCTGTAGGCTTGCGATTGATGGGAATCTCCCAGAGATTTGGGGCGTTGAATAAGATCATGTCAAATGACATGAAGTTTATGGAGGTGAAGAAGGAGACTCGTCCTGTACTGTATATGTGGCGGGTTTAACAGAGCTCTAGAGGCTGAGGAAACCAGGACGCTCTCAGTGCAGCGCGTTCTGCGCCTCTGCCTTAAACGCTAAATGAGGAACGAAGCCAAAGCTAGTCGCACCTGGTCCTCAGCCAAGTGTTTAATGTAATCTTACAGAGTGTTTACTCAGAGCCGCAGCCACGGCAGCTATGATCTTAAGGACTGCAGGCCCCGGAGTATGAGAGAGAGAGAGAGAGAGAGAGAGAGAGAGAGAGATAGCGCTGGGGCCCCTGCAGAATCACAAGGGGTTTTACATCACCTGGGCCGGACATGGGCGGCTCGGGCTTGTGGGACTTCATAGGGTCGAGTCTGTCTTTTTCCAGCTGCTTCTTAGTGCTGCGCTGTCTGGCCTCGCGGAACATCGGCAATGCGTGGGCTGAAAAAGAGACAGACACGCACATAAATAAATATACATACATGTATTAAGCTATTAAACTGTTCAGCTCGGTAACCTGAGCACAACAGAGATTAAGAAAAAAGAAACAATTCATGTAAACAGTGTACTACAACCCTCAAGCTACATCATAGCAACCGCGGAGAGTCGCAGCGCTCAATTTCGGTTACCTGAGTCTCAAACACCATCACATGACTCTTGATTTTTCACTGTTTGTGTACGAGACGGGGTGGACGAGGGACCGGGGAGTGGGAGGGAAAAAAATTAAATAATAAATCAGGGGTAGGAAAGATGAAGCGATTTTCCATTCAGGAGTCCTGTTGTCACTGGGCAGTGTTAATTCTGCTCCTGCATGCTACATTAAGCAAAGAGGTTAGTGGTGACACACTGGATCGCTCTGCCTCCCTCTCCCTCATCGCGCCATCATTCCTCTTTCAATTTTCCATGGCTGTCCAGCGGTGCGTCACTCTGCTCAGCCTATCGGGCCGCGGCGCGGCTTTGTTAAATCATGCGCTAAATGCTGAATGCTACTACGGCCACTGGAGAATGTCCTTAATGGTATACGGTGGGAAATGAGAGTTTTGACGCCAGGGTGTGTGTTGTGTGGGTGGAGGGTGAGGATGTGTTTAGGGTGTGTGTGTGTGTGTGTGTGTGTGTGTGTGTGTGTGTGTGTGTGTGTGTGTGGGGCATGCGCTGACCTGACTGCATCCCTCATGCCAGGCGCGTGGCGGACGCTAATGGCATCATGGCTTGCGGGTTAAGGGCCGCGTGAGACAGCAATCCGATGAAAAGTACTCACTCATACACACACACATACACAAACGATACTGGCTCACTAATGGGCTTGTGACGGACTAACACCTCCGAGGGCAACGCTACTCTCTACGCAGCATCCTCTGCCTCTCCCGTTCAGGCAAATGTGCATGTACACAAAACAAATGTGCATGTTCATTTGCATGCGTTTCTCGGCACGTGTACGTGGCTTGGGTACTCACGTGTGATGATGTAATCCTGTGTCAGCGTCTCGGCCTGCCTCTCTTTCCTCTTGCTCTTCACCACGCAAAGTTTGGCACCCCTTGAACACAAACAAAGGAGCATGTGAGGGACAGTTTCCCCGGGACGGAAGAGCTCTGGCTCCCGTATTGAGCACCAGCATCCTTTTTCTGATGTATTCTGTGTGTGTGCGCGCGCCGTCTTAAATGAGTTTGAATCTGATCTATAATAACTGCTGTGATTTCTTTACGAATTCCTCAGAGAGACAAGTCATAATATGATTCATAATATGAAGGAGAACACTTGATTAAGTGATGATAAATATCACAATATCTGAATAATATATTGAGGGGGGAAAGAAAACGACTGAAAAACATTTCGGACTTTTACGAATCACAGAATATCAGTAAATCACACGAGCATCGATTTTCCAGACATGCAGTGCGTGAGACCCGGCTGTCCTTGCCCTCAGTAATCACCGCTAATGGACTCAAACGGGACAGTTTAACGAACGGTTCCATCTGACGGCCTCCCAGCTGGAACTGATGGGACAACCGGTAGTTAATCCAACAAGCTTGTCCGTCTCTCCCCCTGGTCCTCGCTACTCTATCTGACCCCTGAGTGAAGTAATTACTGATCTGAGTCACACTGAACGCACGCACACACACAAACACAGAGCTAATATTTCTCCCTGTGCAGTAGTGAAGAAGTTGGAAGAGGAGTGAATCTGGAGCTCGCTGCACCTCTGGCTCTTGACTGGGTCGTAGTAGACTTTGGCTAAGCCGTTCCCCGTCCCGACCATGATCTGGTTCAGCTTCGGATGCCAGAGACAGCGAACCACACTCTGGAGAGGAAGACAGAAGAGGAAAAGAAAAGAAACGGGGGAAAAAAACAACAGGAAGGAAAAAAAAAATCATTTGGGACGAGAAATAAGAAATTATACAAAAAATGTACGGCAGTGACACCGAGCTGCCGAGGAACAGTGAGAGAGGATTCTCCTTTGCTCTAAGCTCTGGTTGACTATATTTGGGCTTTGGGTCGAGGCCTGGATTTCACATTCTCTGTGTGACAGATGGAGGTGTGTGTCTGTGTGTGTGTGTGAGAGCAAGTTTTAAGCACTATGGCGAACTTTACACAAACAACACACCATTCTTTATTTTACGAAAACATGAATGGAGAAGCAGATCACTCCCTACATATATATATATAAAAAACTAAAAAGAAAATCATTACATATATTAGGAGTATTACGGTAAGACGAACGGCTTAACGATCTCCTGCAGTCAACTGTACAGTATAGTAGAGATATTCGACTTCCAAAAATAAACTGATGAGCAGAATAAACACTTAAGGCGCGGAGGGAGTGGAAAAGAAAGTCGGCTTTACTCTAAACAAGTACTAGTGGTGAAGTGTGCGGGAGAAAGTGCGCGGATCACGAGGTTGTGTGGACGAGGGGGGGGGGGAAGCTGCTTAGTATCCGGCTGTTCAGGTCTTCTTTGGCTCGGCTAAGCTCGTCTGACCCGGAATAAAGCTTTATCGCCGTCCCGCTGTGTGTCTGCCAGCCATGTGTGGAGGACTACAGGTCGACCTGCTTTACGTTCCCCTGTTTACTGAACCGCCTGCGCATATCGTGGAATAATTTCCATTATTTAGAAACGTCTACGATGAGGACAGACTTTTCTTTACAGAAATGCCAATAATCCCTTTGTAGTGTTGATTCAATTACATCATGTCAGGATCGCATGCTGGTTTTTAATGCATGACAGGAGAACTGTGTGTACATATGCATGCGGGTGTGTGTGTGTTTGTGTATACGCAACAGTATGTGCTCATCTGAAAGCTTTACGCGGAGCTAAGTGTGAAAAACTGGGCATAAATCCATCACATGGTAACAACTAAGCTCGGTGTCTCATTAATCAAATCCAGCTCGTGAGAATTCCGTTCCAGTCCGGCGCAGCTAACACACCTAATGCACCTCCGCTGGGGCGGACACGGGGCACTGAAAGTCCAAATATAGCAGGAGGAGCACTAGCCTCAACAAGCTCCTCAGACTGTTGGCTGCACGTCAGAATTATTGCATACACAGTCGAGCTGCTTCAGCAAAATAATAATAAATATAACAGCTGCAGCGCCGTAACATGACGAGTCTACAGAAGCGCTTTGTCTCGTCCTTCCTTTCTTTCTTCCTTTCCTCTGACAATGAGAGACAGCATAGTCCCTCTGTCTTGTTAAACACTGTAACCGTCTGTGAGCTCAGGTATGCGGAAGAGGACTGATAGCGCTTTTTCTTCGAGTGTGTTACGCTGCCCTGTGATGCAGTATGAGCAGCAGTCTGATAACATGTATGGATTTAACCCCCCTCGTATTACAGATGCTGTATTTAGTGCAGTGTACTTTTTGGTACTTAAATACATATTTCACGTATCAGCACTTTATTTGAGAAGTTTTATTTATAGAGGATACTTTCACTTTTACTCCACTCAAAAGTACAGCAAATATCTGTACTTTTACTTATAACCCCATCTCCACATGGCATTGCGCGACCTATCGACTATAGCATTCGAAGTGGGATATACGCCACCTGCTGCCTACTATGCGTAGTTGCGTGACTTTCCATTCCTTCAAGACATGGATAATAACGTAGCAGGTGTTTAAAATTAGAAGCAGAGCTGATTGCAAACAGCGCGCTCGCAAATTGGGAAGATCCCACTATGAGAAAGGCTTCTGTGAGCCCTGTACTTTTGATTCCTAAGAAAATTTGAAGGTGAGTATGTCTGTACTTTTACTCAGGTACTCATGTGAATGAAGGCCTTCTACTTTTCTCTAGAATCTCTAGTACAGGGTTGGGCATGTGTACTGTACTTTGCCCACCTCTGGCTATAAGACATGATGTGCCACGTGTCTCTCTTACAATAAACCACTAGACAGGGGGGAAAGCAGGACGGTGCTGTTGTTGCTAGGCTAAAAAAGCAGCGCCAATTAGGAAGAGAAAGAGAAAAAGTAGGCTGTGGAAACGTGCTAAATCACACAGCGGAGCTGCTTATCACACATAATTAACACGAGAGTCTATTGGAAGTGGTGGTGCTGCTCTGCGAACCATTGGCAGCTACTTTTCCCCGATGTGTCTGCTAATCACCGTTGGCTGTGACTAGCCGAACTGAGGGAGCAGCACGCCTCACACACACACGCAAACTAATTTCCTAGGCAATCGGTCCTGCTCCAAGTTTGATGAGTTTTAATGGAGATTTACAGTAAAAAATGCTGCAGTTTAACACAGCCAATCAGGTTATCTAAGGATCTCAATATTCAGATCAGATCATTTACAGTACATGTGCACTTACTGATACGGAATAACACGTTTAGTGATGTGCTCACTCATTCACCAAAGTCCCTGGAGGAAACCCACTAATCACGGGGAGAACATGCAAACTCTACACACACAGACGGGAACTGAACCCGAACTCTGGAGGTGCAAGGCCAGATTTGGGGGGGTTTATTATCTTCTAGAACAATTTAACTATTACAATTTCCAGATCATTGTTTTTATCAATTTATTGTTGATAAAAAAACTTATGCTAGAGCAGCTAAGAGCAAGTAGACCTGTGAATCATAGGTAGATTTTTCGCTTCGACTTTCAATTTTTTAGGATTTTGCCATTTACTATTTGATATAGTAGCACAAATGTCTTAAGCAGCTATAAATCTTTGATGTATTAAAACCTACTAGAAATGTTCAACAAGGACTCAAATGCTTTGTTACTCGTGTTGTTGATTGATTAATTGAATCCCTACACGCTCCTGTACAAAAGGTGGCGGTATCACACCTAAACGCCCATGACGTCAAAAGAAAAAGATGTGTACACATGGAAAAGTATTTGGAGATGATGAAAACCGTTTGTATTTTCTGCAAAAGCTGTGGTAGAATTTTAAGGACTTCTTAACTTTTGCAAGTTTATCAACATAATAAAAAATGTGAATTAATTGATTTAATTGAATTAATTTATTTAATTGAATTAATTGATTTAAAAAAACTCACCAACAAAAAATAGACTCAATCGTATAATTGATTACATCGCACAGTTTTAGTGGAAAACTTATCAAATCTCTCCAGGGATCTTAGACTCCTAGAAGTCCCTCGTGTTGCCATAGACACAATATAATGTATTAGACTTGAGCAAAAACCTGTTTTACAATGCAGCTGGACACTAATGTCAGAGATGCTCCTTCAATTAATTAATCAACACATTCTGACCAGATCTGAGAATCTTTGAGAACCAAGAAAGTGGATGATCAAACCTTCTGAGGAACCTGCAGCTTGGATTCACTGCGATTTTTGTGTGAGGAGTTTAAAAACCTTTAACGAAAGCATTCTCAGCATTTGTAGGAATTACACTGAGGCTTGAACCTTGAACCGTTCTAGCTGGAGGTTTGAGCCAGACGAAAGAAGTGTATATACTGTATATAGTCTACTCAGGCACAAGAAGGGTAAAAATGAGCATTAATACTGCAGCTAGATCTATAATACATATGTGTATAAAAAGATCTGCCTCGCCCTAACCTCCATACTGAAGATTGAGGCTTTGTTTTGTTACACAGTCTGCCATCAAAGACGGGAAGAGAAGGAGAAGATGATTTGTGTTCAAGGTCTGTCAAGCGTGAGCTGTGTACTGTAGCCCATGCAAACAAACAGGCATGTGTGACACATGCTGTGAGAATGGTCTGGATGCCAGCCCCTAGGGCCCCCGAAACACCCTTCAGGAATTCACCTACCCCACTAACCAACAAAAGAAATGAAGCAACAGGCCAGATAAAGGTTCGAGCCTGTCAGTGATGTTTGGATGAATATTTCAAAATAATGCTCAGATGGCGGCTGGAGGAAATGTTTTATCACGCCGTCTCCATCCTTCTGGGTTGTATCATGCTTGCGACATATGAAGTAGTCAAACATCAAAAGCTAACACACCTGCAACGTGTCCTAATGGATAAATCTGCAACGGACAAGCTTTTAGCGAGTTCATGTGGTTTGATTACATTGGACTGTATATAATTTTAGCATCTGCTAAATCCTCCGGTCTGGCGACTTGGCTTTATGGTGTAACTCCACTCCGTGTCTGGTGATAACTATCTTAATATCAACTGTTAAGAAAAAAAGGTATATAACCCTTTTTGCAAACACTTATCCTACACAGACCTCAAATCGCGGCTGAAAAATCGGACGTCTCACCCGATTTCACACCTCGGATAAAAACATCTCAGTCGAGAGCGTATTTACTCAAACCATCCTTAAAAAAAAAATAAAAGTGTTCGCTGCCACCCACCTCCCTACCCAGGTCTTGACCTCGCTGCAGGGTTATGTCGAATGTTTACACCCGTATGATTGGTGGCCTTTCCTTTCACAAGCCTGGCGCACCACTTCTTAAAGAGACGGCACTTAAATTCTTCAGCTGTCCTGCTGAGAACCTTGGATAAACATGATAAATAGCGAGCTCGTCGGGGTCGCGCCGGGGCAAATTACCCGATAAATAACTCACGTCAACCGCTGAGAGATCGGCCAGCATTTACAAGACTGTCCGTGAAGCCCATTCCTCTGATAAAGAGTAACGTAACGGAAACGCCCATCTGCACTCGATCCTTTTGACTCATGTTAAGGCCGTCAGGTTTGGAGCGCCAGAAAACAAGTCGGGTTCCCACCGTCGCAGTGAAGATGTTACAAAAGAGTGCCAGATGGAGGGAAGAGCTTTCAGGGCCTCTTCAGGCTGCAGTGTTATGACTAAAGAAGAAGCTAAATCCGAGAAGCGCTCCCATGACAAATCTCTTCGAGAGCGCATTCCATCACGGATGGCCGAGGGAGCCTTCGGGGGACATCAGTAGCACGCACTTTTGATAGTTTCACCCAATCGTTCATACAGAGAGGTCCTGACAGAGATGTTTCACTTGCTTCAAACCGACACTTGACAGGAGTGCAGGGAAGTGCTGGCAGGAACTACTTTCTCTTTTAAAAGTTAAATAGATTGAGAATTGCGAGCGATACATCTTCGCTTTGCATTGAGCATTTATCTTGATTTCTGAATTACTAAGTAAACCAGTATTTAGTTGACAATACCTGACACAAATAAACAGTGTTAATTAAGAAATATATCACACAATAGGGAGTACTGTTGCTGTGCTGTTGTGCCTCAGCCCGCATCACAGCTATGCGATATCCAGCAATACAGCATGACCTCGAATGCGATGTTGCTTTTATGCAACAGGTCCGGAAACACCATTTATTATGAACAGATTATGAATGTTTCTTTATATAGCCGGTTATTAACTAACCATGACTGGCAGGGCTTGTGACAGACAGTGTAACTAGACAGGTACATTTTCTTCAAAACACTGTCAAGTGAAACGTCTCTGTCACTTGTGTGAGTGGTGCTTGCCGCGGAAAATGACAGGATCAGTTGCTAAGGTGCTCTAAAGTGGTTGCTAGGGCGTGGCCTGACAGCTTCACAATGATACCGAAAGACTGATTGGTTGTCTGAGTAAAATGAGCCCACCCCGATTTCTCTATGACAATGGGATCCATAGTTAGGTTCAGTTTCAAAAGTCCCTACAGAAGTTACCATAGCAGGGAATGCAACTGTGAGCACTTCCTGTTTCAATTAGGAGTACCTTCACCATTATATGGGGCAAATTTGGGCACCTGTTGCCACAACTTATACCCTCCTGCAGGGTTTGTTCTGAAATAGCTTCCAAGTCTTATCAAGTATGGTAAATTTTATATTTCTGCAAAATTCTTGCTCTGCACTAGAATCCGTCAAAGTTAGTCGGAAAGTCCACAGGATATTTTGGGCGATAAATGTTCCCCTACGACAAACGGGATGGGACTAGTTACGCACCAAAGTTTGCATGGAGGAACTTTACAAATACTGTAGTTTAAAATTCTTACTGGTAGTTGAGGAAAATAAAACATGGAGGATCTGGACAGACCTGTAAATGTAAAAAAAAAAAAAAAAAAAATTTTTATATTTCACTTGTTACCCTCCCGGATTCCAAATAGTGTTAAATGTAAGGATAGTGCAGTATGTAGTGCAGTAGGGTATACAATCCCTTGTTCCAAACACCAAGTAGTGCCCTTGATCAGGGGTTGGAGAACAATTTGAAATTCAGCCTAGTTAGCTTAGAAGACGTAAATAAAACACCACAGATGGTTCAGATAAAATTTGGAACATTTTAGAGGCAAATATTAATTATTGTATATTGTTTTTTTTAAGATGAAATAATATTACTAGATGTGTTTTTTTTTCCCTGAAAGTGCTTCCGTTTTGAGTGTGGGTTTTGGCATGAAGTTGCTCTCTCCTCAGTACTATGGACTTTCATTAATAAGGATTGTTAAATACCTGGGACGCGCAGTGATGCATATAGTTAAATATCCCGGTGTTGTTACCGTCCGTTGTAACCACTCATGGAATACCTCTCTGTTTTGCAATATACAGCCGCTAATGTTATTGAACTAAAACTAAAAGGAATGTGCATTAATAAAATCTACGGACAATAAGCAGCATTGAGAGTAACTAGAATGTTCTCTGGCTAGATTAAAAACACTAAAAGGAGTTATTCGATTCTGTCTAGGCGCGTCTTTACTTTTGCTTGATCGAGTGTTTCAATTCCTGGGTGTTGTTCTAGCATTAGATTAACACAAAAGTTTGTTGAATATTTCCAGCTAAAATGTCAAGACGAGACAAAATTTCCAACATGACATGAGGAGGGGACGCGGTTTCTGGTATGTCCATTAATACAGGAGATGAACTTCGATGGCAAGTTCCTACAGAAACAACATGTCAAGTTTGGCTGATCTTACTAAATCTTTGAATGAAAAATGAGAAAGTTGTCGACCTCTGAAACAAACAGGGAACCCTAAACTAACATTTAAAACTATTAACCATGACCTTTTCCCACCACCGTCCACTCTAGGATGTTGCTTTTAGGAGATAAAATGCCGCCTACGGAACGCTGTTTCATCTCGGACCTATTTATGGAAAAAAATAATAAGCCAGTGCTTTTTGTGTATACAGTAGGCACACTCACCGCGCTAGCCACCTCGATCTCGTATACTTTCTTAAAGGATTCTCTGTCAAAGAAGACCAGTTTGCCGTTGCCTTGGTCACGCTTCACTGAAGTCCCCGTCACCAGGAGTTTATCATCAGGACTGAAGCAGCAGTCTGTCCTGCACTCAGACACGAGATACAACACACAGCTTTATCAGCGATTAAGTGCTTTATTTAAAGCTGCTTCACAAGGTTTATCACCATGTGATATTTAGGCTTACATCGGGAAGAACGAGCACAACCCCGTGGCAGCGTTGAGAGGCTTCTTGAAGTTGCGGATGTCCCATGTCTTTAGAGTGTCATCCCCTGCAAATACAGAAGAAAATGTCAAGACTGAGAACAGTACTGAATGCCGAGATGAGTAATTCGAACATCAATGCAGAGGGGGTAAAAAAAAAACTATCAAAGACGTTCCTCTCTGTCCGATGTAATTGAACGAGACGGGAGAAAAAAAAAAAGTGAATAAGATCGATTGTGCTAGCGCTTGAATCAGAGTCAGTGTACGCTACAGCGACTAGGCAGACTGTCCTGAGGTCAGACTTTACTCTGATGCGTCACACTGAAGGTTGAGTAACGCTTAGACCGGGGATCTCTATTCGCTGACTAAAGCTCCATGAGATGAACCCGAGCCAGCTGGGAAGCACACGCTCAAAGGGAGGCCTGTAATGCAAGCTCAAACTCAAACGAGTGTGTCCAAGTCGATCCTGCCAGCCATCCTCAGAGTCGCATGTCACTTTGGCTTCAGAGCAAAGAAAAGATCTTTATTTTTCCGAAACAATACAGCTTTGTGGTCAGGGTCAGAAGTTATAACCCCTAGGTTAGGAATGGTTAGGGGTGAAATAGCAGCATTTCCCCCCAGCACCACCCCCCACCCCCGCCCCCCTTACTCGTACAGCAATACGATTTATGAAGACCATGTCTGACCTCCTCGTGAAGCGAGCGTGGTTCCGTCGTAGGAAAAGGTGAGGCAGGAAGTGTCCGAACCAACAGCGTGGGCTTGCCGGCAGTGGAACTTGGTATGGACCTGTACAGATCGACCACACACACAAAAAAGAGAAGGAAAGAAAAAAAAGGGAGAGAGAGAAAAGAAACATTTGTAAGTAAATAAAATCCATCGGCCACATTTCTCGTCCATGAGAATGTGTAAAACATGTGGTGCACACACTTTCGGAGACCAGAGCTCGATTATCAGGTTCCTGCCAAGCCACATTTATACTATGTGAAGAATTTGCATTTGCCACTTAAGTCTCTTTCATGCTCAGTTACTCCAAGTGGTCATGAGCTTTTTATTTACTGAAAGGGAAGTAACATGCCATACTTGACTTCCAACCAAGAGATATTTAGACCTCCCATAATTCCACCACTGTTTTGATGCAAAAAGAGCACTTGATTAAGAAACGTGCATCCTTGTTTACTCATACGGTCCGGTTTCCGCCATCTTGTTAACATTACCTGTTTAGCATTATGTTCTAATAAAAATACCAACCTACTAAGAATCAATAGATTAATATAAAAAAATAAAAACTATTTCGAAGTAATAAAACGATCCTGTGTTGGAACAGAGTGTAAAGTACTACTCTTTGCTATTTAAAGGGTTTTTACTGCTGTAATCATTTGCACTAAGCCCTCTGAAGCCCAGATGTTCTCCTGAGGGAGGAGATGGCAGCTTAGACTTCCCACTCAACAGCGGTATGAAGAAGCCAACACGCTGCCAAAGCCTCGAGTCACGGACCAAAAATCCGTAGAATGCGCGTTTTATATCTCTGTTGAAGCTGAAATCAAGCCACTTCCTCATCACTCAAGCAAGCACGGGATCTGAAATTATGAACGCGTCCTAGACCTTTCAGCTTTAATTGAAGGGGCGACTTTATACACACATGTAAACACACACACACATTGTATGTATGTATACACACACAGCTCCTTTCCCAAGTTTTTACATTTTCACAGGATTAAAAGTAACTGGACAAACTATCATGAAAATAAATATAAAACACTGCACTCGTTTTAAAAGATCACATTTGCTGAAAGTGATTTTTCTTGTGCTTTGACACTTTTTAACAAAAGGTGCTGATTCTTAGAGCTGTGAATCACAGATAGACAAATTAAATTCAACAGGATTTTTGGGCATTACGATTTTTCATTTGATGTTATTCAATAGCACTATTGTTTACCGTCTGCATTTCTTACAGGTTTCGATGCAGTAAAAGCTACCAAAAGTGTTCAATAAGAAATGAAATGCTGTATAACGTGTCATTTACCCCGTTTAGTTCTCATGTCTGTCACAAAGCATTCATCTTCTCCAGTTCTGTAGGTGGCGGGATTGCAACAACCCCCAAAAACTCAAAAGAAGAAGCGCTTGCACAGGTTCTCTGCAAAACCTGTGCTATATTTTTAATAAATTTAAAGTCAATTTCTGGCTCTAAAAATATCCTAAATAATGTTTTTTAAATGTGAACACATTCTGAATAAAAGTTTATTGCATCAATTCATTAAATCAACCGTTAAAAACTGCACAGCTCTATTGCTTAAACATTTTTTTAAGCTTGAGAGCATAGGATGCATTTTTGATAGATCAGTCTATAATGGTGGCACATGACATGCCTCCTCAAACCAGAGCAGCTCAAAAGCTGGATTTCTTGAACAATCTCATCTTATGTATGAGAACACGGTCCTTATGGATAAGAGTGTGCTCCGGTTGAAATCTTGGCCTCCGAGTGACTAAATAACCCTCAAAACAACTCATTTTCACATAACATCAAAGTCGCTTTCCAATAGATGTATGTTATGCACAATAAACATGGTATCTATTAATGTAGGAGGTGACATCATGCAACATGTTAATTCAAATGTGAGAATATTCGCTATGATTTGCACGAAAGTAATCATCGTTTTGACCGTTACTATGGTAACTCGGGTAAAGCATCACCATGCACAGACCCAAGTTCAGCAAAAAAGAAAAAAGAAAAATCCCATGCTCTATGCTGCAGTTAAAGGCATAAACAGCAGCTCTTATCCTGCGTGACATTTATTGCTCTTCTGTCATGTTTTGTCATCCACTGATACACGGAGATAAGAGCAAAGCCTGACAGAGGGAAATGAACATTAGCTGAACTGCCAGTCAAAGCCTCTATTCAGCCCCATCAATAGCGGTGCTTAAGTGAAGCACTGCAGAGTCACATGTGACACCATGGACACAGTCATTTCTGCACGAGATAATATCTATAAAACTCATTAGCGATCTTTTTGTTCACAAGAATTTTCCATTTCTATATAAAATTATAACATGAGGACAAGGTCCTTATAGAGAAGAGTGCGCTCCAGTTGAAATCTTGGCCTCCAAGTGACTAAATAACCCTCAAAACTCATTTCCACATACCATCAAAGCCGCTTTGCAATAGATGTGCATATAAACCCTGTGTCAGCTGTTAGTCATTTACACTATTCGGAAAAACAAGAGGAAGAATAAGCTTTTTTTCGCCCACTTTTCTTTATAGCACAGAATGAAGCACTAACCGAGGAGCAGGTCCAAGCAGGTGTTGTCAAGATGGGCCGGGAAAATCTACTTATCGGCCTTCTTCGCACCTTTCTGTTTAACTTTCCGTTTTTCTGTGATAAAGTGTGCCGACTCATCAGGAGCCTCTGGCAGTGACATTATCCAAAGAAGCACAATAAACAAAACCTGCTGGGGTATTTTTTGCACATTCCGTGTGAAAACTCATTTATATTCTTGTTAAAATTTACTCATAGTTTGTCCCTCATAAATAATGCAAGAAGACCAGATAGGAAAATGGCTTGGCAGTGAAAAAGACATTGGATAGTGGGTGGACAATAAAACAAAACAATGACTGACAGAAAATAACACTTACTGTAACCAAGATGAGTTTTTAGTAGGCTGTGTTGAATACGATGGTATTTGAAAAAAAAAAAAGATCTCCGGTATAAAGACAGACTTCCTTTTATTATGTTCTTTTGTGTAAAAACACAAACATAACCTATCTGTTTATAAAATTTGTTCTTAGAGGATTTTAGTATTAGGCAAATACAACCTCAGAAGGTAGAACAACATCTAATTATTTTTTTCCACTGTGCCATTATTTATTAAACAAAAATTCTGCCAAAAACAATAAAGCCGGTGGGCAATACTACTGTACTGTAAATGCCCCCTTATTGCTGCCACAGAATTTTAGAGGGCTAGTTAAACCCAGGTGCTGCTAATCATCAGCACCTGGATTGATTGATTGATCATCAGCTGGTGTGCAGTCCTCTATAAAAGCAGACGTTTTGATATTTTTGCTGGTCTGGAGCATTCAGGTGTGTTAACACAGTGCCAAGAGAGAAAGACAAACAGCAGGTCTTAGGAAAAAGCAACTGATCAGTCTGGAACGGGTTATAAGACCATTTTCCACCTCAACATTCTACAGCAGGAAAGATTATTGACAGTTGCCAATCTTCCCAGAAGTGGATATCCCAGCAAATTCACCCTGATGCTCAGAGAAATACAAAAAACAAACGAAAAAAACAAAAGCTACATCTCAGACCCTACAGGCCTTACTGAGCATGTTATAAAGTCCATGATAACACAATTAGAAGAAGACTGAACAAGTACAGTTTGCTTAGAAGAAACATCTTCTGCCTAAAACAAACAAGGAAGCACAACTAAGCACTAAGACCCGTTGTGATTTTTATTATGCTTTTACACAAGAAAAAACATTCAAATTAAAAAAAGGGGTAGTTGATGTTTTCTCTTAAATGCCATTGTAACTGTACTAGCAAATAAAGTTGGCTTCCACTAAGTTTTCCCCTTTACGGACAAATGAAGTACTGGATTTATACCAGATGTATAGACTAAACTGCACAATTCAGTGGTGAAGGGACGACTGAGGGAGGGTGGTGTCCTGGCAGACGGGGTGAGGGAGGTGCCGTCTTCAGCATATTCACAGAAGGAGAAAAGAAGTCATTATCATGGACTGTGGCGATAACACTGCTTCACTCACCTTAAGCTCAGTATTACGTTCCCCAGCACTCAGTGCAGCTCTTTGCCAGACCAATTTTCTCTCATCTAATTGGTCCGTGTTTCTCACCCCACTTTGTTCGGGGTCTTGTTGCCAAGCTGAAACCACTATCTGTCTGTCACCACCTGCTCAGTGTGTTAATGGAGCATGGCTGTGCTGATTACTAAAAGCTCGCCAGGCCCACTTCATTCGAACTCATTCATGACAACGCACAGTGTTAAATTAAGAAACACCGGCTTATCTCCGTCAAGTTTGGCAACCGCCCAAATAATGTTTTTTTTACAGACTATAATTCCAATATATTCCAAGAGGGGCGTTCAACTCAAACCAGGACTTTTGACTGTGCAAAATTTACTCTCAGTTATGGGAGTAAAAACTCCTGTTATTTCTCTATATAATCCCCTGCTGCACTAATGCACTTATCCTAGTCTTTCACTAGTGTTTGGCAGCCATCAATTTAGAAAGTTTTCGCAGGAGCGACAATTGAAACTGCCTTCTTCACATCAGAAACGCTGGCCTTCCAGCACCCACTTTAATGGTCCAAACATGTAGAAATGGCTTGGAGCGAGGTCAGGACTGAACAGTGGATGTGGCAATAACTCCCAGGTGAGTTCCTGTTACATGCAAGTGGTGTTGGTTTAAGATCCTGCGTACAGTTCCCACAGACAGATGAGGCTCCTCTGCAAGCTGGCGACGAGTTATCCGTCAGGAATAAGGTATTCCACTCACTGAATATTCAATGCAAACGGCTGCATCGAGTTCCAAGCCTCCTCGGCCAGGATCGCTTTTCACGGACTTACAGCCTTTAAGATATTTGCACCATACAAATGTTTTACTGTGGTCTCATCATCGACTGTGCTTGAATTCTTCTGTAAATATCAATAAGTTTTCCTCAAGTTTTCTCAAGCTTAAACAATTTGTAAGCATAAAGTGTAAATTCTGACAGGAATTTGGTGCAGACTTGGTTTCGCAGGTTAGACCTTCACTAAACATGGCCAAGAAACACCATTAAACTTAAGTAAATGTTTCAAACAAATCATCAACCTATAGGTATAGGTATATGTACGGCCCAGCCACTTGGCCCAGCACCGTCTCTAGTTTCAGTGCTTGCCAGTGAAGCATGTGAGGGACCCTGCAGCTCCTGAAGGTTATTTGAAGCTTTCAGCATACATTTGTTCAAACAGAGTCATTTGGTACGATTTGAGAGAACAAAGTATCTCCTGAAGCAGGAGATTTTGATTAGGATTGACATCATACTTCCAGCTTGCCTCTGTAGGTTCGCTCATGATGGCAGAGATGTTGTTGTGTCTATCAGAGTTGAGGAAATGGGTCAGGTTTTGAGCAAGAAACCCAATTATTGGGGAACCCAAAGCAAAATTCTGACCTTTGATCCGATCAACTGTAGCATCTGAATAGGAACCATCCAGAGCAGATTTTGCGTTCTGGCTTGTCTTTTGAAATGTCAGTGGGGAAACATCTTGGTTAACTTTGGAAGATTCAGAACAATTATGTAAAATTATTCCTTTTTGCAAATAGGTTTGTGCTTGGGAGTTTGAAAACAGGTTTGAGGATTATCTTAAGTCATGGGAAGGTTTAAAATAAGAATAAGGGTTGTTGGTTTTTTATATATAGCACACTGTTAATATTTACGGCAAAGTAGTGCTATAACTACTTAATAATTAATTTGACATTTCCTCAGTTAGTAACTGCAAGTTAGGCATATAACGACATTGAGGTTCAGCAATGACTGGAACGTGGTTCGCGTTCCAAAACCAGAGTAAACGCTGGTCGGCCAAAAACTCAGACTCTGACACAAAGTTGGAACGTCTCCTTCGTTTTTATGACTTTGCCTTGAGAAAACTTTTCAAGTGTGAGCAAACTTATCCAGATGTTCTGTTAAAAGGAATTTAGTCAATACCCTCAATCACAGAGAGAGAGAGAGAGAGAGAGAGAGAGAGAGTGGGAGAGAGAGAGAGAGAGACAGAGAGAGAGAGAGTGGGAGAGAGAGAAAGAGAGATAAAGAGAGATAAAGAGAGAGAGAAGGCAATTAAATCATGAAATGGGGATGTTTGCTGCTTGTCAAAAAGCCGTGTCATTTCCACTGCTCATGTCTGAGGTTTTTTTTCCCCTGCAAATTATTCCTTTGATTACAAGAATGATATCAGCTGCTGGGCCTTCAAGTTGAATGGTGTGTTAAGAACAAGAGGAATGTGTGAAATATGGCATGAATGGGATGGAAAGAAAAACTCCTGGATGCCTAGCACACACACACACAAACACACAAGCTTTTAAATGACTCTGTGTGCAAATGTAGTGGCTTGGATTCTTGCATATTGCTGCTGAGTGAGAAATATGAGCAGCTGCTCTGGGCTTTACATTCAACACACAGGCTCCTCTGAGGGGGACGAAGACACAAGCTGGTCAGTGGAGGTGGCAGGATAGAAGGATTCACAAAAGGAATTGTATATTTATACTTGTTTGTTGACATAAATATTAGAGGCTGATCCTGAAATAACATGGGAGAAGAGCGCAGGGTTCTGGGAAACTTACAGCAGGAAGACTCTGGAGGGAGTAGAAAGTCTCTAGATCCCCAGCCAGGCTGTTCACTATACGAGTTGGCTGTAATTTCTGCAGCCAATATATTTCGATGACAATATTCTTGACACCTTTAACGGTTGTGCTCGGGGAAGATCTTTCTCAGGCTCTGAGCTGCATCCAAGCCTAGCAACTTCCTGGTGAAAACACTTGAACTCTGGTGAAGTTGAAGAAAACAGGAAATGATGCGGTGTGTATCTCTGAAGGAGTGTAAAGATTTAAGAGCCATTTTCTTTAAAAGAATAAAGGCTCAATGTGTGCCGTTCCACACCAAGATTTCCTGGAAATATTTCTTCATTATGATCTGATTTTGATTTGTTTCGTCATATTAGCAGGAAACAAAACCCGTGCCAACATTACAAATATGTATGAAGGGTGTTCAAGTCTAACCAGGACTTGCGCAGAATAACAGAACACAGATGTGATTTCTCTATATAATTCCCAGACACACTAATGCACTTATCACGGCGTTTCACTAGTGTTTGGACACCATCAAGGTAGGAAGTTCTCTAAGTACACCAGAGCCATGATCTGACTGCCTGTTTCCGTCTGAAACGCTGGCCTCCCAGGAACTCCTTTAATGGACCAAACATGGGAAATGACTTGGAGTGAAGTCAAGACTGTAAAGGGGATGTGGCAATAACTCCTGTAATGTGCAAGTGATGTTGGTAAATGATTGTGTGTACAGTTCCTACAGACAGATGAGCCACCTCTCAGTTAGGATCATTTATCATAAATGTGCGACGTACAGACTTCTTAAAAACGTTTGCGCCATTCAAATGTTTTACTGCGGCTCATCACTATACTGTCCCATCAAGTCTTCATTCATTTGAAATTTAATTCTGATTTGATTTGAGTGGCTTCACATTAAAAATTCCATGTGTGGCCTTCGAGTGGCGCAGTGGTAAAGCGCTCACCCTATCATCCGGAGATCGATTCCCGGGGGATTGCTGTAACTTCTCGCAGCCGGTGGTCTAGAGAGAGCTGATTGGCCGAGTTCTCTAAGAGGGGAGGGATGAGAGGTACTTAGTGCTCCCACATTAATCGCGGCTCTACAGACAATCAGGGGCGTCTGTGAGCTCACGCAAGCGGAAGGAGCGGACAGCGCTGTTCTCCCGGGTGTGTTACGCCGCCCCCAATGATGCGTGAGCGAGCAGTTAGAAAAGATATGGTCAGCTGGCGTCACATGGTTCGGAGGAAACACATGATAGTCTTCGGCCCTCCCGACTGAGTGATAGTAGTAGCCTTAATGTGGGCGCCCCCTAGTGACGGGGAGGAATTGGATACGACTAAATTGGGAGAAAATCAAGAAAAAATAAATAAATAAATTATAAGAATCAAAAAATTCCATGTGTACCACGTTCACCACACATTTTTATGCAAGCTGACCGATTTATCTTTAGTATAAAACCTCGTGTAGGACTTATGGCCACGGAAATTGAACCTGATCAGGAGGTCACATGGCTGTTATAAATATTTAGGCTAGGAACTCACAAACTTACCTAAAACCCTTTCTAAGCCTTTCTAAGCCATTTTTTTAAAAGCCTACATTTGAATGTCTATATTTGTCTCCTAGCATTTGGTTTTGGTTTGATGTCAGTGAGGTTGACGTGCTCTGTATCACCCAACAATTCAATCCAAACACATCTTAAGTTGATTAGTATCAAATTAGCAGATACCGAACATTTGACTATTAATGGTATTGTATCAAAAAAAAGTCCATCACTGCTATATCCCTAGTGTTTCTCCAACAGTTCACTCATATCTTGTACGGTACACATTCTATACGATTAATAAACAAGACGCTATTGTTAACAATTTTATTTGAGAGAGCAAGTCAGATGGCAACACGTTACGTAGACAAAAAACATCTGAAAGTAAATCTGGAGCAGTGGAATGCAGGCAGAGGCCAAAGACGTTTCAGGAACAAACAAGCAATCAGTATTTAACCCAAGTAACCCCAGAGGAATCATTGTGATCGACATCAAAAAGCCAATCAAGTCCAGCAGCCGTACTCATGAGAATACAATGTCTATCCCAATAACAGTAAATGGTACATGACTGAGTCCAACGTTATCTGGCAAATTGATGTTGTCTGTCCGCATGTTCAACTTATGACTAATGGCTGAGGAGGATGGTCTCTTAAGGAAGAGATCTTTTTGAAAGTGGGAGGATATTATTCAGGACGTTGTCAGAATCTTTAAGGAAGATGCTTTGGACGTTTTTTTTGAAAATGCTTTTTTAAGGAAGTTTAGAAGCGATTTAGTTGTTGGGGGGGAAAAAATAAAAAATAAAAAACAGGAAATGTCAGTTTTTTTGTAAGAAATGCGAATGGATTTTCATGAATAGTGCATAATGCAAAACAACAACTGCACATTTCACTGCCAAAGCTCTCGCTATTCTTCATGACCTTTAGAATCTCAAGAGTGGGCAGAGTGTCTGGACCACATCCTAGAAAATGGGGCATGGGCCAAAGCTTGGACCTTAAAGAAACAAGTTGTTATTGTAAGTTGCTGGGGAATGCTGGTTAAATATTTAGTCTGCATGAATAACCTGTAATAAATTAAAAGGCTCTTTAACCAACTTTGAGGGTCAGCTGCGACAAACACATGCAGCTGGGGGTCTGAGATCTGGGAGACTTACAGCCGTGATCAATGCATGTATTTAGTCGAGAATATATTTGCATCCACATGCTGATTGACAGTTAACTAAATAAAAGGTGCATTTTTTTTTATTTTATTTTTGGTAATAATAGATAGGTATATATTTTGTCTATCACAGGCCTGATAGACAAACTTTCAGTTTTTGACTGCCACATGGGCGAATGGACGAATAACACACTGCGCTGCTGACTTACTTATTCAGTCTTTCTTCATAAAATGCAGAACCTGGGCCAGGCAGCCAGGAATGTAAGACACCTGGGGACATCGTCTGCTATCTAAATAGAAATAACTTATAGCCATTGACATGGGCTTCTGCAGAGTGTTAAAGTTGAGCTCTTAAGTCTTTCTTAAATAAATAACACCAGAGGGTGAGGCTTTCGCCAAAAGCTGGTGGAAAGAAAATTCTCAGGCGAGATCAAAAAAAGCCCATCAAGCCAGGTCGCCCGTCGTTTGAGGTGCAGCAAGGCAAAAGTGAAATACACTTTACAAAAAAAAAAGAAAAGCTCAAAGATAAACAGCCACAGAAGGATTCTCAGTAGTTCATGAGTTAGTACTCTTGTTTTCCCTATATACTTGGACTGGTTTGCACTAGAACATGTTTTATCATGAATACAGAGGTAATGTACTGTAGTGCTGTAAAGTTCTGCCTGGGTGGAAACAAAGTAAAACATGACCGGTCACTTACGGACAATGCAAGCATCGTCATATACATTTACAGTTAACCGTAGTTACACAGAGAGATTTAAAAAGGAAGGATAGAATTTAGTGCATATGCATTAGGGATGGGGATCAACAGGGAACACTCGATACGATATCACGATACCTAGGTGCTCATTCGATTTGTGTTGCGATTCTGTAAATATATCACAATTTTATAAATACACTAATGTACAAACTGCATACATACACACACCCATATACATATATACTGTAACTGTGCGTTCACACCGAACACTGCGAGAGCGTCAAATTCCGTTCTTGCCGCCCTGCTGGCCAACGCCTGGCGTCGCTCTGATGTAGATCGAATGCCTATCTTTTATTTAAAGGGGCCGCAAAGCAATCAAGCTTGTTGATCTTGTGGAGACTGACCAAAATGTGGAAGAAAACAAGAAATTGATTGATATAAAGAACTGTATTGTAGAAATAAACAAATTATAAGCCATTTGTATGGTGTGGCCTCTGCTCATTGTGAACTTCTAGTCTAATTTTTTTTATTATTATATTATTATATTTATTTTTATTATGACATTATTAGAATCACTTACTAGACTTTGTCTTTAATTAAAATAACATTAACATTAATTTGAATTACAAACTCTCCTAGGCTATTTAGGCTACGCAATAATCAACCTCTCCTCCATTTCGCTTGGGAACTAATGTAGCCAAAACAAAAGTTACGGGACTGCGTTCCTCGAAATCCTCTCAAGTGGAGGATCTCTACATTTAATTGGTTGCCGCCCAACCGCGTCATAGCTCATTACCCTAAAGTTGAGCTGATTTCAACTCTTCAGCCCTTCGCCGCCAACTCACATTGAAAATAAATGACTTCCGGCCGCTTTGCCGCTCTCGCCGCGTTCGGTGTGAACGCACAGGTAGTGTATGCGTAGTGTGTCAACTGATCTAATTAATCACTATCAAAGCCATGATTGATCACGATTAATCACAACTCAGATTTACTTGTATTATAAACGTGGAACATTGGAATGAAGACATGCATGACTGGTTTGAGAAAACAAATTATACAGTTTTATAATATCTCAATCATTAACATTTAATGTTAAATGTTAAATGTTAAATCTCTCAAATCGTAAACCCAATAATTCTTTTGGGCCCTTTCCGCTCCTATACACACGCGCTTCTGCAAAATGTCTTTCTTCTGTTTTAACACGTACAGTAAAGAGAGTGAATGGGTGCAGTTGTCATTTGTCACTGATTAGAAGTATTGTTACACCGAGGTAGTTATGGTCACTTACTGATGTCTAGTGGTTTCCAGTAAGTGCAATAAAAGTAGCTTCTTTCATCTGCCTCACTTTCATAACCTATCTCAAATGTCTTACATTTCATATATTCTTGTAAAAATAGTTCCCCTTGAAGGTAGCTCGAGCACACAGCTTATTTTTATTTTTTATTTTTTTTAAATCCAAACTTCATCTGGAAGCGTTTTATAATGAAACTTGCCGTTCAGCACACCTCAATGTTCCCCACACAGAGTAGACACGTGCAGGCCGCCCCGGTACTACTGTGCAAAAGTAACTAAAATAACTGCTGTACAGCAAGCATGCCTTAAAAAGAACAGTTACTACAATCGACAAAAATAATTTAAAACGCTGTAGTTAATCAAACAATTCATTAGTGTGATGAGCCTTTTTAAAAATATACTCTGATACAATTTGTGCAGTTTTCTAAAAAACCCAGAGGGTGAGAGATCCTGACACCTGCATGCGACCATTACCTGCGAATTGGGGATGCGGTAAACTCGCTAACCCTAACCCTAACCCCGAGGCTGATCCAATGTCTCTTCAGCCCTTACATGCTCAGTACAACCTAACAGCTGTTTTATTTAGAATGCTGCACAAATCTGTATTGAACACTACCGCTTATGTTCAAGCAAAGAGTTTCTACACCAAATATTGACCGTTTATTGTTTATGTTATTACTTAGTGCTTTTTATAGAAGTTTCTTTTAATGTAGAAATGTTTTCAAAAGCATCATTACATATGGCTTTTGTTTCGATGTTCCCAAGACTTTAGCGCAGTACTGTAAATAAAACAGCTGTTAGGTTTTACTGAGCATGCTGGAGAATACGAGTCCTTTTGGTAACTTCGCTCCTTTCTATTTTCATGCAAACCCCAGGAGTCTACATTACTGATTTTTTTTTTCCCCGTCTGAAAACTGGTCTGTCATGTAATATGTCGCTTTCTTTACAGGCATGCAAATATTCTTCTGTAATGTTATTTTTTCATTAATTTTAGTGAATCTTTGTAAGGAATGGTCCAGAAGCTTTCTTTCTATTTTGTCTAGAAAGTGCTTTTTTGCAAAAGAAAATAAGTTATTTTAAATAATATGCCGCTTTCTTTTCTGGCCTATAGACATTTTCATGTAAAAGTAAAATTTTTGCTGGAATTCTAATGTTTGGAAATCTTTTCTTTGTACTGACTTAATAATGAAGTCATAAAATAAACATGTATAACAGAGTAACAGAGTGCCATAAGACTTCAGCACAGTACTGTAACATAATATCTAAAATTATTAATTATTATTTATACATCACAGAATCGGTTATCCCTCCGTCTCTAATTTACTTCTTACATTTCTGCTACAAATTAAGCCTGCGTTTATCCCAAGCCTTTGTCTTTAATAACAATAATTCATTTAGACATTTCGACTGAATGAGCTGTGCTCTCTTCCTTATGGGAATGCTTAAATGGGGCGGGGGAAAAAATTACATAATTAAAAAAAGTCTTGCTTAAGGAACGCTCATATTTTCTATTATAAAACTTAAAATAAAATACACAAATACATCATCAGATCTGCGAAGAACTACGAGTTGCCTAATAATCTCCCGTTCTATCGGTCAGAACCCTCGAGAGAAGGCGTGACCTGGTAATATCCTCCAGGCTTTGGACGCTGAGGACTTTTTGAGGTTAACAGTTCTCAGGGTGGGATATAATCATAGAGAATGATGTTAAGAGCATCTGATCAACTATAAGAGTGTCTGCTCCTGTTCACGTGACCGATTCTATGGAAGTACAAATGCACGGGAGCTCTTAAGCACGGCTCAGTGCTCAGAAACCGATACAGGCGCTCTCCGAACGCGTGTTGTTCTTTTTCTGAAACAGGTAATTCGGATGCCAAAACATACGAGTCGAGCGTCTGAGTCATAGAAAAATAACTCGTACAGTTTTGATTGAGTGTAATTAGCTTCCCGGACTATAATTAGCCCTAGAGGTTACCTCAATACAGCTCTGTTCAATCGCTGGATGTTTCATCCATGAGGCAGCTCCTTATCATATCCTTAAAAGTGATATACATGACTAAAAATACAAACACAGACACACACACCAGCTTCTATAATCTTTTTGCCAAAAGACAAAGCATTAATCCTGCCTGTCTGACAAGGTGGATCTAAACCCCATTCTCAAGCCCCCCCGCACACACCCCCGCCACCACCCCCACCCTGACTACTCCGACTCTGGCTCTATAACAGCATACCTTCCACTGCTCACTCTGGGTCATGCTCTGAACCGAACACACACCACGAGTCCGCCCTCAGGGTTGAACGAAAGGCACAGATCCTTAAACAGCTCCACATCTGCTCTGAGACCAGTACACAGCGTAAGTCAACTCTGACCGCAGTCTCCATTCATCCGTGTCAGGCCTGAGACTAGGCAGGAGGACACCCAGGCAGCTTATTTACAGAGCGGCGCTTCCGTAACCTCCACCTTCCTGCTTCCTAACACTGTAGAGACCTGGTCAGTGTCAAAGGCTGCACTGAAGACTGACCAACTTCAGCCAAGGTCAAGCCGTGTGCTGACCTTCTGTTCCCGGACTATGGACACGCAAATCGTTTTGTTTTTTTTTCACTTCTCGAGAACTGAAAGTGGAGCAGCTCACCTGTGGGATGAATCCAAACCACTTAAACATCCAGCTGAGAAGCCATAAAAACAAAAACTGCACCAAAACTAACAAAAGTAATTCGGCGTGAATTGAGAGCGAGGGAAAGAACTCACGCTTAAGTTTCTGTCCCAGATCTGGATGGTACCGTCCTGGCAGCCGGCGGCGATCAGCTTGCCGTCTCGGCTGTATGTGCAGCAGGTGGGGGTGACTCTCTTGCCCTGCATCGATCGAGGCTTGAACACAGACTTGTGCTTCTTTTCATTGTTCAGGTCCCAGGTCCGCACCGTCCTGATAAAAACCAAAAGACAGTCAGGGAAAAAA
The DNA here is from genome assembly GCA_013621035.1 of Clarias magur. Lineage (NCBI taxonomy): Eukaryota > Metazoa > Chordata > Actinopteri > Siluriformes > Clariidae > Clarias > Clarias magur. Next base: position 544,152 of record QNUK01000405.1, on the reverse strand, counting down.
ATGTGGAAATAACAACATGTGTCCATTGATAAAGATATTTATAAATGCTTGTTTAACCAATCAGAATCTCAACGCTGGGTGGATGCTAATAGTGTTGGATAAAACTCAGCTACTTGAGAGCCCTTTGTCCAGTTCTCAGGCTGTATCGTTGAAATATTTCGTCAACAAAGAGAAGTCATAAAAGGAAAGAGAAAGAGCTTAGAGAACACAGGGGTACGGTAGATCAGCGTTACAGGCATATACGTAGGTTCCATGAAATTCCAATTTTCTTCTCTACAGCTGCTGAACACATTACAGATGTTAGAGGAGGACAGGAGGAACGAAAAAAAAGCAAGAAATAAAAACACAACAGCCACATGCACAACTTTACCATTAGGGAATTTGAAAGGGAAAAAAAAATCCTGACTCGTAATGTAATGTACTAACCAGATAGTAAGGATTGCTGTTTAATGCTGACACACCTGATGCGTCTGGCTTATGCAGCTGCCAAAATGCAAACAAGCAAAAAAAAAAAAAAATCAGGATTCAAAAGCGTAGCGTGATGCCAGTTGAGATCTATTTGGGTCAGACCACTGGAGAGTTTACATACTGACACGATGGACAGAGCGCACAGATACAGTGAAGGCAGATGGAGGGAAAGAACGCACAGTACAATGCATCTTTGAGGAGGCAAAGACAGGCTCTTACAGCTATCAGCCAACACCTTTTTTTTTCCACAAAGACCAAAACTTAAGGTTTTAATAAGGTTATGGTCAGCTTCAGCAGAACTGAAGACCTTATTTAAAAACACAATCTCACACCTAACTTTAAACCACACAGTCTTGGATCTTTCTGCAAGAAAGACAAGACGCATCAAGGGAAAGGCTGGATGGCAAATAGGTCACGGTGAGCGAACCCGTTTAAAGATGAGGCACGACGAGCAGACAGGACCGACAGGCTAAGCGTGTCCAAGTGCTTCTCCATCCCAGCGTCTGCTATAACTAGCGCTGACCCCTGATGTCGGAGGGTCCTGAATGCACTGTAAACACAACCGCAGCCACAATCCGCGCCAGGACCGGATTCCAGCACACCTACATAGTCATCAAGTTTAAACAAAGGAAACAAATGTCCGAAAGCCTGTCTAAGGATGGTAGGAGATTCAGCACATCTACTGTGGCCTGTAAACGAAAAGAAAAAACTGAGGACAAACAGCAAACTTAAAAACACAATGAACAAATGTGGAAATACGTAATAAAACATCAATACTGCCTCCTCAAAACGGAAAGGGCAGGTCCTTACTAGAGCTGTGAACCATAAGTAGTCCATTGATTCAATTCGATTCGCTCGCTGGGAATTGCAATTTTCTCTTCGATTCGATTAAATTCAATAGCACAAATGGTTATTATTTTATTGGTCTCAAGCAGCTTTATTGTGTACAGCTTTCAAAGCATTAAAAACTTCCAAAAAAATATCTAACAAGCCTGAAAATGATGTGTAACGTATGACGGGGTTAATTTTTTCCTGCTGGTCTTCAGCTCAAAACTCTTGCCCAGCAGGTGGCGATAAGGCATCAACCACAAATAAACTCAAAAGAAGAAGAAGCAGCAGCAGCAATACTCTTGTAAAACATGAGTATTTTAAAGTAGTTTGTATTTTCTGCAAAAGCTGTGCTATATTTTCAAAGCAGTCGACAGGTTTATATGTTAAATGGTCTAAAATTGGACTGTTTCGCTAATAATATTATTATATACTATAATAATAGTTGAAAACTATCCTTACAATTCAATGAATCACTTAGACTGACACAAGATTAATGAAAGTGTATAATCAGATTAATAACCCAACTCTAGTCTTTACTGAACATCACAATAACCACATGTGGTCACATGACCACACACAAACTTGCTGCATAGACGGAAGAAAAAAAATCTTCAGCCGTGGAAGACAGGGAATGAAAACAAAATTAGCAGAGGCATCTGTCTCCAATGCTACAACAGAAGAGGATGAACATTCCTGGCTTCATATACAAAGCATGTTTCGCTTACACACAGTGCAAAGGAACAGCTTCATACTGCGGTGTCATCTCTCTCTGCCAAAACAGACAGACGTTTTAGCATATAAAGCATATAAAAACTTGACGCCTTACCTGAGGAAACATGTCACGGTTAGTTTAGCTGACTTAATGTTGTAATGTTAGCATATATAATGAGCAATTATGCTAGGGGCTAAAATATATAAGTTTCTTACATTTGTTCTGCTGGACACAGTTTATGGTAAAGTGAGACCGCTTGTACATACTCTATGTTCTAATGTTATTTTCTGCTGAGTCATTCTGCTGAGTCATTGTGTCACTGAATATACAGTATATCTCACATAGGAAATAGTCTACACTGTTTATGCTTTATGTTGTAAAAAAAAAAAAAAGTGAGATTAGGAAATTTGTGTTTCTTGTTCATTAATTTGCTATTTAATTTGCTAATATATTTAGTTTTATTTTTTAAATTTCATTTTATTTATTTCATTTATTTTATTACTTGAAATGTCAGAATTTGTACATTATTTAATCATTTTGTCTGGCTGCTTACATCATAAAAAAATGAAAAGTAATTTTTAAAAATAATTACCTGAGTCGTCTTTTCACCAAATACTTTTTTACTCTTACTTGAGTAATATTTTGGATGACTACTTTTTACTTCTATTTAAGTAATATTATTTTAATGTACAGCTACTTTTATCTGAGTACAAGTTACACTGCCCACCTCTGCTGATCGGCTGCTAATTGCTACATGCATTTAAAATACCACGATAAAAGGAAATAAAAGTCTCAATATATCCCACAATGCTTTTATACATGCTTTTATATTTATGCTTTTTTCCCTTTTTTTTAAATTAATGGCATTTATCTGATCAAGAAATATGTCTTGCTATAATCACAATAACAATGTTGAAAATTCTAAAATCATATGGCGTGTATAATCAGCAATGGAAATAAATTTTTTTTTTTGGATGCTGATGTGCTTTCTAATTAATTGTTCTTCTGAATTCACGATCATGTTTTTGGTTTTCCCTGGCTTTCTCAGCTGCTATCAGCATCAATCCTAGACTAGCAACCTGTCTATGAGAAGGAAAAAAGTTTCAGTCGTCTGATGACGGCGATAATGGCTGACTGTAACTGTGACAGATGGCTCCACCTGTCTTATTTGAGCTGCCTCTGCACTATTTACACAGGATCCTCCTGCGCACATCACACATCCTAGCCAGGAACACAACCCTTCCTAGAGCACAAAAAGGAATGACTAAAACGAGTTTCAAATGGTGTCCTGGCTTTCTTGGGAAAATATATAAATAAAAGTTTAAAGAGAACAACTTGAAGGAACAAGTGATATAGTGGCCTCGAGGTGCTGGTAATTTACTCTCAGCGCTCAGCAGTATCTGCGCGCAGGTTAATCTGAACGCTTCTGGTAGACCTGGAGTGACAAATATTTTTTTTCCCCTTGTTTCTTTTTAATGTGTTAATCCTCACTGCACTGTAATAAAAAACGATCTCAATACAATCCCAGTCATGCGTGGGCAGTTTACGACCCGACACAGCCCTTTACACATAAACCCGAAGCTGGAAGCCAAGCGAAGACCCCCCTACGCACGCACATCACCCCACCCCTTTCACCTTTCTCCACCTCAGCAGATGCTATCTCGCCGAAGGCTGGCGTTTATGCCTGGGATACGCAAAGTGGTTGGAAAAATTCCCCAGATGGATGGATAAGGATGTCAGTATAAAATAGTGGCTGATCAAAGCAGAAGGACAGCGCTGAATGGGGTGGAGTGCTGGAGGCCCGCGGAAGTTGACTATGCATCGTCACCCTGCTGATTATGAAGAGAGAAGCTGGCCTTGTTGCATTCTCTACAGCGTGGAAGATAAAAGTGTCAGGCGAGGAGATAAGCCCGAGTGGACAGTAGGGATGCTTCTGCCAGGACTCTTAACAAGAAGCTTGTAATCAAAGGGCAGATTGTTAAACAAGGTTTACGACAGGCTTGTTAGGGATTTTAATTAAACCCGGACAAACACACCATCGGTCCGCTTTTTGGTGAGGTTTTCCTCTTTCACTCCGTGGTCATGCCGAACCATGTGTCCATTAGGAGGATGGAAGTCGGGATCTCAAGGAGTATACTGTCAAATAGCAAAACCGAATGGTATGCATGTTGTTTTATGACGAAGGCAAGGCATGGACCACTTCGTCTTTAAAGAAAAGCACGATTTCAGACTCATTGGACTGTAGACGAGCTTGACATGTCTTCCATCCAATGCCCCGACTTGCTCACGCTAGTAAAAGGCCCAAATTAGTAAGCTGCAAGAGCGTAAAGTTGAAAAATGGAGAAAAACTCCGGTATGCAAAAAAAAAAAAAAAAAAAGAAGCGATAAAACTGTCCCAGATTGTCAAAGGGGCTTATCTTACAACAAATGAGAGTAAAATGAGAATAAATAGGAAGAGGCAGGCTGCTCACACGAGGCAAACAACGTCTCGTTTTTAGGCATGGCAGAGAGAGCGGTTTCTTTATAACTTGAAAGGTTTATGTAGTGCTAAATCAGTTTATTTCACTTTTATAACATTCTGATTCAACATTCTGAAGCATCAAATGGAATGAAAATTTCTCAATATAATAGAATGCCAGCGGGAACACGTGGCGCAGCACCACTAAAGGCTCATACACAGCTTTGTCCTGGGCCAGATCCCAACACCCAAGTTGAAATGCGGGGAATCTGAATCAAATTTTTTTTCTTCCTCTTTTTTTTTTTTTGAGTTGGTGTTACAGATGTGAACTGCACAGAGGAAAGTGGCTCCCAGAAGTCATTCCAAGTAGAAAAAAACACAAATCTGATTTTACAGCTTGCCTGAAGCATGCTGTGGGTGATAAAAGCTGCCTCATGAAAGGAAAAAGGCTGAATAAACCCTACTGGAAGCTAAACTTTCAAAAGGTGCACTTTAGACTTCAACAGTTGCCTCAGTGCAACTCTAACTTAAGTGAAACACCATAAGCCAACATTTCTGAACGGAGCCTTATTACTTATGTAGAATAATTAAAATACAATTCTCACGCACATTCTCATGACCAGTCAGATTTCAGTATATTTAATTTAAAGACAGTAAAACTCCATATCTTTTATCTTAGACCCACAACCTCCTGACTCAAACCAAGCGTCACCCTCCAATTTTTAAAAAATTTGTCCAATGCACTTGTGCCAAAATGTGTTTGGCACAAAAGTTCCTTGATTGGCCACTAGGTCAATCCCCATAGAACTTTTTGTTACAATGTCCGGATTTTAAAAAACGGATAAAAAAAATAATAATAATAAATTTTCAACAAGTTTTGGTCTCCATAACTAGATTTGCCAACTGTACAGGGGTGATTGTTTTTTTATGCAATTAGAAATCACATTATGTTATGCATAAGTAGGGGGTGTGGCCAATTTGAATGACATCTCAGCTGTTTAAACGTCTGCAAAGTGTTTTTATTCCTATTTTAGAGATACTATGGTTTGTTGTGAGCTTAATTGTATTAACAGAGCATATTGTTTTGGTAAGTGAAGCAGACCAACAGGCATGCTCCGTTCGTTCCGCACATTTGCCCATTTATAGATTAACCAGGGTTTAGATGGAGCCAACTCCTACCAAGACAACGGCAATCAGAGCTTCCATAGTTCAACGTAAGTGTGAAGTCACAATAGGATTGTCCTGGAATTTAAAAAAAAATTGTATACAGTCTATGTACAAAACAAACTGTGAGTGGTGTACAGCCTCTGATGCCCTCGTCCCATGTTTAACACCAAGAATGGCTGTTATTATCTATGAACGGTCTAAGAGACATTAATAGTCAGGATAAATGAGAATGTGTGCAGGGGAAAGAAATACAAGGGTCCAGAGAAGTGTGTAGGCCCTGCAGCGCTGAACCGACGCCCAGCCAGGAACAGCAAACATCTGCAGCTGCTTCGGCTTGAAATTTCTCACTGTTTTTTCCCACCTCTTCAACAGGGAGCAACAACAGCCGTAACGTGCCAGGGGACAATTTCCAGAACACGCGGTAAAATGGAACAAAACAGCTTCATATGTGCAACTGCAGGCCACAACGTAAACATTTGCCTCCGTTATTGGCTGGTGGACGTTTTCAATAAAGATGATGATCTCAGGTTTCCTTAACGCAGCCCGTCAGCACCGTTACAATAACTGCGAGATAAAAGCTTCTAACTACAAGCCGCCTTGGATTTTAAAATTTTTTACCTAATGAAGTGTGATGTATTTACTGTATATTTATGGAGCATGATATATTTAGACATTTCTATTCCTAGTACAGTTTTATGTTAGTATAAAACAACATTGCTGAATGGTTTTTATGAGTCCTGTAGGACGGCCAGAACCTTTATAATGAATGATGGAGTACTGAAAAACCTGCAAAATCACCAAGCCTCAATATAAATGAATGAATTAAAGCTTTTTTTTTTAATCCACTGTGCAGGAAGTATACTAAAAAAAAAGCTTCCATTCAGTGGAAGACTGGGCTCGAATATCTGGACATCTCAAGACACTTCTGGTTTCCTTGTCCGGAATTGGTTTTGGTATTAATCATGACCGAAGGTGTAATCCATTTTTAGGAATAAAATTGCTCAGTTCTGTATAATAGCCATGACGGCTGGAATAATACGCAGTATTTAAATTTAATTTTTGGGGAAAAGACACTATGCTGTGACATTATTTCTCTGACGTTTTCTAGTTAGAGCTCAAGCTCACCTTTGGGAAATAAAATTCTGTAAAAAAATAAAATAAAATAAAAAAAATGCCACTACACTTATGGTCTGACTAACACGTGAGTCAGGGTGGATATATTACTCGAACTCTGAGTCACTGAGACCGCTGCCGCAGCAGGCACGGCTAACCTTCGCCTCCTCAACCAGCTACATGTATAGGAATTCTATATCGAGCTGGAGGGCTCGTGCTCCTCTGGGGGGCCCGTCCACGTACTCAGATTTCTGCTCGTCTTTAAAGATTACTCACCCATCGTTGGAGCAGGTGAGGAACTCTTCTTTGATCTTGGGGTGCCAGCAGCCGCTGTTCAGCATGGCCGTGTGACCCTATATAGAGAAAGGGGGGGGGGGGGGGTTAGGGGACACACACACCAAAAAAAGCGGAACTTATAATATGTTAAGAGAAAAGCCTGGATTATTACGTATGTATAATCGATCAAGAATTTGTACTTTATCAAAACTGAAGAAAATTTAAGCCGACTCGGATCATCTTCATGGAATTTCCTGCAAGATAAAATTAGTCACAAGAAAAACAAACAAACAAATAAATAAATAAAACAAGCCCTGAGTGTGGTCCTTTACACGCAAACCCAAAACATGAAACCACGGAAACGTGACATCACACGGCCTAGATGTTTCTGGAAGCTTGAAGCTGCGGTTAACCTACACGTACGTACCCATAACCCCCCCGCCAATTATGGAGGAGCAGATCAAACCAGCAAGCCCTAGTTCTCCTTACGGTTCCAAACACTGCACGCTAATCACGTCGTTAATGATATGACAAAGCTAATTTCTCCCATACGGAATGAGAATCGTTGGATAAACACCGAGTGTCGAATCAAAGCGGTGCGGCTCCGTTTGGATAGGAGGAAGTGTTCTTGCTATGCACATTTGATCCACTCCATCAACAGTGCAGGAGAGTAAATCGGTGCTGGACTAAATAGAAGCAGACAGATGCTGTAATCTATATTTATATATCCACACACACACACACACACACACACACACACACACACACACACACACACACACACACACACACACGCACACACAATTATACACACAGAGCAAAACATAGCGAGGACTCCACAAGGAGAAATAGCTAAATCATAAACAGAAGCAGGGAAACGTGTCACTCTAGATTTTAGGAAATCCGTTTGTGTGTGTAACGGGAGGAGACCCGTGGATGCTATGTGAACACGGCGCATCAGCGTGGGTCAACTTCACCGGGCTCACCGAAATAAACCTACGTGCAAATTAGAAACAAATGGAGCAGAAGGACAGTCCTACAACTGGTTAGAAAAAGGACAGGCACGTCGATTCACCTGCTTGGGTAACGTGTACGTGTGTGTGTGTGTGTGTGTGTGTGTGTGTGTGTGTGTGTGTGTGTGTGTGTGTGTGTGTGTGTGTGTGTGTGTGTGTGTGTGTGAGAAAGCGACAAGATAATGTGAGCTGACCAGGTGCATGATTTAGTGACCCTTCCACTCACTGATGCAGGAATTTCACTGAGACTTCAACAAACTGTCCACAGATGTAGCAAACGAGCGGCATTACACACCCGTAAACTATCCAGGTCACTGCACGGAGGAAAAATTAAAAAAATTCACGGAAAGACAAAAAAACTCTTTGAAATCTACTTTTTAAAAAATACAAACTATCTGGATCATCTGCAAATACACACGAACAGCATTTTTTTTAATCAGCCTTAAAATAAATCAAAAGCTGTTTCCAGGAAAAAAAGACAAAGATTTCATCCTTCCCGGATTAAAAAGTGGAAAACTCAGGGCTTTATGTTTAAAGGAAAGCTGATGGAAGTGTGATTCTGACAAAATGTGAATATAAATGAAATATATGAAAATCCTTAAAAAAGCATACAGAGAAAATTTGAAGCAAAGTACACTTAATCAAAGTCCATATAATCAAATCAAATATAAAAAAATTAATAAAATCTATTTTAGCTGACATTTTTTTAAGTCTTTAATGAAGCTTTTATATGAAAACGTGGTTTCGAAATCATGTGTTCTTAACGCTACTGTAAGAGGTGTAACGGTACGCAGAAGTCGCGGTTTCTGTACATTGAAATACATTTTTTTTAAAAAGATCATATGAAATTAATTTTCGTTTATTAATGCACAAAAACGGCAAATTCTTTTTTACGAAACCATGTATACGCATCTAGCCGGTAAGTCGTTTAAAAATACAGTAGTAACAGCACTGTCTCTAGCAAACAGCGTTCCTTGTAAATACTGTAAGACATTAAAATAATTATTTTTTTTTGTACTGTTACTGTTGCAGTTTGCCATCGCGACACAAGCCAACTACTCCTAAATCCAAGTTCCTTCCCTGTTCAGGGAGTCATTTCAACACAGCAGGCATGCTCAGAGCATGGGAAATAAAGAAAGCAGTGACAGGAATCTCCTGATACAATATTATCGTGATACCATGTGCTGATCTAATCTGTGTTGCGCTTCTATAAGTGTCATGATTTTATAAATATCCTAATTTTAAACAAACTTAGCAATTCACTTGCTTGTACCACGCAGGTCACTGTGCTGCCTACCAGTGTGAATGTGTGGGTAGTCTACAGTGCTCCACCTGTAGGATTATTGAGGAACTTCAACAATTTACCACCTCAAATGCAAGCATATAGAAATCAAAAACAATTTTTTTTAATCGGTTTTGGAGTCATATTTAAGCGTAAGAAGTATGATTCATGTAAGTTATACTGCGCATACAGGAATGAGCTTTAGATTCATCAACTTACATATTTGATTGTTAAAACTTAAACACTTACTATACAGTAGGGAATTCCAATTAAAATTTAAAATTTAGATGATTATGAAAACAAGGTAACCGGAAATTAAATGATAATTGTCCTGCATTCCTTTTTCACGGTAATGTTCTCATTTTGAAATCCATCACATCCTTTTACTTGAATGGCAGTGCACTTTTATCCCTCACTAAACTCACTTTCTGCCTCCTGTGGTATTTATCTGCACTGTCAAAAACACCAGGTTGTTTTATTATATAAAGGCAAATAAAATATATATTTTTTAAAACAATAAAACAAATAACAAAATTTTCAAAGTCAATGAGTAACCGTGTTAAATAATCATGACCTCCGTACTGACTGAAATAATCGTTATAATGATTTAATCGGGCAGAAAAAGTTCATTGTTTGCGAAAGAAAATACATGCATATCACATTTGAGTTAGCTTCCACAACAGAACCAAAACGTTCTGCACTCAGTATACATTAACCTTATACACTATGACTGTGACAAGACCTAACAGTTATCTCTCCTTCTATTTTCCTGTATTTTTATATAAAACTATTTAGTTTTATTTCTTCTATTCCATCTATTTTTCTGTTGAGCTACACATGCTGCTCCTCCACCCCCTCTGCCCTCTGGACCTGACTAACTCATCCTGGTTCCCTGCTTCTGGTTGGAGATCTCGTCGCATGGATGCCCCGTGTGGTCTGTCTGGGATGCGTGTGTTGACAGTTCCTCTTTACCTGCTGATGCAGACAGCTGTTCTCTGAGGACTTCTATAGTTCAGGACTGGAATTTCCTACAGTCTACCTGAGCCTCCAATAACGACCCCGACTCCATATTAACTTAAAGACATTCACTCTTATACTGAACTTCCAGCCTCCTAACACACAGTATGATGCAGATCAATCCTTGCTATCTGATATCTCCCACTGTATTACTACTATCTCCCACTGTGTTTTGCACTGTAAATGTCCACAATCTGCAATGAAGACCTCTCACACACATCCATAATCATTTAAAGGACAGAAATAAAGGATACCTTGGTATTGGCCATGTCCACAATATACTGGTCCCCTTTGATGCACTCTAAGACTTGGAAGCCGTCCCGATCCAGGACTTTAGCCTGAGAGTTTCCGGCCACCACCAAGATCACATCACCAGTTATACTATACTGTAAGGATTTGATTTGGTGACTGAAAAGAAAGAACAAAACAAAAAAACATGTTTACACAGGTTGTATTCACTCAGCCATGCTTGGCTTATCAGGGTTAAAGGTCAGCTGATCTAAGTGACAGATGCGCGGCTCTGAAAATCGTGACTGGCTTGCGAGCGGCGAAGGGGCCACGCTCTCTGTGTACAGGAAACTGAGAGATTTGAGAGATTTCATCTGTCTGACTCCACGGTCAAAGACATCTGCCAGTTGTGCAAGACGTCCGGCCTCGCGGAGCGTTACGTAACTTCTAATTGTGAAAAGATGGCGGGAGAAAATGCCAACAGAACACAATATTACTTATGGTGGCCATGGTGATTTGAAACACAATACCAGACATAGCTGTCTGTGTAGATGTTTTCATTTGTGTAGATAATTTAATAAAAAAAATAAAAAAATAAATAGTAATATCATAAAGACATAAGAAAAAAAACGTCCAGCATTTTTCAAAGTTCAACTGTACCCATCCTGGCTCCCCTCCTCCCCGGAGCATGATGAGAAAACAGCCCTAGTGTATATGCTTTTATTTTGTGCAGACCCGTTTACAATTTGGTCAACGTGAAAAAATTCGGCAGGGCCGGTCTTTCAAAGCTGAACCGCATTAGACATAGTTATTACGACATGAGCTTGGAGGATATGTCAGAGCCTGACCGAGACTCGTGTACAGGAGCGTTACTCAAACGGTCGCTCACAGCCTTTATAGCCTCCACATGGGCAGTATTTTTGTTGGCCGCAAAGCCGGGAGCTTATTAGAGGAGGGGACGGGAGGCACTGTGGGCTGATGAGCTGATGAGCTGCCTAATGTGCCGTAGTACTGCTCTCGTCGCACACAGGAGGAAAGCCTGCTCCGGCTCAGCCAATTGGCTCACCATATCCAGAGACTCCAGATTTTTCTAGAAGACACCCCACCGGTTAGGAGGCTGACACACATCAACACGCAAGCCCTGCCCCGCTCCGCCGCATCTGGCTCGAGTTAGCTCAGTCTTTAGGTCAAAAATACAACATGGAATAACACGCGGTGTATCAGGCAGTGCTGGAATTTGGACAATATCGGGCCTGGCGTCCAAAAACAATTTCCTAATCTTATCTTATAAAACGCGCCATACAGAATTGTGTTATACTACAGCTTTTCTACAATCAATCACAGTTTGGCTCTCCCAGTAAACTTTTTGTCAAACTCTATTGCTAAAAGTTAAAGTCTAGCATTAGACAGGTGTTCACTGACTGTGGCACATTAAATCACAATTACACGCCTCCTTGCCGACTTACTCACATCCTTTACTAGGCTGCTTTCTTCCTGGATTATTTATGTTCTTTCAAGCCTATTTAGTCACGTAATGGCTTACTTGGTCCCTAATGTGATTGCCTATTTGTTGGTCTACTTACATTCCTTCTCGAGTATTTATTTACTTGCCTCTTTGCCTACTTACACTCTTACTTAAATGCTGACCTACTTACATAGCACATATATACGGTACCAGTCAAAAGTTTGGACACACCCTCTAATTCAAAGTCGTTTTTTTTTTTTGTGATTTATTTTCTACATTCTGGATTAATACTGGAGATTTCAAACCTATGAAATAACGCATATGGCAATTAGGTAATTAAGTAACAACAACAACAACAGTCAGTTGTCATTTTAAGACCCAGAGGTCAGCCTTTCTGGATCAATTCTTGCAAGAACAATATTGTCACAGTAAGTTTGTTTGTAAAACCCATCAAGCTCCATGATGAAACTGTCTCTCATGAAGACCTTCTCAGGAGAGCAAGACCAAAACGTTACCTCTGCTGCAGTGGAGAAGTTAATTTCGAGACAAAAGCCTCAGAAATCACCAATTAACAACCAGCACCTCAGATTAGAGCCGTTGTGAAGGATTTATAGAGAATAAGTAGCAGATACATCTCAATATCAACTGTTCAACTGAGATTATTGAATATTTTGGACGCCTTTAACATTGTTTTACAATGTAGAAAAAAAAAATTTATCAGGAACAACCATGGGGTTAGAAGGTGTCTTCTTTTAATTTTGTGAAGCTGCTTTGAGACAATGCCCATTGTTAAAAGTGCTATATAAGGAAAATTTTATTTAATTGAATTGCATCCAAACTGGCGGCACGGTGGTGTAGTGGTTAGTTAGCACTGTCGCCTTGCACCTCCAGGGTCTGCGTTTGATTCCTGGCCAGATTTGATTCCCGTCTCTGTGCGCATGGAGTTTGCATGTTCTCCCTGTGCTGTGGGTTTCCTTCAGGTACTCCGGTTTCCTCCCACAGTCCAAAGACATGTAGGTTAGGTTAACTGCCGTTCACAAAATTGCCCATAGTGTGTGAATGCACATGTGAGTGAGTGTATGTGTGCGTACCCTGCAATGGATTGGCAACCTGTCCAGGGTGTATCCTGCCTCGTGCCCTAAGCCTCCTGGGATAGGCTATTTTATATATATATAGTATATAATTTTTGTTGTTGTTGTTATCGTTTTGTTTTTTAAATTGATGGCTTCCCTGCACAGTTACAGCAAAGGTTCTTGTATTTACTGGCCTGGTATGAATTTAACCTAAATCTTAAAGCGGAATAATAAGCTTATGACATTGGAACCAGAATTTCACAGTCATCATTCTCACCATTCACATGGCTGTAGGGATCTGAAGGCCTGTAGTGCTGCATCCATCCCGGCAAAGTCCCAGAACTTGACGTCAAAATCGTAGCCGCCGGTGACCAGTCGAGCGCCGGACGGGTCGAGAGCCAGAGCTGAAACCTACACCACGACACGAAGAGGGAAAAAAATGGGATGATTTCATTCACCTGCAGTAAAACAACTAATCCACTAGAAGGCTTTTTAACACTTTTTTTCCCCTAATAGTAATAATAAGATGAAGCCGGTAAGATACAGCTGCTGTTTTCATCCTTCTACATCCAAGTTTCATAAGCTGACCTCACTCCCACCACCCTCTCTTCAGAGGACTGTACAGTTTTATTAGAAACGTATATAAAAGTTATCGACAGAGAGGGAAAAAAAAACAGAAAGAAAAAATAGGAAGAAAAAAAAATGAAGGGTGAGGTTTCGGACCACAAGCCGACCTGCTCTATAGAAGCCCTGGTATTTTTCTATTGCTTTAACAAGGATTAATATAGACTTGCTAAGACGCTGGGTGGCTCAGATGCTGCGCTAAGTCCAAGTGAGGAGCTTTTACATCTCTGCTGAAGGAAACCATTAGGCGAGAAAACCGACTGTGGCCAAGTGTTCATAACTGGATCGTGTTACATAGTCCAGCTTTATTACATTTGCAGGCTGCAGAAAGAGAGAGAGAGAGAGAGACAGACAGAGAGAAAAGGTCAGGGGGGAACAAAAACAAGAAAGAAAAACTTACCGTCTTTGTACCATGCTGAAGCGTGATCTCATGAGTGTCTGGAATCTTCTTTACTGGGTCCTGTAGCAAAGAGCGACGAACAAAAGAGGACAGAGGGGGAGAGAGAGAGAGAGAGAGAGAGAGAGAAAAAGATAGAGCGAGAGATAAAAGAGCTTTTATGAAATAAGATCCAAATGTCTATTAAAAATTAATAAAACAAAAGTGGTTTTGTCTACTGCAGGTTTTTATGTTTAGTATATACATTTTTATTGGGTGTATTATGACATCCTTCTGAGAAATTATTACTAAACTAACATCTGTAGTTAGTTTCCCTGCACTGAACATCTGTACATAGTTGTCCCGATTGTTTACGGAGCAGATCTCAGGTCAGGACTGGTGCTATTTTATTCACACAGTGACCTACGACGACGCCCACCGCCCTGCCATAACATTTCACTGCGCGCTGTCTTGTTGAACTGCAGCATGGGACAGACCTGAACTTCACACGTAACGCTGAACAAAGCAGCAGGAGCAAGTGGTGCCCCGGACAGGAAGTGGCTCTGTCACCAGCCGAGCGTGGCGCTGAAACACACACGTGTCTCTGCACTTCGTCAGCTCTGGTGTGAAGTCAAAACACACACACACTCGAGCCATCACAGTGTGTAGTAATACACACTCCCATCATAATAATGAGTAAACACATCATCATAGAGAAGGCACTTTAAGGAACGATGTTGAGCTTGTTATTACCATAAACTTATTATTATTATGGCTGCACTCTTATTATTTAGGCTGCATATTAATCATGAAATCATAGAATTCAGAAAGACTTAATGTAACTGTCATGATGGGAATGTGCTGCCCCCTAGTGCAAACATCAAATTGTTGCAAAAACTAAACTCAATACAGTAAGTAAATACAGTATAACGCTTTAGGTTTATCTAGTGCATAATATTTGCATATTCGGTATAGCAATATAATAATAAAAAATTTATTAATTCGTATTTTAAAGATGTTAGTAAAGATTTTGATAATACATTATAAATATTAAAAAGAATAATTCAACAGAATCAGAAAATGCACTTTTCTTCAACACCTACCTCATCTTCCTCCTCTTCCATCGTGTCGTCGTCTTCTTCTTCATCATCATCGGCAGCGGTGCGGCTGAATCCTGGTGGGAGCGGCGGTCCAATCGGCTCATCCTCCTCGTCGTCCGCTTGTGAAGGAGGAGCTGGAGGACCGATGGGCTCGGAGTCACTGCTGTCGCTGCTGTCGTCACTCTCCTTCTGTCTGTTTAGGACAATAAATAAATAAATAAACCCAAATCAAATCACCAAATACACTACGAGTCAAAAGTTTGGACACACCTTCTAATTCAGGGTCGTTCCTGATTTTTATTTCTTTCTACTTGCTGAAAGTGTCCAATATATACAACTATCATTTTTGAACAGTTGATATTGAGATGCATCTCCTACTCATGATCTGTAAATCCTTCATAACGGCTCTAATCCGAGATGATGTTTGTTAATTAGTGATTTTTGAGGATGGTAACCCTAAATAAACTTCTCCTCTGTAGCAGAGGTACGTTTTGGTCTTGCTTTCCTGAGAAGAGACAGTACTTTTTTATCAAAGTACTGGATGGGTTTTGCAAATGCACTTGACAACACTGTTCTTGCGAGTACTATTCCAGAAAGGCTGACCTCCATGTCTTAAAATAACCATTGACTCTTTTTGTTGTTGTTGTTGTTGTTGTTGTTGTTAGATAATTACCCACTTCCATTTGTTTTGGTCTTGCTTTCCTGGGAAGATTTTCATGAGAGACAGTTTCATCATGGTGCTTAATGGGTTTTGCAAATGCATTGACAATACTGTTCTTACAAGAACAGCCAACTTCTGTGTCTTAAAATAACTACTGACTGTTGTTGGTGTTTTTGTTACTCAATTACTTAATACCAAATGTGCTATTTCATAGTTTTGAAAAACACTGAGCAGTATTGTTCGAGAATGTATAAAACAAATCAACTTTTGAAATAAACAAGACAAAATAGTGTTCACATCCCTGAACAGACTTTCGAGTTACCTGGAAGTGGAAGCAGACGCTCTTTGTTTCTGACTGGAGGAGGCAGCACTGGGGCCAGATATCTGAGACTCCTGCTGCTGACGGTCTTCTGCTCAAACACACAACAGATTTATTTTAAAAAGCCGTCTATACTACTCACATTTATCTTCATTCCTACTGAGCCATAGGTTGAATGTACAGGTACAGTAGTGCTGGTCCCAAGCCTGGATAAAACGGGAGGGTTTTATCGGGAAGCGCATTCGGTGTAAGATGCTTAGGGGATTACTGAAATATTATTAACAGTCTGTCATATTTATTTATGTAATTAATATGTTGTAGTTAATATGTAGCTACATGATGTAGTTAATATGTTGCTTGTTGCATAAGCTGTTTATGGCACAGTCTATATTTATTGGTGTTTGTTGCATTTATGCACTGACATTACGTCTGCCTGTAATGACTTCAGACAACTTTATGTACAAAAAACTACCTAATGCTCGTTGGCTCCTTTCGATGGCCGTCCTCCGTGTCTGCTCAAAAATAGCCTCCAAGTCGAACGTCCGAGCTTTTCTACCTGTTAACATGCGAGATATTCATGTTACATTTAAATAGGAAAGGAATTTGTTATAAAAGAGGAATAAGAGTACATAAATAACATTACCTACCAAAGCCAGAGAAGCCCATAATTGAGGACACGTCCTCTTCATCACCTTTCTTCTCTAAAACAGATCAAATACAGCATACATACAACTAGAAAAAATATTCACTTAATATATATACATATATACATACACACACACCGTCCAGCCATAACATTATGTTCACCTGCCTAATATTGAATAGGTTCTTCCTTTTGCCACTATAACAGTTTAACACCTTTCTATTGGAACCCAGCATTCACCTTTGATTCACGTTTGATCTACTGTAGCGCATCTTTTGGATTGGACTATGCGCCAACCTTCACTCCCCATGTGCATCAGTGAACCTAAGCCATCCATGACGCCTTCGACAGGTCACTGGTAACTGTGGGATAGGTGCAGTTTTAAAGTTGCTCTGGTTTGCCCAGTCCTCTAGATAACAAGATTTTTTTAAATGCAACTACTGTGAGAAGGACCTAATTGTGATGGCTAGACAAGTGGGTCAGAGCAACCCCCAAACTGCAGCTCTTGTGGGATGTTCCTGGTCTGCAGTGGTCAGGACATACCAAAAGTGATCCACGGAAGGAGGACCGGTTAACTGGCGACAGGATCATAGATGGCTAGGACTTACTGATGCACATGGAGAGTAAAGGCTGACCTGTGGAATGTGATCCAATAGAAGCACTAGTGTAGATCAAATTGGTGAAAAAAAGGTTAATGCTGGTCCCAATAGAAAGGTGTTAGAACACACAGTGCATCACTGTTATTGAGGCAAAAAGTGGGACATACTCAACATTAGTCGGGGGGTCATAATGTTATGGCTGTTAGATCACCTTAATGTTAACAAAGAAAAAAACAATGTCCAGTATTATACATTCTAATGAGTTCATGTTGCTAGCTCCATTTTATTGTCTTTATTCATTGTCTACTTCCGGTCCGAATAATAACTTAACTCTTCTATACAACGTCTATAAACTGAAAGGAGAACTTTAAACGAAACTACAACCGAATATAATAATGAAAAGCTAAACTAAGAACTTACCATCACTGTCTCTCGGCGCCGCCATTTTTCTCGAGTATCAACAGAAAAGCAGACTTCCGGGTCACACCCGGAAGTGTTAGCCGACAAAATAAAAGCCCTCAACCGTCTGACACTGTTAGCCTGATAGGATCAGAGGGACTTATTTCACATTAAAAGCTGCTTTTACTATCCAAAATGTCATAGTTGTGTATACTTATAAACAACTCATTCCATTCAGTAATTACAGTTTGTATACACATACTATATTACAAAAGTATTCGCTCCTCTGTCTGCACATGCATATGAACTTGAGTAACGTCCAATTTTTTATCCATAGGGTTTAATATGATGTTGACCAATCCTTTGCAGATTTAACATTTTCAAACCTTAATGGGAAGGCTTTCCACAAAGTTTAGGAGTGTGTTTATGGGAATTTTTGCTCCATTTTTCCAGAAGCTCGTTTGTGAGGTCAGACACTGATGTTGGATGAGAAGCCTTGGCTCACAGTGTCCTCTCTAATTCATCCCAATGGTGTCCTATCGGGTTGAGGTCAGGAATCTGTGCGGCCCAGTCAAGTTTTTCCATACCAAACTTGCTTATCCATGTCTGTATGGACTTTGCTTTATGCACTGGTGCGCAGTGCACAACGGGTTGTTATTCAGGAGTTGGGCTCGACCCCTTACTTCCAGTGAAAGGAACTCTTAATACTTTAGCATACCAAGACATTTTGGACAATTTCATGCTCCTAGGTTTGTGGGAACAGTTTGGGGACAGTCCCTTCCTGTTCCAACATGACTGTGTTAAAGTGTTAAAGCTGTTATAGATGCAAAGGGTGGGCCAGCATCATATTAAACCCTATGGATTAAGAATTGGATGTTACTATGCATGTAAAGGCAGACGAGCGAATACTTTTGGCAATGAAGAATATGTCTGGCCAATGTCGACCCTATTATACAAGCATAAAGGAACACTGGCAATATATAGCATGGAGAACCACATTTAATTCAATTCAATTTTATTTTATTCATATATCGCTTTTAATAATGATCCTCGTTGCAAAGCAGCTTTACAGAATCAAAAGAAAATTATGAAAATGTATGAATATATGGAGGTGTATGATATGTGAGAAAATGTATATGAATCTAAATGATCAGATTGTCAGATCGTCCCTGATGAGCACGCCAAGAGCGACAGTGGCAATGATAAACTCCCTGAGATGGCAATACGAAGAAACCTTAAGAGGACCAGACTCAACTGGGAACCCATCCTCATCTGAGTGATAATGTACAACAGGGTGTGAACTGTAGTCGTCCTGATGTTAGGCAGTCACAAGTCCTCAAAGAACAGCTGTCTGCATCAGCCGAGGCCAGGACCGTATTCATAATAAAGTGGAACCGTCCCCACATCCGTCACCACACACATCCCTCCATGTAATGTAATACTTCCAAAGATAATGCTATGATTCCTATTTATTCTGTTCAATTCAAGTTCAATTCAATTCAATTTTATTTGTATAGCACTTTTAGCAATTGACATTACTGTGGGTTAGGAGGCTGGAAGTTCAGTATAACAGGAGATGTGTCTAAGTTAATATGTTGTCTAGTTCGTTATTGGAGGCTCAGTGTAGACTGTAGGAAATTCCTGCCTCCGCTCTGTGTGTGTGTGTGAAGTTTGCATGTTTCCCCCACGCTTGGTGGGTTTCATCCCACAGTGCAAAGACTATAAGGGCTGATTAGGTTAATTGGCATCCCAAATAGCCTGTAGTGTGTGTCCTGGGATGGATTGGCACTCGGTCCAGGGTGTTCCCCGCCATCTTCCCAAAGCCTCCTTATGTGACACAGTACAGTATAAGCATTATAGATGATGAATGAATTATTATTATTACTATTATTATTATTATTATTATTATTATTGTTATTATTATTATTATTATGGATATGTGCACAAATAAACCCTCCTCAGTTGATCTCTTCCACAAATGGAATCCAATTCTGTGGGAAACACTGTAATCCCAAGAAATTAGTTATGTGAGACAAATTAATTAAGCACTAATTAAACAAACAGAATAAAAAATGAACTATACAACAGCTGGCGGTTCCGCAGAAGGAGCGAAAAGAGACGGACACAAAACAATCCTGCCAGGGTCCAGGTATGTTGTAAGGCTTTTGTTGTTATGATGTTGGGTCTAGGCCTAAATCCTAATTCTGTCAAATAAAATCTGTGTCAAATAAATTTTAATTAAATTTCCTAATGTGCCACAATTTATTTCCTTCATATAGGATGCCTCAGGTACCTGACAGGGATGCAGATGTGGTCCTTCTCTCTTGTGAATTTTCTGGCTTTCCTGTATGCCCTGATATAGACCAACCGGGAGTTCATTGTAATCTGGCCTGTCCCACGTATGTTGTATATCTTTATTACTGTAATGTTGGATGCAGGCCTAAATCCTAATTGTGTCAAATAACTGTGAGATACTTAAAGTTCTTAGTACGCAACAGTTTATTTTCTCTGTGTAGAATACCTCGAGTGACACTTAGTGTAAAATAAAAAGGTGGCCTTTCTCATACACATTTTGAGACTATTCTCTCAACTGAACTAACGTCAGTTACAAGTGGTGTGTATTTATGTTTGTCACCCCCTTTAGATGATGTCACATGAAATGATGTTATTAACTCATTATTTTTATTATAAAGCTCTGGGTATCTAATGTCTACTTAAAGTTCTTAATATAAACCATATGG
Source organism: Clarias magur (assembly GCA_013621035.1). Taxonomy (NCBI): domain Eukaryota; kingdom Metazoa; phylum Chordata; class Actinopteri; order Siluriformes; family Clariidae; genus Clarias; species Clarias magur. The sequence goes on along the minus strand of QNUK01000405.1, from coordinate 523,587 downwards.
GTGCAGTATCACTCCTGCACAGTATCCAGTCAAGGACTGCGTATGTGCTGAATTTTAGAACAAAGATTGAATTTGAAAGACTTTGAATTTGAAATGAAACAGTCTTTATTGAACAAGTTAATATTGGTGTTATCAGTTCCAAGAATGTGAAAAAGATTTCTGACAAACTCTAATCTGGTCTTTCTGTCCTTGAGGGTTATCAGTGGATTCCACTTTGTTGTAAAACGTCCGTATTTTTTTAAAATATTTTTTTAATGGTGTTCCATGGTCATCCAGGCCTTTCACTGCTGAGCTTGTCAGTTAATTTCTTCTTTTTAAGAGTGGTTCAATTTTTGGGGGGGTTTATTTTGTTTTTTGCAATCTGATCATGGCTATTTTCACTTGCATAGACACCTCATTGTCCAATTGTCCACCTTTGGACACCTTATGTACCATGAGGTGCTATTAAATGCAAACGTAATACTATAAACCACCACCAGGAGGCCTTTATCTACCTGATTTGTCATTGAGTATTAAGGAAACAGGCATGCTTCAAGAACCCCCAAAATGTGTATGTGTGGGTGAAAATGGATGTAATTCTCGAATGGTTAAAGCCACACTTTAAACCTCTTGAATTAATGCTGAAAGTCTTGATTCCATTTCAAATTCAGTGTGTTTGTGTACAGAGGCCAATAGGCAAAAAAAAAAAAAATGAAATTAACTTGATTGTTCCAAAAAAGTACTGACCTGGCTGTATGTATAAAAGTATACCAAGATAAGATAAATAAAACACATGTAAAACTGATTATCGTTTTTTCAACTAAGAACAAATATACTTATTATGCACACAATATGCACACCACTTTTTTCAATATCAGGATTTAAATATGAGCTTTGATTGAGTTGTTATTGTGGTTGAGGATGAGGAGTGCCGTTTCTCATGCAGTTTGTGTGTGTGTGTGTGTGTGTGTGTGTCCTGTTTGTTTAGTGATGGACCAGTTGGCATTTCCGTTGGATGAGGCAAAAAAGAGAAAAACAACTGTGGAAGTGTCTGAGTATGTGGCATGTCTTTTGTTGTTATAATGTTATAAATCCTAATTTTGTCTAATAAAATCTAGTTAAAGTTCCTAATATGCCACAATTCATTTCCGTACTGTAGAATGTCTCAGGTCAAAGACTGTGGATACAGAGGAGCTCTTCTCATGTGATTTTTGTCAAGATCCTGTCTGCGTCCTACTGAGCCCCTAAAGGGACATTGGTTTGGGGAAAAAAACTTTGGAGGGAAAAAAAAATCCATCTTGAAAAAAACGTGAGGCAAAAAAATAGGCTAACATGATATGGATGAAAAAAAATTAAGCTGGGATTTTTTTTTTCCCCGAAAAGTTCACGAGATGTCGCGAACCTTGACTCATCAGCGTTGCAGATTTCGTCCAGCAGGTGGCAGAAATGCTCCTAAAAGATCCTTGTCCGTGCAATACCGATCCAGTCCAGCGAGGGTCAGTAATGCGCCTAAAAGCTGGCTGCCAACCGCTAAAAAATAAAGGAAGAAGAAGCATACGGAGACAGATAATCCTCGGATTAGGGGTGTACGTGCGTTGTTAAATAGTTTGTTGTATCATGGTCCTTCCACTAGAGGGCGCTCACCGCATCCTTGGACTCATGAACAACACACTGAAGCTGCGGCTGCGTTCTATTCCGAAGCGTACTTCACAGGGTGTTCCCTACTCCCTACTCCATGTACAAGGAATGTCGGGTGAAGGGAACTTCCCTTGAAAACAACATTTATTGAAAGAAAACCTGATACCATTATAAAATGTACTAATTACAATAAATAAAATACTAATGAAACCGTGTATAATTTGTAAATAAATAATTGATTAATTTACAGAGATTTATTTTCCAGATTAGTAGCCTATATAATACTAAGGATTTCTAAAATTAAAATTATTGTCCCCTATTAATGTGATGTTGACCACGATAATAATGATAATAAATGTATTAATCCCTTCTTCTATCTTTTTTTTTTGACCCTCCAGTGAGACGCATAGAAAGAATTACATTAAAGTTATATTGGAAGAGAAGAATAATCACAGTGATTTAATGTGAAAATACATCTTTATTAAATATACTCAGTACAAACCATATCAAATTATTTACACACCATGCTGAATGTAGGAGAAATCAAATATAAATACAAAAAAATATGTAAGTGAAGCACATTAGTCTATTTCATTCATCATTTCATCATACAGAATTTTATATTTAAAATATACAGCATTTGACAAAGTACCTGACAGTTTATTAAAATGCTACAAGTGTGTTTACCCTGCACACACACTCCCTCATTCAGTATATACATATAGTCAAGCAAAAACCAATGCTAACAAGTGCACGCAACAGCTGTAAACTCATCAAAAAACACACAATGCTTTTGTAATATGTTGAAGCTTTTTAAGCTTTATTGTTATTGAATCAGGTCAGACGTCTCCTTCTTCAGCAGCTAGCCGCTCTATGGCCGCCCAATCTATCTTACCCAAAATGCTGCCAGTGCTTTCTGAAAGGGCCTCCATCCAATCATCGTCGTTCTCCACCAAGCCCTGGATGGTCAAGAACAGCAGAAAAAGAAAAAAAAAGAAAATAATTGAAATCATAAGTATTGACACTTCTGAACAAACGCAGGGTTGTGCTTGGAGCCCATCACAGGAGACTCGGGGTACACACTGGACGGGGTGCCAGTCCATCATGCAATCATGCATACTCTCACACCGTACAGGCAATATGGACACACCAGTAATCCTAACCTGCATGTTTTTGGACTGTGGGAGGAAACTAGACTACCCGCCAAGCATGGGGACCCACCAACCCACCAAGCATGGGGAGAACATGCGATCTCCATGCACACAGACCCGAGGTGGGACTCGAACCCTCCATACCTGTGACTTGACTCGGTTGTCAAGCGCAAGGATTCTGCGGATCTCAAGAGGAACATCCCACGGACTCACAACATCCCTTTCCTCTTCATCCTCTAACATTGACTCCTCTAACTCTCTTACAGTTTTCAGCTCCACTGAGGATTTATTTAGCCCCGATTTGGGGCCTAGGGTTTGCCGTAAAAATAGAAATGATACATTACAGTAAAGTAGCACTAGTAGTAATTACGTCAATTTAAAGTCAATATATATATGATTGAAGCCTTACACTGAATGGTTGTCTGTGGCCTCGGTCTACCTCTCAGGTCAGTTAGCATGCCTCGCCGTGTGACCTGTGACAGCCGGTCGCCGGGAAGTGAGCTCACTGATTAAGAGCAAAACAGTTAATTTTATAATAAACACCAGAATGGAATAAATTTGGGATATTAAAAGCAGAGGTTAAAAGAAAAGAACCTGGTCTATGGAGTCCAAATTTACTGCTCAGGGTCGCAGGTTGAGCTGATGCACCTCTCTTCTGCAGTACCACAGTTTTCCCGAACGATGAAACGGAGCGTGCTCGCCCTCTTTGGCTCTTAGGGCTTTTTCTAAGAGACCCTTTTACCTGCGTCCTACTCCTATAACACAAAATAAATTCTCAGTTTCGGTGTCCTTTATATTGTATCAAATATAGTACACGTCTGGAAGTCTGTAGACGTCTGACCCAGGTCGGGAATCTTGGGTCTTGGTCTTGGTTGTGCTGTTGGAAGGAGCAGGGAGGACGAGCGGAGTACTAAGCATGTCTGTGATAAGACTGCAAGCCTCATGTGCTCTCTGGGAGTGATGCTCCAGAAGAGCTGCCCTAAAAACACAGACATGCATTGCACTGTTCATTCATTGTATTATTTCTCAGTTAACACTCTGCATTAACACTACAAGTTCTTGTTTATATGTTACATTATAATAATACTATGTGTTTAAGAGCTGTCTGTCAGCACTCCTCACTGTCAGATAGTTATATTAATGAACTTGTTCTTATAAATCATTGTTTCTTTATTATCATAAATATTTACACAAAAACCTACCTGTTTCTCTCCTCTTTAACTTTCCTGTTGATTGCCAGGTCTCTAGAGGACAGGTTCTGTCAAAATAATTTAATTTAATTAAAAAAAAGGTACAGACAGAAAAAAATATATTAATAAAGCACAAAACAAAATACTCTATCAGCAAATACAAGGAAACTAAACAGAAAAGACAGAGTCTGACCGTTTGCTTAGGAGGAGTAAAGGGAACACGCTCCCTTTCTTTCTTCTCCTGCCTCTGTTTGTGGTATTCGACTAGGCTCTCTCGCTGCTTCCTCCTCATCCACGTCCTCAGTTCCTTCCTCTCCTCCTCCATCATGGCTCTCTTCTGCTGCTCCTCTGGCTTGCTGCTCCACAAAACAACATCCTTTACACATTTGTTTGCTTGTCTTGGCAAATATATTTAATACTCTACTTATTTGCATTATTAATTTTTAAGTGTCATAAGATGATCACACCTTCTCGCCCCGGTCACAGAGGGAGAGTGCTGGAATGCGGAGGGTGAGAGCGCCCCTTTTTTCACTAAATCTCCCAAGATGTCTGCAACATCACTCAGTCCACTCAGACCCAAAATGTTTTCATCTAGCCTGATAATAGATTAAGCCATAATATAAGAGTTAGAAACAAACAAACAAACGGAAGAATCACAAACCGATGGCTATGTAAACTTTTACACATCACTGCTTCCTGTTTGTTTTACCTCCGTAACTGTTACCGCCACCTTATCTTTTGGTTTACAAATAGCTAGAACATTCTTTTACATCATTAGAACCATTCTGAATTAAATTTCTGGTCATTCTAGAGTTAAAATTTTAAAACATAATTGAATGTGAAAGGTTTTAATAAGAAATACTTACAGGCCTGAATTCTCCATCAATGATCCAGTCAATTCTTCTGCAATTAAATAACAATAACAGGTTAGAAAAAGAAGGTTTTTGTGCCACAGCTCAGAATGAGCAGCTCTAGTTAAAAAATCAGCAGGTATATGGTTACTCTGTGTCTGTGTGTCAGGAAATAAGGGCGTGCATTAACCTTGGCTCAGTTCCCTGATAGGTTGATCAGATTTCACTGGAAAAAAGCATCAGTTTCAGACCGATTAATTTTACAAGCAAAAAACTAAAATTAAATACTGTAAGGTCAGATAGTACAAGTATGCACTGCACTGTGCTACCTGTAGGAGTAATATGGCCTTGTTGGACCATGTTCTGTGTGGACAGCGAGGTTGAGTCTAAAGATGAATGCCCTCTCCAAACACATGGAAGAACACCTTTTGGTGTGGAAGTCAAAAATCGTTTCTCCCCCTGCTGTTCCTCCTCTTCATTCACGATCACTCGCGTTGTGCGTCTCTTTGCTGAGGACAAGTACATATCAGACACTCTTATAATCTCATTTCTTAATTACCTAAATACAACGGTCAGCCTCCTGAGTAAAATAATGTGAGAGCAAAAGATCTCATCTTTAAATGGTACTATATTTTTTCAGGCTAAATTTACCATTAAAAAAAGTTAAGACAGTTAAATCCATGACGCATTTCCACTCTTTTTATTGTATATGCTGAAACAAATATTTAACCCTACAGTATACTCACTTAGTACCTTGTTATATATTCATCACTAAAAACTTTTTAAAAGTTGCAATGTTTGTCAGTGTTGCATTTTCAGCAAAGTGCTACATATCTGTAATATACAGAAGATATGTATGAACCAAAGCATTTGGACGCATGCTGTTATAGAAAAAATAACCAACGACACAGCGGTGTCATGTGTCGCCAGATGTACCCATTACTGCTTGCATGAGTTAACTGTTTTCCTAAAATACCACATACTGAAGACATTTACTCCACTTACACCAGGAGTTCTTTACCTTATTACTTATTTACTTATCACTGCCCTGCATGTCTTAGTTTTTTTCCCCTGCCCTACCACACCCACTTCAATTGAGAAAATAATTAGTTGATTAGTTAAACCAGGCGTGCTGGGAGCTGAGAAAGCACTAAATGTGCAGGGCAGTTGAGGGGCAGAGTTGAGAACCACTCTGTTACACTATAGTGATTCACCAACAATAAAGATGAAAGTTTTCCTAACCTTCCTTTGTAATTTTTTGCATGCTGGAATGAGGCTCCTCTTCCACACTTGCCGTCATAACGGGTCTAAGAGCGTCTATGGTATTTACCAGCTGATGTAGAAAGAAAAATGACAAAACAGAGACTAGTCTTAATAATTTATATATTATAACTAATATAAAATGATCCATGATTTCATTCTTGTTAAACAGGTCCAAAAACAAAATCAATAGATTTTTTTAAAAACGCAGATGATTTAACTTACCAGCCTGGTGTTGGCAAATTCTTTGTCCATTTGATCAGCAATGCTCTGGAGTGCCGCCAGGCGAGCATCCATCTCAGAGAGATGAGCCGAAACCTGCTTGCGAGAAAACGCACGGTCTGCCAAGGGGCCCGCTGACATGACCTGATGTTGAGTCTCGAATTCGGTCAGCATCTTTTCTGTGACTGGATCTCCGGTGGGTTCTGGCACTGAGAGCACAAGTGCCGGAGGAGTGAATGTTACAGAGTAACCTATAAAAAAAATAGCACAAAATGTTTAGAGTATCTGTAAATATGTGATGCCTTACATGATGGCGTTAAGAATCACAGTCTCGTTCTAAAACTTTTAATACCTGGCGATTCATTAGTGTGCGTTTCCGTTCCGGTCTCAGTTGAGTTGACCACAGACGCTGATAGAAGGTGAAGCTGAGCAGATGTAGGTGGAGAAAGAGATTGGCGCTGGACAGGGGTTTGAGTTACAGAGTCACCCTCTAGATCGGACACACTGATGATCTCTTGAGCACTCTTAACGAGAGATAATTATAAATTATACACCAGCATTCTGCGACATCGCACTATACACACATCATCAGTTTAAGAGTGATTATACGTACTGTAAAAACTACAACAATAACCATAATAATTATCTATATCTATAATGATAATCTATCACAAGAAAGAAATATCGCAAGATCAAACAGTTCTTCCTTACCGTATGTGCTTTATCGGGAACCATTTCCTCAGTGGAGTTAATGTTTAGGCACACCTCAGGGGAAACACTAGGAGCGACATTAATATCCTCATGTCCAGCACCTAAAAAATGAAAAGATAAAAGAATTTAAAAAACTAAAAATATTATCAAATGGCATTTTTTTTTTAAAGAAGTCAGTTGAACAATTGTGTGTTGTGTTGTAATTTTTTATTCAGTCTAATACTTTAGAAAACACAATGTTTTATTCATTGTATGTATTAACAAAAGTTATCCCCTGCTAATCGAAAAAAGCTTACAAATATTTAAAAAATCCAGATATCCCTTATGCAGGTATAAATTTACCACAGAAATTAGTTTAGTTTAGTTTATTTATATAGCACATTTACTACAGCCACAAGACTGACCAAAGTGCTGTACATCCACATAAACATCATAAAAGAATAAAAGTACACAACTACAGCCTAAGAAAAATAAAAATAAAATAAAATAAATAAATAAACACAGAAGCTTAAAAGGACAGTAAAGCCTAGTAGGCCAGTGAAAACAAATGGGTTTTTAAAAGGGATTTGAAAGTAGTCAGACTAGGAGCCCATCGGATATTAATTGGTAAGCCATTCCAAAGACGAGGCCCAATTACTGAAAAAGCACGGTCACCTCTACGCTTAAGTCTGGAGTGTGGAATTAAAAGGAGGTTCTGGTTCACAGGATCTTAAACTTCTCAGGGGGCTGTGTTGGTGCAGCAATTCAGTTAAGTAGATGGGCGCTTGCTGGTGAAGCGATTTAAAAACAAATAGTAAAATTTTAAAGTGTATTCTGAAATGAACAGGTAACCAATGAAGGCTTTTTTCTTTTTCAAGAGAAATTTAGCAGTGTAACATGTAAATTCATGTATTATGAATTAAAAAAACGTTTGTGACCTTAATGGATTTGTATAGGTAAATAGCCTTGAATGTCTTTTTGTATCTTCTAGGCATCAAGCATACAACTCACATGCAGATGGAGACTGACGCAGAGGAAGCTGAGCTGAAACGACTTTATCAGTAGTGCTGCAAGGTGATGCTAAGTGAGACAGGAATGTAAAATTAGCAACGTTCTCTTAAAAAACTCATCACAAACATGCTATGATCTTAAGCAAAATATCGGTTTAAGAAAAAAAAGAAGAAAAAAAAAAAACGCATCACACACCAGGGTCTGTGTTGGTGCAGGCGTCCTGGATTTCAGGAGGTCGCTTGTGTGTGGCTGCAAAAGCATGAAGCTCTGCTGATGTGACATGAGCTTCCGCCAGGAGCCTCTGACCGGTCAACATTGACTCGAAGGAACCTGAAGAGACCAAGTGAAGACAGAGGGGGACACGAGTCCACACATAAAACTATATCATCAGGAATAATAATCATAAGCAAAGATTTTATTAAAAATGTTTTTCTAAAATGTCTAAACATTCCTTTAATCATTTTAATAGAATCGATAAAATAGGACACAAAAGATTGTGTAGTACAGTAGTAACCTAAAGGAATGACATAGCCGTCATCTGGAGGAGATTTGTCTTCTTTGGGCTCCTAATGAAAACAAAATCATGATTATTAATGAAGTTAGTCAATTAACAGCAATTCAAGCACATCTGTAAAGTTGTATGTTTCTGTATGCGGAGTTCATTGAATGACAATGCTGGTTCATATACCTGAGATGGAGGGATTATGGAATCATCTGGTCTGAAGGACACAACCTTTTCCTCTTTCTTTTTATCTTCTCGCCTTTTCAGCCTAAGAAACAAGCATTCAAAAAAATACATATCAAAAGGAACACACAACATAATACTGATTATTATTTCATGATAAAAACTGTCTCATAATAATCTGAAAGCATGCTATAATGAAAAATCATATGCATTACAACTAAAATGAAAAATAATAGGTCAATAATGTTAGATCTTCAAATAAATTAAATAAATGCATGAATGCATGATCAGGGCTACTCATAGAGCCCAGGTAGGTACCGTTTGCTGGAGGGCGTGGCTGCGAGTTTGCTCTGCATTTTTATGTCGGCTTTGAGGAGTCGGAGTTTGGAGTTCACTTCCTGCTTATTTCCTGCGGCCCAGGCCATCAGCTCCTCCAGAGGGATTAGACGAGGAATAGGGAGAGGAGGTGTGCTGTATCTGAAACCCTATACAATCATACAGCATATAAGCAATAATTGGACGTATTCAACCTCTAAACACAATGTTTGTGTTTAATATATAAATATATATTTAGAATATTTACAGTTTTAGAATAGTGTGCTTGTCCCTTGAGGGGCACATTTCCTTATATTTTTGGTAAATTATCCAGTAATAGCTAAAATTTTCCATTTCTGATGGTATGTAGGATAATATACAGTAAATTGAATAAAGTGTGAAGTGCTTACGTTACGAGATGAGTCAGACTCAACATGTAGTAACTGTGGTTCGGAAAAAGTCCCTGCTGTTTCCAGTCTCATTGGAAGCTGAATCTGGGGAAGCTGGACGTGTCGAACCTGAGTGTCGGTGGGTAAACGGAGCAAGGGCAGGCGCATATTTGACATGCTGTGAGCAGGAGGCAGACGGACTGCATCTCTTTCCCTCCCTCTCTCTGATGAAGTGTAAGATTGAGTTTGTGTGTTGTACTGATTCAGATTCCGATGTAAGGGTTGTGTTGTTGGTTCAGCCCGGCCCATATAATTCTCAGAACTCCTGTACATGGTCGACTTTGTCTGATTTGGACCCCAGGCCTCTCTGATTTGGGCAGGAGGAGATTGAGGAGGGGGCAAGCGGAGAAGTTTGAGCCCCGGTATGAAGGGAACAGTCTTTTCAAGGGGACAATTTTGCTGGTTCCCCTGCAGCGTGGCTTGAATGTTCATTGTTGTAAGAAGTCCTTGAGAGGGTGGAATAAAATGACTTCTTTCTTCCTGGTTATTCTGTGACCAATCAGGACGAATCGTCAGCTGTCGGAGTTCCTGAGGCTAAGCAAGCAGAAGAACGGATCAGCAATCAATCTAACAACGGGCTACATCGTTGGAAAAGGACACTGTTAAAATGTTTTACCTGAGAATTGGGTCTACTCATTTCTTCAGGATTATTCAGTGCGGAGTTTGCTTCCACCCACTTTTGATCAGCAGCTCTGGATTTCCTGTTCTGCAGCTCAGAAATGGTATCTGGTTTGTTCTCTAATCTTGTGTTTTGGGTGGTATGGGAAGGAGGCTCTGAGGACTGAGGCACAGTGGGTTGAGCTTGTGGTTGTACTGGTTGCGCTGCAGGAACACTGGGCTGTGAGAGCAGTGGATTGCCGTGGGAGAGGGGCAGATTGGCGAAGGACGATCCCACCACTTGCATGAGACTCATGAAGTTTATTTGCTGCAGCTAAAAATGCAAATAAAATCCAATATTATACAACAGGAACTATTTGGCGCATAATAAGACTGAAACGGTTAAAAGAAATTATTTTCGTTTACTTGTACTAATCGGAAAAGCTCATCCTGGAGAAGCTGCCTGACTGGGCCAGGGGGGATGTTTTCTCCATTCTGGGCTGTTTGAGAATGGCTTACATTCGCTGGTTCAGGTAAAGGATTTGACATGGTGGGAAGCTGCTGCTTTCTCCGCTGAACAGGTTTAGAAGCCTCACATACAGGACTGATTAAAAAATAAAATAAATAAAAAAAGGTGAGAATTGTGAAAGAAAATGAAAGTACAAAAAATTTGTGTGTATATGTGTGTGTGTGTGTGTGTGTGTAAAACCCGCTGAAATAACTCTGTGCGAAAGTATACAAACAAAACAAAACATTGTTTGAATGCCAACCTTTTAGAAGAAAATGCCCCCCCAATTTCTACTACATTCGGTATACACTTACCTGTTTTCTGGTTCCCTTTTTGGTTCTGCATGTTCAATACCCAACGAGCCAATGTCCGTTGAGCTGTAAAGCAGAAATTTTCCTTAGATTAACATAGAAGTGCATAGTTACAGACCAAAAACAATCTGGAAAGCTGCACTTTCTATTTACTTGAGCGCTGCACCACAAGCATACACATATTGTACAAACATACAAGAGAAACGAGCTGTGTTTGTCCTGTTACCATAGCAACTTCCAGATGACTCTGAATGCTTTCATGGACAATCATTGGTTTATTTTACTTGTGCTTGGAGTAAGCTACAGTATATTATTTCCTATAATACTATTTACTACCACTTTCTAACATGGATTAAACTCACTGAGATTCGCAGGAGTCATCAGATGTCTTGGAGTTTTCTAAATCCGCCAGTGTTAGAGTCTGTGAAGAGGAAACAGTGAATTATTAAACTACGACCCAAACCAAAGTAAAGCAGTAAGGTTCTTTTAACAGGGAGTTTTATTTACCTGGTCTCTGGGTCTAAGCGTTTCACTCTTTGTTTTTATCTGTACTGAAATATTTGGCTCAAATGAAGACTCCTCCAGGGTCTCCACACTACTACGGTCACCTGTAAAACCAAGAAAGATAGTTCAAAATGGTTTTCATCATTGACGGAGCAGTGAATATTTATCTGCAATTTTACAAAGCAGTCAGAATAGATGCGGGGGAAAAAATCTGGGTCACTACGTCATTCATTCATTCTTCTTTTATACGGCTTGTCCAATAGAGTATCGCAGGAATAATGAGCATTATTTAATATTAAATTATTTAATATGATTTAAATACTGTTGGCAATCCACTTGCAGCTCGCATATTAATGTGTGTGTGTGTGTTAATTTGTTTTCTAAAGTTTGGAAACTTCTTTAAAGGAGGTTTAAAATAAAAATCAAGACTCTTACTGTTCAACTCAGCCACTATGAGTGGTTCATTCACTCTTCCAACACTTGGTCCGTTTAACTCCAGGTCAGAGATTGTGTCCTCATGCCCACACAGATGAGAAAGACTCAGCTCATCCTGGAACTCCTCACCCTCACATGGCCTGTCGAATAAATACAATACTATAAAATACCCACAAAAAAGTATACCTGTTTGGTCTGAATTGCATTAAGGCCAAACTACGCATAACTTTCAGAATGTTTTTATTTAGAATAGCACTCACTCAGAAGTGCGTCCGTGCTGAGGGTCCAGATCAGGCAGGGTGATGGGAGTCCCGCCTGAGGCGGACGGATAGCCAGTATCCACGCTGCTCTCCCTCTCACGCTTCCAGCCCAACTCCTGTGGCATAACTGGAGCCAGAGCGGCTTGAGCTTCCCTTTCTGGGACCTGTAGTGGGATGAGAGTCAAACACTGCTTTAGTGAAGCCTGGTGATCTTGCTAAGAAGTCAACATAAGTGATGAATAAACTAAAATCTTAATATAAATGTGGGTTAATACAATGTGTGTATGAAACAGCAACCAATGTCCTACTTATGCTGTATTTATAAGTCACTATCTACCTGTAAATCTATATAAAAAAAAAAAAATTCTAGTTCTAATTATTGCAAATAAATTACCTGAACAACTGCAGTGCATGGCATTTCATTCTACGCATACAATACTGTGCAAAAGTCTTGAGCCCCCTCGTTTCTTCATATTAAATTACATTGTGTAACTTATATTAAAGTAACAGGAAAGGATGTTTTATTGCGACAGTGTATAAAGTGTATAAAGATTTAGTTGAAAAATTGTCTGTTTATGTAACAACCGCAGCAACCTCATTTCTCATCTCGTCTGTTCCATTCCGCATTTTTATAAACTAAAACTAAATCTCTTAATAGTTTATCGGGCTTCATAACATTTTCTCCATTTATCCACAATGTTTGCATTAGTACAGTAAATCCACACTTTCTTATTTGAATATAAATATCTCACCCTAATCTGAGTATACTGCTTATCTGTCCTCAATAGGGCTTTAGTACATCTCTTCTCCAACAGCCTGAGAGCAGAGAGCACTGCAGGAGCTGAGGCTTTAGCCCTGATCACCACTGGATCGCCACCGCCGCCTGCCATCTTCTTGCTGGAGTGAGTGAGCAGGACACTTCTATCTGCCCAGCGCAGCATCCATTCCAACAGCCTGGCCAGCTGGGGAAACTCCGCCTCTAATTTGGAGTCCAGCTCCAGCTGCAGGTCCACATCAGGGCAGGAGATCGTCTTACAGCGCTCCATTTGAGGAATCCCTGGGTTTAAGTTAGGAACCGAACTGGATTCCTGGGTGATCACATTCTGTCTGAGAGGTAACGCTTTCTGTTGTCGTAGGCTAAACAGACCTGGCTGTTTCCCAGAAAAAGGTAAAGCCCCAGTGTTGGTCTGAGCGGTGCAATTTTCACTAAGAACTGATGGAGGAGCACCGATTGAGGGCAGTGGCTCTGGAGTCTCAGGAAGCGTTTGAAAACAACCACCAGCGCGGAACACAGGAAGCTGAACACCCTTTTTTCGGCCAGCCTGTCGTCTTTTGAGCGCTGTCAGCATGTCAAAAGCGTCAGAGTGGAGCTCTCGGTCCCGCAGACATGATGAGAAGCTACTCAGCAAAGGGAGCTCAGATTCCTCCGTGTCCAGGCTGTCCTTCTCCAACACGTAGCTCAAGAAAAGCTCCAAAAAGCACAGGTACTCCTCGTCTTCAAGCTCAAACATCCATGTCCCCACACAGGGCAATCCGTAACTTTTATGTTCTTGTCGTGTTCCGTCTCTTTTTCCTCCATCTTTTGATTTGAATGTGTTCTGAGGTTTGGGCGATGCAGAGCTGCAAAAGAAAACATAAAAAAGGAAACTGAAGCTCCACTTCATTCACAAAATTAGTGATCCACATACATACTAAGCAGCTTTTTATATTGGCTTTTTCATGCAATGAAAATGTAAAAAGAAATGACAGTTTAATGACACCTGTAATCAGGCCTGTCCCGAAGTTTTGGTGAATGAGGCTCTGACAGTGTATCAGCAGTGTCAGCCTCACTGTCCACTGGGGGTTGCTCCAAGTCTGCGAGCGCGCTGTTACTCGGGCTACTGCACAGTGAGAAGCGGTCAAATAAGGCTTTGGCTCCGAACCTCTCATCCTCTTCCTCCCTCTCCCAGAGATACAGCTCTGGTGCCATCTTGCTCCTTGCCAGACGGCGCCCCTGTCGAACCCGTTGCCTCCGCTGCTCCTGAATCAGCAGCGCCATTGTCACACCCTCTTCTTTCTCTTGTGTACTGCTTGGCTGAGTGGCTGAACATGAAGAATAATGTAAATACACATGTCTCATCATATTAATCCATAGGGCGTTAATATTATTAACTACTGTATTGATTTCTTTAATGCTAATAATGATGCCTCTAGACCTATAAATATCTTACAAATTACCTTGTAGCGAAGTAGAACCCTGTACAGTGCTGGATATTAACCTCTGCAGCAGTGAAGTGTATTTCTCTCTCAGAGGCACCCGGACGGATTCCTCCTTGTCAGGAAACACGGTAACTAAGATTTCTGCCACCTGGAACGATTCACGTGAATAGGAGGTTTAAAGCTGTAATGGAGAAGAAAGTAGAGCAATACAGTGCTGTGTAATGTGCGTCTTTGGTTTTCACCATTGGAAGGGCGGGTAGTTCGGCCACAAGGCTGAGGACCAAGTCTTGTAATGTCTCTTCTCCATTAAAAAAGCGAGAGAAAGGCATTAGGCGGCAAGCCCATCGCAGGACCCCTTCACGCAATTCATGCACGCTGTTATCCGCAACCTAGAACCACAAAGAAAAACGGGTAGAAACACACTGACCATCCAACATAAATACATACAGTATATTGGAAAAAGTTTATGAACTTGAGTAACACTGAATTCTTAATCCATAGGGGTTAATAGGATGTTGGCCCACTCTTTGCAAGGTATTGCAGCTTTCCACAAAAAAAGGCTTTCCACAAGTTTTAGGAGTGTGTTTATGGAAATCTTTGACCATTATTCAGGAAGCGCATTTGTGAGGACACTAATTCGAAGGTGTTCTATCAAGGTCTATGAGGTCAGGACTCTGTGCAGGCCAGTCAAGTTCTTCCACAACAAACACGTTCATCCATGTCTTTATGTAGCTTGCTTTTTGCACTGGTGCACAGTCATGTTGGAAAAGGAAAGGGCCATCTCCAAGTAGTTCCAACAAAGTTGGAAGCATGAAATTCCAACATGACAGTGCACCAAGCAAAGTCGATAAAGATATTGAGCAAGTTTGATGTGAAAGAACTTGACTGACCTGCACCTCAACCCGATAGAACACCTGTGGGATGAATTTGAGCGGACACTGCAAATTGAATGTTACTTAAATTCATTTGCAAGTAAAGGCAGGCGAGCGAATACTTTCGTCAGCATAGCGTACATATAATTCCCACAACACTGTATTTACCTGAGAGTCTTTAGTCTTGTTCCTTGCAGCTTGGTATCTTCTACAGGAGACTGTGAGCTGGTCCCGAACATGCAGCATCCAGCACAGTCCACATAATTCCCTAAAGGATGCTGAAATCATTACACACACAGTTTGCTAGTAACAGTTAACATACTGTACAGTACATATTAAGTATATGCTATTACAAGCTCGCACATACACACCTATTGTTTGTATGACGACATTGTCCATGTCTTTGGAGCCCAAGCCGAAAAACCCGTGGCGATTAGTGAACTTCTTCAAACCTTCTGGAAATTCATCTTTAGGGTGAACGCTTCCTTTCTTAACCTGTTGACACACCACAAACCAAGGCTGAACAATCATGTCAATGTGGTCTGAGAGTAGATCATTCTTTGTGGATAAATAACAGCTCTGAGAATGACATGTCTAAACCATATTGAACCAAAAACTATTACCTTCCGAAAGAGTCTACGGCATCGACGCAGGCTGCTGATGTACCACTGCACAGCTGGCCTGGAGCAGTGAGCAGCTCTGAATAGCAGCAGCACTCGCTGTACCACTGCAGCTACCTGGCAGCGTGACTCTCTCTCCAAAGCCAGCAAGATGTCACTAATGGAGTCCTGAAAAAAGAAGAGAAAAAAAAAAACACAAGTGAAAAAGCACTTTGATGATGGATACAACTAGAGTTTTGAAAATGGTTAGATAACTCGACAAGGGATCTGAACAACATACCTGTGTGTTAGGAGCAGGCTGTGGACAGTACAAAGGAGGTGCAGGAAGGTAAAACGCAGGAGGAACCAGAGCCGTGAACAAAGACGCAAGCTCCTTGGCTGATTCCAACAGCTTGGTGAGAGGCTGTGACACAACATCCACCTCAGACATGACTGAAGCCTTCAGGATCTCCTGTGCAGACACATGGAGCAGTTCCATGTCCCCAACCTCCACGATATCTTATGATACAAAGCAGACAGGTAGGTCGAGTCACATGATACTCTGCGTTGCTAAATATATTTCACATACAGAAAATTGTGTAGGAAATTGAAACCAACTAAAGAAAAAACCTGGGAGGCTTTTGAATGTCGTATTTTTTCTGTCAGATAAAACTTTGCAGGCTAATAATGACTCCAGCTGAGTCTGAAAGATAAATCCAGGCTGTAACTCCACAGGAAGGTGCAACTCTCTCCATTTTAACCTACAAAAAATTTTTAAATTATACTACGACCTTTTTTTTGATGAATTCAACAATATTGTGTAATGTTATTATGAGATGCTGATTAATAGAGTTAAAGTGAATGTCACCAAGTCATTAATCAACCTGCTGAAATCATAGTGCAGTCTGCAGTAAGTGGTGTAAGTCAGCCCAAGAGATGCCGCCATCTTCCAGTCACCCAAACTCTGAGCCAACCATGTTGCCTCAGGTATCAGCCCACCCAGCAGGAGGAGCTCCAGAGCATACTCCACCGTCCACACGCCTGAGAGGTGCTGCGATCTCACTGCGGCTGCCACCTGCCACTGACTGAGAGCCACTGTGCGTCTCCCTGTCGCTGTAATAACAGTGAATGAACTTGAATTCAGTGAGAAATTACTTGTGGTTGCCTGTTATCTTTAGAGTTGTTACTCACACTGTGTCAGATGTAAAGGAGGAAGGATGTCAACGTTGTGCGGGGGCAAGATGGCTAGCGGCTGGTTGGTGAAGTAGGACGCCATGAACCTGCCGAGAGACTGGACCACAGCACACGCGGCTTCGCTATTCACCTGCTGAGGAAGCCACGACTCAAAACAGGCGCCTTCTACGGGCATCGCTGGCGGCAAGAAAGACTGAATATTATTATATATTTTACAACCACAAAGAATATACAAGATTTTTCCATCAAGCTTATTCTATGTATAAATTTGATCAGAGAGATGCATGAAGCAAAAGCTCATATTTTTCAAGTATTTCAAACTTTACCTAATGTATCTTCTGAATCCAGTAGCTGCTTGGCCATGGTGTCACACAAGGCCTGAGCCTCCCTCAGTCTATACTGATATAGCTGGCCAAACAGAAGAGCCAGACAGTAGCGCGTCTCCAGGAAGACTGTCCTCGGTCCAGCTACCAGACAAAATTGGACAGGTGCAAAAATGGACAGTAGTAAATAAACTTACAGAGTGATAGAAAAGGATATACAGTGAAATCAGCATGATGCAATAAGAAGCATACCTTTCATTCTCTCTTCCCACAGCTGTTCTCGCCAAACCTGGATGCACTCATTGTACTCACCAGAAATGAAATGTTCCTCTCCTGCACTCACAAAATTTCATGGTTTGTTGATGTTTAATGTTTTTTCACTGTATTTCGTGTTATATTTTTATATAACCTACATGTCCTCTTGTACCAAAACCAACAAATATATATATATTTTTTTTTAAGTCAGGCACTTCCATCTCAAAATAAAATCACTGTTTAACCAATTCTAACCTGTTATCCTGTACAAAGCAGGACTTTCCTCAAGATGGTCTCCGGCTCCTTGTAGCGATTTTTGGATTTGAGAAATGACCTTAGACAGGTTCTCAAGTTCTCTATTTCGACTGGATAAACTTTTATCGCTTTGCAACTGATCCTGGTACTGCACAGCTTGTCTGTAGATATCTCGCCATATCGCCACCAATCTGAAAAGCAGAAAACGTTCATCCATAACATTAGTGACTATTCAGAAATCTAAATTTATACTCCAAATAAGTAATGTTCTTTAAAAATCACACACCTATTTGATGGCCTGTTTAACCTGGATATCTGAGCGCTAATAGTTTTAACATACTCATCATCCTGCAACAATGGAATGCAGAACATATCTGAAGGACAATGATTGTCTGTTGCTTGAAACACTGCCTTCTGAGGTAGACTATATGTCAGGTCCAGAACCTTGGATGCTTCCCGGATGACAAAAAGAGCAGCTATGAAGTTCTCAGAGGAACAAACGGTGGGCGAAGATGAAGGGAGGAAAAGATGAACAAACTGTCGAGCGAGATCTGAGACGATCCCTAAGTAACTGGGGCCACCTTTATGAAGAGAATACCATGGCAGAAAGGAGAGCAGAGACCTGAAAATTTCAAACACACCATCTCGTTTCTGAGGTTGTATTAATGGACCAGCGATACGGAGAAGGTGAGCCAAACGAACAGCACTCGAGATGATGTATTTCATCACACGCTTGCTCTGATCCATTTCACCATCAAGGGAAACACAGAAAGCCCAGGCAGTTAGCAAGCTCCGCTGTGCCCTCGTCAGTTGCTCCAAGAGGGCTGAGGAATCTCCATCTGAATCTTCTGACTCAACCTGGGACTGGGCATGCAGGGTGTCAAACATCGAGGCGAATTCTAGTCGGCCCCCATCATCCATAAATGACCTGGCACCATGACCTTCGTCGGAGTCGTCATCATTGTCCTCAAACTGAAAGAACAGTTTAAAAAGTGAGAGATAGAGAGAGAAAGAGAGAGCTGTACTGTAAGTATGAAGCATTGTTAATACTTTTGAATCTTAATGTATATAAATCCAGGTATGCGAGCCGCAGAATCACCCTTTCAGTCAACAGTCCTGAGCTTCCTGTGCTTCCTACATCTCGTAAAAACAGAGGCAGCGGCGATTCAGACGTCTCCTTTCGCTTAAGTGCCAAGAGACTGGCTGTAAACTTCAGAGTGGACATGGACGCCATTCTGGACTTCACCTGGGGCTGAACAACCACACAGTATTATTTCATCCTAAACAGCAACCTCAATGTCTGACAAATGGCAAGTTTAACCATCCAGACTCACCAGCTCAGAGTGGATGATCTTGCGTGCGCTCTCCAGTGCCTGAGTCATCTCCATCAGGAAGCTTTTCATCAGCTTGGAAGAGGTAGCGCAGCTGGGCATATTCAGCACCGTCACCATGTAGCCGTCAGACACGATGAGATAAGGCAGCCTCGGGTGCCAGGTAACAGAGTAACGCTGCCTCATCGGGTCGCGCAGAGACACGCTGGAACTGGACTCAGAGACACGCTGGAACTGGACTCAGCATCGTCTGGTGGCTGTGAAGTTACCGGTGGTCTGTAAGGAGCAATATCGGCTGCTTAAATATAACTGAATAAGAATTTTATGCGTATTAGCATGCAGGCATTAAAGAAGGTGTGTGGTCATTTCCACATGATTACAGTCAAACATGCTGAAAGGGACGGGCTTAATTAGTGGGCTTTGTGCCACCACAAGCTGTAAGTGTATTCGGGGGGGCAGGGAATTTTTACTGTTCCAGTACTTACATGAGCACAAAATGACCATGTTGAAAGAAGTAAAAGAGAGAGCAGATGACTAGAGATGAAATAATAAAAGAAGAGAGAGAGGTGGTAAAAGAGGACAGGGATCAGAACAAGAAAGTCACAATGAACATCAATGGAAATGAGAAATGGATAAAAATACTATAATGACCTGATCCAGCACAGAAATAATGCATTGTGTGTAATAACATTTATCATGTATCATGAATATGACCAACTGGTCATCTTTAATACCAAATTAAAATAATATTATTATAATTTTCTATAGAAACAGCTCATTGTATAGTGGTGTATAAGATGAATAAAACACTTCAGGGTGTGCTGACAAACTTTGAGGCTGTGACGGTAACCACATCACACCACCCCCATTTTGATCTAAAAACCTGCCCTAAGCGTTTCAACGCTCATTGCTTACTAGGCACATAGATTTACGTGAGTGGCAAACTACCACAACTCTGCTCACCTGTAAGTGATTAATGGATGAAGAGGCAGGAAGTGTGCAGGGCCAAACTCGATGTCACAGCCACTTGTGGAGAGGGAGACCAGCCCTGCTAAGCGTCCCAGCATCAGGACAGAGCCTCTCTTCAGTATACAGGCCAGATAAAGACTTTCTGGCATCCAACTCACACAGCTCACCCAGTACGACCTTCAGGAATCAACAAAACTGTCAAAATCACACTGGCTTAAGCTTATAAGTATAAATGGTGTATACGCCTGACTCACCTCACATATTTGGGTGGGATTGAGAGCTTTTTACTGCCACATCCTCCCAGTGAGCTGGATACAGTCACAAAGTTCTGCACGCTTATGAATAATACTTGAGTAGCCTGTTCATCATGAGGACGTATTAGAAATGCGCTCTAATAATTTATCAAGAACAGAGGATAAGACATATTCGATCAGTAATCAGTAATGAGTGTTACCCACCCTTGGATCTTTCTGGTTAAGGACTATTGCTAGCAGTTTTCCATCGGGTGAGAATGCCGGTACTAGGGCTCCTCTGGACTTCACAGGTCGACATGGAGGCACTAGTTGGCTGAGAGTGTAGGACTTGGTCACCCAGTTGATGCTATATTCTTTCAAACTGTAGAAAAGACAAAACATGTATTAATTCATTTGCAGTTTTACTAACTAATTTGTGTTCCATCTGCTTTTATAGCATCCAACCTGTTTTTTAATGTCTCTTCCCATTCAATCTTCAGGAAGGTGACCATCAACTGCTCACCACTAGTGAAGATGAAAGCACCCAGGCACACATCACCTACAGACTGGATAAGATAAAAAAAAAAAAAATTAACAGATATACTGATGAAATGTTGCAAATTATGGGTAGGTTACCTCCCGCATTGATTACACTTTTAACTGGTTTACAAAATAAACTCCTCCATAAGCTCATCTAGAATTCTGCTGCTGCATCCTAACCTTGATACCCATCATGCATCACATTATTTCCACCCACCTACTATTTTACCATACAGAGTTTAAAATTCTCCTACTCGTTTAAAAGCACTTCATAATCTCGCTCCTACTTATCTATCACAACTCGTACAGTCAAACCTCCTGCCCTCTCCTTCCCTTGGGAAAGTTCCAACGTAAAAGTCACTGCTGACAAAAATAAATAAATAAAACAGGTCACATTTGCCAAAAGAAATATCTTGATTATCCTCCAAGACTTCTAGGCAAATATTCTGTTGACTGATAAGACAAAAGTTTAACTTTTTGGAAGGTCTGTGTCCTGTTACATCTGGCACAAAACCAGCAAAGAAATAATAAAAAAAAAAACTAGACTCTCCAACCACATTCAAATGACGACCCATTTATACAGATGCGCTTATCCCACATCATATAAGGCTGCCTGTGGCACATCTTTCTTTATGTGATACTCTGTCAACTGTTTTATTTAATATTTTCACTGTTATTTTCTACTTGATGCTCTTCTTTTATTTCTTGTCTGAATTTAGGATGGTGACCTTGGGTGAATAGAAAGGCACCTATATAAATAAATTGTACTATTATTACTATTATTATTATTATTATCAACAAATAAAATGCATTTAAGAAAGATTTGCCACACACATGTTAACATGCACCAGAAAACAGCCTCACCTGGCTCTTGACAAACACGCAGTGAAGACATGCTTCCTTATCCTTAGTGGAAGGGAGCCGCGAGTGTTCTGAGGGGTCCACCTGACTCCAGCGTCCCTTGACGGTATTATCCCGAAAGTTGTTTAGATCCTGAGGCACGATGCATTCCCAGAGGAAAATCTGTCCTGTTAAAGATGCCACGAGAACCCTACGTCCATTCTCCGAGACAAGCAAAGACAGGCGCGTTGAGCTTGCTAAGAAGAGTAAGACAGACCCGGGTCAGCAAGAGAATTAGACATGAAACTAAAATGAGATACAAATTCACACAGAGACCTTTAGCAGAAGATGCCAGGTCATACACTGCAGGCACTGAGGAGATCATCTTTAAAGACTCTTTGTCTCTGTTCCATAGAAACACCTCTCCGGAGATCAATAGACCAGACAGCCACATGCCTGGAGAGATCATAATGCAGGTTTAGTAGAATCATGGTCCTGGATGGACACCAGTTTTGCACTTTTTTGTGTTTCAATTCAATTCAATTTTGTTTGTATAGAGCTTTTAACAATGCTCATCATTGCAAAGACGTTTTACAGAATCAAGAAAGAAAATTATGGAAATGAGTAAGAAACGTGTGAGAAAACACATATGAATCACTCATGAGCAAGCCGAGGGCGAAGGAAAAGTGGAGCAGTGTTGAAAACGTGTGTTACAGTGTTCATTCATTCGCCTCCTATACAGGGTTCACGAAAGCTTTTTCCAGGAGACTTAGGGTACGAGGCAGAGTACACCCTGGACAGCATGACAATCTTTTATACTACAAGCAATTTGGGATAATCACCCGGAGGTAACCCACCAAAAACGGGAAGAACATGCAAACTCCAAGCACACAGACCCCGAGGCGAGAATCGAATCCTCGATCCTGGAGGTGCGAGGCCACAGAACTCACCATCTTTAGAGCTGGACATTGTCAACACTCTTGGCAGCACTTGTTGCAATTTTGGGATCTTCTTTTTAGTCTGTCCTGTGTGTAAGTTGATCTCACTGATCCGATTGTCATCCAGAAGGAAGACACCTTCCCTCTCCTGAGATACAAATCAAGACCACGTGTGGAATTAGAGAAATAGTAAAAAGGCATTTTCTGGTCAAAACCACATTGAAGCTGTCAGTCTCACCTTTCCCAGCCAGCAAAATCTCGGCCATGGTTTTCTCCTCTTGATGCTGGACGACAACAGCACCTCGAGCTTCAATTCCATGTCTGGAGACTGATCTGAGATCCGCGTTTTCTGCTTTTCACATCGCTACAGCTGGTCATGTTTGAAACGAGCCCATCCTGAAGTCGCTAAAGATCATTCCTAGATAATTTTTCCATGAAATTCCCGTCTAGCGGCGAGGTGATGGCATAGAAAGCATGCAGTTACGTAGCAAACACAAACATGTACATTATTTTAACAAAAAAAGCAACGAAAAAGGTAAGACTGCATCTTCTGCATTGAAGAAAATAAAAAAACGCCAAGCCATGTTTGTTAGCAACCGAGCTAGCGACATGAGATGGAATCCTATGATACAGCCCAGGCGTTTAAACAAGCAAAAGTCCCTTGTTTCTTACTCACTAATAGATAACTTTCATCCCTGGAAAACTCTTACAATCGTCCCAACACAAGAAAACATATTAAATAAGTATTTGCATAAAATTCATAACGGTATTTTTTTTTCCTTTCGAATTTCCCTCCACTTCCGGTACTACACAGATTCCCGTTTCGTTGCCATGGAACGAGACGCGTTCACGAGGACACGAGAACGCGCAACGCGCCCGCGCCCAGAAACCAGGAGCTGCCAGAAAGGATGATTAAAACTAACAGATCATCTGTATAATTCAAACCTTACCCTATTTAATCATATCAAGCACAAATTATGCACTTTGATTAACTAAAAGTAAACAAAAAAATGTAATAATTTAATAGGTATAATTGATTCCATATTTATATGATGGGTAATATGATGACATGACCAGAGCCATTTACTGCAATCATGCTTATGTGAAGGATCACTTTTCCACCGGAGCATTAAAATAAAAGCAAGTATAAAGTTATAATTGATTAATTATAACCAATTAGTTTATTTAAAATATAATTTTTTTAAATTACTATTATTATTGAGCGGTACAGTGGCTTGCATCACAAGGGTCGAGGGTTTGATTCCCACTTCAGGTCAGTGTGCATGATGTTTGCATGTTCTCCCCATGCTTGGCGGGTTTACTCTGCGTACTCTGGTTTCCTCCTACAGTTCAAAGTCATGCAAACTGGGCTTACTGGCTTTCCCAAATTGCCTGTAGTGTGTGAATGAGTGTGCGTGTGTGTTTGTGTGTGTATGTGTGTCCCCTGTGATGGACTGCAACCCCATTCAGGGTGTACCTCCCCTGGTGCCCTAAATCTCCTGGGATAGGCTCCATGCCCCCCAGCCGACCATCTATGCAGGGTAAAGAGGTATAGACGGTGAGTGAATGAGGGATTTTTTTGTTATTGTTATTTGTTATTTTATATTTTTATTGTTGTTGTTGTTGTTGTAGATAAAAAGGCATAGTTGTAAAGGAAAAAATGTTAAATATTAATCAGTTACAAAAGCATAATAACATTTATCATTGCCATTTAATCACTTTCACTATAAGTTCGGCTGAACACACCATTTTTCGCCATAGAGGACACTGCCTATAGTTGGTGTGGAATACCTAATTAAGACAGTAAGACATAAAAGTTGATGATGATGCTGCCTACAGCTGCATATATGGGACATGCCTGTGACACGCCTGTGACGGGACTTTCTGTGCAATACTAGCGACCGGTCAGGAAACAGAATTTCATATATATATATGCACGCACACATGCACATTATGTAGTCACATTATGTGTTCTACTGTAATTTAGTTACGCGTCTGTTGTCTTGTCTAGTTCTCTACAGTGTCATGTAGCACCTTGTTCCTGGAGGAATTCTGTTTTATTTAATTGGTTGAAATAAAAACAAAACTTGAACTTACTTGACATAAGGCACAAAGGTGAGGTTGCAGGGAGGTCTATGGCCCGCAAATAGAGAAGTGCAGCATTGTGCGAAGCAGATGTGCAAGGGGAGGCATGGGTGCATTGGGCTGCCTTGGAGGGGAAAACCCAACCTCTGCACAACCAGGGAGGGAACCACAAGAGGGAGAGCAGAAAAGGGATAGGCAAAGAAAGATAAAGGAAGAAGGACAGCGCGCAAGAGAAAAACACAACGTACCATTGGAAACGCTGTATGCCTCCATATGGTCCTCCACCAACCCTGCGTCCTCTGTCAGGCTGCCAGATAGTGAGTGGTACTGGACCCACTTCACTGGTACTGGTGGCATGCAAACAACGAGTTGCTCCAGTACCACCAGGTCAATGATGGTCTTGACGTACCCCTTTTCTTCCGACAGCCAGCCATGGCTGGATCCACTACACATGGACGTCAACCATCCTTTTCTTTTTTTTTTTTGATAATGTCTATTGATTAAACTGGTATAACAATAATATTGGATTATTGTAAAACTAAACATGAAACTATGTTCTACTAGCTAACATTGGTTAATATAATATATATAGTATTTTCAAAACGAACTCGGCAATACTTTGTGGCATTATATCAGATTACATTACACTGTAAAAACTAGATAAATGTTGAATAAACTTAAATTGAATTGTTGGTACAACTTCTTACAGTGGTATTTGTTGAGACAACAGGTAACATTGTGTTCTTGAAAACGTTAAAGACACAGACTAAAAATCAAGTTGAGCCACCAATTTACCTTCCCTGAGATGCAATCACATTTTTTTTCTAAGACCATCCCCACCTAACTAATTCTATCAAACTGCACTAGGGAGGTGATCATTTTTCCGGTTTTGTGGACTCTTTACTCTGGTTAAGTATTTATTTGTTTATTTATTTATTTAAAATATATTAAAGTTACATTAGAGCTATTTTAGACAGTTACAGGTATTTTAGACATTATATATGTGAGGCCGGTGTGTTTACACTTATCATCATACTGAGGCACCCTGACACTCCTGAGGTGAGCTTAGCTAACATTAGGCTTCATGTTACTGCACTGTTGCACTCCAGAAAGACACGTCTATGAACATGGAAAAAGAGCTGTTGCTACTTTCCAGCCAGCTGGGTTTAATGAAGAAGCTCGCTGAGGAAGATCCATTTCTGTCTAAATTAATGGCAGATATTGTCAGCTGTTTGTTAGGTGAAACAGATCTGGACCTCAAAGTATCGGACCCCAAACTGACAGCCTGGTAGAGCGATTTAATCAAACGCTTAAAAGAATGTGACGGAGAGCGGTGGATGAAAGCGACCGGAAGTAGGATCAGCTGCTCCCATAAATCTCGAGCGTCTACCGGCTTTACGCATTTCAAGCTGCTGTTTGAATGGAGGCCTGCAACCATATGAACATGGTTCATAGTTAAATTGCTTCAGGATGGCATTATAAGTCCACTAGCCCCTGTCCAGCTCTATCATCATAGTGCCAAAATCTAACAGGTCGATAAGGCTCTGTAACGACTTGCAGCATCTGAACCAAATTTCTGAGTTTTACACATATACCCCCTGCCTAGAGAAGATGACCAAGGAAAAGACGAGGAAGGTCACTGGCAGTATAACGCCCTCCATTTTGGCCAACACCGTGGCCCGGCCAATTTCCAGCAGTTTATGGGCATCGAGCTCCCCAGTCACTGGCCCTATGCCATGGTAACGGTAAACCTTAATTTTAAATAATAAATAAATTGTTAATTTATCTCTTGTAGTAGCAGCATAACATGACGTGGGGCGAATATGAAACATTTTCTTGCCACATGTACTCTACAGTGTACATTGTTTGGATAGAATAAAAAAAAAAATGTTGAGACTGAACTTAATAAAATATTATAGCTATGATGTCGAGGCGAGACACCCCACAGCACAACACCTGAGAGAGGGTCATCCATTACCTTTCAAAAGCTACGGTGTAATAGCGCTACCTTCTGGTTCTGGTCTCTCTCATTTTCATTTCACAAATTCTAAATAATAAATAATAATTCATTTGAATAAAATAATACATTCTAAATAATAAATAAATGTCTGATTTATCCCTTGCAGCAGCAGCAAAACTAGACATTAGGGCGATCATTAAACGTTTTAGATTACTACATTATAAAATAGTAAAGATGTATAGATTCTTAACAATAAATGAAAATATTACATGCACTATTACATTACTAATTATTTTTGTGTCATATTAATATTATGTAATCCTTGATAATAAATATATAAATCTCTTTCAAACCATCATTTCTGCGCTCCAACGAGGCCTCTAAGTGATTGCCATCCTGGGACAGGCATTTGTTTTAATGACATGGGTCGTAATTTGGGACACAAAAAAGTAAAATCACAATAACACAAAGACAAATTATAATTAATTAAGAAATAATTTGAACAAATCATTAATTGAAAACAAATTATATAACATAACATAACATTATGTTGGGGCAATTATTAAACTTTTTTTTTGGCACATTCAGTCTGACAGCATGTTTTGGCTTTTGATATCTAAACAAAGAGTCACAGTGTGGTTTTTCAACAACATTTTTTAAACATGATCACACTGGTACTGGTACTGGTAAACTACAACACTATATACAGTGTCATAGTTAGCCAGTACCAGTCAAAAGTTTGTACGCATATAATTTGAACAGTTGATATTGAGATGTATCTGCTACTTATACTTTGTAAAGCTTCATAACGGCTCTAATCTGAGGTGCTGTTTGTTAATTGGTGATTTCTGAGGCTGGTGACTAAAAATGACTTTCTGCTCTGCAGCACAGGTAAAGTTTTGGTCTTGCTTTCCTGGGAAGGTCTTCATGAGAGACAGTTTCATCATGGTGTTTGATGGGTTTTACAAACGTAGAACCTGCAAGCACTTTTTCAGAACAGCTGAGCTACTTGTTGCTGTTGTTGTTACTTAATTACCTAATGCCATTTCCTAGGTTCATTTCATAACTATTTCATAATTTTTGGAGAAAAATTAAATCCAATATTGCTCTAGAATGTAGTAACAGGCTTTTCTTCTTCAGGCTATACGATGAATGGCAAAAAAATACCAATACAATTTTCTGTTTGTATGATAGCTTTCCCATTTAATGCCAGTAAAATGATCGTATACAGCACTTTCACACTGTCAGGGATTACCCCTAGAGGGCGACAAAGCGCCCAGAGTTCCTTTGTTTTTTCTGTTTTCTTTGTGGACTCTAAACCCCAGAATGCACCTCAGTCAGGTGATGTGGCACGCACCTGAACTGAGTTTGCTCATTAATGTGATTATAAATGTTCCTGAGTTCTGTGTTGTCCTTGTCTTGCATCTGTTCATCTAGGGTTACTGTTTGTCTGGTATGTTCTTTCTAGCTCTATGTTTTTCCTAGCTTTGTGTTCTCCTTGTTCTCAGTGTTCTCCTTGTTCTCAGTGTTCTCCTTGTTCTCAGTGTTCTCCTTGTTCTCAGTGTTCTCCTTGTTCTCAGTGTTCTTCCTGGCTCCATGTTCTCCTGGCTCTGTGTTGTCCTGGCCTTTGTCCATCTCCTAGCCTGTCGGTCTCTGTCTATTGTAATGTCTAGTTCGGTGTAGCTCCATGTTTAGTTTATCCTGGGTTAAGTTCATGTTCTGTTCTGTTCCTTTGGTTCCCTGTTTTGTGTTTATTAAAGTCTTTTGGCTCACTTCACCTCTGCTATCATGTCTCTCTTTCGTCCGGCAAGCAGTAACCGTGACAGAATGCAAGACCTAAAAAGTAATATAGCAGAGGAGCCTCCCTTGGGAAATTTTTGGGCGGGGGCTATGACAGTGACGCCAGGGCAAGCGACATTTGAGGGGAGTCGGCTTGCCCTCCGGCGGAACAACTGGGGGCGCGCCAGAGCGACTGCCGGTGGAGCACCTCAGCAAGAAGCTGGAGAGGGCGAACATGTGTCTGCTGGCGTTCAAAGGGCAGATCACGTAGAGCTTCAACAGCGGAGGCTGGGGCTCCACCAACTAGCCGGGTTGCTCATCCAGCAGTTAAACATTTGTCGCTCGACGGGAGATCGGGGGCAAATGCAAACCCTGCTGGAGCTGGGGGCAGTGGTGCAGGAACAGCTGGCCGAGGCCAACCAAGAGGCAGCTGACGTCAAGGCCAGGACCCAGTCTCCAGCCAGCCTCAGTGGAGGCCCTGACCCTCCAGCCAGCCTCAGTGGAGGCCCTACCCTCCAGCCAGCCTCAGTGGAGGCCCTACCCTCCAGCCAGCCTCAGTGGAGGCCCTGACCCTCCAGCCAGCCTCAGTGGAGGCCCTGACCCTCCAGCCAGCCTCAGTGGAGGCCCTGACCCTCCAGCCAGCCTCAGTGGAGGCCCTGACCCTCCAGCCAGCCTCAGTGGAGGTCCTGACCCTCCAGCCAGCCTCAGTGGAGGCCCTGACCCTCCAGCCAGCCTCAGTGGAGGCCCTGACCCTCCAGCCAGCCTCAGTGGAGGCCCTGACCCTCCAGCCAGCCTCAGTGGAGGCCCTGACCCTCCAGCCAGCCTCAGTGGAGGCCCTGACCCTCCAGCCCGCCTCAGTGGAGGCCCTGACCCTCCAGCCAGCCTCAGTGTGGAGGCCCTGACCCTCCAGCCAGCCTCAGTGGAGGCCCCATCTCCAGGCTAGTGCCTCAGTGGAGGCCCTGACCTCCCCAGCCAGCCTCTTCAGTGGAGGCCCTGACCCTCCAGCCAGCCTCAGTGGAGGCCCTGACCTCCAGCTGGCTCAGGGAGGCCCTGGACCTCCAGCTGGCCTCAGTGGAGTCTGGTCTCCCAGCACTGCAAGTGAGCCCTGACCCTCCAGCCAGCCTCAGTGGAGGCCCTGACCCTCCAGCCAGCCTCAGCGGAGGCCCTGACCCTCCAGCCAGCCCCAGTGGAGGCCCTGACCCTCCAGCCAGCCTCAGTGGAGGCCCTGACCCTCCAGCCAGCCTCAGTGGAGGCCCTGACCCTCCAGCCAGCCTCAGTGGAGGCCCTGACCCTCCAGCCAGCCTCAGTGGAGGCCCTGACCCTCCAGCCAGCCTCAGTGGAGCCCCTGACCCTCCAGCCAGCCTCAGTGGAGGCCCTGCCCCTCCAGCCAGCCTCAGTGGAGGCCCTGACCCTCCAGCCAGCCTCAGTGGAGGCCCTGACCCTCCAGCCAGCCTCAGTGGAGGCCCTGACCCTCCAGCCAGTTTCCTCAGTGGGAGGCCCTGACCTCCAGCCAGCCTCCTTCAGTGGGAGGCCCCTGACCTCCAGCCAGGCCTCAGTGGAGGCCCTGACCTCCGTTAGCCTCCCAGTGAGGCCCTGACCTCCAGCCAGCCTCAGTGGAGGCCTTGCCCCTCCAGCCAGCCTCAGTGGAGGCCTGACCTCCAGCCAGCCTCAGTGGAGGCCCTGACCCTCCAGCCAGCTCAGTGGAGGCCCTGACTCTCAGCCAGCTCCGTGGAGGCTGACCCTCCAGGGTTCCCCGAGATGGACAGCTGAGCTGCTCCGCCGCCTCTTCTCCGCGCTGCCTCCTGCGGCCGAGGACGATCGAACGCCTCTTCCTCCAAGGTTTCCGGACGCGTGCTCTGCTCCGCACGGGTTCAGGAGCCGTGCTCTTGCTCCATGCCTCTTCAAGGATTCCGTGACCGCTCTGCCCGTCCGACTCTCGACAAACTTGGAATAATCTCCTTTCCACTCCAAGGGGAGATCTTGCAGCCTCGCTGTAGGGAGGAGGTATGGGACTTGGGGAGGGTGTCCGGGTCCTCCTTTGCGCCCGGTGTGCGCCTTTTGGGGGGGTAATGTCAGGGATTACCTAGAGGGCCGACAAAGGCCAGGTCCTTTGTTTTTTCTGTTTTTTCTTTGTGGACTCTAATCCCAGAATGCACCTCAGTCAGGTGATGTGGACGGCACCTGAACTGAGTTTGCTCATTAGTGTGATTATAAATGTTCCTGAGTTCTGTGTTGTCCTTGTCTTGCATCTGTTGTACTAGGGTTACTGTTTGTCTGGTATGTTCTTTCTAGCTCTATGTTTTTTCCTAGCTTTGTGTTCTCAGTGTTCTCCTTGTTCTCAGTGTTCTCCTTGTTCTCAGTGTTCTCCCTTGTTCTCAGTGTTCTCCTTGTTCTCAGTGGTCCCTTGTTCTCAGTTTCTCTTGTCTCTAGTGTTCTCGTTGTTCTCAGTGTTTTCCTTGTTTTCAGTGTTCTCCTTGTTCTCAGTGTTCTTCCTGGCTCATGTTCTCCTGGCTCTGTGTTAGTCTGGCTTCTGTCCATCTCCTAGCCTGTCTGTCTCTGTCTATTGTAATGTCTAGTTCGGTGTAGCTCCATGTTTAGTTTATCCTGGGTTAAGTTCATGTTCTGTTCTGTTCCTTTGGTTCCCTGTTTTGTGTTTATTAAAGTCTTTTGGCTCACTTCACCTCTGCTATCATGTCTCTCTTTCGTCCGGCAAGCAGTAACCGTGACACACACACGTTAGTGACAAGATTTTGTCACACACTGCCAGTGGCTGGAAGATTTCCACAAGGTCACGTTGTAAAACTGACATGGCCTCAAATACCTCAGGCTCTTACGAGAGATCACATAGTAAAGTAAAAACCCATCAATCTGTTTTGTGGGGGCGTTTAATGGTGCCATGTGTATTATTATTATTATTGTACTATTATAATATTGGATTGCAGTATCGTACTGTATTATTAAATCTTCCCAGAAACAGAGCTCTGGGTTTTCCTACACTTCTGTCATTTAACAGTGATAAATTTGTTACTGTATGTCACAATATGGGTTAATGTTTCCTTGAAAAGAGCTTAGTTCCAGCGCTGTCTTTATCCAGTATGTCCACAGTTAGGTGACAGTCTCTCCAACACCGTTATTTGAATACTACGTCATGGCAGAACACTTAGCATTATTCAAATGTGTGTAGAATGTGTATGAATCTGCATGTTGCTACTTTGAAAAGGCCTCTCACCGATTGCTCTGTATTACTTTCATGGATATAACAGGGGAGCAAACTAGTAGTGAACCAGGTATCACTTTGATACTGTGAAAAGTTATGTTATGCTATGCTATGCTATGCTATGCTATACTATGTTATGTTATGCTATGCTATGTTATGCTGTTATGTTACGCTATGTTGTTGTGTTATGTTATGCTATGCTATGCTGTGTTATGCTATGCTATGCTATGTTGTTGTGTTATGTTGAGTTCATGGATTGCCATTCTAATAACAGAATTTTAAACATCTTTGTTTTGAGCAAAAATAATTCATTCAAATATAGAGTATATTAATTTTGCAGAAGAAAAGTGGCACAATAAGTTTATAAGTGTAATCGCTCATTTAATACAATGTATAGCATTAACAATATGTATAGATATCCTGAGAACTAGAAGTTTCATGCAGGTAGAATCTTAGTATGGCCACGATAGCTTACAGATTACAGAAACACAAAATATCGTATTTGTAAGCAGTCGTAGCCGTAGATTTTGGAAACCAACTCAGACAAAACACAGAATTACATACTTTTTTTTTTTATGCACGATTTTATTCCATACATTTTATTCCATATAAGACGACCCCCCCCCATTCTGAAACTCTGAACAAAATATAGTAAGTAGATAAACTATATTCAACACTATTCAACAAATACACATTATCATTGATCACCATGCCTTTAAAATTTCCTTTAAAAAAAGAAAAGAAGGTTTTTTAAAGGTGTATTATGTTGGAGTACATTTGAGCCTTTCTTTCAGACATTCTCACTTCTCTGCACTGAAGAATTTTACAGCCGTCGCTTCTTTTGTGACCTGAATTGCAATTTAAGGGCATACTGTAGATACTGTATGCAATGAATTTTACTGCTTAATTCACTTGGCCTCAAATGAAAGCCCATGGACTATTTTGGAAATTAATTTTTAGGAAAAATGCAGACCTTTTTGGGGCAGTATGGTAACTTTTCTCCCCAAGATAATAATGTTAGGGGCTCTGTAGGCCTTTGCAAAAAAAAAAAACAGTTATACAAAATACAACTGTTATCTTTTTCTTTGTGTATTTCTTGAAAGAAAGCCCAATGTGCAGCAAATATTCAATATGAACCCAACTCTACTGTGGCAAACCAATTAACAAATTCAGATGTTTGTTTTCCTCCTTGAAGAAATTTCAAAATCATTTAAATGGTCTTGATGACAATACTCTTGCTGGGACCATGTTTCTTTACAGTTAGCCAAGACCAAGAATCTTGCTATGGCTTGTAAGCACTCTGCAGACTAATTTGCCTTTTACACACAAAAAAAAAAAAAAAATATATATATATATATATATATATATATATATATATATATATATTTTTTTTTTTTTTGTGTGTAAAAGGCAAATTATTGAACTCCTGTAATTTCTGAAGGGATATAGTACATTTACTTTTTTATTAAAAAAAAAAAAAATATATATATATATATATATATATATATTTTTTTTTTTTTTTTAATAAAAAAGTAAGAATGTACTGTACAGCTGTCACTCAGGGTTGCAGGAGGCCTGGAGCCATTCCCAGGAAACTTGGGGCACACAGTAGGGTACCAGGAAAAGCATTTCTGATCCTCTGATGCCAGGCGTGGGTAATCATGCTGTCTTGTGTGGAATTATGAACTGACGCACTTAATTATCTGCAAACAGAGCAACAGCAAATTGTCTTTGCGTCATGAAGTGGATTGAGGTGGGTAATTTAGTGTAATGATTATTCCTTAAGGAGGAAAGGTAATATTAAATTCAAAATCTAAGCTCATGAATAAACATTTCTGACATTTATTCATAGAGATTCAAAAACATCCATGTATTAAAAAAATTGACATTTAAGACATACTGGTGCAAATTTGCAAAATTCACTGCCTTGTCAAAAAAAAAGTTGACATTTCAAGTCAAATATTTGACCTTCACCAAACAAAGCGAATATATTAAACTTACTGGACTTAAGAACTGGGCTAAGAAAAGAATAGTGCTGATGTTTGGGTAAAAATTCTGGTCAGGAAAAAAAACAAACATAAATGACCATGATCAAATAATTTTAAGAAGCTTAATAGTGAAAACTCTAAGGATTGAGAGTAAACAGCAAGTAAACCACTTGTTAGTGAGGCTATAAAAAGAAAAAAAAAAGACTTGCTAGGGAGCATAAAGATTAAACTTCGTATGGATGTGAAAAGGTCATGTGATCTGCTGAGTCCACATTAACCCTATTCTAGAGTAATGGGCGAGTCAGGGTAAGAAGGGAAGCGCATCAAGCGATCTACCCATTATCCTTATACCCATAAGCCTCTGGACGTAATGTTATGATCTTGCTTCAGTTGCTCAAGTCAGCTGACAACCTGAATGTCAGACTCATGACCAGGTTATCACATCTATGGAGTTTTTCTTCCCTAATGGCATGCCATATCCTAGTCTCAAAGAGTCAGTCTGAGAACATACAATATAATCATACAATATAATTATCAATTATGGTGTAAAGGTGGTTTAATGACATATTATTATATGTAACTTATCAATATTATTATTTGTTTTATTTAGGCTAGGCAATGTATAATGCTTGTCACAAATAACTTAATAGGCAAGACTTTATCTTTAATCAGTCTTTTAAATGTGTCTTTCGAAGTTGCGAATGATTAGTGATTCTGGAGGAAATTTCTGGAATTCTATCCGTCCGTCCGTCCGTCCGTCCATCTATCTATCTAAAACACCAAAACAATCCACCTTTATTATGAAGCTTAGAGCAATTAGCCATCCAAAGATCTTTTGCAGACTCATGTCAATATGGTCACTTAAATCTGTGATAAAGTGAACCCGTTCAACAAATAGTGATTCAGCACAAGTTTACCTTTCTATATTCTCCAGCCAGTGGTTCAGAATAGTCTGCTTCCTGCTGAACACATGGAAAGAATTTATCAGACTTAAACAAGTGTACTAGGTCCGGAACTACAGTAAGAGTACCATCTGGATATGTTGGTACATTCTGTAACATGTTTTTTTCCTTTGTTTTTTTTTTTTTTTTTTTCATTCGGTGAGTACAAAATTTAAATAGACTGCCCGCTCACTTTTGTTTGTTGATGCTGGAAACAAATCTGCAAAACGCACATTTGCCTACGTTTGCAGTCGGTAGGAGAAGAGCTGCACGCCACAGCCACAGTAATAAAATGAGATGGCTGGTGGTCTAAGTATAAATTTAAGATTTTTCCAGACTGCGCTTCATCAATTCTTCGGAGAGCTGCACCCGTCACTGCATTGGGAAAGAAGGGAGAATTTAATGCGACTTTGAGATGGATATACAAGACTGGGTAAATTCCATAATCAGAGCCATTCTGTGTCTGACTGGAATCATTGGTAACAACTGGCTGTGCATTACCTCCCTGCCTAAATCTAATTCTCAGCTCCGAACTAATGAGCTCCTATTTATAAACTTGGGTGTATCCAACCTGATCACTAATTACTTTGTGGACGTCTTCTACATTATCCAACCTGGTGGGTTTTTACCTGTGGGGAAGGTGTACTGCATCATTCAACTGTTCCTGCCTAAATTCTCGGAGACCAGCAGCATCTTGACCACCATATTCATCACTCTGTACTGGCATCAGAAGCTCGTGGGCTCTCTGAAGCGTGGAGGAGCTCCTATACTCATGGACAACCTCGCCTTTATCGCCGCTCTGCTGACAGGAAGCTGGATCTGTGCATTTGTCCTCAACATTCCACATTTTTTCTTTACTTTTGGACACAATGAGAACACAACTACTTTACAGTGCATCGAAAAGCAACAACTGCCGGGCTATAAGGTGACGTACACCATACTTGTGAATTTCTTCCCACTCATAGGCATTGTCTATGCAAGCATGCAGGTCACAATCACACTGCTGCAGAATGAAAAGCGAATGAGGAAAATGAACATGGCAGTCAAAAACGAAGGAAAGACCTCAGGAGATGATGCTAATGGTATATCAACAGTTACCAAGTCCAAATCCAAGTCACAAGGCAAATCAGGAAGTCTGATGAGGGCCGCCAAGAGTGTGGTAGTAGTAGCTGTTTTTTTTTTAATTTGCTGGCTAGTTAACCTCCATGTCAGTTTTGTCAGTTCTGTCTCAGATGACAGTCTGTTACATGACTTGGAAAGCTTTGTAGGCGCATCCTATACATGCGTCATCCCTTACATTTATCTGTATGGTATACAAAAGCTGACCTGCTCCAGACATTAAGGACATGTATTAGGTCATGAGTGAGATATCATTTAGAACGCTTTCATTTTATGTATGATGAAGGCTGTAGACTTTAAATATTACAAAACATAAGAACCGATTGTAAGTAAAAACAAGAAAAAAAGGATAAAACTGTAACAATAAAATGTATTTATTTATTTATTTGTTTGTTTATTTGCTTGCTTGCATTTTTGTCTGCTAGTAATCAGACAAATAATAATTACTAACCAAAAGAAGTGACTGTGTAATAAATGGCATGATGGTAATGCAAAAACATTGTGTTCATTTTGAATGGTTTATCAGCACTTCATCGCTGTTGATCGTCTGCCCTTAGAGTTCAGTGAATCAAACACAATGAATCATGCGTGGAATGATGAACTGATGTTCATCATCAGTTGATCTATTAACTATCTACAATTTGTCACTATGTCATGGAGGTGGCTGAGATGGTGTATTTGGTGTAATTGTGATTACCCCTTAGGGAGTAATGCACATTTAATTGCGCAACACACATTTGCATAAAAGGCAATTAACTGAAGAGGCTTCAGAGGGAAAGCATAATTAATAAAACAAAATCAGTCCAAACCAGTTCCATTAGTTAAAAATTAATCACAGATAAGCAGCACAGATTATGTCATTTGCAAAAATCAGTGCAATCTGCATTTGGAGTTGAAGCTAGCAAACAAGATCAAAGTTGTGAACGAGTTTATTTTAAACCATCATTTTCTTAATAAAGTTATTATTAAAACATAATAACAATAATCAATTAAAAATAATGAAATATTATGAATAAATAATTACCACATTCAAGTTTTGAGTCTATAGGGCTCTTTTGTGTGCCGTCAGATGCCATGTAAATCCAAACCGGTTCCATTTTGTCTGTCAATTTCTCAGGGGTTTTGCAATGCCAGGCACTTTTGCATGTCACAACATATGAATTAAAAAAGTGGGAAGACATTGTATCAGTCAGTTTTCTACTGAAGAAAATATGATTTGTGGTTATGTGCCATACAACGAGATAATACTGGTCAAAATACTACACTATACTGGGAATAGTGGACTTGGTTGAATGACTAGTTTTCTTAACATACATATATTAGCAGGTCTCTCATCATGTGCTCAGTTAATCCATGAGGGTAAATCTTGGTGGCATTATCTCGAAAAATTGTTTTGATTCTGGATCACATGACCTAAAGAGCTCTATTATAATAATACATTTTTAAAAAATGCAAAAGCCAGATAAAGATAAAGCCAGAGGCAGATCGGTGAGCGCAAAAACAACAGGTGAGGAAAAAAAAACACACGTGACCAAATGATGTTGGCCATAGAGATACAAAGTGGACAGAAAAAAAAAACAACATAACTGGTATTGCAGAAAAAATATATCTTTATTGTGTCCTTTTGGATGAATGACAACAAAGGACTATTACTGTACATATCTGTAATTATATATATAAAAAAATCTTAAGCAGTATGATGAATCGATTAGGACCCTTAGCTTCTAGCTCTTCTCGACTTCTAACCACACATTCACTAAGATGAGACAGTGGAAGCTTTCCTCCATACAAGTCAAGGGTCTTTTTTTTGTACCTGGGGAAAACATAAAGTAGGTCTTGTGTTGCTTTGTTTTGAAGACAACCAATCAGCTAGAAGAAATTCATTCTACCACCTGAGTACCAGGAAAGAGGTTTCAGGTGAAGGTTTTCCTTGTACCTTGAGGGATAAGTGCTTACAGGTAGGTGGGGGAGAATTGGTTTTCCCTATATTGAGGGAGGAGCACATCATCAATTATTTTTGAAACAACTGCCGCAGTTCTAAGTAGAAGGAGACTTACTGCGTTGTTAAGATGAAAACGGACGAGTGGATAATGGCTTTAGTAAGAGCGTGCATGTGCTTCTTTGGAGTCCTTGGTAACACCTGGTTGGCTTTTCATTTCCTGCCAAGATCCAGATCTCAGCTCCGAACTAACAACATCCTGTTTGTCAACTTGGCTATATCCAACCTGATTACCAATTACCTGGTGGACCTGCCCGAGACCTTAGACGCTGTAATCCAGTGGATTGCAGCCAGGAAATACTGCGCCGTGTTGAATTTCTGCTCTGACGTCTCAGAGTCCAGCAGCATCTTCAGCACCATGTTCATCACTGTGTACTGGCATCAGAAGCTTGTGGGCTCTCTGAAGCGCGGAGGAGGTGCTGTGCAAATGGACAACCTTTGCTTCGTCACCGCATTGCTGACAGGAAGCTGGACCTTCGCCACCATCTTCGGCATTCCTCATTTCTTTTTAATCCCAAAGGACATCTTCAACCAAAGTGTCGACGAATGTGTAGAAGAAGAATTCCCGAGCCAAGAGGCCAAGCTAGGCTACGAAATGTCATACCTTGCACTGGGAAATCTTGCTCCAATTATAGGCATAGTTTATGCAAGCATTCAAATTGCTGTCACACTTGTACAGAACGAGAAGCGGATCAGGAACAGCACAAGCCTGTTCACTAGAGGAGGAAACGTCAAGACGAAGAAGACTCCAGAACTCACATCCAGAACAAAGCATCCAAACGCTGGTAATAAAGTCCAAGAACAACAAGAAGTAGTAGAAAGGTCCACGGACAAAACCAGCTCATCCTCAGGTAATCAAGTGAGAGCTGCAAAGAGTGTGGTCATAGTGGCCATAGTTTTCCTGATCTGCTGGCTAACGCACCTCACACTCAGCATAACCTTCACCTTTTACAAGTCCAACATATTATCAGAGACGATCAGCTTCATAGGAGCATCATATACATGTATAATCCCTTATATGTACTTGCATGGTCTAAAGAAGTTGAACTGCTCATGCAAAGGCTGATCAGCAGTCTAAAAATAGGACATCAGAAGGCTCAGCTCTCCCAGACACAAGGACAAGTGAAGCGTTATGCTTCAAACTGTATTGCAAAGTAAATCCTCCATCTCGCCTTAAATGGATTTAAGTGCAGAGATGAAAATATTCCAACTTCTGGTTTTATGTTCATGTTACCGATTTATTAGGAACCAGTATTTTTTTGTTTTACAATTCAAGAAATAAAATGTCTGGTGCTTTTTTTTTCACACCTTGATGTCCTTTGCAGAATCATGAATGATCCCCAGGGCCTAGTTATGCCTTGTTACGAATAATTATTGTCACCAAAGCAGCAGGGGAAACAAACCTGGCACATCAGGGACCACAGGATGTATGAATAGAAGGTTACTTTTACTGAAATCATACGAAAATAAAAAAAAACAACCTGGTTCCCAGACTTCATTATTTTCTTACCATAATCATGCAGAATACAAATTAAAACAATCATTCCTACCAGAGGCATTGTGTGTCTAGCTGGGATCATTGGCATCAACTGCCTGTGTTTTACCTTTACGCCTAAATCCATTTCTCAGCTCTGAATTAATGACATCTTATTTATAAACATGGTTGAATCCAACCTGGTGGACATCTTCTACGTCATGTTTTTGCCCGTGGAAAAGGTTTCATGCGTATTTCAAATTTGTTCCTGCCTAAATTGTACAAACTCACCATAAAGCTACTGATGGCAAAAGTTTAAATGCATCTAGTTTTACACTATCACTTTGTAGGGAATAGTATTCATTGACCTTGCACTCTATAAAGCTAAAATCTTGTAAGACAGAAGGTACGAGTTAGTATGGCAAAGAACAATACAATGCGAGGTGTTTCAATGCCTGTGGGGAAAAGTAGGTTTTATATTCCGTTGTTTTGAAGACAACCAATCAACTAGAAGAAATTCGGTCCACCACCTGGGTACCATGAAAAGAGAAGGTTTCAGATGCAGGTTTTCTTTGCACCTTGAGGAATAAATGCCTTCAGGTAGGTGGAGGGAGAATTGGTTCTCCTTACATTGTGGGAGGAGAAGTCAGTTGCTGATGATGTCATTATATGTTGGCAGTTTAAAACCACCATACCTGACAACAAGCATGGCAAATAAATTAATCTTTAAACAGCTGCGACAGGTCCAAGTAGAAGGAGACTTACTGCGTTGTTAAGATGAAAACGGACGAGTGGATAATGGCTTTAGTAAGAGCGTGCATGTGCTTCTATGGAGTCCTTGGTAACACCTGGTTGGCTTTTCATTTCCTGCCAAGATCCAGATCTCAGATCCGAACTAACGACATCCTGTTTGTCAACTTGGCTATATCCAACCTGATTACCAATTACCTAGTGGACCTGCCCGAGACATTGGACTCTTTAGTCCAGTGGACTGCAGCCAGGAAATACTGCGCCGTGTTGAATTTCTGCTCTGACGTCTCGGAGTCCAGCAGCATCTTCAGCACCATGTTCATCACTGTGTACTGGCATCAGAAGCTTGTGGGCTCTCTGAAGCGCGGAGGAGGTGCTGTGCAAATGGACAACCGTTGCTTCGTCACCGCATTGCTGACAGGAAGCTGGACCTTCGCCACCATCTTCGGCATTCCTCATTTCTTTTTAATCCCAAAGGACATCTTCAACCAAAGTGTCGACGAATGTGTAGAAGAATTCCCGAGCCAAGAGGCCAAGTTTAGCTATGAAATGTCATACCTTATACTGGCAAACCTTGCTCCGATTATTGGCATCGTTTTTGCAAGCATTCAAATTGCTGTCACACTTGTACAGAACGAGAAGAGGATCAGGAACAGCACAAGCCTGTTCACTAGAGGAGGAAACGTCAAGACGAAGAAGATTCCACAACTCGCATCCAGAACAAAGCATCCAAATGTTGGACATAAAGTCCAAGAACAAGAAAGGTCTACAGACAAAACCAGCTCATCTGCAGGTAATCAAGTGAGAGCTGCAAAGAGTGTGGTCATAGTGGCCATAGTTTTCCTGATCTGCTGGCTAACGCACCTCACGCTCAGCATAACCTTCACCTTTTACAAGTCCAACATATTATCAGAGACGATCAGCTTCATAGGAGCATCATATACATGTATAA
Source organism: Clarias magur (assembly GCA_013621035.1). Lineage (NCBI taxonomy): Eukaryota > Metazoa > Chordata > Actinopteri > Siluriformes > Clariidae > Clarias > Clarias magur. The sequence goes on along the minus strand of QNUK01000405.1, from coordinate 482,719 downwards.
TCCCTTATATGTACTTGCATGGTCTAAAGAAGTTGAACTGCTCATGCAAAGGCTGACCAACAGTCTGAAAAGACGTAGCTCTCCCAGACACAAGGACAAAGGAAGAGTTGTACTACAAACTGTAATGTAAAGTAAATCCTCCATCTTGCCTAAACGGATTTAAGTGCAAAGCTAAAAATATTCAAACTTCTTAGAAACCAGTCGTTTTTTTTTTTTTTTTTTTTTTCAATTCAAGAATTTTAATGAGTGGAGTTTTTCTTATAGCTTGATGTCCCTTGCAGAATCATAAATGATCCCCTGAGCCTAGTTAAGAATAAATATCGTCACCAAAGCAGCAGGGGTATTATATTTAAACTTTTTTTTTTTTACTTTTGCATCAGGAAATACAGGATACATAAGCAAAAGGTTTATTTGCTGAAATCATACTAAAAATAAAACCCCAACCCCCAGGACTGAGACTTATTTATTTTCTATTTTCTCACCATAATTATGTACAGTACAAATTTGAACACTTATTCCCACCATTCAAATGGAGTACTTCATGTAAAATCTTGCACGTTTAAAAAAGGTCTGTCACAAAAAAATGCGATGCCTACTTTCTACAGAACGAAGGCTGTATGCTAGACATAAAACAAAACAAAATAATAATACTAACTGATGTATACATAATCACTTGGGTCAAGGTATGATTTAAATTTGGCTCCTGATGAGAGTTGGACATCACTAATACAAATTAATCATTATATATATATAAAAACATAATAATGATTAATACCTGCTTTTTTCAGCAAAAGATTGTATAATTTGTGATTTTTTTGTTGTTGTTTGTGATTACTCCAAGTTTTAGACAAATATTACACACATTTTCTAAAACAAATATCTTTGACCAAACCTTTTAACACATGACCAAAATATTTGTGAAACCTGGCAGGAAAGAACCTCTCGAAAAAACAAAAAGCCACACACTAATAAATTATCATCTCTGTATGGCCAAACAAACAACAAAAGATTTTTTGCAGGCACAACGAGAGGTAACTGTAAATCTGAGTGTTAAAATATTAAAGCTGCATATGCGAAGGCATACGTGTGAACTTTTATTCTGTATTCTCATGTCTTTTAGTGCTACACTTAACCTCAGATGCAGGTGGAAAAAGCTGTGTAGGAGAGTCTGTGCATATATTTGATGTAATGTGAGTTGCACCCCCCCCCCCCCCCCCCCCCCCCCCCCCCCGCCCGCCGCCCCTAACTGGACTCAATGAAGTTTTTCCAGTTTAGCCTGTAGAGATTTAAAGTTGCGTATGATTTCCTCCAGGGCGGCGCTGGGGCTCAGTGACTGAAGCTCCACCAGATAGCCGCAGATGTTGTCCAAGCACACATTGGTGAATCGTCGTCTAAGAAACAGGAAAAATAAAAGAAATGATGTAATGCTGAATTATTAGATTTTTTGGGGAACAAGTAGATGCTGATGACCGAGTCGTTACCTGTCGTAAGTGGGCACTCGGCTTGGGTCGTCTACGTAACCTGACAGGAGCACATGGATGCACTCCACTAGGTGCAGAGGTTTCCTCAAACGCTGCCAACATGGATCCTGGGAGAGGTTTAAAAAAAAAAAAAGGTGGGGAATTGATGAGGAAAATCAAAAGTTGTGGCATTGGGCATTTGTATTTGTTTTCATTATATATTTAATGTGCACCACATGTATCTAATATGGAAACATCATGCACAGAGAGGCATAATAGTAATTTTAATGCCACCGGAAGGAATTAAAATGATTAAAACTAAATATTAAAGCACACCGTCATTTTTATCATCTATTTGGTTACAAAATTTGTTGCAATGTAGTACAACATTTACAATTTCTAATTTAAAATGTACAAATTACAATGCGATCATTTGCATTTCGTTACACTGTAAGATTACTTGTATATTGAGTTGCAGTGTAATGCATAATTTGTTTGTTTATTACCAGTTTTATTGGGATTCAAAGAAATTAAATAGAAAAAAAAATGAAACCGCCATAATTACTATATTTAAACTGCTAGAAATACTAGTTTTATTACACTCATTCTGGTTTCAACTTAAATCAGTAATGGTAATTATGATTTCAATGACTGCATTTATTCTGTCTGCCCACACACACACAGACAACACTTTTTATATCACTAATATAAAAAACAAAGAAAAACAGCTGGTTTAAATTAATTTAAAGTCGTGTTCTGACTCGTTTCCAACATGAGTTTGTTAAGCATAAAGTCACACTGCTCCTCTCTGAAGGCACGTCTCATACCCGGGCTTTGAAGAGCTGATCGTATACTTCCAGCAGACGTGGAAGCTGGACGCCGATCTCTTGCATTGTGTAGGTGACAAAGCCAACATCCCAGTTCAGCTTACACACTTCTTGCTCCAGAAACTTGACCAGAAAATCTAAAAAAAAATTTTTTTTTAATTAATTAATAAATATTTTATTATTATTATTTTACATACATAACATATACACACACACGCACGCACACATATATATACATACATTTTAAACACTGGGGTGGAAGGATTTATAAAGTGTTTATGAATACAGATTGTACAAGTGTGTCTCGAAACACACACTACATGTTTAGTTTATGCCTCTGTTTGAAACCAATATGAATATTATTGGGAAAAAAAAGGCTTAAAAAACTCAGATTTTCTGAAATTATGACACTAAAGATGAAAATCTATTTGGTAGCGGTAACAAAATCCAGAGGAACCAAAACCAAATGTCTGCCGCCTGACTCAGGCGAACAATGTATCAAGGGGAATCATTAAACAATTATACTTGAGAAAGCGAAGACCGCAGAGAGAGACGGTGCTGACAGAACATAAAATAATACCCAGGGGAAAATATCGTGGTGTTCCTGCATACAGCTTCCCCAGGGAGATCAGCTTTAGATTCAGGGCTCGCATACGGTCTGCTGGACTCATCGCCACACTGTCGTTCAGCTCTGCCATAAAAAACAAGCAGGAACAAACCATCAGAATATAAACTAAGTAAGTATAATAATAATAATAATAATAATAATAATAATAATGAGCATGTGGTAGCAGGGGCATGGCTCTGCAGACAGGGAGGATGCTGGATGAACTGCCAGGCGCTATTATCTGCAGACGCACACCTTTTTCCATAATCTCTTGCCACAGAGAATGAACCAAAATAGGATCCGAGTGTCCAGCACAGTGAATGATGGCCAGCTTGCACTCGGACAACCGGAAATGGTCGGCAAACTCTCCATAAAGCTACAACAACAATAGGAAAAAAAATATACATAAAAAATTTGCAGATGTGATTTATTTAAATAACGTCTATAAATAGAATAGAATAGATTTGCATAAGAGTCCAGATAGTAAACATAAAACCTTTCAAGAGTGAAATGTGTTCCTTTAGTTCGGGGCTACAGCGAGTTCTGCGCTGGGTTACCTTAGTGATATCCATCAACTCCAAATCCAATTGAGATATGGCTCCCTGTACAGACAGATGCTGGGAGTACTGTCTCCTCAACGTCTCCTGGATCTGCACCTGAATCCGCACCACCTGAAGAATCGGAGGATTTAAAATACACTTCCATTTACTTAACGTAACTCAGTGTTCTAGCTGACTCGGGGTCGGACCGATCGTGCGTACCTCCATCTTCTCCTCCAGCTCATGCAGGAACTCTCCGTCGGCTCCCATCGAGGAGACGCAGGACGAACTCTTGGCTGAAAGGATGGCCCGGGAGATGTACTCCAGCCTCTGCTGTAACGAGATCTCTGTGCTGTAGAAATACAGATTACACACTCAGTCAATAAGAAACTCTCGCGCTAGGTCCTGGAGGAGTTCATCTTTACACACCTGTGCATATCGGCCAGCCTGGCCAGGACGTGAGCCGCTTTGCCAAAGCTTCGACTCTTCTCATAATACCGCCACAGGAGGTCCATGTTGCGCACTTTGTTCTGGTCCTGCTTGATCATGTGCATTAAATGATCCTCGAGGTACTGAGAGTTGACCTAAACAAAACAAAAGTAAGGCTTGAAGTACAAAGTAGGGATTCACTATAATTATTATCACAAATATTATTATATAGCAATTACAGAATCAAATAATTTTACCACACTTTTTTTAAACACAAAAAAAGACTAAATATTTTCACATCTTCACAATATTTTATCTTCCTATAAAGGAAAAATCCCTTATAAAAAGACACCACATACACATGATTCAGAAGAAAAAACAGTGATTCTTTTTTTTTTTTTTTTTAACTAAGGCTTATAAGGATCATTAGCTAATTAATTTTCCTTTGTTACTTGAAACTTCTAAAAACAAACAATCATTGTGACTAATTGTGCAGCTTTCTTAATAATAACAAAATGCAGAGTTCAACAGATCACTTTGCTCAGTCAAATAAAATGTAAATAACTTTAACAACGGATTTAAAAGCTGCACACCAAAGGACATACAAATTGCACATACCACATCAATGGACATACAAATACGCACACGCACCACAGTTTTACAAATTCCTATATGTAAATCTGCAGGCTGTGCTTTGTTAGCACGTGAAATCGCTTTTACTGTACATCAATTTCACTGTAGCCGTGATAAAAAGCCCAGTGGTGGCGTTCCCAGAGAATGAATACCAGCATCTGATTTTACTTGAAGTAAGATATGCAAAAAAAACACCACATGCTGCTTGTTGAGAGTTGAAAAAAATAAGGCGTGTGATGATGATGATGATGCGGTCAGGCCTCACGTGAAGCAAAATTCATGTCTTACCTCCAGGAGTTTGTCAGTGAGGTCGGCCTGGATCAGCCAGTTGTACAGCGCAATGTGGAACAGCTCGTCTTGTGACCTCTGAGCCAGGCCAAGCATTTGCTCAAACTGCAAACGAACCAATACATTGATAAATAAAAAGAACAAACTGGTTGACTTTATATACATCGTTAAAAAAAAAAAAACCCAACCATACATGGGCAGCAGCATCCTCATTACTGAGCATGTTGGGGTCGGAGGTCATAACTGGAGGCCCGGGCTGCTTAGGCACACTGGGGGACTGTGGAGCTGCCTTGCTGTGGTTTATCAGCTCCTGCATGGTGTCTGTGATGCATTTGTAACACGACAGCCTGGACAGGGAAACAATTCAGGAAACAGGTTTTAGAATAAAAAAAATCAATAATAATAGAATAACCCTTTATTCACAGTTCAATGAAACAAAACCTGCTTACACACCTTTCCTGAAAAGCTTGCTGCCCGACAGCATCCTCCTCAGGCTCGCCGTTCTTATAGAAGTGAGGTCCCAACTTCTGGGGGTCTTTTTTATCAGCAGCTGTAAGGCACAGCTCGACAACACCCTCGTAGAAACGTACTGAACAGATGGACAACAATTCGTTTGCGCTGTTAGTCAGAGCAATTATAAGAAGTTAAGTGATAAAAACTTGTGCGTGCTTACCTTGTCGATATTGTGAGCAGACCAGCGGGAGGTCTGTGTGATTGCTGATCTGTTGGTACAGCCGCAGCGAGTCCTTGAGCGTACGCTCCTTCTCCGCCTTGTTCTGGATCTGCCTCGAGCCCTGCAGCAGCTCATTAGCCTGAGACGAGAGCGATAAAAGGGCTGAGTTCAGAGTACAGGACTCAATTTTTTATTTATTGTTTTTACCCAGGGACGAAACCATGTTAAAAGATTACCTTGGAACAGACACTATCATCGTTGCTGTACAGAAGAGGACAGACTTCTCGTAAAAGAGTGCTGATGGCGTCCACAGAGGCGCTGTCTTTGATGTAGACGTTGATGAGGGCGGTGATCAGCGCACCGGTCAGTTCACGGCCGCGGATTACGATATCCTTAAAGCTGATGGCTTTGAGCTGCTCCTGGTAGTCCTGTCGTGTAAAGGGTACACAGAATGATCATGGACATTAGGTTTGCACAGAACACCAAAGAGAGTTTTTTTTTTTTTTTTTTTCATGCAGTCCCTTAATAAACACCCACTCACAAAAGTGAGTACACCCCTCTAGCACACATTTTAGTACATCTTCTCAAAAGCACAATACTACAGAAATGAGACTTGGGTATATGTTAGTCAGTGTGCAGCTTGTATAACAGTATAGATTTACTGTCCTCTCAGAATAACTCAACATACAGCTATTATTGTCAAAATAGCTGGCAACAAAAGTTAGTACACCCTAAGTGAGAACAGCTGTACATCTTTAACAATACAGAGTCACATGTCCTACTCATCACGTTCATGTCTCCAGATCTGAACTCTACTGAGAACCTGTAGGGTGGTGAAGCGCCGTGTGTCTGACATCCAGCAGAACCGTGATATTATTATGGAGGGGTGGAAGAGGATCCCAGCAACAACATGTGCAGCTTTAATGAATTCCATGCCCATGAGGATTAAGGCTTTGTTGCCAGTTATTTAGACAATAAAGTCTGCATGTAGAAGAAAGTAAATCCGTACCTGCTATACAAAATGCACATGGACTACTCTAAAGTATATCCAGTTGTCATTACGATATTATTGTCCTTTGAGAACAAAATAATAAAGCACTTCCTAAAATGTGAGGGGTGTACAAATTTGAGAGACACTGTACACATGCTCTTAAACAATTTGTTTAATGGGTTGCTGACTTGCTGGCAATGTCTTTACAATGTTATTTTAGTTTGTTCAATATTTTAGTCAATTAGATATTTAAAATACACGCGTGTTCCAGTGTTGAGTACAATGAGAATATTTGCAGTTATGATGATGATGATGATGCTACTTCAATCACAAATAAACAGATGTTTTGAAACAGAGAGGAAGCAACTAAGACCAATAAAAAAAAAAGAAGAAAGAAAATCTGGTTTTGTATAAGTGGTGTCGGGTGGAGACCTTGGGCAGCTCGGAGACGATGAGGCTAAACTGATGGTTGCACAGGAGCTTCCAAAGAGCCAGAGTCTGAAAGGAGCGATGCACCAGCTGCTGGATGCCTTGCAGTGACATCTTCTCATAGACCTGAGCTTCAGCTGTGGAACAACAGCAGGAAAGCATTATAGTGAATTGTTTCTTCTCATTTTCTAAGGAAGACAAATAAAGAGAGAGAGAGCGAAAGAGAGAGAGACAGACATACTTTGGTATTTCCTCTGGAGCTCTTGCTGGACTTGCTGAGAGCTGGTGCCGTCTGGACGCATGAATCCCAGCAACCTTTGCTGCAGGTTGGCTGGAGAGCTGAAACTGCGAGAGCAGGAGAGTCAACACCTCTGGAAACTGACTTGAAGACAAACCGAGTGTGAGGAAACTTGAATACGCATGATTCTACCTGGCTGCACCCAGGGACGTGGGGCTAAACTGTGAGTTCTTGTCAATGAATTCCTTCAGGCCTTGAAGCTCTACCAGAACTGCCTCCAGGTCAGTGGAACATGCAGTGCTCTCCATCTGTGACAAACATGCATGCAATTGAACCACAATAAACCTTCTAAATTTTTAGAAATTATAACTCTGCAAACTTCCAGACGACAATACTTTAAAAGCCCCAATTAGAACTATTTATTTTAGATTTGTATCCATTACAAGAAAACATGATATAAATCTGACGCTATCCGACTTAGTTCGGATTTGTTCTTAAGTGAGTTTTATACACCACTGACACGAATATATACTGTAAAGCATATCAATCCACTTCGCTAAATCTGAGCGGTGCAACTGTTCCCCTTTCCCCACACTGCCATCATGTGGCCAAAAACTGTTACATCATGTAAGCATTTTTAAAAACATGCTTCTTAAAAACTAGACAGCTGACCTCGTTTAAATTCAACGCGGGAGGGACAGCGCTACATGGTGTTTACAGGGTTGAACATGTACCATTTTTGTCTCAGAGCTGTTTTCCACTGTATTGGACTGTGAATCGTTTTATTGAGGATTTTCCAAAATTAGGATCATTCACCATCATCAGGACAGATTTACAGGACAGACATTCGTGCTCATGGACTGATTCATTGAAACCGGTGACTTATTTCTCCCTCCACATGTACACACATACAATATACCAGACTTTAGACATTTTATACATTCCCTTACACACAAAATATTGTATACAATTGTAAATATTGGTATCTGGTGCACTGCAGTGTCTATTTTTTGTACAACACTCATGAGCTACTTCCGCCTCTACAAATATTTGTCCATCTGTATCTGCGTTAATCCGTACCTCCGAATGTTCATAAGTTGTGGACTAACTGTATAACCCAAAACTACCTGGTAAAACATAAGTGTACTTACTACAATCACAGTTTGGCTTCCTTTACTGATCGGCTGCTCCAGTACCAGGCTCCCGTCCCAGATATTGCTGTTGTTGCATGTTGTTCAAAAATTAGCATCAAATGATCAAAAGCAAAACAATACAATTTGTCATAAATAGTTTTTTCCTGCTTTACCCGAGTATGCGTGAGAAGTAAATAACAATGCCGTTGTGTTTTCCAGAGAAAAGGACCTCCGGACCAGAGGACATTGCAGGCATCGCGGCGCTACCGGGGCTCATGGGAGTGGCAGGGATGAAGGGAGTAGACACACTCGGAGGCATCATACCTGTAACACAGAGGCGTAGGGGAACATTATCGTTTTACAGAATACAAACAAATTACGAAATAATAATGTCGAATGTCCAATTTCTAAACATGCCATTTATATGTATAGAGAGAATATTAGTGCATTAAAAGGGGTACACATAGGGAAATGGGTACCTGGAGCTGGTGTAGCTAGAAAACTGGGATTAGGAAAAGGACTACCAACAGGCAGAGGTGAGCCTATAATTATATAATAATCATAATAAAATATAATGGGTTAGAAATGGGCTGATTTTACATCTACAATCAATCACCACAAATCTACACCAAACTAACAAACAGTTAGTTTATTTGAATCTGACAATAGCCATTTCTTTATTTACCTGGAACAGGTGATCCAAGGAGAGGGCCAAGATTGCTAGGTGCGCTCATGGCAGAAGGGAACCGCATCTGAGCCTCTCCTCCATACCTGTACATAAAAAGAAAGACGGGTAAATCAAATAAACTGTCAATACATATGCGTCGTTTATGTAAAGAGTTTAGAAACTTGACTAAAGTGAAGACCTGAAGAAAGCTCGAGTGGCCCACATTGAAACCTCCCTGTCACAGGCAGCAGTGGAGCAGGCCAGGATCAGAGCAGTGGCACAGGCCTGCTCTTCCTAAAGAAATAAATTTGTTTGTGAAGATTTAAATAATTAAAAGAACTCTAAAAAAAAAAAAAAAAAAAACCACATCTATAAAGAATAAACGCGATAAAATGTCTAATTCATACCCGATGGAGCTTGAAGAAACGCTCGATTTCATCACTCTCCCCACCACTACTGCTCACCAGCAGATGGCGCAACTGATCCACCGGTCTCAGTTTGTGAAAAATATGACTTCCCTGAGGAGACCCCACAAAAAAAGGTGATGTATTAACATGAAAAAAAAAAAAAAAAACTCAACTTGCAAACAAGACCAAAAGAGGTGATGATCATGGAAGAGAGATTTGTACCTGGGCAGAGAGGAGGACAAACTTCTGAGGTGGGATGTTGTGCTGCTGAACCACCACTGGAGAATCCGTGAGTGGGATGAAGTCCTTATTTAACGGGGTGACAATTTTGGGCAATTTCATCTCTTCTATGGCAGAGAGCGCCCATGAGTGCCCATCTATATTTGAGGTCATCTGTTACAAAAATACCAAATAAAAAGATGCATTTGAGTACAGAGAAGTAAAAGCAAAACAACATCATGAGCGATCTCTTTAGGAGAAATTATTTTGTGATTATGTGGATGTAAATATTAGAGAAACTCTAACCTGAGCCTCCATGAGAGGTTTCTTGAAGGGGAAGGAGTCATGGTTTATGCACCACAGGATATCGTTGTCCTCCGTCTCGGACGCTGCCATTAATAGAACGCCTGACAAAGAGAAAAACAGACATGATGCTTAATGTATATGCATGAACAAGAGATTAATAAATGTACGTTTTTAACATTTTATAGTTTACTATTTTAATAGTTAATTGTCATACCATAAACATATAGAGAACGAGACAGGTACATTTTCTGAAGAAAATCTGAGTGGCGCTTGCCATGGCAAAACTCGGGCCTCGTAAACGAGTCTACAGGGTCCGTTGCGCTCTAAAGTGGTTGCTACTGCGTGGCTTGACAGCTTCACAATGATCCTGAGAGACTGATAGGTTGCTGAATAAAATGAGCCCAACCACATGACTCTATGACAATGGAAGTTCCTATGGAAGTTATCATAGCAGGAAATGCAACCGTGAGCACTTCCTGTTTCAGTGGGGAGTTCAAACCATAATATGTCAATGGGGTAAATTTGGGCATCCGGTGAATCCCAGGGGTACAACTTATACCCTCTTGCGGAGTACAGCTTGCAAGCCTTTTCAAATGTTGTGAATTTTATATTTCTACATAATTCTTGCTCTCCACTAGAATCTGTTAAAGTTGGTCTCAATATTAAGTCTATTGGATGGATTTTTTAAGGGGTATGGGAACCCCTTAGAAAAGTCATAGCAACCCATTCCGGAATAAGCCGCACAATTTTACACGTCCTTCATGAGGCGACAACAAACAGTACAGGACTAGATACGTACAAAAGTTTGTACATAGAAGAAGAAAAACTAAAATAATAACAAGCCTGCAAGATAATACACGTGAGCGTCAAAGCATCCTGGAAATCATGCTAGAGCAATGGATTTCACCTCAAGCATCATCTCTAAAAATGTGGAGCCGTGAGAAATTCCCACTTCCTAGTGGACGTGACTGACATGTTTCTACTGTAGCTTTACCTTTGTTATAGAGAGCCTTGTGTACTTTAGAGGGTTTCTGCAGAGTAGAAGAAGCTGAGAATCCAGGAGGAAGACGAACGTGAACCAGAGCCAGGAGGCTGGGCCGGGAAACGCTCTGTCTGGCGTTGGGTGGAGCGAACGGAGTGGTACTGAAGTACAGACGTACACCTGTGCGGTGTGGAGAAAAACAAAAAAACACCACGGTTACTATGGAGCACACGGGTTTGCTGTATTGTCTAGATTGATGAATCGATGTTGACTCTTACCAGCGTGCGTTACAGCCAAGAGCTGGCAATCTGACGACTCTGATCGATCGATCACAGCGATCTGGACGATCGGTTTAAAAACAGAACGATCGATGGTCCTGCGAAACGCATGCAATGCAAGCAAGTGGCTCGGATGACGCACGCATTTAAAAAAGTCTAAAAAATCTAATTATTAATAAATAGTGTGTTCAAATACCTGGTGATGTTCCCAGCAGCTGAAACGATAGAGTTCTGAGACATGGCTGCAACTCGGCTCATTCCCTGACCATCAGTTCCCAAATCATACACCTGATGCAGACGTTAGTGAGTTCAGATAAAGTAGTGAGTAATCAGATAAAGAATTAAGCATCGTGACTGGAACTGAGATCAAACGACCTTCCACTGACCTGCAGCACACCTTTCTCTGATCTCGTGTACAAGGTGTTGCGTGAATTGTCGATAGCGATCTGAACAACTGGATCTATAACAGAGAACAAGAAACAAAATAATTAAAATTTCTGCTAGATTCTGATGCCAGATGCATAGATACGAAGTTCTTACCATCTTCGGAGAAGGAGAACTGCAGCAGAGATGGAATGAGGAAAGACAGGCTACTCTTGGAGTGGTTGATCTTCCTGCAGCGCTGACTGAACCACCCGGCGTCGGCTTGGTAAGCGATTTCGTACAGGCAGCCATCCTTTCCGGCAAGAAAGATGCGTCCCAGGTCTGTAGAGGTGATTGCCAGCATGTAGGTGTTGTCCGTGGGGATGGAGTAGAGGGGGTCAGGCAGGAGCTGCATGGCTCCTGACATGCTGTCGTTTAACCCTGCTGAGGAAATGTCAGAAGAAGCAAGAGTCAACACGAGAGAGCGAGAGAGTTAAAGAGAAGATAGAGAAACGGCACAACCAGAGGTAAAGAAAGAATTAGGAAAGAGACTAAGACTGAGTGAGAGAGAAAGACACATTGAAAAAGATATAATGGCAAAAATACAAAGACAGAGACTCACCTGTCTGACTTTTAGGGAAGCTCAATCCCAGTATAACCACATCCACGGGTGTCGCCAGCACCAACAGGAAGTGGATGTGAGGCTGAAAAATTCCTGAAGGACGGTGATGTCCAGAAACAGTGAATGAGTGAGTCAAGCTCTGAAAAATTCTCTTCAATTCTAAATCAACGAGACTCTTCACACCTACTCACCTGCTTTTGGTTTGACCAACCCGACCGAGAGAATGGTTTCACTGAGACCATCAAAATACGCCACATCGCCTCTAATGATGTTAAAAAAAGAAAAGAAAAGAAAAAAAGGAAAAAAAATATAGAAAAAAAGGGTCAACATTACGCGACCTCAAACATGTCTGATCAATTTTATCTCCTTGTTACTCACCCGTCCTCGTAGTTCCACATGAATATATCGTTATCGATGGTAAGCCATGCCCTGCTGATCTCAGGGAAAACTCCCATCATGCAATTACACTGCATGTCTGCGAAGCATGTCAGTTAAAGCATGACAATTTACGTTTGCAATCAGATTAAGCAGTTCAAATAACTCTACAGTTTATTTTAAAATAATAATAAATAAATAAACAAATAAAAGGGAAGAAAGGCATGAGTGAGAGGATACGGCTAAACTGCTCCACCAGCTCCGGGGGCAGAGGGACCCTGCGGACTGCACTCAGCTCTGGTAAATTAGGCACACTGATAAGACCAGAGCCTTGTAGAGGATAATCCATGTCAGACACACCAGAAAGAGAGGGCATATCTGCAAAAACAAACAAACAACACACTACCAGTTAAAAGTTTGGATACAACTTCTAATTCTGTGATGTTTCCTGATTTTCATTTCTTTCAACAATAAAAGGTGAGGAGCTGTTTGGTAATTGGTGATTACAGAGACTGGTACCACTAAATTACTTCTGAACTATGGGTTTTGCAAATACACTTGACAATACTGTTCTTGCAAGAACTGTTCCAGAACAGCTGACCTTCATGTCCTAAAATAGCAACTGACTGTTTTTGTCATTACATAATTCCAAATGTTTAATTTGATAGTTTTGAAATATCAAGTGTTGCTCTAGAATGCAATCACTAAACACATCAATTCCTACCCCGTACTCTGGTTACATCATATAAGAAATATTTTGGACGATCTGAGCGGCAGCCTTACTGTGTGAGGGTACATTGAGCAGCTCTGACAGGTCTGGAAAACAGCGATCTTCCTGCAAGTGACGGTCAACCAGTCGAGATGAATTTTCCAGAGCCTCTTGCAGCGCGGCTGATACACTGCTGGGGCCCAAGCTGGAAGGCATGGCGAGCTCGAATTGACAGCGCTCACCTACAAAACAACAACAAAAAATTCGTTAAAACCGTAAATCACAAAACCACAAAAAATGTGCAACTGAATTAAAATCTCCCAAGCCAGGACCCACAGCGAGCAAATTCAGCTGTGACCCGGTGTTCCGTTGTTTTGTCAATCACAGCAACCCTTATCGATTAATCATAGATGTAGTGTGAGCTTGTTTATGAGGAAGCGGGCAGAGGGATCTTTTCCATTTGGGGGGGGGGGGGTTGTTTAGAAATGATAATTATGCCGGAGGACAGAGATATGCGCTGTTGAGTTTAATGTCAAATAAACTCTAAGTATTGTTTAAATGCTGCACTCGGGTTTTAAGTGAGAAAACTATTGCTATAAGGAACATTCCATTTTTTTTTTTTTGCTAGACTTTTAAGAAAGATTTTAAAATGTAACAAAATCTGGGAAAAAGATATCGTATCAGGAGATTTATAAAATCGTGATAGTTTTAATTCCCTTCAATCTATTCATTTAATCGTCACCTACTGTAGGTATCGTGATAATATCGTATCTGAAGGTTCCTGGAGATTAACATCCCTACTTTTTATCGTCAGTGAGCTCATATTTCCAAGGACTGAACGCAGGAGTCGCATTAATCAGGTTCTCCAGTCGAAATATGGCACTCATTGTTATTATGTCGCGCTGCTTGTTATTATTTATTTGTTGCGTGTGTGGTGAATTATTAATATTAAACCAAACATAAAAATGAACTTGTGAAACACCTTTTAAATTTACCTAAAATTAAACCTTTAACGCAATAATTAGCTCAAAGCTAACAGACAGCTATTTGTGTTTTTTAAATGTATTTTTAAATAGGTATTTATAGTTAGCTTAGTTAGCATTACGGCTAACTTATTAAAAGCATGAAATACAGCTACATTAACATGTTAAGCGTGTTAAATAAATATCTCACAGAGTTTATATCTACCGAGCTTTAACGTCGTTCCGTGAACTGATTAACTCTTAACTTACAATAGGTATAAACCGGGAGCCTGGGTTGAATTGAAACACTGTCCCGCCAAGCTCGCGTGCTTCCACTGTGTTCCCGGAAACAAAATCTCCACGTTTCCGGTTCCGGGTGAACCATTTAAAGTAGTATTGACCGGTACCGCTGTTGACTGTGTGAGACTGGTGTAAGAACTCAGTATACAGTACAGCCGCGGCCAAAAGTTTTCATAATGACACACACATTATTTATTATATATATATATATATATATATATATATATATATATATATATATATATATATATATAAACATTTTTTAAAGTCTGCTACTTCAGTGTTTTTAGATTTTTTTTTTTTCAGATGTTACTATGGTGTACTGAAGTATAATCTCAAGCATTTCATAAGCGTCAAAGGCTTTTATTGACAATTCCATTAAGTTTATGCAGAGAGTCATTATTTGCAGTGTTCACACTTCTTGTTTAAGACCTCTGCAGGTGTCCATACCATGATGTCAATCAACTTCTGGGCCACATCCTGACTCATGGCAACACATTCTTGCATAATCAGTGTTTGGAGTTTATCAGAATCCATGCAGAGCCAGCCTCTTCAGCATCAATCAGTAAAAGAGCCAGCGCTTAAGCTATAAAACCTGAAACACTTCTTTAATTCTTATTTCAGATCGCATTTTTTCAATCTTATTTCATATTTTTGCTACGATAACCTTCATTTGGGCAGGAAACTGTGGTGTGTGGTTGAGTGTTCGATTCACGCTTCAAATCTGTGAGTTTGCATCTTCTCCCTGTGCTTTGTGGGTTTCTTCCCACAGTCCAAAGACATGCAGATTAAGTTAACTGACATTTCCGCATTGTGCCCAAATTCTGCTGGAATAGGTTCTAGGCACGGTACAGAATAAGCATTATAATAGAAGATGAATGAATGAACGAACATTCATCTATCTGTAAAAGCATATGAAAAACAGATTAATCTCCATTAATCTTTGAGCACAGTTCAACCCAAAGTCTGTCTTATAAATGTTCAATACTTTTAGATAAGAAGTAGATTGGGCATAACTTATGTTGTACAACACAATGTTTTTTTTTTTTAATTAAAGAAAGTTTATTCTTGGCTTCGATGAAAGAAAATTAAGGCTCGGATCTAACAGTAAACCAAAACTGCGTCTTATTGTCATGTCTTGTAAAATCATTTATAATCCAGTAATTGGTTTTTGCCTTAAAAAGAAAAAAAGTCTTATAACTTAGCACAAGATACATCTCTATATCAATCATTTCCCTCATGTCCATATGATTTCCTTTCAGTTTAAAACAGGTGAAAATTGTACACAGGTTGCTGGAAAGTAATTGGATTTTTTATTTCTTTGGCTGACTTAATTCATAGTCGCTTAAAATATGAAGTGGAATATAATCCAAGCATCTAGCTGAGGATTTAAAGGTTAAAAGTCTGATTTAAAGCACCTAACTGCGGATTTATTTATTTATTCATTTACTAGCCATTTGATCCCCACACTTTAGTGACAAGTTTTTGAAAACATTCTGGAACATCATGTTATACATATTTATCATTAAATGTTTCATTAGTTTCTATACTGTGTCCATTCACAGGATACTACAAAGCACAAATGGGTATTCCTCCCCCAAACATCTGACTGAATGTAGAAGTTATTAAGAACCCAAAACTTCATCATTCTAGGTTCTTTATTCCTGTCTCTTCACAGGCTTAAACCAATGGAACAATAGGAAAAAAAACGTCAGCACTGCTATATCAGCTCTGAGAGAAAAGCGGGCCACCATGCAGGTGCTAAGATGTAACAGAATGGTCACAGTAAGAGAACATCTGAAAGTAATAGCTGTGGAAGTTTCATGCCAGGACCCTGCCAGGGTGTTCTCCTCTGCTGTTGCAAAATAAAAATCTAGCCCAGAAAGGCAAATTAAATTTATAACGTACAGAACCTTTCATTTTTATATATATATATTATTTTTATACCTATTTGATTTTGCCTTTTGGCAGAGAGCTATTGAAAAAAAAATAATAAAAGTCAAATGCAAACAAGACAAGTAACAAAGAGAAGTAAAAAAATTTATTGCAGTATTTGTTCCGCCAGAAGTGCTGGGGATCCCTTTTTTCTCTCTAGGGTGACCTAATACATCAAAATCTACATTTACAAAAAAAAAAAAAAAAAAATTCTCCCCCTGCATGTAGGCCACAGATACTGCATGCTCTGCTTTAAAACAGAATAAATTATGTCCAGGAGACTCCATTGTACAGCATGAGTAAAAAAAAAAAAAAAAAATAGGAGTAAAACATAAAGCAGAGGAAATATTTAAAAGGTTCTTTCCCTGGACACTGAGCTAAGCTAAAGAAATCCATCCGGTGCTAGGTTTAACTCCAAGAACACTTTATTAAGAACATCAACAGACTAATTTCCAACATTCACTTTAAGTTTATTTTTTAAACAGATTTTTTCGTCAGAGATATAAACATTTTTGTTTTTGTGTTTATTGTTTTTTTCTGTTAAACTATGATACAGTGGGAGTAAAAATCACACAACTGAGTTGCTGCACAACAGCGAAGGAGCTCCCACACGTTTTCCAAACATTTCCTTCTAGATGCGTTTGTCCTGTTTAACTTAAAATGTGTCCACAGAATGCTTTCCTGCAGGTCCTCACGACTTTTTAAAACGCTTCCTTCCTTTGCCTCTCCTCACTCTTTCGACAGCCAAAATTGAGCTTTTGCGAGTCCGTGAGTACACTTGCCGCACTGTCCGAGTTAGAAAATGTTGGATCCCAATAAAGTTTGGCTGCTGAGAGTTCCTGGTGGAGTAACTGTAGTCTGATTAGCTGGAAGTCCCCTCCTTGGCTGCGTACAGTGAGCGTAAAGTCTGCACCATTTTGTTAGTCAGCTTGTGCGCACTCGTCAAGGCGATCTTCTTGTAAATGATGTCCGATTCCTTGATAGTGTCCACCCAAGGCACCAGTTTGCGTCCGTCCCGTTTCTTGGCCTCGGCCCAAGTGCCGGAGTACGAGCCAGCCATCCAGTGCACGCTGTAACCGTTGCTCGTCTTCTGGATAACGCGAGCTATCTGCGGCCTGTCCTTGTACTTGGGGCAACAGATAGCGATGACGTCCATGGCTTCTACCGTTTCGTTCATGTGACCTGATGCATCTGCGGAATCGCCGCCTCTTTTGGATCTCCGTGACGACTAGGAAATAAAAAATTGAAAAAAAAAAAAAAAAACATTTAACATCACAAGTCAAGTATTCATTAAAAATATCTACATTGGATATTTGCTACAATTTGAAATACTTCACTGATGTAATTTCGAGGTCAAAACAATTTTATATAATTTTTCTGAAACTGCACTTACTCCAGGCATTTTCTCATCTCCATCGCTGTCTTCGTCGTACGAGTCAGCAGCGTTGTTTTTCGGGCTGGAACCTCCCAGCAGCGCAGTGATGGCTTTGTTTCTGGCGTGGGCGCTAGCCGACGCCTCACCTTCCTCATCCTCTTCATCAGGATCCAAGTGCTCCATCAGTACCTTAAACTACAGAGCATAAAGAGGTCAGTATCTCATTAGATACAATAAATGTAAAATAAAGCTCAACTCAAATTAAATTAGAAATATTAAAATAATACTAATTATAAAATAGCATTTTTAGCTCCTTATGCCTCAGAACCTATATTGGTCATTAATCAAGTTGTGACCCAACAGCATCAGTGATGATCTTCCGATGCAAGTTTCAAACAGGAAGCACGTGATTGTCTTGTGAATGATTCTAAAAGTAAAAAAATATATACATTTTCTGCACTAGAGTTACTTACGTCCAAGTATTGCCTGACGATCCTTCTCTTGACTTCGTAGGTGAGCTCTGCATTGGATAGACTGTTGGTCAGGAAGTCCAACGTCTGCCGCGGGTTAAAATGTACGTTGGCTTTCCTGTTCACCGCTTTGTCGTACACTTTCGCTGACTCTGTAGGCGAGTATTTCTGGATTTTGCTGTGGAGAACAGAAACATGGGCTTGAACAAAAATTTCAGAAGAAAAAGCCACACTGAGCAGCCTCTTTTAGTAATAGGTCAAGGATACTACAAACAAATCCTAACACCATTTTTTAAAATTCATTTCTAAAACCGTTTAGACCAGCCATGGAAAAATTTTCAGTATTAAAAGAACAACAACAAAAAAAAATGGTGTTAGGATTTGGATGAGTCTGTGATTGATACCTGTCTGAGAAGCCGTAGAGGTTCTTTAAGTGTTGTTTGAGCACTAAGAGGAGCAGGATGCCCTGAGAGGCGTTAGCAAATTCAAGCAGAGGCATCGGGTTGTCTGGCAAACGGTCCATGACCTTGTCCACGTCGTCAGCCTCCAGGTCCGAGTCCGAATCCGAGTTCACCGCAGCCCGCTTGGCTTTCTTGGACCTATGGACGACCTCGTCATCTTCGTCGCTACTGCTGCTTCTCCTGCTGCTCTCACGATCCTCTTCCTCCTCATCTTCCTCCTCTGAGCAGTATTTCTTTTCCCGCTCCTTCTTTTTCTTCTTCTTTTCCCTCGGCCTTGGCTCTTTTAGCAAAGACTGAAAGGGAGAATGTGAGCATATGAGAAAGAGTTACAACCGAGAGAGAGAGGGAAAAAAAAGGGGGAAAAAAAACGTAAAAAACAGGAAAGGGGAGATCACCTCTTTAAAGGACTGCAGGAGGTTGCTGCCAGACACTGACAACGTGATGTCGATATGATGCATGATGAAGAGAGGCTCCTCCTGCGTCTGGAACGGGAAACACGCCAGGTTGTCGGCTATGAACAGCAGCATGTTCACCTCCGTTTTCTGCAAGTCATAAGACAATAGGACAAGTTTAGTTGAAGCAGCCAGGCTCATGTTATAACCTTGAAAACATTCCAATACTTAGTCGCGGTGAATTATTATAAATTATTTTTAATGGATGACTAAATATCAGATTAGATATGTGATTAGATTCCGGGAAATCTAATAAAGTCTCCTAGATAATGATTTTTCATTCCATATGCACATTAACGGTCATAACTGCCAACATGTCAGGTATTTACAAAGATACATTTTCATCGTCTGTTCCACAACACAGAAACACTCGGTGCATGCATACACAAAACAGGTGTAATAAATTAGAAACAGGTTACCATGACAACATTGAACAAACTAAGCTTTCTATTAACAAAAAAAATATTGCTATTTTTATTTTACATCAGGAGGGGGAAATTGGTGGTCCTAAAACCATTACTCAGAAATTATTCCTGTTTATAATAAATGAGGTCTTCATTAAAATTAGCAAGAAGAATTTAAACGACAAACTGACTCACCGCACTATCATCAAACAGATTGAGCAGAGAGATGAGGAAGGCTCTCCGGTGCTGCCGATTTCCCCTCACCATGGTGAAAAGGTGCGAGCAGAGCGCGGAGTTCGACTCGTCCTGACGGAAACCCCGGATGATCGTGTCCCGGGACCCCATTATGGCCTGCTGGACTTGGTAGGACATCTTCATCCCCGCCACAGCCTTCATCTGATTTCATGCAGAAGACAGAATGGGCTCTTAGCCATTTTTCCTCCATGAGGATAGAATTCGATGGTGTTAAATTATAATTATACACTCCAGGTCACTCACGTGAATGAATCCTGTATACTTCTTATCGATTTCCACCAGCTGTTGGTCTGCTTTGTTTCTCATCGTGGGTTCAGGATCAGTTCCCATGGCAATCAAATAGGGGACACACTACACAAGCAAAAAAAAAAGAAAGAAAAAAAAAAGGGACCATAATTTAGCCTCAAGAGATCAAAATTTCCTGGAGAATTTAATACTATACGAACTAGTCACGTTGTGCATGTGTACCTGTACAGGATGAATGAGACCCTGGCTGAGTGTGAGAGCGATGACATTGAGGGCAAAGTGACGCACGCTGGACTGCGTGTGGAAGAAAGCCTCCAGGACCTGCTTGAGATACAGCTGCATGATGGAGCTGCTCATACCCGACGAGATGTCACCCATCTCCTTCAGGTCCTCCTGCTTGGACAGCTTCTTCCCTGCAGACAGAGAGAGAGGGAGAGAGAGAGAGAGAGACATACACGTCAGTCAGGTTAAAAACATGGTTGACAAATGAAAGGGAGACTTTTGGCTGTGTGACAGACACTCACACTCCCTGTCAGCTTCCTGCATTCGTGAGTCTTCTTCCTGCAAGTACGTCTGGAGATTCTTCAGCACCTGGATCTTCAGGTTCACGGACTTCTTCCTGTCAGAGAGGAGGCCGTTGTACAGGGTCTTTACGTCTGGGACGAACATTAGGCCCGGGTGCTGGATGAACAGGAAACCTGGGGGAACAGGGAATCAGATTTGTTCAAATGAAAACAGTATTGAACACAACATTCCAATCACTACCACACAATATCTTAACTTCTCAACAAATACAGTCCTTATGTTATAGAACTGACGCTTACCCAAGCCAATGATGGCCTTCGTCTGCACTTCCTCATCCTCGTTCTTAGTGAAATACAGAAGCAGCTCCAAAACCTTGTCCTTTATGACAACCTGGGAACAACCGACAAAAAATTATTTAAAAAAAAAAATCATAATGAAACCCATGTGATCAGTACAAAAGTGCAAATCTCAGACCTTGTTATTTCCTTTGAACTCCTCTCGGTCAAAGTCAAAGTGCCTGCACAGAGCTCCTACAGTGAAGAGAGAACGCAGCAGCGCCGGCTTATTGGACACCAGCACCGTGCTGGTAGAGTCCTCCTGGTGCTGGGTCTTCAACTTGTTTAGTGCTCCTGAGGACATAAAGCACATTTAGTCATCCACACCAACAACATCCACCCCACTTTTTACACAGTTATCTAACACGACTATCAGCCATTCATATAAGCTTGGCTAGGATGTACAGGTCTTAAAAATCATGCTATCATATTTATTTTATGGACAGGACCGAAGGACTGCATAAGAGTTTCGCCTGAATTTAGGCTCAGAAACAAGAGCTGTCTTAAAAAGTAAAACTCTTACCATAGTACCGGTTAAAACAAGCCCAGACAAACTTATAGTTGTGAGTGACCTTGTTCACTATTGCCCCAAGACAGCTTACACAATGCTGCACAACCTGAAAGAGGAAAGCGAAAGAAAGGAAAAAAAAACATTTAGGGTCACTGGGAAACCAGGGTATTGATTTGGAAACAAAAATGTTTTGTATTTGTATTTCAGTCCTAAACTGAGAGGTTTTCCATTCCATGCTTTTCTTGAGTCAAAGAAAAGCATGGTACAGCTGGATCGTTTCGAGTTTAATTTCTGAAATGACTCTGCCCTCAATATTTACTGTGCACATCCACACCGAAGACGATTTCTCACCATGTGTAATAATTTGCTTCAATTTTGTGCTACCACATTTGAATGATAACGGCAGATATTAGCTAAGACATGAATTGCTCTGTATATCCAGTGAGAAAAAGCACAGAGAATTCAAAGCAAAAACAATATGCTAATGTATATATGGAAACCATTCTAAGGCTAATGGCTTCATTACGTAAAGCACTTTGGATTTAAAAAAAACAATCGCTGAAAACAGTTTTTCTGTGTGCATAAAATCCTGACACTTTACTGACCGTCATCCCGTATTTTATGATGAGCTTCATGAGGTCTTCCTCAATGGTGGTGAGAAAGGTCTCACTGGGATGGTCCATCAAAGGCACCACCAGCTCTAAGATTTTAGCTACATTGCAGATGACCATGAAATCATTCTGGTTCTGTGAACAGAAAAAAAGTAAAGAACAATCACTACAAGGAACTTGAGTTGAATTGTGCAGTTTTTCCAACAGACCACGAGAGGGCGCAGAAGGCTTAAATATACTAGGAGGAGGAGAGGAGTTGGACGCTCACGTTGCACTTGGTGGTCAGGTAGGGCTGCATGGTCATAGCGTGTTTCACCATCAGCTGTGCTCGGATCTTGCTGAACAGGTACAGTGTAGTGATGCAGGCCACCAAGCGATTTGAGTTCACCCCTTTACTCTCACAGTCTGCAGGGTAAGAGGAAGCATTTAAAAACTAGAAAACGCTTTGCACAAAAGGCTAAATTGTGTGTGTGTGTTTGAAACAGAGTGCAGTACCGGTCAGAGACTCCTCCTCGTATTTGAGGATGTGTTCTACTAGATTGTCGACGAGCTGGGCACAGGCTTTTCGGGTCGGCTTGTAGGATGCGTCTTCCTCAGTCTTGAGCAGCTGCAATGACATCGGTATATACACGACAGATTGAGAAAACAGCAAAAGGACAACCGACCGCTCTAATGTACATCATATCCCGTATGAAGGGCGGAAGACGGCACTCACGTTCTGAAGCAGCTGTTCGAACCAGTCGTAACCAGAATCCCTGCATGCAGACACCTGTCAAGAGAAATCCCCATACGTGTTAAAAAGGAAGACTTCATAATACGTTGTGACAAGGATGAATGAACTTTTTTTTCGACTTTCTTACATCAGTTCTGCCTCGACTTCAATCAATTGCAGAGAATGTAGGGCTTTTTATAATCGATTACATTTCGTGATAAATAAAGACCAGTGCAAGGCACAAACTCTGACAAACTTCGGCAAAACAAGTTTGTTTCCACAATGCAGAAGTACTACTATTAGCATACCATGCCATGTAAACTAATGCTGCACAAAACTGACCTGAATAACGTTTTGTAGAAAAAAGCTACAACAAAGCATTTCTATGTTAGACAAGTAGAGTTAAAACTAATACTACACTAATAACCAAAATGTTAGGCAATACCACAAATCTCAAATCCCACAGGAATCTGAGTGCTTGCTCATTTACAGAAAAACAAACAATCCAAAAAAGGCAAAATTGCGAGCGTTCCCTGCTATCACAGACTAAATTTCAGCTTACCACATCAGTGATATTGATGATCTTCCTGGTCATGGTTTCCTTATCGTGGTTTGGAGTCGGAGTGAACCACAACTTCTGGAATGTTTCATTTACCAGTTTCTGTACAAAAAAACAAAACAAAAAAACAACAACAACCAGATGTCAGAACATACATTACAATGCAGCCACAATCAAGCATTCATGATGTGTATGGAATAAAATAAGGACAAAAAAAAAAAAAATTGCATTACACGGTTAGAAAGCCATGATGTATACCTTAATGCCTTCTTCATCGTTGACCCTTCGGATCATCTTCACACACATCTCGGTGATCTTGTTGAAGGTGGGCTGCTCCAGGCAGATGTCTCGCAAGATCTTGATCACACGCTTTCTCACACTAATGCCCGTATCCTGCAAAGATCAACCCATGGGTGCGTGATTAGGTGAAATGTGCTGCATTTTCTACAGCCTGTAGGTGGCAACAGAGCGTCACAAAAGGAAATTTACCCAAGGTGAACTTTCATACTCTGAATGAACTTTAATGTGGGGAAAATAAATGTGTTTTCAATACAGCTGTATTATTGTTCAGTTATCCGGTTAAAGTCATTGGTAATGAATGCCCAAACAGAGGCTGCTTCTAATCCTGTTACAGTCCAGATTTACCTGACAGTTTAGCCTGTGTACAAGGTACATTTCAGGATTATAGGAAACTATTATGTGCTGTTATGAGCTCATTATCTTATCTATGACTTTTTTCCCCCCCAGAGTATTGAGATTTGTATTGAGTTGATTTTATTTAATTTTTTTACGCACCAGTATCCTCTCGATGAGCATGTCGTAGTACTGCTCAGTCAGCTGGGGCCGACTCAGTACGAATCGGCCGAGCAGCTCGACGGCGGCCTCCCGCACGCTGGTGGAGTTATCCATTAGCCGACCATGGACTCCACGCTGCATGTCCGACTGTGCGTGAATAACAGACACAAACATTAGACCGAACGCCATTTAATTTCAAACTCTCCTCAAAAATTATGCTTCTGTAGAATTTCTCATTACAAATCTGTTCCAAGTAACCAGGCACACGGTTTAAGCGTAATTTTTTTTTTTTGTGCTTCAGTTGTGAAAACACACTCACCCTGGCCAGAATGCTGGGATCCACAGCCACCACCTCTGACAGACACTTCATCGCTTTCGTTCTCACAGCAATAGCACTCTCTCCTAGCACTCTCAAAATCTGAGCAACACAAACAGCAGGAGGCTTTTTGTAACAAGAGACATTGCTGGCACAAAGAACACTGAAAATTAATAGGAATCATTTTTTAACCTATTTAAAAATCTTTTTTTTTTTTTTTTTTAAGCATTCCACTGTTTCCCTGAAGCCGTGTGAATGTAGGTAATGCTTTCTTACCTGGGTTAAATAAATATCAAAGCTCTGTGCAAACGGCCTCATAGAGGCCAAATATCGCACAACTAAACAGGCGTCTTCGTAGTCCACAGTGTCTGAGTTCATCCTAATAGAAGAAGAATAAGTAGAAAAAAAAAAGATTATACCAATATCAAATAAAACACATAAATGAGAACTCCCATTATATATGCACGTAAATAAAGTAAGGGAAAAAAATTCTACACAAGCTCACTTCAGTGTGCCGAACTGCGATGGAGTGGTCTTGATGATTGACCGCAGGAACTGCTTGCGCTTCTCAGCTCTCTGCATGATCTCTCCCGTGGTCTCTATGTCCTTGGCGTGGTGTGCTCCTTCTGCGGAGTCGTCTTCCTTCTGGTTCTGAGACTTCATGGCCTTCTCGGTCTCTGTAGTGGTGTCCCTGAACCACTGAGCGATGTAGAACTTCCTCGCAAACTGTCGGGTCAGAAAAAAAAAATACTGTTAAAAAGCACATCAAGAGAATCTACACAAGCGACCATTTTTGTTAAATGTCAAGAGATTCAAGAGAGGGGATTCGATCTAAAGCTAAATCAGAATAGTCTTCACCAAAAGAGAGGGATCGGTCTCAACGTTTTCATCCAGGTAATCCAACAGGGCTTTCTGAAGCTGCTGCGTCTCATCGTTGCCAGACGCCTGGAGAATTAACACACGATGATGATGATTAATAAGGAACCTCAAATTACGAGAGCAGGATATCAATTGTTAACGGGTGACAAATGAGACGTTACCTCTCTAAGGATGCGATCTATAGATCTCTGGTCCATTTTGCTAGTAACAGCGTCTTTGCGTAGGCGAGCAGCGACAGTTCCCAGGTAGTCCAAAGAGGCCACTCTGAGTGCCATCTCAGTCTGTTTGTTGCTAAACTGGTGAACCTGAGGACAAGAAAACAAGCTGGTGGTAAATACCAGGCAAGTGTTAACCAGTCAGTAAAAATAATGATTTTATACATATTTCCTTTTTTTCACGCCATGCCAGCTTCTATGGCTATATTCCTGGCGAGGATCATTTTCATTTTAGTCATTCAATATGAAAACTAATTTAAGATTCATTTTTTCCAGGAACTTTAAAACTAAATTTAGATTTACTTGTCTTTAAAAATGTCAAGAGAATAAAAAAAAAGTTCCTCCCAGAAATAGAAGAATTACCGTCAAGTAAAATATGTTTGATGGACAGAAGGAGCTGTTTTACATCATGAACACTGTGATTAATTTTTCTCACATTTTTCAACCTCGTTTCCACTTTTTAAAAAAATATATATTCATTCTGTAAAAACTGCCTGCGAAAATGATAACTGTTAAAAGTAAATAAAACTGAATTGAATTAATCATAGACTAAATATTTAGACTACAGGCTAAGTGAACATTCCAGTGTAGTTACCAGTTAACTAGACTGAGAAGTGGTAGCTAACCACATAGTAATTAATTTAACCAGTTAAGTGCAAACAAGCGTACTTTGTGAACTCAACGAAATATTATGAGATTTTGAAGTTTTTCCTCAGAATCACATGCAGAAGATTATTAGTGAAAAAAATTAGTGGAGTCTGTTTATTTTTTTTATTTCTTCTCAAGACAATAATGTGCCATATTCGTTTACTCATTACTCTACTCAACTTATACGGTTTAAACATTTCTCCCCAATAAAACTTTTAGATTTCTCTCTAGAGGAGTCGGGATTTGTTCTTCTTCTGGTCGTCTGCAGATCTGCTTGTCCTCGATGCCCTGTATAGTGACTTCTTCACCCTGAAAAAAAGAAAAATCGCACTTACCAGTAACCGACCCAGGAGACTGAGCAGCAGTTCGGCAGCGGGCCACTCTGGTTTATTAACTGTTGAGAGAAGGTCCTGCACAAAGTTTTCGAACAAAGGCCGATAGTCCTCCTCTCCCTGTTTGCTGCCGCATCTGGAAAAAAGAAAGCAGGGTTGAGATTAAGCAGGTCAGCTGCGCTAGAGCTTTGCTGCAAAAACAAAGGCCAAGTGTCTGAGCGCTTACTTTTTGAGGAAAACGGAGAGGAAGTTCTGTGCTGTCCTCATCGCGGTTTCATACGAGTTTGTGATGAGGACATCCTGGTCCACCTGGAAATAACGGCGCCAAATTAATCTCTTAGCATTTGCGTGCTTATTATTAATTTACCTGGACTTTAATTAGTCGTCTGCCCTCTCTTACTTTTTTCTCATACTCTTCATCAGTGTTATCCTTCTCAGTGGGAAGATGCACCACACATTGTATGAGCTGCAGCACCAGAGCCGTCACCATCTGGATGTACATGGGTTCCCCGTCAACATCGCTGCTGTTTAACCTGATAAGCAGAGATGGCCAAACATTTTAATTATCAAATGTCAGCCTTAATACGGTACCTCAAGGAAAGGAAATATCAGCCAACCTAAAGTTCCTCAAGCTTCTCTTGCTGGTGGGGAGCCTGGCGAGAGAGGTGAAGATCTCCTCAAGGATCAGCTGCCTGTGTTTCTCGTAACGGGAGAAGACCTGAGGGGGAAAGACACAATCGTTCATGTTTAACCGTATGACTCTATCCCACAAGGGCTTCTCAGTAATGAGCTTAAAAGGTGATGAAAACTTACAGCAGTGACCAGCTTAATGGCACACAGCTGAAGCTCGCTGACGTTCTCCACAAAGAATGGTGTGATCCCCATTGAAGATACCTGTGAGAGACAGAATCAAGGTTAGCACATGGGCGTCCTTTAAGAAAAAAAAAAAAAAAGAGAGAGAAAAAATGCAGGCGCACTGATGATGCAGATAATCACCTGTAGAATTGTAGTGTCTGTTAGTAGCTGGATCTCCAGCAGCTCCGAGATGTTACTGACAATGTCACACACTTTGTTGTAGAGCATGACGATAACCCTTTGCTTGTGTGTGGAACACTTGGCCCGTTTGGCTTTTGAGCTCAACATGCCACCTGACAAAAACAAGCGAACAAACATCAACTTTACTGTTGAGAAGCAGCATGATGTTTGTGAGAAGGCAGTAATGTTTTATGGCTAGATTGCAGAGTTAGGCCACTAGAGGGCAATGTTGCCTTAAAATTTCCAGATGAAAGTTGTTATTGATAAAAAAAAAAAAGAAGTTTTAACAAGTCATTGTTGTCATTTGCACTCTGTCACTGGTGGCCTGTAGCAGGAGCTCCCATTGCTGTGTGTGTGTGTGTGTGTGTGTGTGTGTGTGTGTGTGTGTGTGTGTGTGGTCTGAGGAATTCACTGGAACCAATTGTTCGGATTTGCTGCTTTACCGAATAATTGCTAAATTGCATAAATCTGAGAAAATGGAAAATTTAAAGCACCACTGTGTTACATGCTGCTGTTTCTAGAAATCCTAGATAAGTCATGCACTCGCACTGAAAATGAACAGTCACCTGTTGCTTGTTTAGAACGAAACACAGAGTAAAAGATGCAACATGTTACACTTGAGTCAGTACTCCTGAACTTTCTAAAGAAGAAGATCTCGACACTGACCTCCGTGTGGGTCCACTCTATAGACGGGGTCATACTGAGGATAGAGGGTGTTCTGCAGATGGAACTTGGTGAACTGCAGCACCCTCTCGATCACATCTTCGATATAGACGGCCTTGGGCATGCGCAGCGAGGTCATGATGTTCAAAGCCGTCAGACAAGAGTCGGCCGATTTGGTCACACGCTCCATAATGAGGTCACGCCACAAGCGCTCTTCGTCCTCTGCCTCGTTGTCCTACGATATGAATAGGAAAGACGCTCTGTTATTACCCATGCAGAGATGCAGCGTGTGTGTGCAGAGTTACAAGTGGGAGTGTGAAAACTACACTCACGTGGTTCATGTGCGTGGAAAGCTTGGCGCCGTCCTGTATGTTTTTCTCCAATATGCCCAGCACTTTTACTAGCTTGTCGGATGGAATCTGTAAAGCGCAAGAGACTGGACTCGTAAGTGACATTTGGCAAAATAAAGAAACGGGAAGAAACTGAATTCATTGTGAATGCTGTTTAAAATGGGTTACATACTCAGCACTGGGACAAAGGGAAAAATGGACAAAGAGACAAGAGTCAACATTTGTGAGATGACTGGAGCATACCCTGTATGTGATGCCCATGGCTTTGATCTTGGCCGATTCACTACCCAGCTCCGATAGCTGATGTTTCCCAAGAAGCAGCTCCTGAGGGATCTCGTCATCATCTCCAGCTGAGAAAAGAAAATGCAAAATTTCTGGTTTAAAAAAACAAACAAACAACTGTAAACTATTTACAATAAAATAGCGGAGCCAACGAATATTACATACTTAACGACGTTAGGTCCACATCCTCCAAGTTTTCCAAAATGTTGTCCACACTCGCCAGGAATCTCTTGAATGTCGAAGAGTCCATCATTTCTATTTGGGGGAGGGAAAGAAAGAATTTTTACTCACACCTCACATCAACAGTGGAATGCGTACCAAGACTTAAAGTCTTCAAGAGTTTAAAACCCAAACGTACCTTCTGGAGTTAGCTTCGGCTCGTAGGCTTTCCTCTTTTTCTGCTTCTCCTTCATCTTCATCTTTTTGAACACTGATAAGAAAAGAAGGTTTCTTAGAGAATGCTGAATCATGATGAAAACCTGTAAGTGTGTGTATGTTAGAAACTTACCGTCAGTCATGCTGGGAGGCGGCGTCTCGTTCCCGGAGTCGTCTGGACTGTGGTCACGATATCGGCTGCCTGAACCTCTGCGGCCCTCGCTGTAGCCTCCGCTACGCCTGCGCTCTCCAGAGATCTTTTTGTCCTCGTGCTCCCAAGCCCGGTCTCGGTCCCGGTCGCGGTCCTTCTTCGATCGCTTTGGGGCTGCTGTGAGTCAAAAAAGTAACTTTCAAATCACACTACTGAAATCGGAAAACCTATTTTTCCTCTTTGTATGGGGGGGGAAAGGTTAAAAAAAAAAAAAAAAAAACAGTTTTGACACTGCATGGTTGGTGAAAGAATTTGGATATGATTATTACTCACACTCTGATTCAGTGTCTTCATCTGAGCTGACCTCGGCATACTTGGGCTTCTCGTTTGCTGTACTGCGCTTGCGTTTGTTCATCTTTACCCTCTCACACAGAGGCATGGTGGACTCGATTTCTGCAAGCAGATGAGGAGGAAGCTCCTTGAACACCGACTCATCAATGCCCCCTTCAAACAGGTTAATAAAGACGGTTACTTCTTTATTTAAGTCGGTCATCGCTCTCCAAACAAGTCTTGCTTATGCAACACCTCATTAAGTCAATGAATCTTGTTCATATTTACTAAATGACAGAGCTTCCAGGTGTGTGTGTGTGTGTTTTTTTCCAACTAAAGTAGTATTCAACTAAAATATCAGGAATGATTGTCATGATTGTCTTACCTTTCGAGGACTTCCCAAATGAAGGTCTGTTCTTGCCGGATTTTGAGCTGGTCCCATGCCTCTCCTTGATGATTTTCTGCACCTCATCAAGAGACAGCTTCTGAAGCACCACCACAGGTTTGGACCGTTTGCTGATATCCTCCACCAGCCCAAGCCTTTCTAGCTTCACCCTTGGCTGGCTCCAATTCTCCCCAGGTCGCCTGGGCTCCGCGTTCCCATCCTTGTCGCGTTTTAGCTTGGGAATGACAAAGTTCTTCAGTGCGCCAGACTTGCCACCTAGAAGAAAATCAGGAAACTCTCCAGCTCTGCTGTCAGGGGGAGGTAGCTTCGAGCCATCAGAACTTTTCCTGGTACCGTCAGAGCTCCGCCTCTCCTCTTTGCTGTTGGGAGATTTGAGGTCAGTGCGGGGTCGACCTGAGTCCAGCCCACTTCGGCTTTCCTGTTTCACGCGGGGACTGTCGGGCCGAGAGCGGTGCTCAGGCGATCGTCTGTCCCGGTGTTCTCTGGATTCGGACCTATGTTTACGCTCGCGATCTCTGTCCTTGTCTCTGTCTTTATCGCGCTCCTTGTCCCTTTCCCTGTCTCTGTCTCGACCAGGGCGGTCCTGCTCCGACCTGCTGGAAGATTTTGGTGTTTCCGGCCTTCGGATTTTGGAGCCGTCACTGCTGCGTTCCCTATCCCGCTCTCTATCTTTGTGTTTTTCCTCTCTGTGGCCGTCCCGGGAAAGCTCTGGGCGGCCATCTTTTCGGGGAGTCTCAGGACGGATTTTGTCGGGCTTGCCGTCATGCCTGTGCTTCGCCACATCCGGCCGCTTGTCAGAGCCCTGCACCTTCCCTGAGGAGTCACGTCGGCTTTCCTGCTTGTGTTTCGGCGTCTCTGGACGACCATCTGAAGCCATTTTCTGCTGCTTTATGACCTCGGGCCGTCCGTCTGCCGCCCTCTGTAACTCCTCGTCTGTTTTCGACTTGAGTCGCAATACTCCAGCCGAGTCAGAACCATCCTCGGCCCAGCGCTGGGCCTCCTGGGCGGGAACAGGGCATTCGAGCTGCCCCTCTGCTCTTCCTGCCTGCTGCAGGTCTATGCTGACCATAAGTGCTGGACGGTTAGCCCCGTTGCTGGCAGCACTAGCCTCCTGAGGCGTTGGTTTGTTCCCCGCACTGCCGCCACCTCCTACGCCAGGGCCTCCGGCAGTACCGGCAGTACCGGCAGCGCCGGGCTCCTGAGGATACGAGTCTTGTTTCCGCTTCTTCAGGGGTTTGTCTAAAGGAAGCAAACAAACATTATAACAGAATTTAAACTTGAATGAAGGAACTGGCTTCCTGGTTTCAGTTCACATTTATAAATAAAAACCAGATCTTAAAAAAAAAAATAAATAAAAATCAGGAAAACTACCTTTATCCTGAACCTCCTTTGAGCAGCGCTCTCGTTCGATCGCGGATTCACGTTCTATCCTTTCGATCTCAGCCAGGGCGTCCAATTCGGCCTCATCATAGGGCGTCCCACTAACTGCTCCAGGCTGTTTTGCGGCGATTGCCCCCGTGTTCTGCAGCACCGGAACCTGCTGGTGTCCCGACTGTTCCTGAAAGCTGTTGCAGGGCAGATCGTTCTCTGCGTCTGAGCCGTGCTCCGCACCGCCGGGCATAAGATCGCCGGGCTGCTCGGTCTCTGCCGATTTGACCCGCGATAGCTTCAGCGTCAGCTTGGTGGAGTCTTTGGAGGGCGAACTAACGATGTCGTACATGGCGCCTTTTTCGCCCTCTTCCTTTATCATTTTCTTTTGCTTTTTCTTCCGCTCAGGCGAGTCCATGAGGAGGTCGGGAGCTGCGTCTCGTGGTGAGGTGTAAGGAGGAGGAGACTGGAGGATCAGAGGTGGCCGCGATCCAACTGGAAACAAAAGCATCATAAGATAATGGCACTCAAACAAGGAATACTTCAGCAAATTAGTTAGAACAAGTTTTTAGGGTTAACCGGTTTCCTCCTGCCAACATGTAGTCATCTTTCAACACTAGATTTAAATGGCAGATCGGATTGTTTTGCAAATCCATTTTTTTCTGCAGTCTGAACAACAGAAGAACATTACACAATCGTTTCACACCTGATTAAAAAAATGATTTGAGCGCATAAATTCCAAGTGGTCATGTGGTGTTGTTTTTTTGTTTTTTTTTACTCCAGCTTTAAGTTCACCTTGCCAGACATACCTGGTGCTGTTACCATGACATCCAAGCTGGATGAGCAAGTCAACAGTCTAAACAGCCGAATGAGATTTGGTTATTTGTAATTTGCAAAGCAGAGGTTAAAAAAAGGTTGTGTAGTTTTAACGCTACATTAAAATGGATTTTCAAACATGATAGTGGTCAAAACCAACCAAAATAAAAACGCTAAAGAATAAAATCTATAGAATACACTATAAATTAAGGATACACAATAAATACATGGTAGAAACAGAGCAGCAATATTCAGAAACAAAACAGCAATATTCTTTGCAAGTGGTTTAACCTATACCTTTTGGCGTCCCTTCACTTCCAGCAGGAGAGCACACGGATTGGGGCGATCGGAGGGGGAAGGAGGCGTTTCTCATCGAAGGATCGCTCTCCTAGAATATCCATATAAACCAGTTAAAAGCTCAACTCGATGTGTACTGAATTTTTATGACTTAACAAGCAGCAAAAACATGTTTTAAATTTGTTTTTGAGGTTAATAAAACTGATGGCCTGGGGTATATGTTTTTTAGGTAAAAAAAAAATAATAAATAAAAAGACAAAAACTTAACACATCTCAACACATGACTTGTTACAAAACGCTAGCCTTCAAGGATGTGAGATGTGAATCTATTAAAGGGTAAAATTTAAAATGTTCCTCAGTTTTCAATCAGTCCAAATAACAGAAACCGTTCCCTTCCAGAAATAAGGAGTCATACTCTTTAATTCACTCATAACTCATTGAACACGAAGCTTTGTTGATGTACTCTCACACACACAGCTTAGAGACAGACAGAAACGCTGCTACCACAAGCATAAACGTGTCAAGGTTTAATAACATTTAGGAAAAGGCCCCTGGGAACTCAAAAATGACAAATAGGCATTTCTGTTTTCTACCGAAAGGTAAGTCTTGATGATACGATGATAGAAAAAAAAGAGGCCCTTAGGAATTGTATACGGCAATATGGTGCATCTGCTCACCTCATTTCCCAGTCTGTGGACTATGTTCATGTACTCTTCGTTGGAGCAATGCCGTGCGTTGTGATTAGCCGAGTTACTTGACATTTGCCCGGGGACTTTGTTGTCGTGGATGTTTCTCATACCAGGCACCATGGGACTAGCCACAGAGACTGAAAGAAATATTTTTTTTTTTACTGATATTTTTGGCAAACTGGTGGCAATTCTGCAACCGAATCACCGTTTGAGAGATGAAGGAAAAAGTTAATCTTGCAGCAGGATGCCGGATCTTTTTGTCGTGGAATGTGAACTCACCTTGGAGCTGTTGATGCTGAGAGTAGGGTGGAGGATGAGTGTACTGCATGAAACCGGCAGGGCTCTGAGGGGCATACGGACTGGGCACAGGGCTGTTTTGCTGGGGTATGAATCGGGCACCGGAGCCCGTCTGAGGTTGAACAAAGCGACTACAGATACACACACACACAAAAAAAATTGTCAGCATTCACTGGGACAGGGATTCTGGAACCGCACAGGAATTTGATCCGCAACCAGCTCACTCCTTAGATTAGCAATGCATGATGAAATGATGAAAAAATACAATTTTAATAAAAAAATGTTATACTCATTGTATCACTATCAACTGTTAGTTTGGAGATTAAGCATTATAGTATATGCATATAGTTTCTCAGTTTGACACTGTTGTCGTGGCAACGTTAACAGCTGGCGAGCACATGGTATTTAATGTCAAGAGTTCTCAAGCATCAGCTAACTGGCATCCATTCAAAATTAGCGAGTTAGCTAACTGCTAACAAGTTTCTGCATTCTGTGCGACTTCGGCGTCTTCTGCATCCCCTGTGCGGTGAGGATACGCAAAGACAAGGTCAGCATCGCTGCCTAGCGATCGCACCTTTCTCGTGCCAAGGTGCAGGCAGCTAACTCGATGCAGACGGTGTCGTTTCTCCAACTAGGCTGCTGTGTATTTTGACCGTCTTTGCGGCCGTTTATGTGTCGCGTCTTTCGCATGCTTAATGAGCTGCTTGTGCGTTTTCCACGTGCATCCAAGCCACAGCAAGATGAAAAATCTGAACTTATCAGAAAGTCGCAACTGATCGGCTTTACTCTGTGTCCTCCTGGGTCAAGCCAGGGAAATTCTCTGTGTGCCTGAAGGATGATTGGGAACACCACGGAAGAGCATTCTTTGGAAAAAAAAAAAAAGAGGAGAAAGCGGCACGGGTGGTGTTTTTCCACATCGCATAGACATTGCATGTGAACGGCCCCTTAAGGCATTAAAGCATAAAAAATGTGAAAAATAAATAAAAACACTGCTTATTCTGATTTTGCTTGTCGTTTTTCCCCCCTAAAACACATGCAAACTTTTAAAATGTTCAAAGTCGGGGCTGTTTAGGTTGACAAGCAACAATTTGCAGGAAAACATTGCCATTTCTTTTGCACTAACTTGGAACGTATTTTGAATCTTTGACACTTATGTAAGTCGCTTTAAAGTTAAGAGTTGCTTTGTATTAACAATCTGATTGCACTCAAACAGTGCCATTTTACCCACCAGGGTTGAATGTATTTTGTCTCAGACTGCATTAAACATGAATGTACATCGCTCAAAAGTCAAAAGAAAGTTAAAAATAAAAAAAATCTGGAGTAATTCTGGAGCTTTGACCTTAAATATAAATCGGATCAGGTCTTTGAATAATGTTTGAAAATCCCTGCACTAAATGTTTGCAAGAAAACACATCTTATGACATTAGTAAGAAAAACGAAAGAAAAAGAAAAAAACCTTGCAGAATACCTAGGAGGGCTGGGAGTAACAGGGGTTTGCTGGTAGTTTGTGGACGCCGGGCTGCCATGCATGGAATTTTGAGGCATCTTGTATGGCGGCATCATTGGCTGTTGCATTATACCTTCAATTACAAAACAATTTCAATCAATCAACAATAATGTAAAACAAGTCTAATTTAACCACTGGGTTAGTTTTACCAGCAAGATTAGTAAACATAGCCTTAATTATATGCAAGAAATAAAAAGGGCAAGGATCATTAGTCGGTCTAACTTTAGGATGCAGTGAAACGTCGATCTCGTCATTCAGTCAATCGCGTGGTAGAAACGCCACCGGTTACAAAACACAGTTTAACAACATGACAGACAGACAAGTTTAGGGGGTTTTAGGACAAGGACATGAAATATGTTAGAATGTACATTAGAGTACAATTCGCACATTGCTTATTGATTCATTGTTGAAGACAACAAGGGAACACAAGGAGCACAGCGTTGGGCGCGCCACGCCACGTGAATTGCACCTGGACATTAGTAGGTCTGGTGATCAGCCTTTCGATTATCATTAATCCTCGTTCTCCCTTTCGTCAGCGGATCAGAGTAGAATGGGGTTAATAGCATGATAGCATGCCAAACTTCCGTAGCATACTTAAAAATTAAATGCAGTCAAGCTTAGATGTGTTCAGCGTCCTAAGGATTGCACAGAACCTAATTGTATGTCAAAGAATCTTGCAATCTCCACGTTAGCACCGTGCATGGCTCATCCAACCAACCACCAAGTTTTTAAATGACCTACGACTTTCTTGGCTGGTTTCTGACACAGTTTAATAAGAAATGGACGTCTTGGACAGAAAACTTCATCCTCACAAGATCTTACTCTGCACAAGAAAGCACGGTCCAGAGTATGATGACAGAAGTAGAATTACAAGACCGACTTAAACTGATCATCAAAACCACTTCTAGATGTACGTCATTAAGCTGTTTATGTACAAAACTGTACTGCTCAGCCAAAATACATCTTTTGAGGTGAGCCATGCGTGAAGTATATTTAAAAATCGGTCAGCTGTGACCACATGACTATTAATAGTTATTATAGCTGCAGAAAAAAAAGCCCACGTTTTCAGACTTCTGATCCGACAGTCCCGTCAGAATAAAGGAAGATATAAATAACATAACATAAATAAAAGGCTCGGCTGCGGGAGGCAGCCGGAGCGCACCGGGCCTCGCACTGTGCTCCATTGGGTTCAGAGTCAAGGGCAATGTCTCCATGTCTTCTCCTTACCGCCCTGAACCCCATATCGGGTGGGCATACTTTTCTCCCTGAAGATGTTGGGGTTCCTGGACAGCACCGTCTGCAGCAGCACCGGCATGTCGCCCTCCGGGTCATCGCTGCCCAGGTTGTCCTTCAGCTCTCTGTCATGAAGATCGATATTTGTGTGAGTGGAGCAGGTCATTAGGTCACACAATAGAAAAGTAATTAGTTTGTTTATTTATTTATTTAAAAAAAAAAAAAAAAAAGTAAACCAGGGTTATCAAACTTATTTTAAGAATTGTTAAATTCCCTTAACTTGGATTAATATCAATAACTGCTCTTAAATTTGATAAAAGAATGTTTGACAAAAGATGTTTTTTGTGACTGCAGAATTATTTTCTCTTGGTTCACTGATGAAAATGTTTACGGCGTCTGATGCTCTTACCCATTTTAAAAAATATTTTAGTTCATTTACAGCCTACAGAATGATTTTCATTCACAATATGACAAATAAGAACCAGTTCCATGCCTACAGGCTATATATTTTTGACAAGCTTAGCATAGATTAGCACTTTAAATTATTATTATTTTTAAACATTTAAAAAGGTTGAAGGCTGGCAATTCTTGTAGCAATTGTTTAAATAATGTAGCAATATTTCTTTTCATAGACTGAAGTTATAATTGTATATTGTAACAAATTGGATACATTTGAAAGAGAGAGAGAGAAAAAAAAGGACAAAAAAAATCTTGCCAGCAACCGAGTCAATTTCATGAAACGAGGCTGTCTAATCAATAGCCCCAGAAGGTTTGGGGTAATTCGTGTTTACTTTATTCAAGATGAGGCGGAAGCATTGCGATATTTTTTTTACGTTAGAATCAATCCAAAAAGCAGATGCACACACAAACATAGTACAATCATAGTAATTTGAGACAGCAGAGATACGTACATGTGCTCGGTGGAGACCTGGTTAAGGCTGTGGACCAGCTGGGAGACAAGGTTGTCGTCCCGTCGGGCCAAGAGACAGTTGACCTCCTCGGCGATCCTCCCATTGTACAGCAGGCTCTTAGTGGTGGTGGCAGGGAGAGGGGAAGGTAAGGGCAGCTGGTTTAACACTGCAGGGAAAAAAAACACAAGAGAAACTTTCCTCAGCTTGGATTTTTAAAGTACCTGATTTCATTTCAGAAAATAAGAGCTTTTTCTTTCTTTAAGAAGTTGATCTGTACTTAAAATTGTGACGCTGTTATTTAAAAATTTATATCTGAAGCATATTGGCGGTTTGCCCTAGTTAAGTAGCTGTTATTAAAAAAAAGTGACAGTAAGCTGGAACCGTGGCCAAGCAGGTGGCCGAAAAGCAAGCTGGCACCAAATAAATAAACTGAAATGCTTTTGTTTTGCCGCCAATATGAGGTGAAAAACAAGACTCAGGAAAGACGGCTGTGCTGGAAGGACAAGCATCTGCAGTTTGGAGTGATATTAGTTCACTCGGTTCGCACAGATGAGTTGAAATATGTGAAGGATGCTATCTTATGCTATCAGTCAGCGGCATTTTGAAAAGGAGCAGACACACAGAAGTGCTGCGTTTCTGCAGGACCTCATCGGTTTTATTCCACTGACAGTTCTAACAGACCAAGCGGCCGGGTGCACGGCCTATGGTTTTTATTTTATTTATTTTTTTTTGTTTTTTTTGTTTTTTTTAAGTCTAACATGTTCAGTTAGCAGAATATTTCAAAAACTTGCCAGTGTTACCGTTATTTATTAAATATTTTTAGACAGACGTATTTGTTTGATTTTGTGCAAGAAATACAAGTGAAGTTCTAAAAAAAAAAAAAAAAAAAAAAAAACATCTAGAGCAAATAATTTCCTGAATAAAGAATAAGAGCGGGGCAACAATGATAGCATAATTTGTTCATTCATCTTCTGTAACCATTTTATTAGGGTTTCACTGTCGATCTGGAGTCTGCAACGAGAAAACACCCTGGACGCACACCAACACGCGCGCACACACACTCATTCATGATGATGAGCCAATACACGTATCAAGTTTTTAGAAATGGGAGGAAACCCAACAGGACACCCAGATAGATATGGAGAGATGTGAAACATTTGAAACTCCACACAGACAGTAATCCGAGCTCAAGACTGTACCGGGGAGCTAAGAGGCAATAACGCTAGCCAGACTGCCACAAGAAGAAGGAAAAGAAGAAGAAGAACGATGGTGTCATTCAAACTTATAACTGCTGTAAATGCTTAGTGTGGAGAAAGCAGAAAACAATTATCGCACTTATACTTTATTAAATCGACAGCCTACAAGTTCACTCGGTCATACCTTTAGCCGGAAAAAAGGTATGGTGTAAGGGACCTTGAGATTCAAGTTTTGAATATTATAGAGGATCTTTTTTTCTGTCCTACTTTAATTTAAGAAGTGTAATTTCATATATTCTATATATATCTGTCTATATATATCTATAATATATATCACATAAAATTTAATATTTCAAGCCTTTTTTTATTAGTTTTAACAATAATAATCATAATAGTCATAATCCGTGATTATGGCTTACAAAAATCAAAAATACGGTATCTGAAAATAAAATAGACAGAAATTAACTTAAACTGAAAAGTATGTACATGCACTCGATGCTTGGTCGGTATGAATTATGTCATCAGTGCGTCATGGCATGGAAGCGATCGACCTGTGGCATTGCTGAGGTGGAACTGAAAACCAGGTTGCTTAGATAGCAGCCTTCAGATCATCTGTATTGTCGGGTTGGGTTGTTTCTCATCTTCATCTTGACAAGATTCTTGAATTATGGGGTTCAGGTCAGGCACATTTTCAGGTGTTAAGTGATGCTGGAAAAGGAAACTGGCATCTTCATAAAGCTTGTCAGCCTTTATTAACACAGGGGTCCAATAACCAAAGAGGTCACCCCAGACCATCACAGACTGTGGAAACATCACTTTGATTTTGTGCCTCTTCACTCTTACTTAGACCTTGACTTCCAAATGAAATGCCAAATTTATTTTAATATGAAAAGAAGATTTTGGATCACCGAGCAATCATCCTGTTCTTTTTTTTTTTTTTAAGTAATACTCTTGACGTTGTCTCTGGTTCAGGAGTGGTTGGATCCTATGAATGTAACAGTTGTAAGCCATCTGTGCGTGTTGGCTCTTGATGCACTGACTCCAGCCTCACTCCACTCCTTATAAAGCTCACCCATGTTTTTGAATCCTTCACTGATCCTTGTCGCATGTGCACCTTTTCCCATTGGACCTTCCAGTCAACATTTTACCCCATTCAGACATGACCTTATGGCTTAGGTTGATGATTGTCTTTAGAACAATTGTCAAGTCAGCAGTGATTATGTGATGTGTAACTGAACTTGACTGAGGGATATATCATTCATACAGTTTTACTTTATGAATTAAATGATCAAAAATAAATAAATAAATGGACAATATTTACATACATGGGTTAATTCAGGTGTTATGGACAGGACATTTGGACTCACAGATAAAGAGTCTGAAAGTGTGAACAGTAAAATAACTTGTATAACCTCTTCCACTAAAAAAAAAAAAAATCAAATATACAGCTTTTTATCAGCATTACTGAAGGGTCATTAAACTGAATTCTAAAGACAGCTGTGGAAAGCATCCTCTTGTATCATGAATGAGACAAATGAAAAATGTGTAGATCTGGGAAAGGATTTTTAAATAAATTATTTAGGATAAACTAAAGATGTGACGCGTTTTAATCGGTCCTCTATAAACTATATAAAGAGCATCCTAAGACTGAATTTTAACATGAAACATCTGAAAGAATAAAGAAAAAGTATATGAATGAAAAATATAAATAAATAAAATATATGAAAATTAGTTAACTATTAAATAAGCCCTTATTGCCAACACTTTTTTTCTAATTGTTTTCTTTCCTTTATTTGTAGTTTTTGTGCATTTGATTTTTGCACTCAGCATAAGACATTAACTTTTCATTTACAAATAAAAGTGTAGTCATTATAAGAAGGTTACTATTTTTAGTGCATCACAGTTATTGATGGAAAGATCGATTACAGTCGCTGATCTGTTGATTTCATGCACATTTCAAGTGGCCGATTATGAGAAATGGCAATCGATTTTATTTATTTTTTAAAAATCCTAAAACACGTCAGGTTGTATTTTTTTTCCGTGCACCCGAAGAGTAACGAAAACGTGCATAAACTCTGAGGACCGTGCATGACAATAACTGTGCATAACTGTGCATACTCAGTGCAGTGTATAGATAAATGGAACTAGCCCTATGGCTAACTGGAAACTGGATATATAGCCGTATAGCTAACAATGAAAGAGTTCTTGTACTTAATACATGGTAATTTTGAATGATATTTTAAAAATTCATAGTTAATCAAGTTTCATATGAGTCTCAGTTAAATTTTGTAATGCATTTTTGCACAGAATGGAATTTGGCATCAATTAAATACATTGTAGTCACGTTCTGGATGACAAACTTCACAATCAATGTACAGAGCAGG
This sequence comes from Clarias magur, assembly GCA_013621035.1. NCBI lineage: Eukaryota > Metazoa > Chordata > Actinopteri > Siluriformes > Clariidae > Clarias > Clarias magur. The sequence continues at coordinate 441,956 of QNUK01000405.1, read as the reverse complement.
AACAATAACAACCAAGAGCTACGGTACTTACATGCACCTCGCTTTTGATTAGTTTTTGATTGACAGGCTGAAAAATCACAAACAATCCCTTTAAGAGTACTGTGCAGTTAAACTGATTATTATTTAATCGTTGACTGGTTTATTTAAAACGATGATCAATTATGGAATGGTTATCACCATATGTACTAGGGATGGGAATCACCATGGACCTCCCGATATAATATTACGATACTTCGGTGGTTATTTGATTTGTATTGCAATATTCGATTCGATATTACACTCTTTTTTTCTAAACAACCTAAAGGATAATTTGATCCTACCACACAGGATGCTGTGTTAACAGTTTAAAGCACCACCTGCAGGATTATAGAAGACCTGCAAACATTTTATCACCTCAAATGCACACGTATATAAATATTTTTTACTGATTTTGTAGTCAGTGTGGCGATACATGAATTGCGCCACGCACACAAATAAAAAAAAAAAAATCACAATATATCACCGAATCGATTTCCCAGAAATACATCAGAACTTCAGATAATCATGAAACAAACTGACTGTTAGCAAAGATATATTAGTAACTACACGTTTATTACTATTCGCTTGCTGAACATGTAAAGGTGTCTCAAAATCTTTTTCACCTAAACAATTAAAACCCCATCCTTATCGGCACAAGAGGCCAACCTGTTATAACAGCGCTGAGAAAATGCACCGCTACTGGTGTACATCTCCTGACCCTGAACCCCACCTCAGAATTTCACTAATGATCCTTCATAAACTTGTGCCATAACGTAATGCAGCATAAAGACGGACTTTAATTCTCAGCTTTAAGCCCCAAGATTGTTTTGTAACACTGTGGTGTTAATGATATAAACAGGCTCTTTATCAACCACTAAATAACTTGTGTTAATGGCAGTTCGATCCCGTGGGTCATAGGCAAATTAATTAACATTGACAAGATATGACAGGCATAATAGATAATTTAAAGGTTTTTCCCTAACACACTATGTGCCAAGACACATACATAGTGATGCTTTTGGAGGGAGTAATATTTAAAGAAAATAAGAAAATATTGTATTCACCAAAAAAAAAAAAAAAGCTGGGGAAATCTGTAAAAAAAAATCTAATCAGTTGCAGATTTGTTAAACTGCTTTTACAGAAAAAAAATAAAGATCACATGACCTAAAAAAAAAAGTGACTTAATAAACTAAGCAAACAAAGAGGAAATATTGGGAGGTAAAAAATAATTAAATAAATAGACACAACCACACAATTTTCTGTGCATTTAGAGTTTAACATCCGATTAACCACCTCAGATCCGTTGCTAATTATTCTCCCATTAACACCTCAAGGTGTGTGATACGTTGTTCGTACCAAGTCTACAACTGCTTTGTGTCTCATGACAGTACAGTAGTGAGTTACTAAAACTGAAACGGTCTGTGTTTTATGAAAAAGAAAAGGAGTGAGAAAGAGAGAGAGAGAGAGAGAGAGAGAATGAAGCAATCTTGTCGTTTGTGCCAGGAAGTCGGCGCTGTCTCTGCACCGCTGAAGCCAACTACATTCCCTGAGGAATCCCCTGGCATGGACGGCAGGAGGGCACACCTCCACATTTACTGCCAGTGTGGATTTTACCAGCGTGAGTGTACGAGACAAAATGAAACTAAAACAGATTTAAATATTGTCGCACGTGATTAGAACCAAGCTCTCAAGGCTCTGACTTACACCGACAAAATGACCAGAAGGGTCTTATGTATGATTTCTAAAATATATTCGCAATCCATAAGGCTCTCTTGGATCTGTGCGATGACAAGCAGGAGTAAAAAAAAGTTTTACTATATTCTAGTTCATGTTGGTTTGTGTGTGTGTGCGCGTGTGTGTGCGCGCGTGTCACTTACAGTCGGTGAGGCTAGCAATCCCAGCAAGAGTGGTAATGGGAACATGAGGCATATCCCCATTCATGCTGAAGATGGGGGTGGGGGGTCGTGTCGTTGTGCAGGATGCTCAGTGTCGCTGCTCTCCGACCAGCCTTCACATCTCCCTTCTGTGGGTGAAAGACAAAGAGAACCAGCATGAGCAAAGATAACAAGCGTAACCCAGTCGATTAAGGACGAGCTCGCTAAGCTCGTATGTTGCAACTTCGCACAATAATTACTATTAAATTATCTCCCGCTTTCAGAAAGTGTCACAACACAACAGCAGCAAAAACGAGGGGGGCTTGAAACCTGATCAGTCATTGCATTCACTGGTTTTGAAAGTACCTTTCACTGCGTCTTTCATCTTATTACAGTTTGAATAACTAACTAACTAACTAACTAAAAATTCAAACCATTGTACAGAGAAATTATGTACCATTGTGTTTAGGGCTGAAACGATTCCTCGAATAACGAGTAATTCGATTACAAAAAATGATCGAGGCAAAATCTTCTGCCTCGAAACTTCTTTTAATTAATTTTAAAAGCTTGCGTTATGTTTCTGCGCTAGTATTTGTTTGGCGTGACACAGCGCGCTTCCAGATGCAAGATGCCAGTAAACACCATCGAAGAAGAAGCGCTTACGTCACCCACAAAGCGGAAGGAGAGGCAAACAGTTAGCTGTGTATTGATTTGAGGGAGCGTTCTGTTGCGGGCTGCAAAATGGAAGGGAGCGATACAAATATATTTTAATGTGTGCCTTAGTTTTTTTGGTACAGAATGTCATTTGAAATATTTTTTTTAGGTTTTGCATCTGAGAAAAGGCTTTAAAATAAGAATAGATGGCACTGTAGTGCATTTAATTAATCCCAGTCAACTTTAAGCTATTCCTTGTATTACGAATTATATAATGATAAAATGATGCATGCATTTAAAAAATAAAAGTTGATTTTTCTAAAAAGAAACCCAATTAATCTTCGTGTCTCTTCTTTGGTAGAATACTCGATTACTAAAATATTCGATAGCTACAGCCCTAATTGTGTTAATTGATTTGTGTCAATTCAAATCAAAGATGATTCTATTCGTAGATTATTACTATATAGGTAATATTATAGCTAATCTATTAATCTAATATAGACTAGAAACGCTGTGGGTTAGCTGAACATCAGTTCATTACATTTATTAAGGTAACAGTTGAAATATATACAGTGACCTGTGACTTTTTAACCGTAATAACTAAATAAATATCATAACACACTTTCATACTAGTTGACCCGAATATCATCATATGAAAACTTGACATTTTCTTTTGAGTACAGCTATTCTCAGAAAATCATTCTTTTTCTTTTCTTTTTTTTATGATTACCATATAATTCTTTTTCCAAACTTCTTACTGTTTGAAGACATTAAACTTCTAGTTATCTGGGTGCTAATATGGAGTAAAGTTGATGAGAAATTACAATATACACAGCAGTGGAGTAAGCATTTCAGAAGGTTAAAAACAGTCCAGGACCTTGTGGAAACAAGTCATAGACTTCTTGAGACCGGATTACTCTTGGACTTTAAAGTAAATTGCAATACATTGATCTTATCAAAAGGCAAGATCTTCAGCATACTAATTGTTAGCATTTAGGATGGCAAGTATATGCATCTCAAAAAAAAAAGTCTATAAACTATTTATTGGTTTAAAAAAAAAAAAAAGTCTGTATCCCCAATATGATCATTTTTCTGATACCAATTAAATCAACGGTCTGATGCAAATAAAACGGATCACTGAGGAGCGCTGTAACACTACGTCTCAAAGCACTGATATTCACAGCGATCAATGAACCATAAAACAGGCGACGAAAGAAGGGATTTAAAATATAAAGGTGGTAAGTGTGAAGTACAAAGAAGCACGTCTGCATTTCAAGCAGTCTCTGGTCCTTCACTTAACCTTAAAGCACTGAGGGCTAGATGCGATTCAACTGCCTTAATAGCAACGTGTCGGATTCTCGCAGCGAGAAGGCATCAAGGGCGAGCACCTGTAAACATGAGGAGTGGAGTTTTACTGAACCAGCACGCATGATACGAACAATTAACGCGTTTAATCGTGACGCCGTTTGTGTCATATCGCCCACTGCTTCGAGCAAAAACACTTCCAAATCCTAAAAACAGAACAGCTCTGTTCACTGATGCATCCCATAATAGAAATTACCCTACTAGTACAGACCTGCTTAGCGTGCACTGACTACAGCACAAAACTAGGCTTAAAACGCATCTATTTACATCTGCGATGCAACTTGAGTCGATATGCATTTAATACAGTCAAAAGCAAGGATGATCTCTGGACTAAAGAGCCCTTCTGTACATAATCTGCATTAAAAAGTCACACTGCGCATGACACTTCACAACCATCCCCAATATGACTCTCATTTACTAACCAGGATGCAGGTGTTGAGTGTGCATCATGCACTAATAAGCAACGCTGCACTGTGAGATAAAGGCTTCATCTGCATCCTTAACACTGTGACAGGGGGGCTCGTCTGTCTCTGTGGCAGAGGGTGACGTGAAAACTGTCAGCGGCGAGGGCTCCGGCGTCATGTCGCATCACAGGTGTCAATCACGCCGTGTTTACACGCCAGAATGTTTTACACCATTTAACAGCACTGATGTTCTACATCATTTGAGAAATCTTTCTAATGTAGGCAACACATCTTAAATTAAGGTAAATAAAGGCAAAGAGAACAGTGTGTGCATGTCTATAGAGACGGGTTTTTTTTCAGTAACAAAGCATTTGGTGGAGGTGTGTGTGTGTGGGGGGGGTGGGGGGATCTTTCGCTGGTCTGCTGTACTTGTCGTTTTGAGTTATCTACAACAAAACAGATGGAATAAACATGAAAAAAAAACATGCATGTAAAAGCCTGTTCGTTAACTAGCACACATGTAAAACATATGACTTTCTAATTATCTATCTATTCACATTGAGGATGTTTTGTTTTTTTGTGTTTTAAAAGATTTAGCGTGGCTCCTTAAACAAACATCAGTGTTTTTCCCCACACATAGAGTATACTTGGTTGGGCCACACAAGTATATTTGTCGACCCTTTTAAAAAATCTGCCCAGGAGAATAATGAAATTTGCAATCGATTAAACCTAGTAGCGGACAGACGCCTCTCATGCTATCGCTCCTGTACCTGTTTACTCTGCTACCTCGAGAGCGACAAATTTAAAGTACACCAGCTGCCACAATAAGGAGAAACAGCCATACTGACAGTCACACAACTTCATCATGATCAAATATTATAACTATTATAATAATAGCCACAATAATTGCAAAAGAGCAATAGTCACATGACAGCCAGACATTTCATTAATGAAAAATTTATTTTGGATTGCTTTTTTGGGGGTTAGTCATGTAATACAAAATTTTTAAACTAAATAAATATTGTGAATAAATAATCATTGTTTCAACATCTTTATATATGAACCATCGGGTTTTTTTTGAAAAATTACATAAAACTAACAAAAAAAAGTTATAAAATAATCTATATAAAATTACACATTGTATATGAAACGACCGCATAAACACACTTATTAAAAAAAAAAAAAAAAACTCATATTTAGTTATTGGATTATTTTGCTAGGATTAAAAAAGCGTAAAAAAAAAAAAAAAATTATATGCCAATATTCCATTAACATTTATAAAGGATGTCACATGACTAAGGCTTATTAAAATAGTCATATACTATTTAATCATAACATACGTTCTAATATAATTATCATAGTGATCAGGTTTAGAGCATTTTTGCGTGTTTCACTGACTATCACAGCAGGTATACTTCAGACCTGTGGGAAACACTGAACATCATTAACTGAAGCTACACTAATAGATTATATTTAATTTTAATAAACTCAAAACCTCCGGACAGAATGGCAGAATGTTGCAAACAAGAAAATCTAAATAAAAGATATTGAAGGGAAATGTTATGTTAATATCGAATATTTCAAACCAATAATAACCAATTTCAATACCTTCAGATTTTTAGGCTGATCTATACTTTTTTTTTTTTTTTTTTATAAATCAACTTCTTGTGTGCTTACAAACAGCAGCATGCTCCAATGTTACAAAGTGAGCCTCAACTGAACCAAGGCTGGCACACATCTGCTAATATTCTTCAAGAATACAGTCATATTCTTAGTCGTCTGCTGTTATCTATAAAAACCGCTCTCAAGCTCTCTGCGGATCCTCTGAGGAGCATTTGAATCCTCTCCGCTGTAATATCCGCCACAATTTCTCTCACACATCTGCTCAACGCGGACGGACTGCCAGGCTATTCTTTTTGACATATCTTTTTAAAATGCTATGAACTGCTTTCTTTTCATAAAAGTCTGAAGGCTGAGACGATCCTTGAAAAAGCATATTTTCTGCTTGGTTTTGTCTCAACTTATTTGACCGTTGTCTCATTGACAATCCAGAACTCCTATAAACCTACGCGTAAATAATGTGTGTAAATGTCAAAATATATTAAAGTCCCTGCTGGTATAAAAAAAAAAAAAAAAAAAAAAGGAAAAAAATGTAAAGAATGAATGAAAGAAATCATGGAGGATGCAAAATCAATCGTTGGCGAGATACCATGCAGGATACATATTTTCTGCCTTCATGAGGTATCTTGAATCTGGATAACATGTGTATGGTATCATTTACATAGCTGCACGGTTACTAGTGGTCCAGTTGTATAGCTTCGAGACAAGAGACGAATGCAAGAAATTGATCTTAAAAGGTGATGCGCTGCTCAAAAGATGTACAATTTCTGGCACCACACCACTTTATACCATCACTCTAAGAGTGCATTATGTAACATACATGATCATGCAAAATAATCCGTTAAACAGGATGAATTAATAAAATACACTACGAAATTAATCACTTCATATTAACAGGTTCGTTTGTTTTTTTTGGCGAAATGGCTCAAAGATCAAACTCTGACAACAAGCTTTTAATGCTGTACTTCTAATTACGTGTTACCATTTTTAAATTGATGTGATGTTTATTATAATTAGTTTAGATACAGAAAAAATGACAAGCTGCACCGATCAGGCTCCAACAGCAAGATCACACTCATTCATGAATCTATTGCTTTAAGGGGTGTGGATCAAATAAATAAACACAAGATCTCGAATTACAGATAACGCCCCCCACAGCGACCTCCAGCAGAACCACGCTGCTCGAAGAGAGGGAGGGAGAAGCGCGACACGCACAAAGGATTAGCAGAGTACAGAGAGAGAGAGAGAGAGCGAGAGAGAGATGGGCAAAGGGAGAAGGAGAGAGAGAGTGACGCGTAATAGAATGAGAGACAGAGAGACAGACAGAGTAGGGCAAAGGGAGGAGAGATGCTGTCAGAGGACAGGAGAGTGAGAGTGTGTGAGAGCGATAGAGAGAGGCAATGCGAAGAAGGAGAGACGCTGTCAGAGGCAGGGAGAGTGAAGAGTGAAAGCAAGTGAAAATGAAACGGAAAAAGAAAGACATACAGACAGCGGGGATGAGGAGGTTTGAGAAAGTCAGAGAGACAGACAGAAAATGTGAAAGATATGAAGAAAGAGGGAGTGATAACGAGAGAGTGAGAGACTGGCAAGAGAGGAAGAGAGGGAGATGGATGGAGGGATAGGAAGACTGACAGAGAGAGAGAGACAAACAGACATGTAGGAAGACAGAAAGAGAAGGGGAAATGGAAAGAGGGGGAGACACATGAAAATTGAGACTAACAGAGAGAGAGACAGAAAAGGGGAAACGGGGGGGACAGACAGACAGAACGGGAAGCAGAGATAAACAGAGACATTCGGTCACTGGGCGAGATTTGTGTGTTTATCACATTTACGGAGCCAGATGTCACATCACGCTGTGTGCGCGCGCGCCTGTACGCGTGTGTAAGGGCAAGTGAGTGAGTCAAATCGCAACAAAAACAAACCATTACAAACGCCTTTCCCAACACAGAAAAGCGCAAAACTCAAACCCCAGGCCGGTGGGAGATGAGCGTCTTCCTGCCCGCTAGTTTCCTGTGTTAGCATCACACACACACGCACACTGACACGCTACTGAGCTGCCTCAGATACCCGTCCTTAACGTTTAACACGCGCGAGCACGAAATGCTGTTTCACAGAAAACTAAAATTGTTAAGTCTGTTATACAAAAAAAAAAAACATATTTTAAAATAACGTCTCTTGCCTATAAAACTAGCCAGCTAATCGTCATCGTGCTAGCAACGCGAGAAAACACACACAAACACCAAAACTGGATTATAGATTGAATTTCGTTCACAGCGTGAAAGGTTTCTGTTCATTTGCTCTTCGAAAAACAAGTTAAATGCGCCATGCTAAAATAAGGTATATAAACTAGTGTTTTCCTCAGCTTTCATTCCCCCCCCCTCTCTCTCTCTCACACACACACGCACACACACTACACTGACTGGCTTGGTTAGCTTCAAGAACGTCATACTTTCTAATCATAAATAACAAAACTAAAGCTTAAAAAAAGGTTGAAAGTAAGTCTTGAAAGAGAACTATTTGTATTGAAAATTTCTCTAGTTTAGCCAGCCCTCGGTTAATAATAACATCATTATTATTTTAGACAGCTAACGCGGTTAATGTTGTATTTATAAATATATTTACCCAAGTTAGATATTCGAGTAAGATCTATTTGAGTTACAGACCGAGAAATAAACACCAAAAAGTCAAGTTTTAGCCACATTTCCGGGAGTCAAAATGTTAGACTTTGAAATAAATTTTCAAACGCATGCTAACGCTAAGTAGGTATAACTTGGATTAGCATCTGAAAGCTGTCCATGGCTCAGGCTTAAACCTCTCTAATCTAATAGTAATTGTGGTGAAATGTTGTAATATATGCTTTCAAGTTTGGGTCTTATGTTAATTTGGGTCTCTGTGTGACGGTGTGTGAAGTGAAGCGTTATCAATATTAACAGGAGCACTTTATAATAACGAAGTTACTCACATATGAGCTGCAAAGCAAATGAATGCTGTGAGTTAGTTTAGAAATAAGAGTTGTTTTTGTTTTAAAATAAAAAAAAATATATAATTTTAATCTCTCAAGTAGCATAAAAATCTGCACCACGACTTACGTGCGTTTGTAAACAATTTAATGCGACGTCGTTATACACTGTACATTTTTGGAACATAATGACTATGAAAATAAATTAAATGCAATGAAAATGTTGATTTTATATGATGTATATATTTAGTCACCTGGACTGGCCAGGAAATCCCTTGAAAGAGTGCGTTTGCTTTCTAGGATCTGAGCAGATATTCTTGCAAAAAAAAAAAACACACACACACAAACACACACACAAAATAAATAAATAAATAAACCAACAACCAACGTGTTCCTTTCCTGATCCTGAACACCAGCTAAACCTGTTATAAGGTGCTCAGAAAGTCAGACATTAATTTAAACTGTGCTGCTGTGGATTTCTAGAACAGAAAACTAAAATACACTGCGCTCTTAAGTTAACCAACCTAAAATGTTAGAACAACATAACTACACTTACTTAGAGCAAACTTGCTTAAAACACTTTAAACTATAGTATAAAAGGAGAGTGTTTAGAGTGACTCGCTAAACCTGAGCTAGCTCTGTAGGCGAGTCAGTCAGTGTAAACAATGCTAACTGGCTAAAGCTAGCTCCCAGTTAGCCAGGCCTTTTCTTGTTCTCGTTTATATGCAGCGACTTAGCTTGCTAAGATAATGAGTTGAAGTTCGTTTTCGTGTTTCGACGCTACTCGAAACATGTCCGGGGTTGAAACCAGGCGGTTTTTTTAGAATTTATGCATTTTGGTGTCCGTTTGACTAACGTGGCCTTGTAGCTAGCTAGCAAAACCGCGAACCGCGGACTCGCCTGAGGTCACTCGCCCGTGGCCCCGTCGCCGCGGATCGGCCACGCAAGGCAACAACGCACCGGTGAGAACGCAAAGCTAATAAGGACGCGGAGCTAGCTTAGCCTGAGCTAACCCAATCCGAGCGAGCGATGATGATGAATAATAACATTGAAGTTTCAGCTTCGCGGATGTTTTTTAGGCTTATTCTCTTTGATCGACCGCGGATAAATGGAGTGATCGGTGCGTTTGGTTCGGTTTGGTTAGATTTACCTCAAGACTTGGGTGTTTAACAAAAAAGAAATTCGGATCAGCCTCTGGAGCTCCCCTCACCGTTCCTGTGTCGCTCTTTGCAGCTACTCCGAGTAATATAACAACAATAATCCGGGTCGGGAGGGTTCGTTCTTCTTCCTTCTCACTGCAAACATGAAGCCTTGAGGGAGGTAAACAACATTCCTTTCAACCGGTGGATTTTCGCCCGGTTTTACACTCCACAGCGCGGATTAAAGATGGCTGTAAATTTCCAAAGCGATTTCAGGGAAATATTTAGCGGCGGAGAAAAAAACCCCAGAAAGACTATTGACGCGGTGATAAAAGAGATCCACTCAGACTCTCCCCCCCTCTCTCTCTCTCTGGCAGAACAAAATGCCGACCGGAAGCACCGCTGCGGGAATGACTCCCTCCACCGGCGCCAAACCGACCAGCAGCGGCTCGGGCCGAATCCCAAACGACTCTGTTATGGACCAAAGCGTGCTCCGTAGCGGCCGTTAGCTGCTGTCCGACGTAGTGCGCGTGTCTAGGGAGGAGGGAGTGATTTGGGATTCAGCCACGTCTACTTCCGCTGTTTTCTGCATGCTTTCTTTCCTTACTACTAATTCTACACTGGCTCAGAGACTCGTTATCAGGAACAAACCAAGGCACATCTCTCTTTTCTTTTTTTCCCTCTTTTTCCATTTTCAGTCTCAAACTTGTTATAGCAGTTTACCATCAACAGTACACATACCTCACTAAGTGTGCAGGCTGAATCTCAAGTGTTTGAGAAAGCTGAAGCTCTAATTTATATATGCATGTATGCAATAAATGTTTAAAATTTACTCCATTCTCGTTATCATAGAAATATATATTATTAAAACTTTTTTGTGTGTGAACACAACCCACATGAACATACAGATGCACTGAGACAAAAGTATGAGTGCACTTAGTACAAGTTTCTTTCATATACCCAAATGACCTTCTGTAATTCTGGATTTTGGAAGAAGAAGAAAAAAGAGCAATAGAAATGTTGATATTAATGAAATGAAGCATGGATAAGGACCAATATATAATTTACAAAAAAATTGTCTTATGCATTCGGGGGCGTAGTTCTTAGCACTGTCGTGTGTGCATGGAGTTTGCGTGTTCTCCCTGTGCCTGGTGGGTTTCCTCCAGATACTGCGGTTTCTTCCCATAGTCAGTCCTGCAGTCACAAACATGCAGATTAGCCTAATTGGCGTTCTCAAAATGCCCGTAGTCTGGGATTAAATGGTAATAGCCATTGGCCTCCACAGTCCCTAGTTGAACTCGAGGGTTGTAGATGAATGGATAGATGTCGAATGCATTTAATACAAATCTTTGATGTGATTCATAATTCAGCATAGACAGATATGTACAATTATTATTTAACTTAAACCGACTACTCTTAGATATTATATAGTTATTATTTTATGTTTTAAGACAATTAATTTTAATAATTATTGTTGAAAACGTTTTTAGTTGAACATTTGACACCAAATGTATGTTATGTATGTGTAGGTTGATGCCTAATGAATCTGAGCATTACGTCTTTTATGAGAAACCGGACAACAATATAACATCTTGGATACAAAGTACTCATCATCTTGCTTTTTATAATAATAAGATTAAAAGCACAACACCACATTAGCCCTTTGTCTTTTCATTCAAACTGGGTAAAAATAATAGTTCAGGCACGCAATGAGGAATTGTTGATTTGCTCAGTTTTGCAAAGTGCTGCTTTAATGAACGTGCAGACCTTTTCAGTATTCAAGTGATTAAGCACCACTTTTCAAGCTTTAATTAATAAATGTTTTTTAAAAAGAAAAATAATATTTAAGAATTTTATTTAAGAAGATTTTCTTGTAATCTTTATGTAATAATAATAGTGTTAATAGTGGTTCAACCTTTACTTGTAGTTTTCGAGCATGTGAAGATGTGGCTTTTGGAGATTGTAGACTAGACATCATAAAATCAAACGTAACTGCTACCAAAAATAATCAGAAAAATCTTCCAGAGCATCAAAATTCTTTACATTTGCTTATTATGCAGATGGTTTTGTCAAAACAAAAGTAACACGAAAATTCACAGAATTCAGTTCTCTGAGATTTGCAAAAAGTGTAAAATTTTGTCTGAGAGATTGTTGTCTTGAGTTTTTTTTTTTTTTTTTTTTTTACAGCCAGATGATTAAATACTTTGTTTGTGGATAATGTGGTAAGACAGGTTTTAATTTTTATAAAATAAATAAATAAATAAAAAGTTGTTATTACACATTTGCTATAATAATAATAATAATAATAATAATATTAATAATAATAATAATAATAATAATATTGTTATTAATATTATTATACCTGTAATTAGGTCAAGTAATGTGTTACTTTATCTAACTCTGCTTTTGATATTTTTTGTGTCTAGATATGTGCACAACACTGCATTGGTATGTAACTGCATTTGCTATATTTTATTTAATAGAAATTGATACAGTATACAGTCAGAAGAAATCAATTGTTTTCAGCACTTTACATGCAATACAATGAATTCATACACATTGATGAGAAATGTAGTTTGTGCACCATTTAATACACAGATTTTCTAATAGCTTTCTAAAAAAAACACTTCTCTTAACCTATTGCACTGATTCTATGCTTATACAAAACATATAAAGTAAACTAGTTTACAGTGATGTATATTAGTTAATATGTACATTAATAATATGTGAATGTCCTATATATATATATATATTCAATATATACAAAGATTTTCACAGCTAAAGCTACACACATTTATATATATATATAGCTGTGTAGCTTTAGCTGTGAAAATGTTTGTTCTTTAAAATTAAAAGATGAATAATAATATAAACCCATAAGAATTATGATAATGTTGCTTAACAGTAATAAAAGTGTTTAAAATGTTTACAAATAAATACAAAATGTATTTAAATAGTTTATTAAAATAGTTTAAAGGAACATTTTCTTTTCAGAGTTTAACAGTAACTTCTGTCTACAACTTGTTTTTAAACTTTTGTTCACACATTAAAATTAGTTTCTTTTTTTAGTTTTCGATTTTTTTTAAACAGCTCGCGGCCGCCCTCTTGCGGCACAAATCTGAAAATTCAAGACACATTAACATCAACACATCAGGAAGAGATTGGCAAAGTCCACGTCAGAACTGCCAACTAACAAAGACGCAATGCGCGCTAACCTACAATATCTGACAAAAAAGATTCATCACTTTATTAGTATATTGAGTTATTCATACAAAGGTCAAGTGCTTCTGAAAATGCAAAACATGAACAAAAATTGTTGTTAAAATTATAGTGTAGTAATAATAATAATAATAATCACTCACTCACTGTCTATACCACTTTATCCTGTATTCAGTCACGCAGGGGCCTGGAGCCTATCCCAGGAAACATAGGCACGAAGCGGGGTACACCCTAGATGGGGTGCCAATCCATCGCAGAGCACACATACTGTTCATGCTCACATGCTCACATTCACATACTATGGGTAATTTGGAAATGCCAGTCAGCCTAATTGCATGCATGTGGACTGTGGGAGGAAACCAGAGTACCCGGAGGAAACTCACCAAGCACAGGGAGAACATGCCAACTCCATGCACACAGATCCGAGGCATAAATCATACCCGGAACCAAGGTGAGAGTGCTAACCCCTAAGCCACTGTGCCGCCTATAGTAATAATAAAATCTGTTTGGTAAATCAAATTCTAACAGCCTGGAATTGCCTTTAGCAACCATTAGGTATTGTAATCTCTCAATCATGTGTGACCAGAGTTAATCTCCAATGTGGTTGCTTGGTTAACAGTCAGAAAGCTGTGGTCCCCTAATCACAAGTTCATCTTCAAAGCTAATGTCGCTGTTGCTACATTAGTGGTTGTTTCTGAACTCTTTTGCAGGGCTTCTTCAGCATCTAATTAGTCTTCCTCTATACCTGTAAAACAAAACCCTTAGCTTTATTCCAGGCAGCATGGGGGCATACTGTAGTGGATAGCACTGTAGCCTTGTCTCCAGGGTCAAGGGTTTGTTCCCGCCTCAGGTTTGTCTGCGTGGAGTTCTGTGTGCAGGTTCTTCCAATGTTTGGTGTGTTTCCTCCAGCTAATTTGGTTTCCTCCCACAGTCCAAAGACATGCAGATTAGGTAAATTGGCATTCCCAAATTGCCCATAGTGTGTGTGTGTGTGTGTGTGTGTATGTGTGTGTGTGTGTGTGTGTGTGTACCCTGCGATAGATTGACACCCTCCAGGGTCCAGGGTGTATGCCGACACATTTCCGAAGTTTCCTAGGATAGTCTCCTGACCCCCAGTGTGGCCCTATACACAATAAACAATATAGAAGATGAATGAATGAAATTATTTATTCCATGAATGCAGTCGATCAATTTAAATCAGTTACAGTGACCGAACAAGGTTAATAATCATCATAATCAAGAACTCAATAGTGCATCTAGTAATTTTTTTGTATTATTTAGATGCATCCTCAGGTCGATGTCCACTAATGTTAAATCTGCAAAATTTAATATTTAACACTATATTGTGAGTTTATGGTTCATACAATTTTAGTCACAGAATTAATCAGTTTAACTGTACATTTTCCCAGACTTAATACATTTTACTCATAAATGTTGACCACCCACTTAATAATCAGTAGGCCACCCTTTGCAACAGTGATGTGCTGTGTGTTCTGACACCTTTCTATGGCACCAGTATTAACCTTTCCAGCAATTTGATCTACACTAGTGCATCTGTTAAATCAGACTAAACCAGGCAGCCTTCACTCCCTACATGCACCAGTAAGCCTTGGCCACCCATGACCATGTCGCTGGTTCACTGGTTTTTCTTTCCTGAATCAATTGCAGGCCAGGAACATCCCACAAGAGCTGCAGTTGCTCTGAAGTTGCTCTGATCCAGTCATCACAGTCTGGCCCTCTTCAAAGTCAATCAAATCCTTACGCTTGCGCATTTTTTCTGTTACCAACTCATCGACTTCAGGGACAAAATGTTCACTTGCTGCCTAATATTTCCCATCCACATTCCTGGTTACATTGTGATAAGATATTGTCACTGTAACTAGTGGGACAAGGACTGTTTGGCATATAACTGTTACAGTTTTGTTCAGCCAACTATGAAAAAAGAATTTCCTTTCAGAATGTTTAGTCAAATTGTTGCTTCTTAAAGCATACCAAGTGACATGGTCAAGTATTTAAGTATTTTACTATTTTTTTATGTCTGAAAAAATAGTCATTTAAATCTTCCTAAAGGTGATTTGTTGGATATCTTTTTTTTTCTAAAGTATTCAGAAAGCTATGTGATGTGGAAATAGATGTAGCAATACAGTCTAAAATAAAAATTATGAATAATAGATCCTTATAAGATTTGACACAGAACATCTGTCATTTGCATTATAAGACTTTTATTAAATTTTTTTACTTGATCAGATTCCAGAGAAAGATTCCAGCAAATTTATATGATTAATATACAGAATACAATTTCCTCTCAGACAAAAGAAAATGTGATTAGTGCGATTTCACTTCTCAAGACACTATACACCAAAATGGTAGCACATTAAATTTTAACGGGTAAAATGTATAAAATATTCAAGACATATATTCCTAATTGTGCAGATATGTAGGTTCATAGATACTTGAGACAAATGTATCTGAGGTAATAAAGCATTCAGACTGAGATGTATCAGATTTGAATCTGATTTTATATATATATATATATATATATATATATATATATATATATATATATATATATATATATATATATATAAAATCTTTTTAATAAAAACATCTTTGTTGTTGTAGTTTCGCTGACATCTTGACAGGCGAAAATCTTTGAAGGTAGTGAAATTTTTTCCCATTACAAAAAATGATAAAACTTGCTTTTAGACATTTGACTAAATGAAAGGTGAAATAGACTGATATGTTTGTGTTTTCAGCATTTACTTCTAAACAGAAACTAAATTCTGTGGCAATCAAAAATGTAAAGTAAAGAAAAAGGCCATTATATAATCATATTTTTGGTTAAATGCCATATTATAATAAGAAATAGTAGATTAATATGATCTATATTAAATATGATCTATTTAATAATTATATAGATCTATAATATATATTTAATATATAATACGATTTATTTAATATAAGATATTTCTGTAAAAACTTTAAAAAGTTCACAGCAACCCAGAAATATTGAAAACACACATTCTGTTATAAAATAAAAATCACAAACAAAATCACTGGATTACTTCATGAAAATGTTATGAAGTGATAAGCTGAGGCTGATGAATTCATGACATGATACCTTTATACCTTTTACATAAACTTACTTTTTAAGTTCTCACAACTTAGTCTTGAATCTCTGGCCAACAAAACAGGGTTGCACACGCTTTGCCCTTAACCCAGACCTGTTTTCCAGTTTCTGCTGATGAAATGGATGTGCATAACATAATGCTACCACCATCATGCTTCAACATGGTGACAGTGTGGTTTTTCCTGTTAAACACTTTTCCAAAAATCTTGTTTTTTTTTAGTAAACAAAATATACTGAATGTTGCAAATTATGAAATGTTCAATGCTTTATTATTTAAGAAGGACATTTTAAGAAGAAATTTACTTTACGTGGAGTTAGGGTCTACAGTAGGACACATGATTGTGGTCATTCTGTGCCGCTATTGCTCTTATTGTCCACAAGGTGTCAGTAAAAGCTCACATTTGTGGTATTCAGCGGTTCTCAAACGTCTTCCTTTTTTAAAACTCATTAGTGTCTATTTACAAACCATTATAAACCTGCTTAACATCTATTACATATTTATTTTCAATACATTTAACTATTGAATCTTTATGCACATTTAAATAATACATATCATCATATATATTTAAAATGTACTCCAGAATATTCTGTGAAAAATGTGCAGTGTACTATATAATATAACTCAAGTAAGACTTCTGTAACATGGAAGTAACAGATAGTATAATTAACTTTATTGTAAACCGAGGTGCCAAAACTGTTCACTGAGTCTGTAAACATATCTTTATTTTCATCCCTGCATTTAGAAAAGTATGCTTTGTACAGTATGAAAATGATACCTGAGGTAAAGCTAGTCAGTGCTACCTGTGCTATGTAACATTTGCTAGTCTGATATTTTTAAATATATTTGAATATATTTTTTATATTTCATATCTATAGTGAGGGTGGTGTAGTGGTTAGCACTGTCGCTTTGCACCTCCAGGGTCCGGGTTCGATTCCCCGGCCAGGTTCGACTTGCGTCTCTGTGTGCAAGGAGTTTGCATGTTCTCCCCGCGCTTGGTGGGTTTCCTCCGGGTACTCCGGTTTCCACCCACAGTCCAAAGACATGTAGGTTAGGTTAATTGGCATTCCCAAATCGGCCGCAGTGTATGAATGAGTGTGTGTATGTGTGTGTGCCCTGCGATGGATTGCCACCCTGTCCAGGGTGTACCCTGCCATGTGCCCTAAATCTCCTGGGATAGGCTCCAGGCCCCTTGTGACCCTGAATACACGATTAAGCGATATAGATGATGAGTAAGTGAGTGATATTTGTAGTGTCACTGTCATTCTCTTTGTTCATTCTGTAATGTGTAAACTTATACTTAAACAGTTTCTAACTTTGACTGTTTGAACAAGTTCTTGCTATGTGCTTTGAGGTCTTATACATGTGTTGTATTCACTCAATGGCCACTTTTTTAGTGGGTACCTTGCTGTTACAGTTTTTTTTTTTTTTTTTACCCCTTTAAAAAATGTATTTATTTTTTTTGCCTACTGTCTAAATTCTTCATGACATAGATTCAACAATGTGCTGGAAAAGTTTCTTAGAGATTTCGGGCCTTATCAACATGATAGCGTTGTGCAGTTGCTGCAGATTTGTCGGCTGCACGTCCATGATGCGAAACTCTGCTGCATCCCAAAGGTGCTCTGTTGAGATGATCTGGTGACTGCGGAGGCCATTTGAGTACAGTGACCTCATTGTCATGTTGAAGAAACCAGTTTGAGATTATTTTAGCTTTGTAACATAGTGTGTGTTATTCTGTATTCACAAAGCATTGGCCATGGTTAGCAATACTCAGGGTAGCTGTGGCATTTAAATAATGTTCAATTGGTACAAAGTGTTCCCATAAAATATCCCCCACACCTTTACACTACTTGATACCTCACCATACAAGGCAGGATGGATACTTTCATGTTTTTTGCACCAGATTCTGACCATATGAAATCGAGTCTCATCAGACCAGGCAAAGTTTCTCCAATCTTCTATTGTACCATTATGGTGAGCCTGTGTGAATCGTAGCCTCGGTTTCCTGTTCTTCGCTGACAGGAATGCTACTATATCCCATCTGCTTTGATGTTTGACGTGTTGCACGTTCAGAGATGCTCTTCTGCTCTCTGGCATGAACTCTGTATGTGTGTGAAAATCCAAGGTGATCAGCAGTATCGGAAATACGCAGCTTGTTTCAGGTTTGGCATGTCCAAAGTCACTTAAATCACCTTTCTTCTCCTTTCTGAAGTTCAGTTCAGGCCAT
Organism: Clarias magur; assembly: GCA_013621035.1. Classification (NCBI taxonomy): domain Eukaryota; kingdom Metazoa; phylum Chordata; class Actinopteri; order Siluriformes; family Clariidae; genus Clarias; species Clarias magur. The sequence continues at coordinate 423,349 of QNUK01000405.1, read as the reverse complement.
GTCTACATCCCTAAATGCATTGAGTTGCTGCCACGTGATTGGTTGGTTAAATGTATTGTTAACACGCAGTTGAACAGGTGTAGTTAACAAGTGCAGGTTAACTATGTCTTAAGGATTACTTTTATTTAATTACTGATAAACCCATATTAATTTAAAAGGACAGGATAAAACATTTTTGTGAATGTAAATGAGTGCTTCTATAAAAGTTAAATTAATCCAGATCATTGATCTTGAGGGCCACACCCATTCGCACATTCAGACACGTACAACATTGCATTTCCTTTTTATTTCCTGTTTTATTCAAAACTATATATACCATAGACAAACCTACAGTTTCACATATTCCATGTAGTTTGAAACCACATACAGTATTTTATTTTGCGTGTGGATCTAAGGGGCAAATAACCAACAATATGAATAACATCCCCAGAGACACACCACAAAAAGAAGCAAAATCACAGTTTCCATTCGAGTGAGTTAGTAGGAGCTCAGCATGTTTATGTCTGTAATGTCGGATCCAGAATTTATGACACTTTTTTTATTCCAGCTCAGTGCAGTCCCAGGAGACTTCGCAATATCATTCACGATACCTACAATTATCTCTCCAAAGCTACAACTATATAATATGCTATTTATATAACATGATATAAACTATTTATGTTAGCAAATTGCAGCAAAAGTGTAGCATTTCAGTGTTTCAAGTGTGCTACCAGGATGTCCTAAAAGTATGCATGGGGGGAAAAAAACACTGTAAACAGATTGTGGATCAAAATTCTGTGTACATTCTGATACCATGAGTACTGTGCAAAGAGTCAGCCCTCATTTCATATTTTATAATAAATTAAATTTAATTCCATAAATGAAATGAAAGAAATCGTGAACATTTACTGCAACAAGCTGTGAAGCGTCTAAATTGTTGTTTGGGTAACAACCTCAGCAGCAACCTCATTTCCCCCCTCGTCTGTTCCACCCACGCAGCATTCAGCATCAGCAGTATACAGTAATAATCTCCGGCCTGATCATCTCTCATCATCTGTTCATGTCTTAAGTTAGATGTGTTTTGTGCTTTAATGATTCATAGATCACTGGGTGGCTTAATGAACAAAAAGACATTCCTCTGAAGCTGGACTGGAAATGATTGGAAAAAGTTACCAAATATGACATGTGAAAAAGTCTTTCAGGAAGCCTGGAGAACTTTCCCTCAAGGCTACATTAATACGAGATTGCCTGGGAGCAAAATATGAAGAAATGAAGGGTGACTCAAGAATTTTGCACAATACTGTACATTCCAGCATTAAAATAAAGACAAGGTAAGTACAAAGAAAAAGAATTAAACCGTAAAAGAGAAAAATTTTGACTGCATGAATGAATCTAAGATTTTTTTTTTATGTTTTGTTTAATAATAATAATAATAATAATTTATTTTTTTTTAAATGCTAGAAGCACTTTTAAATTGGTGGTTTTAAACACAGGGGCAACATACTGGAGCGAGTAGCTCTTCCTATTGTGCAGGGTTTAATAAATACATGTTGTAATTTTACCGCTGGATGTTAAGAGGCAAAAATAGGTAATGTTAGTCCATCCCCAATGCATTGCTTCGGACAAATTATTAATCACCTCATTTGTCCAATCGATCGTCGACTTTGACGCTACTACATAAAATGCGTTTTCGTGTGTATATATCACTTGATGCTGTAAAATTAAATGACACATGACCCTCTAGTTTCCATTCAGTCCTCTTTACTTTACACTCTTCAAGTTAAACATTACGTTTTTTTTTAACCGCAAGTCAAATCACTACTTTACTTTCTACAGTCCGCCATCTTGTCATACTTATCTAAACCTTCTCAGCAGGATTCCAGCAGGATTTCAGTTCCTTTTCTACAGCGTGTCCAGTCATGATATGACAAGTAAATCTCAAAATGATAAAAAGGTGATGATTAATGTAAAATGAGGAATCAATGAATGTTGAAAATTTGACAGGTACAACACACTGAAGGTGTGAAGTAATGCCAAAGTACCAAAAGTAGCCAATGAAAATAAAATGAATAATAATCATGCTTTCTCACTCACACTCTCTCTTTTTCTTTTTTTCCATTCACACTCACACACACACATACACACACAAAGAAATCCCTGCTTGGGCACCCACACCACACCAGGATCCTGGGAGTCACTACATCTTGGTTTCACTGTCTGGAGGTTTCTCGTTCTCATACTCATTCTCTTGAGGAATCTTCTGGTAAGGCTTCTTCACCTCGTTCTCTTCCAGTACAGAGTTGCCCATTTCCAAATCACCATTCTGCAGCTCATCTCGGGACAGGAATTCCACAATGCCCGCTCCTATAGAGTCGCCCAGTACGTTGGTCGTTGTGCGCAGTCGGTCCCTGTAACATCATCAGGGAAACATCATCATCATCATCACCATCATCATTTTTTCCTTTCTTCTACAGTCTAAGGGTGCTTGAACTTTCTTTTCAATTTATCCACCCCAGTTTAAGAGCGCAGACTTGTTCCTATCCAATTAACTCTCTAATTTATGGGAAGGGGATCCTATTTGGAATGTTTAATTTGCCTAACCTAATTATGTTTCTATGTTAAAACCAGCTGAAATGACATGAAATTCTGACCAAAAAATGGAACGAGACTCCTGGGCTTTTAGAAGTGTGTCACTAGGGTAGGTACAGAAAAGAAAAATCAACCAGAGTGGAATGTAGGAATGAAGTTTCAAAAGAAAGCTGATAAAGATGTCACTATGTATTTAATAATGTAAAAACATACTAATTATATTACTTGTGATGAAAAATTGAAAATGTTTGAATCTGAAAGTAAGAAGCACTCACAGGAACCAATCGACTGCAATGATGAGGCTGATGTCATCAGTGGGGAGGCCGACAGAGGTCAGCACAATGACCATGGTGACCAGTCCAGCCTGGGGGATTCCAGCAGCGCCGATACTGGCAGCTGTAGCCGTGATGCTGCACAAATAAGCAAAGAGACTTTTATAAACCATAATCCATCAATGGATTTTATCATATTTTCAGAGATGCTTTTATCAGGTTTTGTTTGTGAAAGCAAATGCATACTGTACTGAGCGTGTTCCTACCTAATAGTTATAATCTGCCCAAAGTTCATCTCCATGTTGTTGACCTGAGCGATGAAGATGGCAGCCAGCGCCTCATACAGTGCCGTTCCGTCCATGTTGATGGTCGCGCCAACTGGCAGTACAAACCGGGTCACCCTCTTGTCAACTTTGTTGTTCTCCTCTAAGCACTTGAATGTTATGGGTAGAGTGGCTGAACTGGAAAAATGAGAAGAAACAAGAAAAAGAGAACAGGTCTAAGCCTTAACACCGAAAAATTTAGAGAGATTCCATCTCAGAAGTTGTTCTTGAGCTCTACCTGGATGATGTTCCCAGGGCGGTGATTAGGGCCTGCAGTAAGCCAGTGATGAAAATGAAGGGGTTTTTCCGGGTGATGACAAAGAAGAGAGTAGGCAGAATAACGATGCCATGGATCATAAGGCCTATGATGACAGTCACAGTGTACATGCCTAGTTGTCCTCCCATTTCAGTGATGTCATCCATTTCGACGATTTTACCAGCAATCAAAAAGAGGATACCGACGGGTGCGTACCTTCAACGAGCAAGAATCAAGAAAGGGACTAATGTGACGTCTGTTTGTTCTCAGAAATATTAAGTATAAAATTATGAACATTATCACCCTTATACACAGAATATCTGTAACATTAAAACTATTAACAATAAAACCAAGAGGTTTTCGGTTCCCCTTGTGCAGCCAGGGTGGTTCTGGCTCCTGAGTGCACTAGTGCCTTTCTATGACGACGAGCATTGACGTTTTTTCAACTCAGCGTTGGTTTTTCTGTGTTTTATCGATAATAATGCAAGGCAGTGCGGCCAACTCTGATTTAGTACAATGACAACACTCACCACATGATGATGGCAACCAGACGCATGATGGCCTCGTTGAGGGAGTCGAAAAACTCCCTGAGTGCTTGGCCCTCCTCTTTCATGTTCCCAATGATCAGGCCGAAACACATGGAGAACACAACCAGCCCGAGGGCGTTGACTCCATTCGTAGTGCCAGAGATTGGGATGATCTCTTCACGAGCAATCTCTTGACTGGCATTGGTTAGATTTAAAATGCTCTCGTTTACTATCACCTTCACATGTACAACCTTTTTGGCATATTGGGTTTTAAACTGTGACCAGGAGGAAGAAAAGGACATAATTAGAGCAACAGAAAAGAAATCTAGACTGAGTAAAAACAGCTGCATTTTATTCATGGAAGTCTGAGGACATTCCATAGGATGTGCATGTCTGGGATATGTATTTCCACCATATTAAATAGTAGATACTGTAAAACAGAAATTCAAAGTGTACTTTTCATGCTGTTACTGTATTAATATAATAAACCACTATATATTTCCTTTTATGGCACACCAGCCTCTTACAGTATATGGGAACTGTTAAATGTGAGTGAAATGAGGATCTAGATACAGATCAATATGCAAGAATAATGTCTGTGATCATCACGTAAAATATGCACAAATATGAATGAGACAATACTCCTATTTAATCTTGGTCAAGTGTATTCTCTCAGATCCAGCTGGCTCCAATATTTCCCTGTGGAGAATGTCCGGACCACAGCGTCTTTCCCTACTGTCAGTGCTGTCCATGTCATTGTGTGGCCCCAGCAGTTCCCCATCTCTTGGTTTCCGTGCCCCTCCCTCCTCCATAAAGCCAGACCATGGTACTGGTACTGTCCTGCCAAAGCCTTTTCCACAGCTGTGTCCTCTTATATATACAACCCACTCCATCAAAATGCTAAATGGCTTTTGCACCTCCCCTTGCAAGGATCTGAAGTTAACCAGTTTGGTCCAGTATGAAAAAACGTTGATACTTTGTCATTAGTTGTTATACATGACTGCACCATTAAAACAGTCAAGGCTTCCTCAGAAGCTGTGTGTATCCAAGGGTGATAATATATTCTCCACTAAGCTGTTTGTGTGGCCTCTGAAAGGCCAGAAAGCATAGCCTCATTAAATCGGATGAGTAACTGGTTTCCTGCACAACAGGGAACCAAAGTACAAAGAATAATTTCTTTTGGAGGAAAAAACTGTCCAATGACTGTATCTTTGTTGTACATATGATATTAATGCATGAAAATAAGGGCAACACAAGCAACAGGGCTAGCCAAGAGAGGAAATACATTTTGAGTAAATCAGCTGCACTAGGCAATACAGCTACTGTATATATCTCCTACAATAGCTACCTGCTGTGTGCAAGCCTGAACAAGGTTGGGGGGAAACATGTTTCTGAAAAAGAAAAATCACAATGCCTGGTTAAGTCATAGACATTTGATCAGTATGACACACGTCATAGTCAAGTCAGTTCAGCAGTACCTGATCAAGTCCAGGAAGGCATCAGCTGGGCTGACTTGCTCGATTTTCTGCTGCTGAGTAAACTCATCTTTGGAGCCTTTTCCAGGGTGGATGATAAGGACCATGATGATTCCGATGAACACAGCGATGAATGTCGTGGTCATGTAGTACACCACGGCTCGCATGCCCATCTTCCCTGAAGCCCGACTGTCAAGAGCTGCCATCCCTGGTAAGAAAACACCAACATTCGCCTGCTGCTTGATCACTTTGGGGTACCACTTGTGTGCTAAGCGTTAGACACTTTCTTTGCAGCCAGGATGCTCTTCTTCATAAAGAACAAAGAGGGTCAGAAACGTAAATTGTAATTCTATTTGACATTGGCACACAAGTTACTATGGAGTTATGGAGGTCTACTTCACCTATATCTTCTTATTAAGAACGACTGCCGTATAAGCACTACTTAGCTATATTTGCTGTGGACTTCAGACATCCTGGTTGCAAGCAATGAACCGCCTACACCATGTTTGCTTAACTACCAGGATCAGCTTCACTAGCTATGGCCATGATGGTTGATCAGCACCAAACCAACCAAACCAACTTGTATACAATTCACGCTTGGAATTCAGACAAAATTGAGGAACTGAAAAATGAATCATTAAAGTGGTTTTAAGGGGCTCCACAGCAGTACCCCAAAAGATGGCATCGCAAAAGAAAGAACTTGAACTCAGAATGCCCCAGAGCACAGTAAGCTCACCATCTTCAGTACTGAAAGCTGTTATGTTGAATTCACTTCAGTGAAAGAGAAAGCATCTATTGTAAGAACGAGATGTATGTGTTCCTTTAATACTGTTGGGGGCAGACCTATTAGAGGCCTACTCTTTCAGCTCATTTTTTCCCATTCTCACAACCACACCTCTCTCATCCTCAGGATTCCTTTTCTCATCCATTTTAACCCACTGTCTCTCTCTCTCTCTCTCTCTCTCTCTCTCTCTCTCTCTCTCTCTCTCTCCCTTACTGTGACAGGGCTGAGAAACTCCTTCACCTGCCCAAACCCCCGACGGCTCTCTGCATCTCCACGGAAACGTCAGTTTTTCTTTCGCCAGAGCAAAAAAAACCCAGTTACTCAATTTGGGTACAAAAAAACTACAAAGAGTGGATGGGACAAAACACCCCCTTTAAGACGTAACCCTCTTGGTTCTCCTTAGCCGATGGCAGAATGGAGGCCTTTGGGAAAGAGGCTATTAACAGAGCAAGGAAATTGACCTTTAAAAAGTAAAGTAACGCGTTATGATGAAACACAATCATCATTATATTGCCATTTTCATAACCTTTCTGAAAAACAAGGATTGTATATGGTTTTGGTTGGATTATCCATGGGCTATCTTAGCATAATTAGAGGACTGGTGTTTTAAACAAATTCCTTAAGCAACCGGTTGCATGTTTGTGTTCATGGAATGCAACAAGACAATATGGCTTTGAAGGGAGAGAAGGAGGGTGTTTTCTGTCTTTTATATGGGTGAAACAAAGCAGGAGGGAGGATATGAGTGGAGGGATTTGACTCATCACAAACTTCACAGCACTGATTAGCTGCAAAACCTAGTCCGTGTCTCTTTCACGTCTTGGTGCAACTTTTGCTTTTATTCTACTCTAGCTTGCCTCTTCTAATACTGCAAACACAATGAAGACACAATTAAATATAAACTAAAAAAGACACTAGAAGTTAGTGGAAGATAGTTTTGGGATGAAAAAAGCAATACATAGCTTCATGAAACATGTTATTAGGATTTTTTTAAAAATAATTTGATTTCATAAACTGAAACTGAAATATCGATGAAGATTCTCAATCACCCAGGCCAAGTTCATGTAGACATGAAGGATCTATCAGTTTTACCTAATTGGCTTGCAGTGACAGGTACTGTATATAAACTCTGTGGATTCATGAAATCATTTTGAAATAATTTTATTTTGCCATCAAGTCCATTAGAATTTGACATTTGAAAAAGATTTACCAACACAATCGCAGTCACCCTGTTTCTAGTCCTGTCAAGTTGCATCATCGGGTCAGCATGTGGCGGCATCCTAATTGTAATTCCACTGACACTAACACATAATGTATTCTCAGCATACACCAACAATCCTAACGGTCCACCAGCTGTGGCCAATGCAAAAACGTGTTTCTTAGTGGTGCGACTTGACAAAAATCATTCTCCTTCAGAGTATAAAGAAGAAATTGTTTCAAAATGAAAAAAGGAAAATAAAGTTGTTGCTTTATGCATCAAGATGAAATATAAAAGGAAACAGTTGTTGATGTAGCTTTCTTGTACAAACCTGTGATGAGACTGGACACCAGCAAGGGGAGGACCAACATCTGGAGCATGCGCATTAAGAGTTCTCCGGGGAAGGAGAAATATTTCACCTCTCTGTAGGACATCTTATACGGCCGCAGGGCAAATCCGAGGATGATGCCTGGTTATAAAGAGAATGCAATTAGAACAGGAACTCTATTATGGCATTATATACAGGTATACTGTCTATGCAGTATGTTAATTCCTATCTTATCTATAGTTTTGTTCGACTTAAGACCAATTTCTACTTCAGCGCTGAAAACCTTACTATATGTTTTCCGAAAAGAGAGTATAAACTTGCCAAGAGCAACTGCCCCGATGGTAAACAGCACAAAGGCGTTCCTCCTCAAGAAGCTCTTAACGTCGTCTTTGGTGATGTCCTCAACTTTCTTCTTGGCCTTCAGGGAGCGCAGTTGGATGTCCTCGCGGATCCGCTGAACCCGGCTGCGAGAGCGTGGGTTCTCCACGTTTTTTTTAGTCATGGCTGCTGCTGTAAGCTACCTCTATCCACTGTACAGCAGTCTGACTGGACCAAGCAAACCCCAAGCTTGCTGTTCTGAAATGTTCACAAGAGAGATTTTGAGTGCTACAATCCATGTTTCAGCTCATCTGAAGCAGTTTAAACCACAATCCTCTATTGCACAAGATCTATTGCTAAAAGAATAACAAGTCCACAGGGCCTTTCCTTTATTGAGACCAGAAGCAAAAACAAAGTGAGTCAGATGTGTCCAGGAAAAACAGTGACTTCTGACTTGCAGGTGTGCATCTGATTTCGTAATCAGACACAGAAAACAATTAGAGTGGAGCACAATGCATATTCAATTATGATAATGGTGAAGGCTTTCTTTCTTCTCTGTGACCTGAATTACCAGCACAAAACTCAAGCACCCAAGCCGCTGTCTTCTTTTGAATGTGTTAGATAAAATTCTAACTGTTTGTCGCAGGAAAATGAAAGCACAGCTTGTATAACGTTTCAGTGATACACAGCCAAACTCATCTGTCAGACCGAATCAGTAATTCAAAGAAAAAAAAACAAAAACAACTTGTCTGTTTTGAACCAGTTATCAGCTGAGTAAATTGTTCCTGAATAACACCAACAAATATGCAAATTACAAAACTGGCTGATTATGACACTTACCCTTCCCTGCACGCGTAACCTCCTTCCTGTAGTAATAATCTCTGAGATATGTTGTGGAAAGTGCAACGGTGATTCGAAGGTGTCACAGGACAGAAGACGGACTTCGGTGGTGGAACAGTGGAACTTGACTGAGAAGGAGAGCGGCGTGTAGAGTGCAGGAGGTGATGCCTGCTTCAGCGGCTTAGATGTTCCCACAACACCCGCAGCTCACAAGGGGAGGAGATTACAAAGGCAGACGATGGGAGGGTGAAGGCGAGGGGGGACGAACTTGGTAAACAGTAAAGCACTGGGGTGGAGAGATTGCTTGCACTAGTGATTGCAATTATGACTTTATGAAGAGCAGAAAGAATTACGACTAAACTTTAGGCATGGATCAAGAACTTCCTGCTTTAGCAAAAACATCCGGGAAATACAATATATTAGGATAGATAAAATAATTAGTTACTAATAACTAAATAATGTAGTTATACCTTAATTAAAAAGTTGAGGGATGAAGGTGAAGGTAGAAAAGAACACGAGAACTCAACAAGTATTTTTGATCTTCTGCTCATCTGCTAAATGTAACTCCTTCCAAGATCCATCCATGAATGGGGAATCAAGATTTCATAAAAAAAAAAAAAAAATCATATATCATATCTCAGATATGCTTACTATATTTGGGTCCTGCGTGTATTTGGAGGTTCTCTGGAAAGGTACTGAGATAGGTGTAGGTTATAAGGTAAATCTCAGGCACAGTCAGAGTAAAATGCTACTCACTTGTGTCTCTTTCCTCTCTCCACATTTTCTCTCTCTCCTCTCCTTTCCCTGGGGCTTGGGCCAGGCCTACCGCCTTGAAATACTTCAGATAAAGATAGGGGCTTGCTGTAGTTAATGAAAAAAAAAAGGCCACAAAATAACCTCTCCCACACAGTGAACAAGAGGTACTTTCATCATCAGTCGCCCGGAGATCCGGTGAAGTTGGACTGTATCCGGATTGTCACCCATCTCACCGGGCTTCTTCATTTGTACTGTATTTATCATGAAAATCCATGTGGAAAGTATGTCTGTATGATTTTGGTTTTATAGTATGAGCAGGAGATTATTTACATGAGCATTTTGGGTAACATACCCAGGTATCTCCAAATGCCCCATGAGAATGCGCTTTTAGTGTTTCGCTTGTTGTTGTTGTTGTTTTGTACTAGCCTAATCAAAAATGGGATGCGGTATTCACTTGGATCCTGGAATGCCCCTGGTTTTGTCTCTCCGCTCTCAGCGTAATCATAAACAGTGCCTGCTTTGCATCTGTAATGTGGATCCCAAAATTCCATCCCTGCAGCACCTCACTGTTGCTCTCTCTGCCTCCCTTCTGCTTCTCCGGAGAATGTCTGAGATTTTTTCAAATTGGATTTAGAGTGCATTTTTGGTTAACAAAATTGTCCAATTTATTTTTTGTTTTTGTTTTGTCAGACATCTTACCAGGAAACATTTGGTTGTTTGCATTATAGAGCAATTAAGCTGAAATGAAAATACGTCAGTAGGCTACGTTCTTAAACCAGACCACAGGATCTAGTTGGCAAACAGAGTTGAGACGAGGTTTCTAGCTAACTAGCTAAAGGCATCAAACGTTGAAGCATATTTGAAATGTTAGAGCAGAAGTTATTTCTGACACTCCACGCCAACATATATACTGTAACAGCTAGCCTTTTAACACATTGTTTCGTAGCAGAACAATAATCATGCTACTAATGTTGCCTAGAAAATGTGAACTGCAGAGCATCTGATTGGATGAGTATCGGATGATGAAAAAAAAAAAAATCAACATTTTTCCCCAGTAATGATCAACTCACTCACTCTCACTCATTTTCTAGATTTTATCCTAAACTAGGTCGTCCATCCCAGGGGACTCAGGGCACGAAGCAGGGTACAGCCTGGACTGGTAGCTGCTCCATCACAGAGCACACAAACACACACACACACTACGGGTAATTTAGAATTCCCAATCACACTACCCTTCAAGTCTGTGAACTGTGGGAGAAAACCAGAGTCCCCAAGAGAAAGGACTTGAATCCCTAACCCTGGAGGTTTGAGACTACAGTGCTAACCATGACACCAGCGTGCCGCCTCGAAATGATCAATTTAAGATTTAAAAATGAGATTACTTACTGTACATTTTAAAAACTTGTCTGTATGTATTTTCTTTCTTGTTTCTACAGCACCAAGAAAGTTTTCATATAACTATATAACTATATACATAACTAATTCATATAACTATATACATAATTCTTGATCACTTCCTTTCCTTTGATGTGTTCCTTAAATTATAGCCAGCTAATATTTCATTGTGACAGATGTTAACTCGGAGGTGCCTGTCAGGTCTGCTTGGTTCAGAGGATTTGTTGGTGCTAAAAGAGGCATCCCAGTGAGGTAAATGCCTCGGGCTTGACCGCATCAATAGCCAATCTCCCAGCAACCATTCAGCCTATTAGCCATGATTCTGGACTTTCAGTATCTATTGAGCATGGCCACAGGGATGCCGCTTTGTGTACAGAGAGTCTTTTCTTCCCCAAAGCAAGGCAGCATGCACAATAACGCATGACATTATCAAAAAGATTACAAAAAAAGAAAGAAAGAATCCTGATTCCTTTCGGTTTTATGTTTACCTTAAATATCTACAGTAAGTGTTTATTCGGGCTCCACTAATATTCTAGTACTACACCGTGAGCATCTTTTGCGTTCTTGCATGCATGCTCAAATATTTTTCAGAAGAATGTTAAGAAAAAGGACATTGGTTCCTATCTGACATGAATATGTGTTTCATTTCCTGTCCAATTAGCTCAAGCACGAATGAGGACAGAACCCAGGACGTCTCATTAGAGACAATATGGCTCTGATAATCACTGCGCTCTGTTTCACTGGACTCGTCATACTCAATAAGGTGACTAACCCATTAAAACTAAGCTGTATGCTGCATTCAGCCTCACATACCTTCACATTACCTCATTTATGAGAAAAAGAAGAAAAGGATCTTTTGGAGGACAGAGTATATTTAGGGAAACCCCTTAAAATAGGCCATCTGTGGAATCTATGAATGGAGACATTTTATTGTCTATTATGAAGAGAAACAACACAATCTGAAATCAGATACAGACACAAATAAAAAGCCGACGTAACCCCCTTATTAATGAAAAGTAAATTAAAGTGAGGAATTTAAGTCCTGTCTTTTTAGATCATGGGAATTTAGGAGGAGTTTCCTTGATATTTCATTATTTCTCTCTTGTTGAATTTAACAATGGTCAATGTCACAAAGCAGCTTTACAGAATCAAAAGAAAATGATGAAATTAATATGAAAATGTGAGAGAAAGTTTATAAATCAAAATTATCTGAGTGTCCCCGATGGGCATAGCCAAGGGCAACGGTAGCAATGCAAAGCTCCCTGAGATGCAATAGGAAGAAACCTTAAGAGGAACCAGACTCAACAGAGGAGCCACCCTCATCCTCGTTTTCATATTATAAGTCAAACACAGACCCAGAATCCACTTGACCCACTTAAAATCCCTCTGCACGTTTCATCTAGAGATGCCACCTATGTTGCTGATAATTACTTAAAGGTTTTGAATTTGAAGAACCATGTTATCATATTGTCCAAAATTCAGGGCTGACATTTTACCACCACAATGGCAAATGCTTTATCGTTATTATGCTATACTCAACCACCATTCAACTGCCTTTTTCTGATTACAGCATGCAAACTGATTCACATGTGAAAAATATTCCTCACTCCCTGAACAACACTTCTATATTGAGTCCTACAATATACCTGTGGTATCAGGGAAGAAAACTCTATAGGGATCAGCTGACTTTATTTTATTGCCACATAACATTGCTGAGCCTAGACCTGACCCCAAATTTGATATTAGTACACTGCCTCCAGAGGCTTGTACAGTGGCCACCCTGATACTCCAATTGCTCTGGAATAGGGTCAGTCTGAACTTGACAGATCACGTGACATTTTGGGTCCAATCTTTAAACCTATTGACATACTGATGCCTTTCTTACTGCTTAACTTCGTTAACAAGTCATTTTCTTATGACTACGCGGTTGTTTACTCCCAGTCCTGCGAGTTCTTTTTGCATAAATGCTCTTATTTCCCCTAGTAAACATAATTGCGATTTCTACTGTCAGTTTTGTTTCTACCGTGCAGTTTCACCAAGCATTTAAGTGACTTAAAGTTTCCTTCCAGGATTGATTAATGATTTGGAGGGTTTTAACCCTAATGTCCACAACTTCAAATCTCCTTAGTTGTTTTCTCTGCTTGATGCAGACCAAAAGGAAATGGCAACTTTTTTTTCTGGCTCTGTGCAGTTGCAGAACTAGTAACCTTCCCCCTTTCGCACAATTCATAAAAAAGTTATTTCTCTTTGATGCTGGAAAGAAAGGACTTGATATGGATGTTATGAAGTCTCTGACCTTCTTTATGAACATATGTGACCAAGTGACCTAACCCTGACCCACTGGGAGAAAACTCTTCAAGCGGAATCAGTACTGCGTTTTTGTGTGCGTGTTATTATTATTTAAAAAAAAAAAAAAAACTTTTAAGGGCATTTATTGGTTCAAAAAAAGACGGCGAGATTTGCAAATGCTTCCGGTCCTTAATGAAATTTGTCATCAGCATATGAATAAGCAGACAAACGGGTAAAGACTGAGAGCATGAGAACATAAGACCTCTTAATCAGGCACAATGACCATAAGCATTGCAGATGTATCTTTCTTCAAAGATAATATGGACTGTTAATAAATTATTATAAGAACTATTTGGCACCTGAACACTATATTAACATGATGTGAATAAAATCTCCCACTAAAATAGATTAATATATCAACAGACATTGTATCAACATACTTTAATCTCAAAATATCAAATATGTCAAAATATTTTTAACATTCTTTCAATTATTGAATATATACATATATATATATATTTTTTTTTTGTATGTTTTTTTTTTTTTAATGTCTGATTTTACTCTGTTTTTCATAGGCATCCTTCTCAGCTTCACAAAAAACTAGCTGCCTTTTTGAAGGGGCCAGATCAGGGGTTGCTTTCACCAGAGGCATTTTAATCACCCTCTTCTCTTCATACGACCAAGTATGAAGGCTCCAGTCTTTCATGGGCCCTCTTTTTCTCTTAGCCCTCTAGACAAACTCAAAAGTTTAGCTTTGAATATGTTTGAACTGTTAACAATATGCAAAGTGGGCCTGTCGGGACCCAGGGAGACTTGTGATTAAGCATTCAGATCAGGCATTAGGCATTGGCAGGACTACCCAGAATCTCCAGTTGTTCGGGCCAAACGGGTAATCCTCTTTGTCTAATCTTCAGTCTTGACCATGAAACGTTTTCTTGCAAATAAGTGACTTGGCTGATAGTGAAGCTGTGTTCATCTTCATGATCTGGTTCATGTACAGTACCCAGTACAGAGTGTCTTATGACACTTGGTTAAGCTATACTATATTACTCCAAATTCTTTGAATGACAATTACATGATCAGAGAGATAAGTGTTAACTGCCAAAAGCGGGTACTGCGTTATGCTGACTGGTTTGAGAACCAAGCTGTGTGTTGTGTTAATGAGGCATAAATTGGATCCTATCTAGATCTTCCTTATACAGTATATATACTGTATATACCTCTACAGATGTTCCTGTTCTCAGCTTTTAAATTCATACCACTGGATCCCTGTTGCACTAAGACCCCAAATACAGGTGCCTCTACATTCCAGGCATTAAAGGTCTCTGCGACAGGATACCTCCAACCTCACAGTGACTAGCATGTGCTTGAGTGAGATTGAAGAATGCTCCATCTCAATATTGCTGCTTCATTACCATTGTCCCATAGATAATGTTCAAATTAAATAGTTACATCAGTCATATCAGTCCAGTCATATGTCTTTTGTGCTACTTCCACTTTCTTCACATTCAATCTACAGTACCTGCTTTACCCATGTCAGGGTCCCTGTGGATCTGGAGTACCTACAGAAAACTCATGCTAAAGTTCAGGGTCAATCACAGGACCCTGAAGCTGTGAAGCAGCAACAATATTACCTACATCACTGTTCAGAATTTGTTATTGGAAATAAATGCAAGTGAATTGATTTAAATACATCCCTGTATCCAGTGATTTAACAGCTAGTATAATTCTATATGAGCATCTCCAGCTTTGGAACCAAATTCAGCACATTGCTATTGAAAAGAACTCCATGAAGACTAGAAACTTGGACTTCTTCCTATGGTGCAAATGCTTTAAAGAAGGCCATATGTTCATGGATGAAGATCCTGGATGAGGTGGCTCTGATCCCATTACAGTCGTCCCAGTGAACCTTCAGCCAGTGAAACGCCTGAACTTCGGAAAAATCGGTGGATAACTTGTCGCCAATTTAAGGAAGATACGCATCTGTCTGTGGAAACTCTTAACACAATCATTCATTAACACCACAATAGCAGGGGATATGGAAATAAATCTAGTTTTTACTCCCATAACTGTATTCTGATACTCTGTATAATCAAATGTTCCACTTTGATTTGAATACCCCTCTTATATCAGGTTGATCTGAGGTTCTTCATTTTTCTAGGATTATCTGCCTAGTTTATCCAGTTTTAGGCTACAGGTCTGATGGCACCCCAATCCAGTCACTTCATTTAGATAGTGAGCTTCCTTCAAGCGGGTGTGTGTTTATGTCTACTGTATCTAGAACCACAGTGATACACCTGACTGTGGTGTACTTTATGCACATTTTTGTTGTATCACATAGTTGCACAGGTCAGTGATGATCCTGACCTGAAATGATTGAATGAATATTTCATCCTTGTTTAGTTGAATTCCTGGTCATTTGCAACTGTTTTCTACACCAGGTACTGTAACAAATGGGATGCAATTGTTAATCATGCTACAGAACCTATGTTCAGGCAGAGTCAGTGTCTCTTTATCTCTTGGAAGGACAAGATGAGCAGTCACTGTCTTGGCCCTGACCGGTGACTGACCCAGACATCCCCTGCGCTGACTGTGTGCTGAAGCCAAAGTCAACATGTTGTGTTCGGATGACAAGTCAGGATGCTAACTCAGAGCTGACTCTGGCCCAAACCTCTGAAAGAAAACTTGCTGGTCATAATCACCCTGGCTACACTACTACCTCCAGTCACAGAACGCTGCCCAGAAAGCAGTCTGAGTTACTCCAGAGACCAATACTCTCTTGGCAACAGATATGGCATAGATGAAGTCAATAAGTCTAGACATGACATTGCGTGACTCATTTTGCAACACAGCCTTACAGCATATTAATTATTTTCACTCACTTGCCACTTGTCATTTAAACACAAGGATGCTATGTCTACAACTGCATCTGGGAAGTTTCTCCAGGTTGATACAGATCCACCAGTTGAACAGCCACCTTCAACTATGCCACTTATGGCAGCATCTCAAGGGGGTCTGGTTCTGCTGTTTCAGCTCTGATGCAGCTATGGCAGGCTCAAAACAGGCTGGATCCCAAATACCAGAGTGAAATGTGTCCTGGAATCAAAATACTAGCTCATTAGCAAGTGAAGTGCTTTCCTAAGAGAATGAGTCCAGTTGGGAGCAATTTCCACCGACAATGAGAGGAAGCAGAAGAGAGGTCCTTGGGGGGAAGTTGTCAGAACACACCAACTTGATGGAATCTGACTTTGTTTTTTTGTATTTTTTGCCAAAAATCAGTTAGTGGTGTTTCCTTTCTTCCACTTATTATTTTCCCTCAGTAAAGAATTTATCAACCATATCTACTTTTGGTTCCATGATGGCCACCAGGATCTTGTTTATAGTTTTCAGAACATCCTGGTAGCCTCCTCAATAAGCAGATCTGATCTCTTATAGACATGGATAAAGGTCACCCATGTCCCTATCCACCTTAATGTAGCAGCCAACAATGTAGATGCCATCTCTCTAGAGCTCCATAGGCTTATTGCTGCCCTTCTAAAAGGGTATGGTACCTCCTTCTTCTACACATCCACCAGTACCATGTGTGGAACCTGCCTATTGTCCTGGAGTCCCTTAAAAATCTTTCTTACTAGCTTGTGCATGAAGTTGACTTGACCTGGGTGGCTTTGCCTTGTTGCTAATAAGGTGGAGTTGTATGGTTTAGTAATAATATTGCCTTGAATGCATTGGTAGCCAAATCTGGGCCTACAGCCTAATATCACATTGCTAGCTCTGAATGTATTTCTGTTGACTTTGAAGCCTTCAGTGAGGGAGAAACTGAAGAACTTTCTTTGATGTGCTTATTATGTGCTTGTTGTGTTTTTGGAATGGAAAGCAGTTATTTCAATTACTATCAAATTGTGTATTTATTGTTGAGGTAAAGCTCAGGGAAACCATTCTCTTCTTGTAGTTAGTCTTTTGGCTGCTCCTTTTGAGGGCTCGTCACAGGATACCGATTCATCCGTTCCACAGTTAGCACAGTTTTTATGCCAAATGCCTTTCCTGATGCAATCCTTTTTTTTTTTTTTTTTTACCCATTTTTTGTCCAGAATCGGGACGGGCACTGAATCCAGTTGCTGGGAATTAAACCCAGGCCACACCACTACTACCTACCACTGAGCCACCAATGCCCACAGGGAAGCTTTGGGAACCTTGTTTATGAAGAGGTTAATCCACTAGATGATGGGGATCATCATAAATGCTGCAAGAGCCTATAGACAGACTGGATGTCCTGCTATTATTGTGACATGCCGCTAGTGTTCCACTGATATATGATCTTGTGTGCAGTAGTGTGCTGTTGCTGCTACAACTGCATTTGATTACAGGTTCCACAGGACATACATTGCTCAACCATATGTCATATGTATGCATCTTTCAGGGCATTATTATTATTATTATTATTATTATTATTATTATTATTAGTAGTAGTAGTAGTAGTAGTAGTATCTCGACTGCTTCATACTTAAATAAATCAATATCAATGCCAGATGAATAAGTAGTTATTTACAAGTTTCTCTTTGTTCACAGCCATTGACATGTCGAAGAGGTTAACACGTGATGAGCAGATCGAAATTGTGTTGATATCTGGTGAACGCAGTAACCGGGTCATTGCAAATGACTTCATTCTAGGTTTGGAAATTAGGTTTAAGAAAATAATTAGGATGAATTTCCATACATTCTGTAATGTTAGAACAAATTTTCCCAACAACTATCTACTATCTCCTCTAAGTCAATTAAAGCAAAAAATATATATATACTCTGGATTGACTGTTTGTGATGAAACCTGAAGGGAAAATATTTACAAGCTAGTTTGAACTGCCACCGTGTGGCAAAGTAAGCAAACTGCAGCAGAAATTCTCAGTATGCGCGTTGATTTGTATTTAATAATATTTTATACAAATGTTTATACAAATGCAAATGAAGCTTGTTGACGTTCAGAAGCTGTACGTTTTTGTTTGCTCTCAGATTCTCATATTTTAGATAAGTTTATTTAAGTTAGGATGAAATAGCAATCATTTGATGTAGGGGCAGTCACTAACTTGGGCAAGGTGACGTACTAATACACAATAATAAAAATGCTTATTGAGCCAGTACTGGTGTTGTGACTGGTTTGTGCATTTATAAACATAACTATATATACTGTGAAGGTCGTGAGGGCCTGGAGCCTATCCTAGGAGACTTTGAGCACAAGGTGTGTGCTACACTCTGGACAGGGTGGCAACCCATTGCAAAGCACACACACACTACATGCAGTTTGGGAGCATTAATTAGCCTAATCTTCATGTCTTTGAACTGTAGGAGGAAACCGGTGTACCAAAGCACCGATCAAGGAAGAACATGCAAATTCCGATACTGTATGACTGAACTTTAAAACCCCACTGATACACCATTACTCTAAAAGTTATTTAAAGGTATACCACATGTCCCAGAACTGTCCCATGTAAAAGATACATACTAAAGACTCAAATAGTGTACCCTTGATAGTACCACACCATCAGGTACAGTTTGGTACCTTTATTTCTAAAAGGGTGTACAAATGATGCAGATTGCACACATGACAACTTTATGAATGATTGCAAAATGCTGCAATCAAAGATCATTGTGAGACTGGGAGGAGTAGAGCGTAGGGAGCTATCCTATTGTCCTTTTCTATTGCAAAACACACCAATCAAACATATCAATGCAAACATAAGACAGCTTTTCGTATAAGTTATACATGTAACCTGCTGACAACGACATAAATAAAGAACTGGCCAAGCAAATGCTATGCAAACCATGGGAGCTCACAGATCGTGTTTAAGGCCTTCAGCAGAAGAAACATGAACTTGAACTGTAACTATAATGTTAAAAACAAATATAATATTTATACTCTTTTGTACACTTTATAAAATTAATTAATTCACTATTGTTTTGTTTTATTATCATACTTTTAGCTATATCTTTTATATTTATGGTACAGTTCTTTGTGTCTTGGTGGTAACATAAATGTTTTGTACACACAAGGTGTGACTTTTAGAGTAAATCTTTAAAGGTACTTCTGTTCTTCAAAGTTATTATGTTCTAAGGTATCAGATACAGTACATGGTGGCTTAGTGGCCAATCTCCATGCACATCCAGGGATCGGTTTGCAGTTTGCATGTTCTCCCCGTGCTTGGTGGGTTTCCTCCAGATACTCCAGTTATCTCCCACAGTCCAAAGACATGCAGGTTAGGCAAAATGACCGAGTATCCGTGTGCCGGACTGAGGTGGACAGACCAAATTACCAAAAATCGGATGTATGCAAAAATAAATACATAAATAAATATTAAAAGAAATTAATTTTAAAAATAAAGAATAAAACACGATGTAATATATAAAACATATAGCAATATATTTAAATGATAAACATTTATAGTAAAAAATAAATCAGATTTAGAGTATGTTAAATAATTATCGACACAAGACAAGGAAACGTCACGTAATTAACGTGACAAACATAATCTGTTGTATGATTAATGGGGAAAAAAACATTAATTCATAAATGTGTACTCTGACATTTTAAACGTAAATCATACGAGTTTAAACAAACTTTTACTTTAAAGGGAGTAAAATATACACATGCGCACTCACTCGCGGACGCGCGCACACCCAAACCCATGGTGGAAAATTCCGCACGGTCCAAGTACGCATGCGTGCAAAACCGGTCCATTCCAGTGCGGACTCGGTCTACTGTGCGTCATGGCGAGGGTGCACGGTCTGGTCACGTGACAGCCCGAGTCAGGAGCGCTCCAAAGACAAAACCTGTGTGCGCTGCAGTACGTACTGTATACAGCAGCTCTGAAACAGCAGATATTTTTAATATGGACAATATTCTATTATACATCAATTACAAACGTCTAAAACTTTTTATAGTGGGGAAAAATCAATAGACTATCAACTCAACATCAAATGCTTAGGTAACACTTGTGTTTTGGTTCTTTCTTGGTTATGACCTGGGAGCCATTTCAGAACATTCTGGAACTTTCTCTTATGATGAGAACAGCTCATAAGGCACAAGTACTCATTCACTCATCGTCTATACCGCTTTATCCTCTATTCAGGGTCGTGAGGTTCTGGAGCCTATCCCAAGAACCTGGGGCACAAGGTGGGGTACACCCTGGAAAGGGTGCCAATCCATCGCAGTCACAAGTACTGTTTTGCCAAAGATCACTTTTCGAATACTGTCTTTTTTTTTTATTATTCTTTTTTTTATAGGTTAAATGGATGTTAGTCCAACGCCTTAACCACTATAATCACTATTCACTTAATCACAATCATTTGTAGGCTTAGTAGAGACTACGCTATGTTGTCAATTTTTGTTTTGATTCTTTTGATTTTTTATTATTCCACTGAAAACATGTTAAAGCAGGGGCTAGGGTAAGTTGTACAGTATAGTCAATGTAGTAGAATGAGCCTCACAAATTTAGACAAACTATACTTAGAAGTTTGAGGTGAACAGTTAGGAATCCAGGTGGCTTTATTACCTGAAATATGATATTTAAGATATTACAGGGTGCTGCTTACATGACAACAAAAAGAGCAATGGAAAGATCTGAAACAGGAAATACTGGCCTTTCATTTATAGAACTTAAGAATGGTATAGCACATTTATATGTACAATTTGATATACAAAAAAAAAAAACTCAATTCACATTAACATTTCATTTGTCACATACCTAACCATGCACAGTATGAGCTTCAGTGAAATGCTTATATGACTGTTCATGACTTAAAAAATAAAGTTAGGGTAGCATGAAAAGACATACAGATAGAAGGATTTTACTGCAGTAGGAAAAATTGCACTTAGAGACATGTACATTTTGACATTTAAAAATATTCACAATTTTCAAAGTTTCAATAGGAAAAAATATTTACCTGGAAAAATATAAAAAGTATATATTAAACAGGATGTGCAGAATGTGCAATATAGAAAGATAGGACATGTACAGTAGGTATGACAGCAGGAGTCTGAAGGGAACATGAAGTGTGGTATAAAGTGATGTGTGTGTCAGCAGAAGTTTTTCTGTCCATGTTTTAAAGTGCAAGTGAGTTCTCCTGAATTTGAAACCAGAGATGTGCCGCTTATGAGCAGTAGTGCAGTTAAATCTGAAACAGATGGAATGCATACACAAAGATACAAGCAAAGAATACTACAAACTGAGTGGAAACATGTTTTAATAAATTGCAATAAGCTTTTTTTTTTTTTTTACTTCAAAAGGGTATAGTTATTAGTAGTAATGAAAAGTAATTTGTGCAAATTTTAGTTCATTTATTAACATAGTTTAGGGTGTTGTATTTTAAATGAAAGTCCAAACAAACAAAAAAATAAATTACATTTTAGGGCTGGTAGATAAAACGGTATGTGTATTTATTGACAATACACCATTTTCGATAACAATAAAAAAATGTTTGGTAAGAAAGCATTATAGTTTTTATTCAATTGTGGTTGGCTGAGCGTGTGCCTTGTCTAAATCTTAACAGCCTATCAGATGTTCCGATGAATGATCGAGCTACGAGTGACAAGCAAACAGCCTATAAGCTTACGCAGCCACGCTGCTTTGCTCTTGGGTTGGGTTGGGTTGCGTCATCGTCACCTCAGGTCTGATTAACCCCCTTGAAAATGAGTGCCGTGCCTAGCAGCAGTGAGGAGATCGTGAATAAAAAAAGGATGTATCAGCGCGCCAGTGTGGCAGTTTTTTGGTTTCTTTTCTTCTGACTAATGCCAGAACAATGTTATGTGTAAGCTTTGCAAGAAAAATGTCCCAGCCAAGTATGGAAACACAAGCAACTTATTTCATCAGCTTAACCACTTCCACTCTCTACCTCAACTCAACAAACAGCCCACAAGCAGTCAACGATGGAGAAGTACTCGGCAACAAGACCTCATGAAAAATCCTCCAAGCAATACGATGATATAACCCACACGATCGCAAACTACATTGCCAAACAAATGCTACCACTTAGCCTGGTAGAGAAGTCAGGCTTCAAAAGACTTCTTAATGTGGTTGATCCCCGCTATGTTGTCATGGGTTGCAAGAATTTTACAAAGACTAAAATTCCAGCACTTAAATCGGAGTGTGGGCAAGCAGTGGAGAGTGAGCTGTCATATTTTGCAATGTAGGGGGGACTGTAGTCACATGTTTTCGGGCAGAGAGAGTGAACCAACTTGTCTTGCTTACTCACAATTTATGTTGCAGTGTATATGTGAATAATAATGGTTGGTTCCTCTACTTGAAAGCTCAGGTTTGAGTATCATAATTTGTTTTGTTTACAGAGTTTGAGGTTTACTGTGTATTGTTATTATTGAGATCTCACAGATGTTGATCTACCTCAAAGTTTGCTTCGATTGTTCAGCATTTACACGTTACCATTGCACACACTTTGTAACATTTCATTTATTAAGTTTAAGAGTCTCTTTTAACACATGTTTTTAATTTATTATAAGACATAAAAGGTGAAATATTTTTGTTTACATTTTTTTGTTTGTTTTTGATTATTGAAACAATTTGCCATAGTAATGTTGGTAAATAAAATAAAGTGGTTAAATTAAAAAAAATAAATCTTCTGGTCTTCATTTATAAATGCATTGTTAAAAAAAATATCGATACCGAATGATACGAAACATTATATCGTCGTGATATATGTTTTTTGCTGTATCGCCCAGTGTGTCTATGTCATTTTTATTTTTGCTTCTAAGGAATAGAAAGCTGTGGCCACGCCCCCTTCGGTGCTGCAGAGCAGTGAACGCGCGCGACGTGAGAACTCATTCACGCTGTGGCTCGGAGTCTGTACGCGCGCTTTATTCCCACTATAGGAAATAAGACGAGGTGGATTAACCTGCATGTTTTCATCTTCGATGTTTGTGAAATAAGCCTTTTAGGTTCATTATTATTATTATTATTATTATTATTATTATCAAACAGTTCGGGTTAGGTCGCGCGATTGTTCATGCAATTCCACCCTGTCTGTGTGATGGCTCGAATGAACTTCTGACAGTGAGGGTTATGAGAGGGTTCCCTCATGCAGAGTGGCCCGGGATCATGTCTCTGACCGTCAACTGCTCGGCACACGCACGATCGCCCTCCGACGGCGCGCGCGGAAGCCTGATATCCACCGTCGCGCGCTGTCTCCAACCGGACACTGCGCACGCGCCACCACAGGGTACGAACTCTTCACTATATACACGTATGCACTATAGACTATTATTTTTATACACAGTCTTGCTTTGTACTGTATCTCATGCATATGTGCATGTTTGTTTATACCGAGTTGCATGCATGAGGCAACATTTTCAACAGTTATTGCACAACTTCTCTACAAATCTTCTTATCAAGGACTACAGATAAGAATAAGAATAATAATAAAAAAACTCACACTACTTATGCTTCATGCTTCTAAACATACACTCACCTGTCAAAGGTGTAGACAAGAAAAAGTATTTATATAAACTTGTAATAAAAGGTATAACTTATAGTATCTTTATATTCACTTGTAATAAGTAATATCATACTAAATTACATTAAGTATGGCTGACCATCCAGAGGGCTTAAACATACAATCACAATATATGTATTGATTTATATCTATAATAAGTCTATACATTTATAATAATAATAATCGCTAATTGGTTAGTTAAACCTTAAGTCTCTTGCCGTCCCCTCCCCTTCCAAACCAAACAAGCACTGGCTCACTTCCAGAGCTGAATCATTTCATGCTAATATATCCCAACCCTGATATGTCTGCAAGGCTTGTGCCTAGTAGAGTGATCATATAAAATGACACATTTATTTTAGAGAGAGAACATTTTTATTGTTTGTTTGCCTCAAGTGGGTATTTGAAGCATGTGTTAAAAATCCAGGAAAAGCTGTAAAAGTCACCCTTTATACTGTTGGGTTTTGGTATTTCTGCTGGGTAAAATCTTATATCTTGGAACTATATAATCTGTCTATATATCCTGCAAACAACGTATAATGTGTCACCTAACGAAGGTTGTGTTTTAATGTCTTCTCACAACACCAGTTTCGGGAACACCAGTGAATGAAAAAACAGAACATTTCCAGAATGTTCTGAAATGGTTCCTTGGAAGTAACCAACAAAGATCCAAGCACTAGCATTACCAAAGCATTTGGTGTTGGCTTGGTAGTCTATGGATTTTTTTCTTACCGTGAAAAGTTTGAGACTGCTGTCTAACATAGATTGATCGCTTCATTAACAAAACAATCAGCTGAAAACACCCAGCCCCAACATACCTCACTACAACAATATACACACATACGTTTATTATACACTCTTCTTTTTATGAGTAATATATGCACAGTGAAGAATTTGGATTTAAAGTCAATGTGGCGCAGTCCTCATGGCCTCTCGGTGCTCAGGATCACATATCACACATTGCAGTCACTCAGCACGCCGTGCATGATCACACAGAGAACGAAACACTATCAGGTTCATTCTTAAACACTCCTTTAATCAAGCCTGACTAAACCTTAGTTAATGATCGCAGAGACATATCGTATCGTAGGACAGCATGAGCCCCGAGGTGGGGGACGCTTAAGGAGTATCAGAAGGAGTATCAGATCAAGGCAGCTTAATCCAGTTCCTCCAGGACGTTGGAATGAGCGTGTTTGCTCTAGTCTAAGGCACGGTTTGTTAAGTCTTAAGTCTCCTGTCGTCCCCTCCCCTTCCAAACCAACCAAGTATTGGCTCACTTCCAGAGTTGAATCATTTCATGCTAATATATCCCACCCTGATATGTCTGCGAAGCATGTGTCCAGGAGAGTGATCATATAAAATGACAATCTTTTTAGAGAAAGAATATTTTTATTGTTTGTTTACCTCAAGTGGGTGTTTGAAGCATGTATTAAAAATCCAGGAAGCTGTAAAAGTCATACCAAAACCCAACATTATAAAGGATTAATACAGGGTAGAATATTATTCCTTGGAACTGTATAATCAGTCTAAACTTCCTTAACAAAACACATCTTAGGATTCTGATGAAGATAGTAATATATGGTGACAGTTTAGAGCCATCATTCTCAAAGCAGGCTCCAGTGCTCAGCATTTTACAGAATAATCAAATTTATTCATTTATTTTTGCATTATTGTTGTTGTTGTTTTTTATCTGACTGGACATGAGTTTAATCCAGTCCTGGACATCAGCTCAAAGTTAATCGTTTTAATTTGAATGCAAATGAATGCATTGTGCAATTGACACGTTTAGCAGTAACATTATTTAGCCAATAAATGGCCCAAACATCACTGCAGACATTTAAATAATGAGGAAAGACTTGGATTATGTTTATGAAATTAACTGCACTAAAGGGTCTGTGGATTTCTTTTACGGGTAAAAAAAAAAAAAAAAAAAAAAGCGGTTAGACATCCATATGGCAGAATCATTGCTTTATGTATCTTTAATGAACTTACTTGTAAAGCATTCTCCCTAGGACAAACTAACGAGCAACAAAATGGTTCAGCCTCAACCACTGAACCACCATACACCATATAATAAGCCACAATACTCAGACAGTCGTTATATACAAGCAAAATATTATAAGTGAAGGAGAAAGTTTATTCTTTTAGTATGAAAGGAGAGCCATTTGGAAGACCATGGTTAGGACGTTTATGGTAAGATTAAGCCTTATAAAAGGTTTCCTTGTAGAGCACTACATTTCCTTGCATCCTAAGAGATGCCCTGTTTTGTGAGTTCTTCATGATGCATATCATTCGGAAGGACAGAAGAAATAATGAGTTTGTATTTTGGGTTCATCCTTGATTAGATTGATCAAGGCATAACCTTTGGAGGAGCCCCTAACATCTGTAAGGTCATAGTGCAAAAACACACTGAGCTCAGCAAGGCTCCACATATGTGTTTACAGTTTTTATAGCTTGAGCCCCTTGGACCTCTGATGCTAAACAACAAAGATATCTTGCAGAGTCATGCAGAGTAAATGCAGCTGCACAGGGCAGTACTAAATCTGGTGTTGTACTTGTTCTTGTTTTGGCCTCAGAAAATATTAAGGAAGGTCTACAGGCTTAGATCCAAGTGCTTGATGAATAAAGCTTTTTGTCTAGAAGACAGTGATCTATCCGAGCAGGGGGAACTCATTGTCCAAGCATTGGCAATCTGCTTGCATTACTATGGAGTAGGATTAAAAAAAAAAAAAGGTTGTTCTCACCCCTCACTTCACTTCTCCCTCCTTCCAGGTTCAAGAGGAACGGTCTGGTTGTGGCCAGAGTTTCCTAGTCTGTGTCTACAGGCAGTGTGTGCAAGTCCCCCCCCCCCCAAAAGCGTTGGACTGCTCCTAATGGGGGCAGAGTTAATATGACGCCATGGCAGACTTTCGTTGAGCTCAGCCACGGCTGGCATCAGAGTTTATAACACATTCAGGATCTGCCAGCAGAAAAGGCTTTTTTTCCTGGGTTATTTAATCTCAACAAGAACTAGGGGAAAAAAAACAAGACAGAACAAGTGAAAACTAGTTTCGACTGGAACCTTTGCGTAGAGACCTTTAGAAAAGTCTAGAAGTGGCAATCAATTTACATGTTAAGGGATAAAAGCTTGCACAGCTTATACAGCTTTTTTTTTCTTTTCTACTTGGCACATGCTTTTATTCAGAGGAAACAACTTCAAAAGTAAGGCTGCCAAGTAGCCCTCCTGGGATTTAAACTCATAACCTATCAGTGACTTGCATCAAAATGAATGATTCAGCTTATTTTCATTTCGTTTCCGGACGTTTCTCTACCCAGGATGACATGCTTGTTAACTTTTATTCATTAAAAATAGTTGTTTTACAGTTGTGCAAGATTCTAATCTCATTGAACAACATGCTGTTTCTGTATTTTTTACGTAACCCAGAAGGCTGCTTTAATTACTTGTTGATAGTGGTGCAGTCGCATTTATCCCTCGCTTACTTTCTAATTAGAGAAAATGATACAGCAGCCGTGTAGTCCTTAGTCTGTCCACCCTTCTCAGATTTTCATTTCTACGCACTGCTCAAATAGATAAGCTTCCAAAGCTTCAGCTTTCATGTTAATGTTGCAATCAACAACCATGAAATTAGCACTATTATAAGTAAACGGATCACAAACATTTCATATTGCATGTTTAATATATTTCACAGTGTGCCAACAGTGATTTTCAACATGTTTTGTACTATTTCTATGGAATCTTTATAGAGGACGTCTGATAAACCTGAGGCTCTGTAAACCAGAAAATTGCTCTGGACTATCAATGTCCAACCAATAAGTTTTTTGTTTTTACGTGCCATTTCAAAAAGCTACACAATCGAGCACCAACATTTAAGCCTTCTAGATAGCCATGCGTTCCCAGAGAGGTGGCTTTGAAACAAAAAAAAAACCCTAAAGGGTGTGGATGTACTGTATTTGTTTAAAATTTGAGTTTCAAAATAGCCGGCTTGGGCTAAAAATGGCTGCCTGTACCTTGTAGGACTTCCAAGTAGTAATAATCCTATAGAAGAGGAGTAAATCTTACACGCTGCATCTAATCTGCCCTTGTGTCACCACGTGAACATGCTGGCTCTGACTCAGCCGCTTGTCATTTGCAGTTGAAAGCTCTTAACCTTGGAGGCTGCAGCTGATGTGTGGGCTTACAAAAACCACGTCATGATCCACCCCCTCGGGCTGCCACTGGCACAGGGACCTCCTACGTGACTACTAGCATGTCATGAACTTGACTACAATTATGGAGTAGCAGTGCAGCTGTGCAGAGCTTTAGTTAATGTTCAAATTAAACATTAGAATTGGGAGGCTGGTTTGAATATTTCATAAATCGCTGACTTTGTGCATTTTCTCATATATTTCATTGCCTAAAGTTTACACAGAATGGTGGAGCGAAAGAAAAAAAAATCAAAATGAGCAGCAGATCTGTAAGCGGAAATGCTTGTTGATAAGAGAGGTCAGGGAATGGCCAAACTAGTTTCAGCTGACAGGAAGCATGCAGTAAATCAAATTATCTCTCTTTCTAACTTGCTGGGCTAAAGAGCAAGAAGGCAGTGGGCACAGGGTTCCCCAAAACTGGTCAGTCTATAAGTATCATGGTTTTATAAATTTATATATTCTATAATTATTTTTTTCCAATTTTTTATATATCTCTCTATATATAGGGCATTGGTGGCTCAGTGGTAGGTTTCTTGCCTGCCATGCGGAAGGTCTGGGTTCAGTTCCCACCCAATTCCCAAACCCCAACCAACCCCAACCAGTGCCGGTCCCAAACCCAGATACAATAGGAAGCCACTGTGCTGCTTGTCAATGTCAACCTAATCGGCATGTCTTCGGACTTTTGGAGGAAATCGGAGCACCATGCACATGAACCCTCAATCCTGGAGGTGCAGGACCACAATGCCAACCACTACGCACCGTGTGCCACCTAAATTAAAAAGTAATTTTAAAAGTTATGTTCTGGAGTCAGTGTGGGTATACACGAATTGCAACACAAAAGAATTGCGATATGTAATAGAATCGATTTTTCCCCATCTCTACTGTACTATAAATCTATATCCAAATTTTCTAATTTACTTTTATAAGACAAGCATCCAGTATATGTAGAGAGCATTCTACCGAGGCTCCTATGTTAAACAGTCAGTTTGGACTGAACATTGAGTGAACACTGAAGATTTGGACTGTGCCAAACAGCCAGAACGCTCTCACCCTCTGCTGTTAGTTCTGCTGTTATTTATCACGAGGACGTCAGCCTTGAAACTCGCACATACGCCATCCTCAGGGACAAACAGTGTATTTTAAAGATGCAATACCCAAATCGAGAAAGGGTTGTGCTTTAAGCATTTCCAAAAAGGGTATGTGTGATTAGTCTGTGCTCCACTTTGATGAAAATAGCTCAGCAGGAACGGAGCCCACTGGTTGGATGGTGTGGAATTTGATTATGTAATACTATGAGAGGAAGATGGACGTTGAAATGTCCTGTATTTGCTATTATGGTTATTTGAGATACTGTATGAGGTGATGTTCTTAAACCTTTTGGAATTTCTTCACCAAATATTTTGTGCTGGTAATTTATATCTATGACTAATAACTATTAACGAAATAAACAAATGACTCAGACAAGGGAACTAGTGATCCATGTGTTCATTTCAAAGTTAGACATTTAGCAGACAAACGCAGATGGCTTGAGTGTTTAAGAATCATCTTTATCCCATATGCATTCAATAGCTGTAACGGTGGCGACTCAAAATTTGCTGCATGGATAATGTGATTTGAAACGGTGCATAAATCCCTTAGCAGAAGGTCAGATGCAGGATTTGCGACGTCACTTGGGCACAGGGATGCTTCAACAAAGGAGGTGCCCATGATGCATCAGTCGGCCATGTAAAAATATTACAAATATGTGGCAGCTCTACATTGCAAATGCATACAAGCACTTTTTTCTTTGTTACATTTTAAGCATATCTCCGGTTAAGAATAGCGCTGTAGGCAGAATACATGAGAAGAGTGCTGTTTATTTTTAGCCAGAGACAAGTCTGTGCTGGGATTAGTTTGACCCGGGGCCAAGTGGAGTGTCAGTATGGCTCACACCTCCACAGCAATGAGTTTCAACTTTTGCCTTGGTGCAGCCCTCGTTTCTTGTGAGCATAATGATGAAGGGCTTGCGTAAGGATCACTCGAGCTGAAGGACTCCATTCATACAACTGGTGGGCAGGGCAGGACCATTTAGAGCTCAGAGAGATTTCAAATATTTATGTACAGTACTGTGCAAAAGTCTTAAGCAACCCCTGATTTCGTCATATTTTGCTTTAGACTAGTGTTACAAGACTTGCAATACTACATTTGTATTTTAATGTGGTCTTGAGGAATAGTTCGCCAGCCTTCCTGAAGCACTTATTTGGTTCCCATTTTCACTCCAGTCCCTGTACCTGAGCAGAATCAGAGGAATGTTCTTGGTTTGTTTGTTAAGTCACACAGTGACCTATGAACCATCCAAGCAAAAAAAAAACATTTACTTAAGGCATGAACCAGTGAGCAACAGGTGCAGATGATGACAGATGATCAGGCTGGTGATTAGCGTACTGGTGATGCATCCCATTTTTATATGGCATCTTTAGGTACTTTGCAATATCAGCTTGTCTCAGTAAAACGTTTATTTGCACACATTTCTTTAAATGACTCTACATGATTTAATTTAATATCACTCATATATTCATATTGGCTCAATGGATGTGCCATGGACAAATTCCAATCTAAATGGATATGGGCATCTTTTTCCATTTTTATCCTAAGTCTTTTCAATTCAAACTCGCTCATACGGTGCAATTCTGAAGCTTAATCATGATCCTCTACACTAATTGTGCAGAAGATGTTTCCTAAAAGGTAGCAATTGCAACGTCAATGCCATTTTCTCAGTGTAGCACAGCTTCATTTATTTATTTTTTTAAAGTAAAATGCATACTTTTTTACTGTACAAGATGTACGGTTCCACCCTTGTTTTTCTGTTTCAGACAAGCCCATACTTGCTGCTCCGATGTTTGTTTTTCAGAAGAGGACATCTTCAGCAAAGGTAAGGCCCTGTTGACCGAACACATAAGCAAGTTTAATACCAATCCAAATGAAAACACTCGTTACGTACTGTACATTCAGACAGTTTGTATTATTGAGGCTGAATCGATCTTAATTGTGTGTCTTTATTAGAGGACGGCAGAGGACGACGGGACTGGTACGTACAGTGTGTTACACGAGTCCATTAGTACATCTGTGCACTAATTAACTGTAATTGTCTGTGTTTTAAGGACTTAATCAGTGGTTTCTGCTATATTTTAGGAGCGTGTTTGAACAAGCGCATTAGATCGATCACCTATCCTTCTTTGTTAGGACGGAACAAAAAGGGTAAGATTATTATCATTATTATTATTATTATTATTAGTTTTTTCTATAGATCATAAAGGCCAGTTCTAATTCCCGAGCTCTAGTTATTTTAGTCAACAGACCCCTTTTTTCTCTTTTTAGAAAACCTCTGAACATATCAAATGAAACATTAAATTATCAAATCAGGCTATTGGCAATAAAATGAAAAAATATCTACATGTTTTCCCCTCTGCAAACAGGCTCCTGTGGTGCCAGCAAACGAGCACGGTCCAGTTCCCTGTCCTTCCCACAGCCTTTACAGGGTAAACAAACTCTCTCTCTCTCTCTCTTAGCTTATACACAAACTAAGGTGCCCTTGACCGTCACAAGTTTAGGATCTAGAAGATGTACCAGAATTGCCATACTTTCTTCCTGCTACGTAGGTGAAACTCTCTGCTAATCCCATCCAGTTTAATGATCCACTCAGAGCTCGAGTCCTCAATCGCCGGTTTCTGTTTCAGACCCAGTGACTGAAATGATTCTCCCCTTTAGTGTGCCCTCATTTTGGAAAAGTGTGTGTGCGCTAGGCTTTGCCAAATCCAACAAAAGTGTGTTTCATAGACTGTAAACAGCAATACCTACATTTAAGCTCTTTAAGTGCTTGGGGCCAAATATAATTGACTGCAAAAGAAAAAGAGATTGCTTGGCTGAAACTGGTTTTTTTTTTTTTTTACTTTTCCTTTCTCACACGGTATTAATGCCTAAAGCAAGTTTATGTCATGTTTATGTCTTCTTCAACTGATTAGGTCACTGTATCACAGGGTGGGGTGTGGTATTCAATAAAGAAATACAGATTTAATTTGTGGTGTCGTGTCAGCGAACAGGTACCACAAATGAAACCTAAGTGTTCTCTCTTTGTTTTGTTTTTTAAATAGTCCCAAGATCAAATCTGTTCATGCCGTCACACAACCTGAACCAAGTCTCTTCCTCCACACGTTAGTATCTTCAGCTTTATGTTTTATTTTTCTGCTGATATCGTTTATTTTACCTGAATATTTGAAACATTTGGTTTGTCTAATTCCATGACCGAATGTCTTCACTTCTTAGCACTTGCAGCATCTCCACGAGGCAAGGCGAAGAACACGCCGTTAAGTCCGGCTTCGCTGTTAGCACCTGAGCCATGGAGCAGCCATGATGTGCCTCGTATTAGACAGGTATCAAACTGTCAAGCTCTGGTTGCATTTATTATCCAAAGCTTAGTTGTTCAAAATGTAAAGCAGTTCCATGTCTCCATCTCATGTTCCTTGGGCAGCTTTTGTGAATATCTGCTCGGACGTTTCCTACATTACAAACTAATACAAGTTAAAGCCGAACTGTTTCATGAGTTTCAGCTTCAAGCCTGTTCAATAAAGCTGTCATACTTGTTCCCCCAGGTCGGCCTTAACGCAGATGGAAACCACCTCTCCAGGGTTACGATCGGGCTCCCGTCCTCAGCCAGTGCCTTAGAACAGCGGGTGTTACCGCCAATGAGCAGGTCAGCTCAGTACGAATTCCATAGTGAAGATAATGTGCCTGCAAATGCTTAATTTGTAAATCAGGAGCACTGAGAGAGGAGGTACTCCAAAAAATTGAAGTGTTGTGTTGGTTTTGTTGCCTAATTATTATTCAAGATTATTGTTTTGTAGAAATTCAACTTACTTGTGGATGCTCATTTTCCACTTTCAGCAACGTTAAACACTAAATGTCTGTTTTAAAAAAAAGTAGATAAATAAAAGTCCTGCGTGCCTGATTAATCTGCTCCTGGAAGAGCTACTGCTTGGTTTCCTTAAACAGCATTTGTGATTTTCAGGAAAAATTAAATAAAATAAAAATGGCAGTTATTCAGCACAGGAAAAAACTTCCAGATCATGGCACTTTTGTCCTTTGTCCACTTTTGCATAAAAATAATAGCATGACAAATAAAATTTAATATTATTATTATAAATCTACTCCGGCTTGCTCCGGAACAAATTAAGTCCTGCTTACCTGATCATTCAGTTGCTCACTAAAACCAAAAGCAAATATGCGTCTTACCAAATGGTTTGACAAATGGTTTGAAAGAGACATGGGAGACAGAAAAACATCCAAACTGCTTTTGCAACTAGTAAAATACTCTCTCTCCTTTTTTTCCCTTCTTTTTTTCTTTGTAAGAACCTGAGTGACCAAGGGTATTTTCACACTACCGGCTTGAACGCGGATTCCAGTACGCTTCACTCAAAAGGTCGATATATTTATGTAAAGTTAAAAACTTCATATCGTGCCCAGGCAGGGATCAGATTACTGTGTTTGAGTTGCTTGTACTGTGTCAAAAAGCCAATATGTCAATATCTTGATGTTTTTTTTCCTGAAATATCAATATCAAGCATGTTCACTTCCTTCTCTGTATGTTTATTACTGGCATACAAACCAACATACATACTTCCACCTTACTGTATCGAAGAGTGTAAATACACAAGTACACTTTGTCACGACACAGTATTCCTAATGTTAAAGAAGTTGGCTAGAGGGGGGCGGGGAGGGGGGGGGGTCAGTCATACCGGCGTGGTACGAATCAATCGTGCCTAGTGTGAAAGAAGCCTAATACACTACAGAGTTCTTCCTCAACTGTTAGACCAGCAGTTACACCAGCTTAACAATCCTCATCATTAATGCATTTAAAAAAATAACTTATCATACATAAACATTTTCAGGCTGACTGTGACCCTAAGATTCATTATTTAGTCAATATGCATAGAACAGCATTAGCTAAACTGCTAGTACTGTATATTGCCGTATTTCACATCTTGACTCTCATGTCTCATTAGGAACTCCTCCTTTTATTATATGATTTTGTCAGTGGTAGGGCTTTCGCCTGCCATGGAAGACCTGGCTTAAATTCCCGCCTTATGCCCGCATCCCGGATAAAATGGGAAGGTTGCGTCAGGAAGGGTATCCGGCGTAAAAAACTAAGCCAAATGTTGTGCGGATCACATGGTCCGCCGTGGTGACCCCTTGACGGGAGCAGCCGAAAGACAAACAACAACAACATTATGTATAGTGCTCTTTTGCTTTCTTTCTTGATTGGTCACTGGTTCTTTCCTGTCATCCTAAATCCTGACGTCTTTTGTGTATAATTTTAAGACATGATGTCGGTTGACATCTAAGCTGGTACTCTGAATGTGAGTTTCTATCAGTAGACTATCTATCGGGGTGACCCGTAGCACATTGCATTACAGTTTGTCTCCCTGACTGAATAATTGTGTCTTGTGGACCAAAAAAAAAAAAAAAACCCAAAGTCAAGCCCATATTAGCTCACATTTCTGATTCAATGAAACTTTTCTTAGGAACAGTAATGTCATTGTTTGGAATGCTTCTTAGGAATAATGTCACATAACTTGGCCCAAAATGCGCAACTCGGACATTATGATTATTTGTTAGTGCCTGGAAAATGTATTAGTTCAAATCTTCAGTACTTGCCAAAGGCTGCTGTAAGCAAGACCTTTAACGCTTAACTGTAAACCACATGCTTATCTTACATATTATTTACACATATTTGACTTACTGTAGCTATAATATTAATAAAGAGTAGGACTGTACAGAATATAAAATCTCCTAGGCTGTTCATCTGAACTAAAGAACTGAAAGAAGTAAGCAAATACATGTTCTGCCACTCGAGTGGAAATTTTGTATACATTTTATTTCTTCCCTCGTATCGATCTCTTCAAAGCGGGCGAAAATAAATTATACGAGTTGTGTTCAAGCAAACTGGGATTTTTGATGATATTTCCCATGAATTAAGGTATAAAAATGATTGACATTTACAGAAGACTACAAGCACAGTACGGTGATGAGACTCTTAGGTGCAGTAAAACATTTGAATGGTGCAAATGTTTTCAAAAAAAGGCTGTTGATCTTGGCCGGGGTGTAGCTGGGGATGAAATAAAGAAATAAAGGGAGACTCTCAAAAGTCCCGGGTTGACACGAACATCCCTCGTACTCCCAAATTAACGTGCAAGGTGATGCAGATCTCAGACTGAATCCAGGTATCCTTTCCTTTTTCAGAAATTTCTCACAGACAAATACAGCAGTCACTGGAAGCATCCAGTTTGTGTTTGGGGAGAATATGAGTGAAAGAGTACTGGTAAGTCCGTCCATGATCTTGTTTCATTTAATGCTGAATATAGTTATGATGTGCTAGGCCTGGATTCATTTCCTCAGACTAATGTACAGGTATTGTCTCCCAGAGTCCACCTTGTGAGGACACATCCGAAACAGACTCAGACTCAGATTCCTCCTGCACGGAAACCACTAACACAAGTATGTGATGATCACTGGTTATGTATGAAAATCCAAAAGATTAAACATAGATCTGTGCTTTATGGATTTGTTTTAAAAGACGATTTGGCTGTTTAAGCGCAAAAAACCTGAATTTTCCAACTGTCAATCATTCAGTGGGGTTTCACAGCATTTGAACCCACCTAGTGGTTGAATATATGTACTGTTTCTCCATGAGTTAAATATCCTCATTGTCTCTTAAAGTATAATAACTTAACATTACTCAAGGTACCCTAAACATAATTGAGAACTTGATGCCTGTACATGGGGCAGTTGTAAGGATCTATCTATTCTAGTTGTAAGGATCTATAGATTTTTCTTAGACAGTGCAAAAAATCTATAAATACAATTACAAAACCATATGGTAAGATTAAAACTCCCATATAATTATTTTCCTACTGTATAACAGCATGTCCCAAAGTGTTTATTCCTTGTATAGTTATTTACTTACTGTATAGTCACATTTAATGTTGTTGAACTGTTGCTTTGAGGTGATAACTAAAGGTACGCTTGGTGTCTGCTTCGTGTTCAGTGACTGCACAGAGCACACTATGGGAATCCGCTGCAGCCCACACCGCTGCCTGCAGGAGACGCTGTCTGCTCAAAGAAGTGCAGATCTTTACTGGAGAGGAGAATGAGAGCAACGTCGTCCAGGTTTGAATTCTACATGTTTAACCTTGTTCATGAAGAACTTAATGGTGCCACCTGTGCAAGTTGTTCTGAGACTGCGACTCTGAAACCTTTTAGCTGACCTGCAAGCTGTTCGTTTTGGAACGGGGAACCCACTCGTGGACTGAGAGAGGGAGAGGAGTCTTACGGCTAAACGACCTGCAAACTAAATACAAGGGATGTCTGCAGTCACGGATGGGTAAGTAATTAAACTACAAGGGGTGTTCAAGTCAAACCAGGACTTTGTGGAATAACAGAACACAGTTATGAGACGAAAAACTCCTTTTAGATCTCTACTGTATATAATTCCCTGCTACACTAATGCACTTAACCTAGCGTCTCACCTAGTGCTCAGATACCATAGAAAGTAAGGTAGTAAGTTTTCTTAATACACCAGAGGCATCGAACTGACTGCTTCACATCTGAAAAGGTGGCCTTCCAGGAACTCCTTTAAATGGCCCAAACATGTGGAAGTACAGTCTTGAACCATTCAAATGCCTTATCACCGTATTATGCTTAAGGTCTAACTGGTTTGATTTAAACGCCCCTAATTCTATTTTATAATTTGATACATTATTTTGCACTTCCTTGCATATTCTTTGTAAACATTTTAGGTGTGCCAGTCTAAAAAATAATTAGATGCCTCCACACCTAACTTTAAACATGGTGCTGCCACCACCATACTTCACTGTGTGAATTGAGCTCAGATTTGACTATAGCTGTGCTTCTAAAAATGTTCCTGTACAGTGATGAGGCACCAGGGCAGTCTGAAGCTGATCCTGAACACTAAGTTGTACCCGCACACACACCTGCGGCGCCCGGCACGGAGGAACCTCCAGGTCACAGCAACTGACTTGGAGACTCGCAGTGTACGCGTGTTCCTGGTTCAAGCCAGTGCCCGGGACATTGCCAGGCTCTATGTGGCTATTCACCACAGACTGGTGGCCCTGCGCTGCAGTACTGCAATGTTCAGGGACCGAGAAGGACACTGCAGTGAGGAGGACAATGACAATGAAGAGGGAAAGCCTAGTGAGGAGGCGGTCTTAATCTCACACAACAGATCTGGTAACTACTACAGCTACACTCATTATTTTCTAGTTTTCACTAGTTGTATAGTGAATGAAACTTTTACAGTGTTTATAGGCTTGATTTAGGGGCCTGAACCCCACGTACAATTTAACCATCTTCCATGTTGCTGTACAAGTCTAAGAATATTCTCGGAAGTTTACTTGAAACCGTTTTCTCCCTTCCAGGGGATTGTAACTGGAGGAACAGTCATTCCAGTCTCCACCCGTGAACATCCTACTCATCCTTGTGCCTAACAAAGATTCCCGTCCTGCTTCTGTCTTTAGTCATTTTGCGAATATCAAGATCTGAATGTCAACAGAACGCAAACTGGTTTTGGTCACCTAGGCTGCGAAATTTATGAATATTATGAAACTCAGCCTTTTACCTACAAAGAACAATTTTTTCTCAGGTTGTAGACGGTGGTGCATAAACGATCACTATAATACAGGATGTCCCAAAAATATGACACAACTAAAAAAAAAAAAAAAACTAACCAAGTTTATTGTTTTACATTTCATTCTGTGTTGCTATGCAACCGAAACTTGAAGGTGAAGAGTTCAGATAGGGTCTTGTTTTCAGTGACGACACCACGTTTCATACGAAGGGCAAAGTCAACAAGCATAATGCTCGCTTTTGTGGGAAAGAAAATCCTCATGCTATAGTTGAGCACATAAGGGACTCGCCGAAAGTGAATGTGTGGAAGCTGTACGTGTGTTGACGTGTTTAGACATATTGAACGTTTATGAAGCTTTGTGAATATATTGTTGGAATGTTGATATAGAAATCTTTTATTTTTCAACATATTTTATTTTGTAGTTACTCAGATATTCATATTTCAAATGATGCCAATTTTTTTGGGACACCCTGTGTATTGTGTAATATTTTTGAATTATTTAAAAAAGCTCAAGGAACCATGCACAATATGTTTGCTGAACTTTTAGAAACGGAATCATTTAGACCTGAACGGAAATGAACATATTGTTTGAGGAAACTTTGTTGTGATTTCAGTTTATTTACAGTTTTTATTCCTACTAGATCAATAGTGTTAAATTGTGATTTTTTTTTTTTTTTTTTGGTTTGAGTCTACACCATTTTTGTGCTCTAATACACCTGAATGATGAGCTCAGTTTATGATCAGGTTTAATATACCATATAGGACCACATTTGAGCTGTTCTGAGACAGCGAACTGTAAATTTTCTCATTTGTACATTGGCTTCACTCTGTACATTCACAAGCACAGAGACTAATGGATAACTGTGAAACTGTGACGTCTGGAGGGTCCGAGTCATGATATACAGCATCTATGCAAACTTTCAAGCAACTTCAGATGGAATTTAAAATGGGCCGATTTTGGGCCACCTATCTTCTTTTATTTATTGTCTGATTTCTTTAATAGCACTTTGTCAGAAAGGGGTTTATACTGTATGATCTATGCTTTCTGTTCCTGAACAAAGGCCTGCTCCAGGTCCTGGTTCAGTTATTTATAATACGTCTGGCAGATATCTCTTCCCTGTTAACAAGGGATTTCCCTTTCCGTTCTACCTCATGAACAGTATTCAACACCATCTCATCTTCTGCGCTGACGTTTTGGTCCTAAGAAGAGCTGGTCGTGTTAAGAAAAACTCATCACCTGAAAACAGTGTTAACATTTTATTCTGTTCTTCAACCCTGAAGGTTTAAGAGACAATTTTAAATAGTGTCTACATCCAGATTTCTGTTTATAAATTGCATTTGTATTGAAAAATCAGCAAAAAAAAAGTTAATTTGCCACCTACTATACTTTAAGCTCTAAAATATTTGGAGGATGATTTCATTTAAGAGTTGTGTATATTTTTATATGTATTTAATGTATTAAATACTGAATTTTAATAATGGAAGACGTATTCTCTTTTTTGTCTTATTTTTGGAGAACTTTTAATGAAATTACAACAAGGGTGCAGATTTATTTTGTATAACAGTTTGTGTGTGTGTGTGTGTGTGTGTGTGTCTGAGTGAGATAGGACCTAGCTTGTCTCTTGGATGATCCTCATGGCTATAATTACACACGTGGACAAAATTGTTGTTACCCTTCGGTCAATAAAAGAAAAACTCACAATGGTCACAGAAATAACTTTAATCTGACAAAAGTAATAATAAATAAGAATTCTATGAATGTTAACCAATGAAAGTCAGACATTGCTTTTCAACCATGCTTCAACGGAATTATAAAAAAAAAAAGAACTCGTGGAACAGGCCTGGGCAAAAATAATGGTACCCCTAACTTAGTAGTTTGTTGCACAACCTTTTGAGGCAATCACTGCAATCAAACGATTCCTGTAACTGTCAATGAGACTTCTGCACCTCTCTGCAGGTATTTTGTCCCACTCCTCATGAGCAAGCTGCTCCAGTTGTTTCCAGTTTGAAGGGTGCCTTTTCCAGACAGCATGTTTCAGCTCCTTCCAAAGATGCTCAATAGGATTGAGGTCAGGGCTCATAGAAGGCCACTTTAGAATAGTCCAATGTTTTCCTCTTAGCCATTCTTGGGTGTTTTTAGCTGTGTGTTTTGGGTCATTGTCCTGTTGCAAGACCCATGACCTGCGACTGAGACCCAGCTTTCTGACACTGGCCAGCACATTTCTCTCTAGAATCCCTTGATAGTCTTGAGATTTCATTGTACCCTGCACAGATTCAAGACACCCTGTGCCAGATGCAGCAAAGCAGCCCCAGAACATAACAGAGCCTCCCCCATGTTTCACAGTAGGGACAGTGTTCTTTTCTTGATATGCTTCATTTTTCCCATCTGTGAACATAGAGCTGATGTGCCTGGGCAAAAAGTTCCATTTTTGTCTTATCTGTCCATAGGACATTCTCCCAGAAGCTTTGTGGCTTGTCAACCTGTAGTTTGGCATATTCCAGTCTGGCTTTTTTATGATTTGTTTTCAACAATGGTGTCCTCCTTGGTCGTCTCCCATGTAGTCCACTTTGGCTGAAACAACGACGGATGGTGCGATCTGACACTGATGTTCCTTGAGCATGAAGTTCACCTTGGATCTCTTTAGAAGTCTTTCTGGGCTCTTTTGTTACCATTCGGAT
This sequence comes from Clarias magur, assembly GCA_013621035.1. Taxonomy (NCBI): domain Eukaryota; kingdom Metazoa; phylum Chordata; class Actinopteri; order Siluriformes; family Clariidae; genus Clarias; species Clarias magur. The sequence goes on along the minus strand of QNUK01000405.1, from coordinate 382,992 downwards.
TATCCATCTCTTTGATTTGTCATGAATTTTCCTCCTGTGGCCACGTCCAGGGAGGTTGGCTACAGTCCCATGGATCTTACATTTCTGAATAATATGTGCAACTGTAGTCACAGGAACATCTTTCCTTCGCTTCCTCTGGTCCATGTTGAGTGTGGTACATACCATGTCACCAAACAACACAGTGACTACCTGGAGCCCTATATATAGGCCCACTGACTGATTACAAGATTGTAGACACCTGTGATGCTAATTAGTGGACACACCTTGAATTAACATGTCCCTTTGGTCACATTATTTTCAGTATTTTCTAGGGGTACCATCATTTTTGTCCAGGCCTGTTCCATGAGTTTATTTTTTAAATAATTCTGTTGAAGCATGGTTGAAAAGCAATGTCTGACTTTCATTGGTTAACGTTCATAGAATTTTTTTTTATTATTACTTTTGTCAGATTAAAGTTATTTCTGTGACCATTGTGAGTTTTCTTTCATTGACCGAAGGGTACCAACAATTTTGCAGACGTGTGTAAATACAAGTATTAGATGCTTATTTGAAGCGTTTCATTCCTTTTGTCCAATGGTTTTCCATCAAGTACAATTTTTAAAAATGTATTACAAGAAGAACAAGCTCTTAGCTAAGAGAATTATTTCATAATCAATATTTCCTTTAAGAACATTTTGTGTCAATATGATTCCTTTCTTAAATGCTGTTAAGCACTTTATTGTTCTTCGTGGATCATATAGCGCATCTACCAAACAAGTCCTTGTGAATATGTAGCTTATAGAGAAACAATATATTAATTTGATTTAGTGAATTAATCCACATCTTTTGATCAATCAGATTCAAGTATGTTATGCTGTGACATAAAACAGTAGTTACTGCCTTGCACAGAATTTTATAAAAAGCTTGGATTAATTCCTGAAAAACTAGATCACATTCTTCTGAATGTGTTTAGACTTGTACACATTACACCATATCATTCATGTATTTAAAATTGTTAACAGACCATTAAACTCTATTATACCTCCTATCAGGTTTTTACTGACACACAACCCCTCAGGTTTCAGTTCTACCCAAGTTATACCAAACCGCACAACCTGATTAGTATATCGTTCAAGCAAAATAGAAAACGTTGTGTGATAACACCACCACCGCTCTGACCTTTGCTGAGAAATCAGCATTCCAACCACGACTCTGCTCAGCAGTTCCAGGCAGTAATTACTGTGGACATCTCGTGGGGAAAAGCTGTGCCGAGTTTCCTGGGCAGGCTGCTCCACCGGTTTAAGATTTTATCCTGTAAATTGTGCAGTGGAAAAAAATAAGCACACTATCCCCACCCTTAAGACTTTGAAGCCAACTTAGGGATCAAAGTAAAGAAAAAAAAAAAAGGAAATATTTCAAACATGATGCTCAAATGTGAAGAATGAAAAGTGTCAGATTCAGCTAGACATTGGAGACGGTACAGTGTTCGGACCCCCCCCCCGCAAAAATTCATGGGTCTATTTCAAGCTCTATGATGCAGAAAACAGTCTACACTCTGCTGTATTAATATGCCATAGGGCCCTTAGTGGAAGGCAGATCTTTGCTTCGCTGCCAGTGCTGGCGTCAAGACTAAAGGAAATTAATTCGTCTGGAAGATGGGCATGATCGTACATGACTGCAAGCATGAAAGAGAAAAGCCAGGGAGTTCATGCTTGCACAACCACATACAGTGCTGTGAAATATAGATTTTCCCCCTTCCTGCCCTTGAATTTCTCTGGATCTCTGAATGATGCATTGCTTAAGATCTTTTACCGTGCTTCACTTTGCTTCTATGTAAATGATTTCTTAATTCAATAGGTCTGACAGTAATCAGGCATGGATGTGACAAGTGAAATTTCACAAATTTTCAACTTTTTCCAAAAAATGTGGTTAACCATAGTTCATCCATGATTTAGCATGATTTTAGACTTTTATCTCTTAATAAATTAAATTACTATTTTAAAACTGCATTTTGTATTGGGTTGTCTGTCATATTAAAATTTGTTTGATGATCTGAATCATTAACAGTACGTGACAAATATACCAAAAAAAAAAAGAAAAAGAAAGAACTTCATAGCACTGTAGCAACGCAGTATACTGTTTATCCTTCAAATCATACAAATTCCACTTCAAAACCAAATGCAAGTTACATTTTAGCTTTATTTAATATTCTACTGAAATGCACATATTAGTACACAATGTCCTTGTCCGTTAAAAAAAAGGAGGTCAGTATAAAGGTCATTTACATAGAAATGTGATCGATGACTTGACAATACGACAGTGTTGTCAGCACAAAAAGGAAGGCTGGTGTCAGCCATAAATTGTGCAACGATTTAGTGGTTTAACATTCATAAGCCCCAGCGCTTCGGAGTCCTTTCCACAATTCAGTGTCTCCCTCTGCTTGCCCGTTCCGGCTCGGTTTCAAGTGCGTCTGCCGAGAGAAAACAAGAGGCCCTCTGTTCGGTCTGCACGACGGGGACAGAGTCAAGACAGCTGATTAGAAACTGGCTCCATGAGCTGTGGCACTGTTTAGAGCATGCACACTTGGAACAAATGCAAGAAACGTAATAGCAACGATTTGTTAACTTGTCTCAGTAGACTTGCACATTGGATTTGTATTAAAATGCCTTCAAATTGAACAGTATGGACAATGACGTGCAAAGGTAGGCATCTAAGATAAAAAATAAAAATAATAATCAGTGCTGGGTTACATCACCAGGAAAATAGTACACACTCCAGATCCAATCAGAGGAAGGAAGTGTATGATTTGTGTACGAGCTAGAATCTGGCCGGAGGAATATAAATACAAGCTTGGTTCAAGTTATGAAGGCAAATACGTTATCAACGATCTCTTCTGGTTTATATGTTTTAAGTTGTCAATATTTAAATCTATTATTAATTATATAATTAACATCCATGAAACCTACCACATAAACTAAACTGCCTCTTCAGGATGTGACAACTTTTGCAGTGTCTTAACAGGTTTTCAAACAAGACAAAATGTGCCATGTAATCTCTTATATACAGACATTAAATATTACATTCCAACAGCAAAGCTTACCAGTGGTCAACGTCAGCGTCATCAAACTGCCCCGAGGCTACCAGAGAACCAGGGTCCGTCTTCGCATTCTCTGTGAGAGGAGAAATGTTTTAAAAGTTCATAAATAAAAGCTAGTTCTACCCTAGAACAACTGTGGTCTTGAAAAGGGATCTGGAACAACCCACAGAGAATTTTGACATCACTTAAGAAGGCTTGGGTTGAGGCCCAAATGTAATTTTCTATAAAGTGGCCTTGAGTACTTAACCACATGTTGTCAAGGGACTTCACAGAAGCTAGGTTTGAGAATATATGCTGGAGAATAAATTTAATAAACATTAACTAAAACCAAAGGGATGATAATACCCAATATGGACACCACATTACATCTAATCAAAGAAAATGAAAAAAAAAAAAAAAAAAAGTTTATTAAACCATCTAGTGCAGTTGCTGCATCCTCGGTCTTGACTCCACCCATGCAGCGTTGTGGGCCTGAGGAGTGACCAAGCATCCCTTCCAACCTCTCCAATGTAGCCTGGCCTTCCATGTTCAGCTGAGACATGCCCTCCTCGAATGAGTAATACGTTGGAAGATCGATCTGGCCTTGCTCTATTGGCCGGTTACATTAAGAAACATTTAAGACAAGTAAGACACATGCTGCATTGCAATGATCTGCTTTTGTAAAATAAATAGTTTCGTTTAAAGCCTTACCAGCTTCCTCGACATCGTACTCGTCACCATCGAAATCTGAGTCAGAGTCGTCAGGGTCAGGATGCAGGGCTTGGCACTCGGACATGGCCGTGAACATCTTCTCCACTGCCGCACAGAAGATAAAGGGGGGTAGTGAGAAAACCGACAAAATGGACCATTTTGTAATGCTATCAGAGAAACACTTACGTGATTCTTTATTGTTTGGAACAAACCGAATCTCTGTGAACGCGCCCGAAGAGACGTCATCACCATCCTGACCATCCTCGTCATCCTCATCATCCTCGTCCTCATCACTGCTTCCATCTGCTTTCTTCCTGGCTTTCACCTCCTCAGCCTTCGGATCGTCTTGCAATAGAATCCACAGAGACCATCCAGTCAAAACATTAGTCTATGGCACTAGTCCAGTTAGAACATGAAGCCCCATTATGAAGCAAAATATACTGTAAGCAGGTCAAATCATCTTATTCTTAACCAAAATTAAACAGTTTAAAAAAAAAAAAGTGTAACTGTTCAGACATTCCACTGAGTAATGTTAACTGCTTAACTCAACCGTTTCAATAAAGGAGATTTTATTTATCTGGACTTCTTATTAAAAATACAACACATTTTCTCCCATAGTAATGAAAAAAGTAATAAATGCTTAAAAAATGTTCAAAACTTTGCTCTACTGGAGGTTGGAGGTCTGTTACACCACCAGAAAGACTCATTTATATATCAAAAAAGAAAAGAAAAAATGTTCAGCGCGGAATAGGAAGGCTGCGTTTATCAAGACCACACACTGAACCATGTCTGTGTACAGACTAAACTGTAAAAGCTGTGATTATGCATGCATTTGCGCTCTTAAGCCTAATTACAGGGTTAACAAGGATCTTCCACAGTCTAACATCATGGCAAAAACCAAAATTTGAAGAATACTACTTTAATACATTCTTTCATTTTTAGAAACACCTAACTAAGTTTAAGAGGTTGTTATTCGACTCAGTGTAGGTCTGTGGCCATTTCTTTTTCCGTACTTTTCATCACTTTCACCTCCTGACATACCTGGTCCAGTCAGGTCAAAAATATAATACAAAAAAAAAAAAAAAAAAAAAAACATCTAACTTGAGGATATTTTATGCTGAATCAGATTAGACCTCATTCTGCATTTATTCCTTTATACCTTGATGCTTGGTGTTGACCTGGATGTACAGATGTTCTGAAGGATACGTGGTCAGATCACGGGAGATGGCATGGAGGCTGATGGAGGGATAATCTAGAGAAAATCCCACTCCAGATCCATCGACCCAAGATACACGACTGCCATAGGGAAAGAAAAAACTCTTTAAAAAAAAAAAAAATTCTAAGCATTTTTCTTACAGCAGAAGCCACTAATAATAATAATAATTTGAAAAGCCAGGCAAGACACACTCATCTCAATTTGACACTCATTCATGGTTAATACCGCTTTATCTTGTATACAGGTTTGCGGGGGCCTGGAGACTATCCCAGGAGACTTAGGGCACAAGGCGGGGTACATCCTGGACTGTTTGCAATCCTTCGCAGGGCACACACACGCACACCCTATATGGACAAAACATATTTGGCCAAACCTGTGGTCCCCTTGTGCAGCTTTAACAGCGTCCACTTTTCTCTTAAGGCTGTCCACAAGATTGTGTAGTGTTTGTGGGAATTCATGCTAAATCATTCTGTAGAGCATTTATGAGGTCAGGCATTGATGTTGGATCTCCATTGCAGTTCATCTCAAAGGTGCTTGATGGGGTTGAAGTTCTTCCACACCGAACTCATCAAACCGTGTCTTTATAATCGTTGCTTTGTGCACTGTGGCACATTCATGTCAAAATAGAAAACTGCCTTCCCCAAACTGTTGCCACAAAGTTGGAAGCACAGCATCGCCCAAGATGTCTTGGTATGCCGAGGCATTAAGATTGCCCTTCACTGGGGATAAGGGACTTGACTGAAACACTTGAATTTAATAATTAACAGGTTTGGCCAAATTCTTTTGTCCATATAGCGTACACACAGTACGGGCAATTTGGGAATACAGATTAGCCTTCTGGACTGTGTCCAGAGGAAACCCACCAAGCACAGGGAGAACATGCAATCTCCACACACACAGGCTTGAGAAGAGAATCGAAGCCTCGACCCTGAAGGTGCGAGTCCACAGTGTTAACCACTATGCCACAATGCAAATTGGACACTCATGATGGAAAATAATAATTCCACAGGAGATTGTGTTTTTGTGGTGAAGAACAGCACAAAAGAGATGATTTTCAGGAAGGCAAACCATCATTCAGTTCTATGCAGAACCTTTATAAGGTCTATACATATGAATGACGAGCAGCAGCATTTAATCTCTTGAAGCTTTTTAGGTCATGAAAAATATAAACAACAGAAAAGCAGGCCTTTAAAAAAAAAATTAAACACTGAGTGAAAAAGAAGTTTCAACAGCCATTTTGTAACTCTTGAAAAGTTTCCACATTTTGCAAATGGCTTTTTTGCAGACAGTTTAACTCGGTATTAAATTCTAACTCTAGTACAAGTCTATTACAGACAAGTAAGAAGAAGCTGCACGTGTCTCGTTTCTAGTCTTTTCCAAGCCAGGTGGGTTCAAATTTACCTTTCTGCAACGGACAGAGTTCCTGAGCCGAGTCTTTTCCCGTCCAGCACGGCGGTAATTTCCACTTCCTCATGTCTCACTCCTTCTTTTGGAGGAGAAACATTTTGTAACACCACCATTCTCTAATATATATATATATTTTAAAAGGTCGGGACTTCTTATAATTTTTAACACGCTGGTTTTCTGAGCGATTCCAATAATCTAAATTAGACTTGGGAATTGTTTAGTCATGACTAACTGGAGTAAAGCAGACGCCGGTGTCTAACAGGATGTTTCCTCTCCTCCTCTCCTCTCCTCTCTGCTCTGCTCTGACTGGAGTCGTGCTTTGGACCTATACACTACTGATGGCGTGTTTTAGGGGCGGGTGTTAAAGATATATTCGGCTACTATGTTACCTCAAATAATTACAATAAACGTATAATTATTTTTAATCAATGTTAATAATGAAAACTTAAACTGACATTAAAGGGTTTCTTTAATAAAGGTAGAACTTTTTAAAAAAAGCTTTAAAAAAGTCCTTTTTTAAAATGCAACTTCGTTTTCGCGAGATGAACTTAGTCACGTGACTGGGGCTCGTTATTAATATCAATGGGGGAAAAACACATATGTGATACATAGTTGGGGGAAAAAGAGACCCAGGTTCTACAAAGAAAAGTTTTGTGTGCGATTAATCAAAGTCGAGTTAACATATGACAGCATTTTGAAAGATGACAATCACGTGATTTTGATGGGGTTTTTTTTATTAATATTTTGGCAGTACTTCCGGTTTTATGCAAATAGTGCAAGTCATGCACACTTTATACTCCGGTTTCCTGCCACAGTCCAAAAAATTGCAGGTAAGGACAAGTGGTGCTATATGATTTACAGTCTGCTGAAATAAAAAATCCAATATCGCAAAGACAAATGGCAAAATAATCTGATCTGATCTATTCAGAGGTTTTAGGCTGTGTGGGGTTTTCTCCCCATTTTCATCCCAATTTGGCCAAATGTCAATTACCATGCAGCAATCCATGCCCTAATCACATGAGCACCAAACTACCAATCGCGGAGGGTAAGGGCTAACATGTGCTTACGTTCAGACACATGAAGCAAGGTGGCTACATCTTTTCAAACTGGTGGTCATGCAGCATCACAAGGCAGTGTAATGAACTCTAAGCGATCAAGCTAAAGATGACAAAGCCATCAACTCTCTTTTGCATAAAATAGCTCACAGGCGAACACAATTTTAACGAGTGAGTGAGAGAATATACCATCCCTTTTTTTTCTGAATCATTTTTTTAAATGGCTGTAGCATCCTTTTCAAGTCACCTCAAGTGTGAGGTGACAAGTGTGACCTCTTGACAGGTACTACTTTTCTGCAGCACTGCTCAGGAGTTAGCCATTTTAAGCTGTTAAAGGGCTGGTCAAATGCAAAACTTCCTCCCAATACTTAGCAGGAAGTAAATATTCCATGAACCAAGGCCCTGTTTCCTTTATGAGAAACACTCAAGAGTGAAGGTGCAGTACCCTTTTATTATGACAAATGTACAAGATCGTATTTATATGAAAGCAATTACAATACAGTTAACAAAAAAAAAAAAAAATTGAACAGAGACAGAGGACATATCTAAAAGCTAAGACCTGAACCATAATCCATGTGCACATCTGTCCAGGCCACAAACTACAACCAAACCAAAGACAGTTTATTGGCACAAATTTTCTTTCATGGTTAAATCTTTCATTTACGATAAAAAACAAAAGTGGGGACAAATATGTCTTTACTTCATATATATAAAATGCAAATGTAGAACTTCTTCAATATCCAAATACTTCTGAGGGAGCACAGCAGTACCTGGGCTCTTACCTTACTCAAGCACTGCATGTCAAACCGAACTAATCGATGGCCTACGCGTCTCATGCCGTGCACAAAGAAAATGGAGACGAAAGACAAAATGTGATTAGGAGATAAGCATGCCAAGCTTACACGTTATTTTACAAGACATTTTACAAAATCCCTTCATCGCATAACCACCCTATCTGTGTGAGCCCAGCTGTTAACAGGTCACATACTCGCAGGATTCCCTTGAAGAACAGATTACATATGTACAAAGTTCCAGCAAGCAGTGAAATAAACGGTACCAGTAATGAAGGATGCGGAAAAGGGGTGACGAATGTGAGATTTCGGGTTATGACAGACAACAATGGAGTTCAAACCCAGTAATCCAGCTTTGAGGAACACATCCTCAGGAAAAAAATGTTTTAAATAAAATAAAAATCAGACAGAACGAACATGCGGTAATTCACTTGAGACACTTAAAAATTGTACAAAAGTTACACAACTGACTACAAAAACAGAAACTATAAACAGGTGCAATCACAAAGGACTGCTCAATATATATATCATTCGGATGATTTTAAAAATGCTTCTAACTATGTTACAGCAAAAACTACAGATATAGTACACGCAAGGGTAATGTCATATTTTGCATTTCATATGTCCTTTACTTATTTCCACCTGCTCCAACAACACACGTACAAGTCTGTTCCTGCCAATGTTGGAATCCATTTTTATCCATGTATTATCATTTTTTTTCAACAATCTACTCTGTGCTAGAAAATCAGGAAGGCTTCGATTGCAAGGTAGTCGATATAGTGTTAGACTCATTTTAACGCCACCGCAGCGAGGGACTTTTCCACCCCGCAAACATAGGCAAACGATCATAACAGTTGCTTTGTGGACAGTGAAAATCTCCATACATTTTGTTAAGAAGAAAAATATATTGCTCAGGTATTGAAGGAAAAAAATAGTAATAGTCTGTATATAGTTTTATATATATAGAAAAAAAACGTATGTTAATACATAGTTTAGGATACAAGCAAAACTGGAACAGGACAGGCGTCGAGAGGCGATGTGATGGAACTTCTGACATTTAGAAACAAAACACCAGTGAAAAGACCCTTTTTTTATTAAATACTTGTATTAAAATGGAGATGAATATAACTTGCATGGAATCCACAGATAATACATAAACAACATGACACTTTCTTTAGAGGGATGAATCGGGATCATTCTTAAGAAAATGCCATCAAAACAAAAAGAAAGGGTTTGTTCTAAACAGTCCAAGTTTTATACGTGTACATGGTGATACGGATCACAAGTGACACTTAATTTGGCATTTGATGCACGGACGAGCTGCCTTAGTGTTTGATCATTTCATTTCTATAAAAAGTACGGGGAACAAAACCACATAATGATGATAATAATAATAAAAAAAAATAAACTACAAGACCAAATAATGGAGTATTTTTCTTTAAACAAAATAAGTCCCACATCCAAACCCTTCCTAACAAAACTGCTTTTCATATTGTGAAATTCCAAGAATTCAGACTTGTCGCCCTCATGAATCCATAAATGATTGAACTGCAATTAGTTAAATAACAATTTTAAAGAATAAATAGTATAACAAAACTAAGCTTAGACTTTAATCGGGTTCCTTTAACAACCAATATGTTCTATATTTAAAAAAAAAAAAAGAAAAAAAGGGGGGCATAAAAATACAACGATTTCTTAACAGTCAGAGAGATGGTTTTAAGAAAAGCTGGTAACCACTTCTAGACCTTGGCTCTGTTATGCCTTTATGTCTCCAATTTCCCAAAACGCTCCCCTCTAAAATATCCATAATGCTGAAAAAAAAAATTACACGTGGGTACTTTTTGACGACAAAAAAAATGGAAGAATACATTGATGGTACTGATTTTCTGAAAAGGAATGGCTAGGTTAGTGTAAAATATCGGATTGAAAGGTTCTCTTTTCCGAAGGTTTGGTACATTACTCGCAAAAGTTAAAAAAATAAAACCGTCTTAGGGAATCTTTTAACGATGGGCCCACTGACGATTGGGTCTGGTGAATTTATTTACAACCTGCGTTTAGGTGCTTCTATCGACCTGCGAATAACACGAAGGCCGGGAGGATAACCTGTCGTGCAGTAGCTTAGACGGAGTGAAGGAGCGAGCAAAATGGAGTTTTCAAGACTCCGGTACCCTGCTCACTACATCCCCAGGATCATCGCTGTTTCTTGCAGAACACTGAGCCAAGGACCCCTGTGTGGAGCATGGCAATAACAGAAAAGCAAAAACATTAAAGGACACAAGTGAGAAATGTAATGGAAGCTTGGCCTCAAATGGACAAACAAAACTACTCGAGTGGTGGGGGATGGGTTCAATAATAAAATCTCGTGTCTTACAACTGTTCGCTGTTGCAAACATAGTCTACAAGGTCTGTGACCCCCAAAAGGTCATCCTCGTCTTCATCCTGCGGCGCCATCTCCTGGGGAGCTATGCCATTTGCGCCGATTGGCACGGGCTGTGGCGCGCTGCTGTTTTTCAGCCCTGTTTGACTCGCGAGAGCGGGGTTAGCCATGCCAGTGGCAGGCCGTGAGATCAAACCCTCCAGAGTTTTCATGGGGCTCTGTCCGTTAGTAGGAGGAAGTTCCAGGTTATAGTCCAGATGGCCCACGCCTTTCGCTACGGTGTCCTCTGCCTCCTTCTCTGTGCTCTTCTTCTCCTTCTCTTTTTCCTCTTCGTCGCTGTCATCCGAATCGATCCGGTTCACCCGCTTGCGGACAGGCCGCTCTTCTTCCTCCGAATCATCAGAATCGCTGCTGTTGTCGTCGTCCTCTGACTCCCTCCTGCGCTTCAGCGACAGGCGCCTTCGCCGTTTGCGGGACTCCTCTTCCGACAGGACGGTCTGCTTTTTACCCTTTCCATCATCTTCGTCAGAGTCCATAGAGCGGAAGCTTGCTGCAGGGGATTGATGCACACAAAAAAGCTTTAGTATTCTGACAGTAACCATCAGACAATTCGAAAGACACGTAGCGTTAGACTGACCATCGCTCTCGGAGCTGGATAAGCGTCTGCGCTTCTTGGCCTTGTCCCTGTTGGTGCTTCTCTGGGAGCCATCTGATTCGGACGCCTCGCAGTAGTTAACCTGCTTTTTCTGGCTCCGGTGGGAACGGCGTCTGCGCATGTCCAGGTCACTGTCACTAAACTCACTGGAACCTTCCGTCACTGCACAGACATATCAGAGAAACACACAGAGAAATTAAATCAAGTAGACTGGTCTGACTGTTAATAAATATTTAAAACATCACGTTCAAAACTATTCTAACCAATTTGTTCTTCCTCCTCTTCATCAGTCTCCTCAAGCTCCTCATCATCCGAGTATCCTTTGGGTCTGCGTCGTCTGCGGGGTCGCATGCTCCACCGCGTACTCGACTTCCGTCTGGACGAAAAACCCGTCATCGGTCCTTGGCCGTCGCTGCCAAAGTCGCTGTCGTCGAACGAATGCGCTTCTCCTTCACTGTCCACATCGTTATCCGACGCCACAAACTCTTCCTCCTCACTGCTGCAGAGTGTGATTTAAAAAAGGAACGTTGTAAAATAAGCAGCAAGCAGGGACTCTTGAGTAAAAATTCTTCATGAGGTTTTACAACAGCGATTTGAAACTGGAAGGAAAGCTTCGAACGGATTTCTGTTGTACCTGTCGCTAAGGCGGAACTCTTCCTCGCTCTCCTCTTCGTCCACGGTGCTGTCACTGTCCAGGTCGTTCAGGCGCCGCCGTTTTTTCCTGCGCTGTCCAGCACTTGCGCGCTTGGGCTTCCCATTTTCTTTCCCTTCTTCTTGCAAAATGGTGGACATGTCCTTCCCTCGGTGGCCTGTGATATTCGCCATGTCCTTACCACGGCCTGCTCCTGCACGCAAACAGAACAGCTCTTCACTTAAACAGTCATTTCCGCCGACTTAAAACCTTGAAATGAATGAACCAATAAATCAGAGATACGACGGACTTATACCTCCTCCTTCAGCCTCTTTGATGTCCTCTTCAATCGCCTCCTCGATAGCTTCATCGAACTCATCAAACCTAACACAAATCATGATTTAAAGTGAAAACAAAAAGGCTCAAATAATGTTTCAATTATGTTAAATAATTTACCCAGCATTAATCAGACAAATTATACCTGTAGCTTATATATTTTTTAGCCCTGGTCGATCTTCGACCGCAGGACTTGTTCTTCTTGACCTCCTTCTTCTCTTTCACCACCTCTTCTGGCTTCTCTTCCTGCGTTTCAACCTGTTTATTTTAACAACAAATGAAAAATCTAGAATTGCTGCAAGCCTGCACTTAAGCTCATGCACAAAAAAATATTTTTATAAAATTATGCTTACAGTCGGCGTGATTATGTTCTCGACGCTGATTCCGACGTAGACCAGACGCTCTTTCCTGAAGGGCAGACAAATTGCTGTACATTCACGTGCGTCATTTTAGAAGCAAAACAAAGGAAATGGTAATAAAGTGAACCTTTGAATTTTGTTTCTCTCTGCACAGTTTTACCTTCGCTCCGCACGTTCCTTCTTTTTAAGTGCCACGTCTAGATTCTGTAGCTGTTCTTCCAGCTTGTCACAAAGCAGTTTCTGGAGAGGAAAAAAGGAATCACAGGTTATAGTTCTGAAAAGGTGGTCATGGGTTGAAATAAATACACAGATGGAATAAACTCTTGACGTACATGCTGGCACGGTGGACAGAACCATTCACCATCAGGGATGATCATGAGTGGAGGCCGGAGACACGCCGTGTGATACCCGCTGTCACACGAGTCACATAGCAGAATCTGAAAGGATTAGTGCATGTTAGCAAAACAAGTACATTAGCACTACCAGATCGATCATATATTTGGACAAATTGCATATAACCAACCAGCTCGGGGTGGTTGGGCAGGCCACAGTGTTTGCAGGGGTCATCGTTCGGTGGAAGGTCATCTGAAGACGAGGTAGAAGTATCAGAGCTGTTCCTCTCCTTGTTACGGTTCCTCCTTCTCTTTTTTTTCTCCACCTGGTAATCCTCATCACTGTCATCTTCCTCGGTCTCCTCCACCTCACTCGAACTCTCGTCCTCATCGTCGTCGTCTTCTTCCGAGCCTTTCTTTTTGCGTCGTGACCGGACTCGGGACCATCGTACCCGCCTTTGGCGTCTCCCCTGTTCAGAAATTGTACAATAAACTAGGGCTGCATGATTTGATCATGACAACGATTATTGTGACTCATATTGCGATTTAAACGATGACCCACGATTTTGTGTTCAAACATATTTGTCTGGGCTAACACCAGATATTTTGACAAGTGAATTAAGAGGATGTTTGTCAATATTTATCAACAATTATAAAAAACAAACAAACAAACAAAAAAGATAAATAGTTTAATCCTTGACCAAACTCGACAAATTCCTGACTCTGCATATATTATCTGTAATAAATTGTGGCTTTTGACGATTAAATAATTGCACAGGTCCATACTGCGATTTAAATCTTTATGAAGCACCATAGTAAACCTTTTGATAATTGTGGTGTGATATTTTTACATCATGATAAACCAGTCTAAAAATTACAGCATCAGAGTATCATGATATTAATGGCTTGTTAAAAAATAAGAATTTGAACAGAAAAACATAATAATTATAATAATTATTATTATATAATAAATAGAAACATTGGTAATGCATTTTAATTTGCATTAGGGGGAAAAAAAGTCAGCATTGATCCCTGATTATACACTTCTATGATCAAACATCTTTAGACAAACCTTTGGTTTAGCTTGGCCATCTTGATCAACCTTTTTCTCTCTCGTCTTTTTTTGCACTACGTTTTCTTCTCCCTCCTTTTCTTCGTTGTCCTCCTTCTCCTTTTCCTTCTCGACTGAAGGTGTGACCTGTTTCTTCTCCACCTTCCGGTCTTGGATTTCCGCTAGCTTGGCTGTTGGTCTGCAAATCCTTGGCGAGCGCCTCAAACATCTCCCTTCGCTTGCTTCAGACTCCGAGTCGCCTTTTACTTCTTCCCGTTGCAGCTCTGTTCTCCGTCTGTGAGCCGGGACCTTGATTTTCAGACGGATTGCTTCTTGCGGTACCTCAGATGCTGCTTTGCTCTTGTCTGCTTCTCCAATACTCGTCTTCTCCTTTTCCTTTGATTGATTCTGTGAGTCTGTCGATTCGCTGCTGAGGCTTGCCTCCTTCTCCAAAGTACTGTTTTGTTCACGGTTTTCTTTCTGGTCCTCACTGGATTCGTCTATAGAAGCCTTGCTGCTCTCCTGAACAGGAGGCACGCCTTTCTCCTTTTGGGGTTCGGCATCACAATCCTTGGACGCAGCATCAGGAGGATCTTTGTCTGCTGACACGTTCTGTTCTGTCTCCTCCTTATTATCTTTATCATCCTTGGTGTCTGCTGAAGTAACTTCCGTTGTCCCATCCTCATTCACTGCTTCCTCTTTTTTGGATACTGCAAGAGCATTCTGTCTCTTCTGATCTTCCGATTCTTTCTGGTTGGTTACAGAATCGTTTCCTTCTGAAGCTGGCACGGTGGTAGTATCCATTGTCCTGTCCTGAGATTCTTTGGCTGCGGGCTCTGTATTTTTCTCTTCACACACGGTTGATTTTACACAGTCTTCAGTCTTTTCTTTTGGCGAAGATGGCTTTTCCTCCTCCTTGGTTACATCTAAATCTTCACTCAGTTTCCTTCCGACATTTAAAGGGACTGATTCTTTGCTTTCCTTAACAGGGGTTTCATGCTGTTTAGGTAGCTCCTGGATCTCTGTCTGCTTTGGGGAACCTGATCCAGGCTTTTTATCACCTTCCAGTAAGGCACGGTCCTCTGGAGTTGTAGAAGATGTTTCATTAACAGGATTTTTGGTTTGTTCCGGCGTACAAGGTTTGTCTGTAGTGCTTTGCTGTTTTGTGAAGTCTTTTGATGTGGAAGTCTCAGTCTCCATGGGAGTCTCCATCTGTGATGCGGCGTCCTTTGCGGCGTGATCCATTTCGCTCTCATTTTGACAGGGACTCTCTTTTAACGTTTCGGGATTCTTCTCGTTCTCAGCTTGGTCAGTCGTTTTGGTCACACTTGACTTCTTAGATGCTTCGTTATCAAGAGATTTTAAACATTCCTCTGCAACCTCCATCTTGGCTGCCTCATCAGAATCCTTGTCAGTTCCCGCATGTGAGTCAATCCCCACAGATTCTTGTGACGTTTCAGTTGTTTGAGCTGCCTCCTCTTCCTTCGACACAGCAGTTTCCTCCACTTCCATGGACACCTCCGTGCTGGTTTGGCTCTTACACATCATTGCTTCTTCTTTTTTCTGCTTTTCTGTTTCCTTGACTTCAGCATCTGCTTGCTGATCTTTAGAAACAGCTTGCGGATCTTTTTGCTTTTTCTGCAAGGGGTCGCTCTCCCGACCGTCACCCTCCGTTGCTACAGCAGGCGAGGCATTCCCGTTCAGATTCTCAGCGCTCAATCCGTTTTCTTCACTCCGCACTTCTTTTACAGCTGGGTTACGAACGATGATACTGCTGCCTCCACTTGCGCAATTGGTGGCGTCAAAATCTTCGCTCCGTTTCATCTCACGCTTTTTAAGAGGGATCTTAGCTTGTTGGTCATTTTTCACATCTTTTTTCTGTATCTTCACCTCCTCTGTGTGTTCTGAAGGCAGTGCTCCACCATTCTTTTCTGAGACATTGTTGACTGCTTCATCTTCTTCCATGACCTCCTCTTTTACCGCTTTGGTAACGGTTCCCTCGACTACGACAGGTTTGTCAGATTTGCCATCTTCTTTAGTGTCCTTTTCCGTTAGTGCGTCTTTTCCTTCTGCATTTTCCTGCTTTACACTACTAATTTGCACGTCATCTTTTTCAGTTTTTGGAGACTTCTCGTCCTCTGCCAGATCCTTGTCTTTCTTGAGTTCAGCTTGAAAAAAACAAACAAACAAACAAAAAAACAATGAACATCAGCAGACATTTTTCACGTCTTTCCTGCCACAAGCCAAGCATCTAAATTGAATGTGAATACAGCACAATACAGTTTTTTCCTGAAGTAAGTAACTCTAACGTTTGATTAAACATACCATTGTCCTCTTTCATCTTGTTTTCCTCAGTCTCTGGGTTCGGGCTGTTACTAGATGAACCTTCCTCCTGATCCTTTTTGACCAGTAAGGAGGGATCGATCTGGGTCTTTAGGAGTTCAAGGATCTGTGCCAGATCATTTCGGTTTCTGTATAACAAAAACAAAACAGATTTACAATTTTACTACTATTTCCTTGGCACAAAATATTTCTAGCCTTCTGCAAATAGTACAGTATTTTCATTGTATCTCTCTCCAAGGTCCAGCCCTTGCTCATTGTTTTTTTTTTTTTTACTCATGCAGCATGGAGACATCAATGTCCAAAGTCTGTTTGCCAACAGACTTACCTGCCTCCTGATACCTGCCTACAGACTTACCTGGCTACATCAAGCCAGTATTGATTGATTGTGCAAATACAGTACAGATTTAAGTATTGTAATTTACAATAACTAAACAGACTGTGGACTTTAACAAAATCTTGATCCCAGTTACACCACTCAACTCGCTCAAAATTCAAAATGTATTCGACCCTTTTCTTAGCACAGTACATACCTAACTATACATTTCCAGGACGAGCCATCTAAGTCGTCCTGCTCCTCCACATACACCCTCACGTTGTGATCCTGGTCAAGCTGGAACCAATACATGAGACCATCTTTGTCTCTGCCGATGGGCTGGAGGCGCATTTTATCAGGGTCTTCTTCGTTGATGGCTGTCTTGAACTTGACATTGTCATCGAATTGGCATTCACACAAGTACTGAGTAAAAGAAAAAAAAATAGCCACAGAGGTTTAAACATAATTACCAAGGCTAATCAATAAGGCAGTACAAACCAGAGCATTTATGAATGAACGAATGTTTCTCACACCTTGAGTATTCCAGTCTTACACTCCACGGTCATCTCACGATATCCCTTCTTTTCCAGTTCCCATGCCCAGGTGGTGTTGAACTCCTGGCAGACCTGTTAATGGTACAAAATTATTCTAGCTGAAACTGTATGGTTAGAGTTCATTATGTGGAAGCATGAACAAAACGTACTTAATTAAGGTCTTGGATGGATTGACTGGGCGTTTGCGATTCAGTCTTAAATCAAAGTTGAGGTGCATACAAGCACATTGGTTTTTATATATTTTTTTTTTCATGCCCTGCACACTGAACATGAAGTAATTGAAGACAAATTTTACAACTCTCGTCCTATGCAAAAATGCATTCAAAAGTTCAGCTGAAGATTCTTCAGTCCCACTGTGCTATAGCTTAGCTATATGGCTGATTCCAGGGACAGGCATTAGTTAAATTTGTAGAGGGTTAAATAAATACGCCATATAACAAACAAGACCTTTATGTTCGTATGTACTTGTAATGTAATTATACACACCTTAGTTTTGAGTTATGACAGACTTTATATTCCAATATATAAAAATATATACAGCATATAATTATTTTTTTATACTGTATAGATTTTTTGCAAACAATGTTTTTTTTTTTTACATTAATACATATTTCACCATGCATTCATACATACAGAGTCAGCCAAAAAATCTGTACACATTTAAGGAAAAGAAATAATAGTATGTCTATTATATACATATCATGATAATAATATTATCATATATATCAATATAGAAGGTATAGCAATACATGTAGTATTAAAATATTCATACATGTTTTTATTTTCCTGAAATGTGTATAAATTTTTGGCTGACTCTGTTTTTCGTTTATAATTCTTTTTTTTATTTATTATAATATATTTTAAAAAATGATAGAAATAAAAAGAATTATAAAATAGCAAAAACAGTTAAGATTAAGAAATATTAAATATTTTATTACCACTTCAAAAATAATGCACAAAACTAAATAAACAAGTTTTTTTCTTAATATTAACTATATATTATGTTTTATACAATGTATACAATGTTAAACAGTTGATAAAAGCAAATATCTATGCATGATAAGAAAATTAATTGTTTTTCTCCCTGAAAAACAAAGAAGTCAAAATAAGGTTTACCTTGACCAGATATTTCTCCCATCGGTCTGCAGAAACGGACTTGCCTATTTTCCGAAGCAGCTTCACATGAAGGTCTACCAGCAGCTTAGGAACTGGAATTGGAAAATTTTAAATAAATAAAAAAAAAAGGATATAAAACATTTTAAATAAATCTTCCTATGTTCATATCAGACCATATTGTGCTGTTTAGCTCATTAGTTTTGCACGATGTTTACTGTACGACGCGACAGCTAATCAGGATTTCATACTGCCCTCCAAAAATCCCTTTGCCATGACCGAGCCGAAGAAACTAATCAATATCTGGTGAGTTGTGTTATTTTATTCAAAACAAAATCGTTATACAACCAGAGAAATTCACCATTCTTTTTACTTCACCGGCGCAAAACACAGCAAAGCACGTTCCTCCTCAGAGACTCTCTATACATGCACGGAACTTTCATATAAAACTAGGAAAGATGATTTCCTTCTCACTTTTTCTTTCTTTCTCTCCTTCTCTCACTTCCTTTTTCAGTTTTATGCAGTTTTACACACCCAGACTCTAATCTCTTTTATGCCTTCTCGCTCTTCTTATAATGTACAAAGCACATGCACACATCATCTTTGGATCTATGGAGTACAGTACATGTCCCTTTCTATGTTTTTCACTCCCATTCCCTATTCAGTCTTTTTATGAGAACACATATGACAATCTGTTTCCCTTCTTTCCTTTTCTTGCTTTCTCATCTGTCTTTCAATGTACCCGTGTTCTTTACACATATTTCTCTTTGACCCTTTTTCTTGCTCTTTTTAAAGATGTTCATGTGAGACACATACACATTTCTCTCTCTCGCTCACTCATACACATTCATATACATATCTATCTATTTGTGTACAAAAGTGGCAGACTGAGACTCTTCACTTTTCACACAAAGTACACAAGATATCCCTCACACTTTTTCTCTTTTCTTTTCATCTTTTAAGAGATGTATATGTAAGACATGCACACATGTTCTCCATTTCCCCTCTCCCTTGCTTGCACTCATACACATATATTCACTTCATATATCTATATTCTCTTCTACGTATTTCTCTTTTTTCTCTTCTTCTTTTCCACTCTCCCTCACTATTTTTCTACATGTACATCCCATGCTCCCTTTTCCAGCATCTTTCTCGTTCTCACACTCTTTTTCACATGTACAAATAAGGTACACGTGTATCCCTCTTCTTTTTCTCTCTCTCACTCTTTTTGGTTTAGATACACACGTAACTGATATATTTCTATATTTTTCTCTCATGTCCTCATGAGCTCAGTCAGTACACGGTTTACTGTACAATAACACAGGCTAGCTAGTTAGCAGTGCTTTGCTTTGTTCGGGATTTTGTGTCGCATTTCTAAAAGCTCTTCAACGACTGGGTCAAACCCGAACCGCCTCGTTTGTGTATGACTTCTGGGGATTTTATTAATCAAATTAAGCTAATTTTAACAGCCAGAGGAATTGAGCCGTTCCCGTTATTGTGACAGCGCGTAAACGCAGCACCGTCCTCCAGCAGGAAGTTTACAAGCTCTGCGCATGCGCGCTGCCGCTGGCGGACCACTTCATTGCCAAATTATTATTATTCAACTGAAAATAAACTGTGCGCGTTTCTTCACTTTCTGCGCGGCTTTGTTTCCGAAAACATTTTATTTTTTCTCCCAGACTGAAAACAGCGCTCTCGCTCGCACCCCACGTCTCCACACACGAGCTAAAAGCCAGTCCTTGTGTGTGTGTATGTGAGATCAGGGTTGAGGAGCACATTTGCAGCGTGCAGCGAGATAAAGCCAGGCAGAGAGAATGAATTCTCCGCCGCACAAAAGCCCCTCGGATGCGTCAAAGCGCCGTCGCGCGAAGCCGCAACAAAGTTACAAACTGCGATCAAAAGACTGCGCGCGAGCGAACTTTCACTCGCCATCAGAGCGCCGGGAGGCGAAGCACGGAGCATCTGATCCGCGTTCAACACGCACACAATAACACCGAGAGCACAGCACGAATCTGCACTCAAGCAATGGAGGTGTAAAAAAGAGCTCTCCCTCCCACAACACACACACACATATATATATATTTATACACACACACACACACACACTAGTGAGGCTAACCTGTAGCCGTTTCCTGCAGATAGCGCTCCAGCTGCGGGAACGTCAGCTCCGGAAGATCTAACAAAGCTCCATAACGCTCTAAAAATGAGCAGATCACGGCGAAGCTTGGGCACAACCCGGGGGAAGAACCCGCCGCTGCCGCCGAGGCAGCCATTTTTACGATGGATGGGTTGGAGACTGTATGCTGGAGGACCAATGACTCCCCACAATGCAGTTCGCTCGACGAGGCCAGCCGCTCAGGGCTCGGGGTTTTTTCCCCACGCGTATACCGACAAATCCCGCCTTCTGCAGTGGGCTGGGCTCAAGTCCACCGTTTTTACAACTGTACACACATTGTCCTGTAAACAGACATATACACAGATTTTTATTTCTTTCAAATATATGCACTTGACACTGGAACCCAGTTCTTTCTTTCTTTGTACATTTTGATACATGACATATACAGTTTTTTCTTCCTCTCCTCCATTCTAATTTATTTATTTATTTATTTATGGCACCTATAAACATGACACATATTTCAATATACTTCAGTACTAACGCTACTGAGTTATGCAACTTCTTTATTATTATTATTGATATTATTATTAATCAATTAACATGAACATATTCTGGTCCCTTCAGTTAATTCTGTGTATTGCAAATGTCTTCATGTGTTATGTTTGATGTTTAAAAAATAATAAGGATACATTTGTTCTTTTGTTTGTTTGCTTTTACCCTGCGTAAATAAACCTGAAAATCATTACACATTCACTTACTGTATATAGTATATTTTCATAGGATAGCTCGTTCGTTCTGATTGTAAAAACGGCATGTCAATCATGATTATGGTACTACAGTATTAACTAATCAGAGAGCTGTCCTGTAGAAGGGGCGCGGTTTGACAGAATAGCGGTGTGAAAAAATAATAAGGTGGCCCAGAGGCCTTTGCGTGTGTGAGACTCGTGTATAAACAAACGAGTAAATAAATAAGAAATTTGTCCGAGCACGGATAACGAAAAAGAGACTTCCCGTTCATTGAGAAAGAAAAAAAGTTTAGTTTAGAGAAGGATTTCGCAAAAACATTGCATATAATGTGTTCCTGTTTGCTGGCTTCATTCCCGCAGACAGATTAATGAATTAATGGATGAAGAGCAAACACATTAATTTTAATTCATTGCCATACCCACGTGTTGGCTTATTCACTGTGGGTGTCTGATATGATAATAATGATATTTTAATTGGGCATTCCGGTAATTAATTTCATTATTGCTATTGGCTTTTATTAATTACACATTTTTTGGCACGTGGTTTATATGTAAATAAAATAGGGGGCGGAGTCATGACATGTCAAACCGCGTGAAATGATGTTTGAAGTTATTATTTTTTGTCTTAAAGAAAAAGTCTGCCCTGTAACACATTACATATTTAAATAAACTATTTGTGATATGTTTAGTGATTGTGGTTCTCATTCTTTGCGCAATGCTGTTTTTTTTTTGTTATTCTTGTGAAAAATTAGCACCTTTGTGACGTCACTGATGTACCAGGGTAACAATGTTGTTGCTTGCTCAGTTACAGTCACATTTAAACGTAGAGTTCTTTTATTATTATTATTGTTATTATTAAAATAATTGCTATCAAGACAGATTCCACTTTGCTTCTATATACCTTTGAGTAAGAGCTTCTTTTTCTGTCAACCATTTTCCAAGTGATGGAAGTCATGGAGACACTGTAACAAACACTGGATTCGAAGTTCTGGGTACATGACACAGTTGCCCTGAGTTAGAGCTCAGACTTGGCTCATTTAGTTAGCAATCTATAAAGTGATGAGCATGATGACATTGACTGACTCATACTGTTGCTGCTGCTGTTATACCCACGGCATATATTTTCCTTTTAATACCCTTTTACATTGCACATTCTGCACATCCTGTATAATATATATATTCCTATTTTATTAATTTGTTTATTCAACTTCTATACCACTTATCCTGTACATGACTGCAGGGGCCTTGAGCCAGGTCACAAGGCGGGGTATACCCTGTAGATGTTGCCAATCCATCTTAGGGTACACACCCACACAAAACCCACCAAGTGCAGGGAGAACATGCAAACTCCACATACCCGAGACTCAAACCCTCAATCCTGGAGATGCGAGGCCACAGTGCTAACCACTACATCACCGTGCCATCTGCGCCATTTAAATTTTAATTAATTTTTATTGTAATTTTGGAAATCTGTAAATTTGTAGATTATACATTCATCCCAAATTTTTTAACTTTACATTTTTCTTTTATTGCAGCAAAATCTTTTTATTCTATCCTATCTTTCCATTTTTACGTTACAAACAGTCGTATAAGAATTTCATAGTGTGTAGGGCTGTGTACATGACGAAATAATTTTTTTCATTTGATTTAATTTGACTGACATGGAGTATTAGCTTAAATGTTGAAGCTTTTTGTTGATTTGATGATTGTGTACAAATGAGGAGGTAATAGAGATGCCACTAAAGAATACACTTTAATCATAAAGACATATGCATATAAGACTATAATCATTCAGGATGTATATTTTCTTTAAATCGTGAACTTTCCCCCTGAAAATATAATATATGCAACACATACAGTACAGCTTGCACACTGAACCATAAACAGTTATGTAGGCCATCATGTATAGAAACATTCACTTGATCCATGGTGTGCTAAGAAGAAGGCATAGATAATCATGATGTTCCAGACATCATGTGTAGAGTGTAGAGATGCTGTCTCTCGCTTTGTGTACAGGTCTGTGCTGTGAAAAGAAACATCATGTCTCCAGATATTTATTGTGCAATATTTAATAAGTGTAAACATTTATGATACTGATTTGATGATACTGATATGATGACTTTTTCATTTCAGTATTTCAGACACCTTCCTTTTTGCAATCTGTGCTATTTTGCAAGTCATAGCTATCCAGTGGACCAGATGAGCTAGCCGTCACTCCCCATGCATCTATCTATGAGCCTTGGGTGCCCATGAACAACATTTACAGAATTTGGCAAATGTCCTTATCGAGAGTGACTTATGTAAGTGTTTTGAAGTCACCATCAATAAATACACTCCCCGGACAAAAAATAAAAATAAATCACACACTCTAATATTGTGTTGGGCAACCTTTTGCTTTGATTATGGCTGTGGCGTCATTTTAATAAGCTTATGCAATGTCACAACATTTATTTCTGTCCAAAGTCACATTTTTCACATAATTTTTCTCCAAGATCTCGTACTGATGATGGGACAGCCGGATCGCTGTGTAAAGTACTCTTCACACATCCCAAAGATTTTCAGTAGGTTTATGGACTGGAATCCATGTGTGAAGAACTTGATCCTAATGAATTCTGGCATTCATCTTGGAATATGCCTGTGCCATCAGTGAAGAAAAAACCCATTGATGAAAAAACCTGGGCATTCAGTGGTCATCAGCTGACCTAATTTTTTGGGCTCATAACATTGCTGAACAAAGACATGATCAACAAAAGCAATCCCAGATCATATTACTCCACGGAATTGTATGGTAGGCACTAGGCATGAATACTCTGGATCACCATCATTCTGGAACATGGGGAAATCAAGACTCATCAGACCATATGACGTTTTCCATTCTTTATGCTCCCTAGCAAATTTAAGCATTTTCTTCTGATTAGTCTCACTGATACGTGTTTTTATAAGACTAAACAGCTGTATAGTTCCAATCCCTTGAGTTCTCGTATCATTGTGCATGTGGCAATTTAAACAAATAAATTTTTCATGGAAATAAAAAATCCTTTTAATGCTAAGATAAGAGAAATTAAGTTTCTCTTAGTATTAATCATAGTATTAAACATACTATGCTGCTGTTGTTTTTTATTATTTGATTTCATCAAACCTTTTCCCATCACACTCATTCAGGATGTTTTTCTGACCACATTTCTTCCTCGAGGATGATGGTTCACCACTGTCCTTACAAGTTTTTAATAATGTCTTTTTCCATTCTTAAACCAAATTTATTAGTTTTTTTTTTTTGCTTGATGCAGGCCAATAATATGACTATGAGACTAACCTGTATGTACTAACAACAGGGTACCAGGAACACCCTCTCAAAAATGTGTCATTTTGGAGATCCTCGGGCACAGTCAGGTAGGGAACAAATATATATCTACTAAAGTCACTCAGATTCTTATTCTTGCAAATCTTTACTGCCACATCAGACTGTTCACTTGCTGCTTAATATATCTCACTGCAATTAAGATAGATAGATAGATAGATAGATAGATAGATAGATAAACTTTATATCATATAATAATGATTGACTAAACAATCATTCTGAGAGTGTACAGTGTGCGGTTAAAAGGAAATCCTCACCTATCCAGCAGGGGGCAGTGCATCATCATCATCATCATCAATACTTTTTCAAACATTTCTTTTAGTAATTGCAATCCATGAAATACTGAATGTGAATAAGAACTGTAGCAATGGGGACAACAAGATCCAGTTATTTTGGAAGATTAATTAGATTAATTAGCCAAAATTTGCCTAGAAAGTACATAAGAAAGTGCATTCTGAGAACATCAAATCTGTCTTTATTACATAAAATAGTTTTATTTAGGTATAATTCTTTCTTTTTTTTTCTTTCTCTTTCTTTTTATGTTCTTTTACTCTCTCACCCTTATGGTCTATCACATATTTATAGGTAAGTAAATTCTTTTATGTTGTAACTTTAACTTTTGCTATCAATGGACATGATGTTAGTTCAGCTTCAAGTTATTGTATTGTGTAACTTTACTTTTATGGTATCTTGCAAAAGTATTAATTCCCCTTGAATTTTTCAAAATTTTTTCATTTTACAACCACAAACGTAAATGTCTTTTATTGGGATTGTATGTGATAGACCAAAACAAAGTGGCACATAATTGTGAAGTGGAAGGAAAGGGTTAAGGGCCTTGCTCAAGGGCTCAACAGTGGTAACTTGGTGAAGCTAGGGCTTGAACCCCTGACCTTCCGATCAGAACATCTGAGTCACTACTGACCTCAATTAAAGTAAACAGTTTAACTGGAATCAGAGTAGTTAATAAAAGTATTGAAGCATAATGTAATTACCATGGAAAACAAACCCTTATGACACAGGATTATCCTGTACTGAACAAAATAACTGTTAGGCTTCAAAGTTGATGATAAACAAATTGTTAGATCTGTCCATTGTGCCGATGTCAGGAGAGATACAGGCACGTCACTCACACAACAGGCATGTCAGAATATTCTCTCTGGCTCATTAACAGCATACACATAGTATTTAAGTTTTGAACAGAACATTTTGTTTCGGTCACGAAAGCAGTTTCAGCAGGAAAACCCATCTGATAACGTTGTCATCTTAAACAACACATGGTCTCCTTAGTAATTGCTTCTATGTCATTCTGATTTCTCTCTGGACCTCCTGTGTTGTTCTGTTCACGACTAACTAACAAATCCCTCTCTAAGCCCTGAACAAGGGCATTACTTGGTGTGTTTAACATGGGACTGTACACCCTTGAGCCCTAGATTTCCATTTAATGTTACAGTATTTGGGATTCAGCCAAGCTCAGAAGTTAGCTTAAAAAAGCAGAATAAGAAGAAATAAAAAATGAATCTCTTAAGTTTTTTAGGGCTGTCCACCATCTCCATGGTTAATTTTCGTCGCATGTGGGCTACTGTACATAGTAGGAATTTAAAACTACTTTTACCCCTGTTAATTACACTAACAGTCGGTTGCTAACTGTGGGACATCTGTCGCAGAAGGATATGTGTTGGTGGACCAAAATAATCTGTTAATAATAAACTGCGTTTGTGGAACTGTTGTATAACAGAGATATCACGTTTGAGGTTGTGCTGTAGTACTCAAATGTTTTTTAGATCAATAATTTTTTTCAGTCTAAATTCATGAGTAATGAATACAGCAACTTATTCAAGGTAACAACACAAATCTCTGACACTTGGGACTTGAACTGCAATTCTTCAAGCCACACATGTTCTGCTTATTGCGATCGCAAGTTGTTCCTGGAATCTTACAAAACAGCTTCAACACTGACATTGGACTTTTCCGCTGAGTCACAGCTTAGTTCAGCAGTACCGTTGAACTCCTGTTAGCATATTGATACCAGAGTTAAGTTTAACGTCAGAATCTGTCAATAAGGTTCACAAATAAGCAAAATATAAATGAAAAGTTCATTAATGTATGTACCCAGGCACTTAGTGCATCAGAAAGTGAATGTACTTTATCTATCAACTT
This sequence comes from Clarias magur, assembly GCA_013621035.1. Classification (NCBI taxonomy): domain Eukaryota; kingdom Metazoa; phylum Chordata; class Actinopteri; order Siluriformes; family Clariidae; genus Clarias; species Clarias magur. The sequence goes on along the minus strand of QNUK01000405.1, from coordinate 356,316 downwards.
CAAAGTCATATACTGTATGAATAGCTTTTGCTAATCATAATTCTTAAGTATTTAAGTATACTTTAGGCTGTTTAAGTATCTTGCAATACAAAACCAAAACCGCTACCAAGTGACTTTGAGATCACATGACCACTTTTTCAGTGTGATATTGTAGGTAAGTAGGTATGATGCTGAACTCTTATGAAAAATAGATAAACGGATTTTTTTTTTCCAAGTCTGTCTTAAATCAAAATTGATGTGCATCTAAGTACATGTCCATAGGTTTTGGTCATTATAAATTTTCCTACTCTGCACACTGACTGTAATGTTTGTCAATGAAAGACAAGTACAATATGACTAACTGGGACACAATCCTCGTGCTGTGCAAAAAGCCGACGTGTAATAAGGTACTTTAATTATGATGATGAAAAAACACAAACTATCCCATCAAGGCTTAATTTGTGTACACAAGTGCATTATGAACCGTATCCTCAGAGTCATATCAAAGGTCAACTATATAAAGCAAATAGGTAAGAGCCTTCCACTGGATAATTACTGCACTGATTAATATTGTTCAGGTGCAACAAGTGATTTAACCCTAAAGGATGCAGTGAGTAGCTTCTCATTTCTTAAACAACCATGCCAGAAGACATATCCTGTGGTCACGGCAAATATATTACTCTGTGTGGTAAAGTGCTCGCCTTATCATCCAGAGATCGCCAGTTCGGTTCCTGGGTGATGCTGTAACTTCTCGCAGCCGGAGGTCTAGAGCTGATTGGCTGAGCTCTCTCAGAGGGGAGGGATGAGAGGTACTTAGTGTTCTAACGTTAATCACGGCTCTACAGCCAATCAGGGGCGTCTGTGAGCTCGCGCAACGGAAGGAGCGGATAGCGCTGTCCTGCGAGTGTGTTACTCCGCCCCCAACGGGGCGTGAGCGAGAAGTTTGAAAAGATGCGGTCGGCTGGCGTCACGTGGTTCGGAGGAAACATGTGATACTCTTCGGCCCTCCCGGCTGAGTGGTAGTAGGATGTGGGAGCCCCTAGTGACGGGGAGAAATTGGACACGACTAAATTAGAGAGAAAATCCCAAAAAGAAAAGAAAAGATGTTACTCTGTTTAAGAAGGGTCAAACTACTGTCCTGCACCAAACAAAAAAAAAATTGCTCTGGAAAAGATAGTTTAATAGTGAACCCTACAATGTGAAGAGAGCACAAGGGATTGGGACTGAACAGCTGTGTAGCCTTAACTGTGGAAAATCTTTAATTTCCTAGTGAGCATAAATAATTTGACTGTGGAGCATTGGAAAAAGGTCATGTGGTTCCAGGGTGCATCAGGGTAAGAAGAAGGGCGGATGAAAATGCACTCATCAAGTTGACTACCTGAATAAACTGAAAGAACAGGTTTTTCCATCAACTGATTTTTTTTTCTTCCCTGATGGCACCAGTATATTTCTAGATATTTAATCATAGGATTAAATATCCTAATCGGTCACCCCCTCATACAAAGATGACTCAGAGCACTCTGAACCTTCTTAACCTCTTTGAGCCATGTTCAGGGTTTCCCCGTCAGTTACTTCCTAAACTGGGATACTACCAGGAACATGCTGCTCTGTACTGTCGATGTACTATACCTGTATCAAATCACAGATCTCTTGGTTTGAGATTAGAAGCATGGCACTAAACGAAAACTACACATTTGGCTCGACTCACAAGAGCAGGATACGGTTTCATGCCCAAAGTTCAGATACAGTATGTGCTCCAGGAGCTCCTTTTTTGTTTTAAACTACATCTTAAAAAAAAAAAAACACAGACAACCATGATAAAAGTACCAGAGAACCCCTGATTTTGGACTATTAGTCTGTCTGTATCTGTCAAACTCCAAGTTTTATATTTTTACATTTCTACCATGAAATCCTTTCTATTCCTGCATTCCCATATTCTTCTTCAGTCTGGAAAACAACACACTGAAGCAGATGCGCAAGTTTGGTCTACTCATTGCATTCTTCTACTCTCCCTGTTGCATGTATATCTATAATTCTTCTCCACAACACCCAGCAATATACAATTTCAATTTTAGCAGTCTCTCAGCTGAAGATTCAAAAAGGTACAGAAGATTTAAATAGCTGTGTGTCAGAGGGTACTGCATCTCAATATAATAAATAAATACAACAACAAAAAATCTCCTGAGGGAGATTTAGAAGATCATGAAACAAACGTGGAGCCTCCCTTTTTTGAAAGAGGAAGAACTTTCTGAACATGATCATGTGTCGATAGATTCAGTTTCTGGTGGTGAATCTGAAAATGGGTTAATGTAAATTTTTCCCAGCAGTAACTCATAATTACCATATTAGAAATGAAAGTATGATATTTAAAAAATTGTGAAATACAAAACTGGGACTTTTGACTGTGCAGAATAAGATACAAAAAACTCCCTTTATTTTGCTACATAATCTGCTGCTACATTACTGAGAAATCTTTCTACCATACCAAGGACTTCTCAGTACGCTCGAGCCATGATCTTCTGCACGTTTAAAACACTGGCCTCCAAGGAACTCCTGTAATAGACAAAAGATGCGGAAATGGCTTGGAGCAAGTTCAGGACTGTATGGGGGATGTGACAATAACTCCAAGTAATGGAGTTCCTGTAATGTCCAAGTGGTGTTCCTATGCTCTAGCGTACTGAGAAATCCACAGACAGATGCGTCTTTTCGTCCAGTTGGCAACAAGTTATCCATTGACTTTCAAGGATGGGGCATTCCACTTGCTGAATGTTCACAGCAATAATATGTTGAAAAACATAAGCCACCATTTTTCAAACTAGTTCATTGCTTTTTAAACATTGATAATAATTCATTTCATGGTCTACTGAACTGTGTTCTTGGTTATGATGCTATCTTCAAGGTAGATTGTGTATCTGGAGATGGTCGCTCATAAATATTCAGTTCAATTCAATTCAATTTTATTTGTTTAGCACTTTTAACAATTGTCATTGTTGCAAAGCAGATTTACATAATCAAAAGAATTATTTAAGTTTGTATGGAATGTGAATGTGTATGAATCAAAATGGTCAGATAGTCCCTGATGAGCAAGCCAAGGGCAAGAGTGGCAATAGGAAGAAACCTTGGTGTTCCACTTACTGTACTTCAGTTGTTAGTCCACTTTTGTTTTCTTTATGTAGTAAATTAATAGGTGCTGTGATTAGTTAATTGCATGTCATGTCTGATTCTTATGTCTTCTTACAATCTTTTGTGCCTTGCTAATCTTCTCAGTCAACAGGAAGTGTTTTCTTATTGTGGTTCACTATGGATTGTTATACAGTGAAACCTTGGATTGCGAGTAACTTGGCCTGCAAGCATTTTGCAAGACGAGCAGGACTTTTTAATAGAGGTCGTAATATTCGAGTATGTATATGCTTTGTCTGCCGAGCATCACGTAATCACAATTGGGCCAATGGTTCTTCTCTCTCTCACACTGTGGGATTATGGGTAATTGTCTCCCATGCTCAGTCTCAGTACGCGTGTGGTATTCGTAAAGTCAACATCCACGCACGCACCCCTGTTAGAAAAAATTTAAAGGCTGTACAACAATTCAGTGTTACATTTTCCACGAAATCCTCAAAATGAAAAACCAAGTGTTATTAGAGAGGTTCCTTGTTAAAATCATGGAATAAGGGGGCCTCCTGGCTGAGTGGTAGTAGTAGCCTTAATGGGAGCCCCCTAGTGACGAGGACGAATTGGACACGACTAAATTAGGGAGAAAATCTGGGAAAAATCGCCCCAATCCCCCTCCCCCCGCAAAAAAAATCATGCAAAAAGACGATAATAATAATAATAATAATAAATAATAATAATACATTTTATTTGTAACACACTTTGCATTCATTAAATCTCAAAGTGCTAACATTAAAGAAAAATAAAGATAGAAAAGGTATAAAGCAATAAAATAAGACCACATCAAGGCTAAAATAATAAGAAAAATAAAAAATAGAAGAGACATAAAACAATCAATTTAAAACCAAATAAACAATTATTAACTTTTTTAAATAAAAAGGTCTTCAGGTTGACTTTAAAAGAGTCCAGGCTCTGTATGGCTCTCAGATGAACAGGAAGATGATTCCAGAATTGTGGTGCAACTGAGCAAAAGGCCCGATCCCCCATGGTAAATGGGGCTTTTAGGAGCATGCTTCCTGATGACCTAAGGGATGTTAGAATGTTGTACAGTGATCAGCTCTTGCAGATATGATGGTGCCTGACCAGTAACACATTTATGGGTTAGTAGCAGGATTTTATATTCAATCCGAGATGAAACAGGAAGCCAGTGCAGTGATTGGAGGATGGAAGTGATGTGTTCAAATTTCCTGGTTTTTATTAGAATTCTAGCGGTTTTTGAATGTCCTTTACAGAGATCCCAACAAAGAGTCCATTACAGTAGTCCAACCTTGATGATATGAAGGCATGAACAAGTTTCTCTGCATCTGGAAGTGTTAGGAGGGGGCGGAGTTTGGAGATATTTCGTAGATGATATACTGAGGTTTTACACAGGTGTTTTATATGTTCGCTGAAAGTCAGCTGTGGGTCAAATCGAACCCCCAGGTTAGTGACTGTGGAGTGATAACCTGAGTGACTGAGTGATAACCTGACCATCAAAAGTAAATTGAGATATGGAAGAGGAAAGGATCTGATGAGATGTACCAACAAGGAGTGCCTCAGTTTTACTGCTGTTCAGCTGTAGAAAGTTGTTGCTCATCCATGCCTTTATCTCCTCAAGGCATGCAGTAAGGTGCAAAAGGGCTTCAGAGGGGCTTGGAGCAGTTTTAATATAAAGCTGCGTGTCGTCGGCATAGCAGTGAAACGACAGCCCATGTCTGCTATGATGCACCCAAGAGGTAACAGATAGATGGTAAAAAGGATGGTCCGGGACCGACCCCTGTGGAACACCACATGTGACATTAAGCAGCCTGGACTTACATCCTCCCATCATGACACATTCAGGCCTGTCGGACAGGTACTGTAGGACTGGAACCACTGCAATGTAGTTTATTGGCGACAAACCAATAGTGTACTGGAGACGATCCAGGAGAATGGTATGATCCACTGTGTCAAAGGCTGCTGTCAAATCAAGAAGGATAAGAAGAGAAGGCGATCCTGCATCAGCTGTCATGAGTAGATAATTTATCACCCTGATCAGTGCTGTCTCCGTGCTGTGGGCTAATCGAAAGCCTGACTGAAATTTCTCAAATAAGTTGTTGCACTTGAGCTGGTTCAAAAGTTGAAAGGCAACTGTCTTCTCTAGGACCTTTAATAGGAACGTGAGATTTGAGATAGGCCTGTAGTTTCCAAACACTTCAGGGTCTAATGAGGGCTTCTTCAAAGTCGGACGGATGACAGCAGTTTTTCAGAGAGGGTGGAATGTAGCCAGTTTGTAATGAGACATTAACAAGCTGTGTTATTAATGGACTGATAATGGAAATGAAAGACTTGAGCAGAACTGTTGGAATGGGGTCCAACGTGCAAGATGATGGTCTCATTCCTCGCAGAGTTTCTTCAATGTGGCTGTTTGAAACCTTGGTGAAATATGGGAGAGATGGCAGACTCTCAGGTGAGGAGTCAGAGACAAAGGGAGATTGGGGGAGAGGCCCAGAAATTGAAGAGCGGATGCTGTGAACTTCAGATCTAAAAAAGTCAATAAAGCTGTTGCATCGCTCCTCTGTGGCTCCAGGAGATGGTTTATGGTGGCAAAAAGCTGCTTAGAGGTACCGGGATTTTTATTGATTTGGTTAGAGTCAAATTGACGCTGCATATCCTTCAAGCACTTGAAATATGCTTTTTGATGTTCACGGAAAGCAAACTTATAGACAGTGAGTCCAGACTTTCTAGACTGACGCTCCAAGGCGCGCCCAGCCATATTCATAGTAGTTCCTGTGTGTACCAAGGAGCAGAGCGTTTAAAACTTACTTCACGTGTCCTGATAGGAGCATGACGGTCAAGAGTACTGCTCAGGGAGTTGTTATAATGTTCTACCAGTTCATCCACTGCCATGCCGACTGGGCAGGTGATTTGTGTGAAGTCTGCAGCCATGGAGGTTAGATTAATGCATTTCCAATTTCGAATGATCATTCCTGTAAACAGAGACTCTGTAAGAGAGCAGTCTGTGTGTGAAACTTGTCCTACACATTCCCCCTCCTGCTCCTGCTTCTTATATAGTCCATCACCAGTCATGATTCTTTTCAAAGGTAAACTGCAGGTTAATTTACTTTTATTTTTACCTCATAGTTTGTATTAATTATTTTTATATGGATATTTTCGGGTTGTGGAACGAATCTTTGGAGTTTCCTTTATTTCTTAAGGGGAAATTTTGCTTTGATATAGAGTGGAACCCGGTTTTACGAGCGTTCCGCCGAATTTCTTTTTTTTTTTTGCTTGATAAACGAGTGAGTCTCAATATACGAGTACCAAGTATCATCGAGTATTATGTGGCACTCATGCGCTTTTTGTTTTGATGTCGACCATCATATGAACACAACTCACCCAATGGTTCTCTTTTTCTCTTGCTGCAGAATTGTGGCTATTCGTTACCCGAATTGTGTGCATAAAGCATCTTCTATTTTGTGTGTGTGTGTGTGTGTGAAAGTTGTCCTACACAGCAGTGCCCCCCCCCCCCTTTGTCTGCCAGCTAGTATGTGTGTGTGCGTTTGGTTGAGTGACTAGTCTATCTGTAAACTGGTGTGTCCATGTGTGTGTGTGTGTCCCTACCTCCTCTCTCTGGTCTCAATCACTACAGCCACTATTCTTCTTTTTATATGTATTTTTTTTGGTTAAGGAACAAATCATCTGAGTTTCCATTATTAATTATGGGGGTAATATTTCTTTGATATATGAGTGTTTTGATATACAAGCACGCCTCCACAATCCAAGCCTGCTCTGTACACGAATTCTGAAATGTTATGAAAGGTTTAAATTTATCTTGTTTTTGTTTAATTAATCCTAAGATTTACAGGTTTCAGCACAGTGTTACCAGTTTGGAACTTTGCCATTGTTTCTCAATGTTTTATTTAAAGTTCACCACTGGTATGGTTATCTGGTAGAACTGTCACAAAATATTATTATATAAATATTAATAATGAAGGTGAGCAGCAAACACACATCAATATATTGTACTGGGACAGGTTAACTATCAGGAGGATTTCGGAGAAAGGTCCTGTCTCGGGGGCTGAACATGTGACACCAGTTGTGAATGGAAAGATGTGACCTGGGAATCTCTCCAAAGAAAATGAAATACAACCAGACACAGCAATCAGTACCATCGCCTTTAATAAACTCTCTGTATTCGCATGGATGAAAATTGGAGGAACCGAAGCTGGTAATTAGTAAATGATCTGGGCTGCATGAAAACTTTGACTATATACTTTAAAAACAATGTAACGACATACATTCACTGTTGTATACAAGATGTAACTTGTGGTTTTGATTGTGTCTCAATCATTCAAACTAATATTTAAGTCACCCATAATAACCTTTGGGTCTATTTTTGCATGTGATCCATGCATGACCTCTGATCTATATGTATTCATTTACATATTAATATATTTTGGACAATTATTTATTAGATCTTCTGAGAGCGGCAGTGCCAGCTGTTGTCTAAGGCAAGCGGAGAGCTACTCATCTGCGTCACACGGAAATACCTGGATCCAGTTTCAGTCTGTGAAGGGAGGGGACTAGTGGATCAAGAAAATGAGGTTGTTTACCTCTTTGGGGATCTGAAAGGTCACAAAATGTACCAAGGAAACTGGCTTAAACTGGCTGCAGGAACCTAAGGTGATCTGCAGGTGGAGCTTACACAGAACTCATTTGTCTTTACTCCACTTCTGGTTGATGAAATATACAATATGTTGTTATTTCATTTCAGTTTTGCTTTTGAGGAAGTGGTTCTGGTGGAGACAACAGCAACTGATTCTTTTTTACTGCGGTGCAAGTGCGTGACCATATCATGTGTCTCTACATATTTTGATGAGTTGTGCATTGGTTTAGTTAAGGTTTACTTAAATTATTAGATTTTTTTGTGTAAGACTTCACAATTCCAATAATTTATGCATGAAAGGAATAAACCAGAACAATGCATAACCCCTACTTTCTCAAGAGCATACTGTTTCTTTTTATGTGTGTGTGTACATACTTTCATTTGCATTATCAGGAATTTTGTAGAAAGCCCCATCTCTTCCTTGATCTTGATCACAACAAGTTTCCTATTGCAAGAAAAAAAAAAAATTTCATGTGTCAGCAGTGGCACTCTGGGGCTGAGGTCTGACATAGTCCTTGATCTTAAACAGGGCCAGATTAGAACAATCTCCCCCCTCCCTGAGATTTCCCCTTTTTTTCCAGGACGAGTGATGTAGGGCTCATGAACCAGATCCATCCAGACTGCAGATGTCGTACAAGCACACCCACTGCGATGCCTTCTATGGCTTGCCTGACATGCATTGCTTTTCTAGGAATGGAGACTCAGGATTAAATGTTAAGATGACGTACTTATTCGAAGCTAGACAAAAGCATGTTGACATGTAGAAACAGAGAAATACAGAGGTATGAAAGATATAAACCGGTTTTGTCACCCTTTGTGCAAATACTGTACATGCATGAGGACAGAAGGCAGAGCATTTTCTAATTTTTAATATGTATCATCATCATTCATGCTCGTCATTCCCATATACACAAAAAACAGCTGGAGATAAAGAGTGGGTTGCTGTTTACGCAGACATTTCACGAAAACCTCTTGCTCGGGTGGCAAAATGTGCATGAGGCAATTAGGGCAAAGTGATTTAGGTGTGAAATTCAGCACTGACATGCTCCCAGGTGGGTTTCCGCCACCGGCAAAACAGTGATTTAGGGTTTTGAACACAATAAGTGTTTATTAAAGTCTATTATTTGGCTGAGGTACAGCTACAGTATTACCTTTACCCGACATACTGTATCAATACAAATACAAAGTGCTAAATACAGTTTCATTAATATTTTCTTGCTTTCATCAACTTATCTAATTTAAGAATTTATTCAAATATCATATGAAAATAATTCAAACCAAATAATATTATTATATATATATATATATATAATATATTAATATTATAATATAATAATATTATATATATAAACAATATAAATATCTAGTAAGTGCAAGTGTTGCCTAATTTGTTTCTCAGACACAGAGCTAGTAAACAGCCAGGAGTACACCTGAAACATCTGATGTAAACAGTTGAGTTAAACTTAGAATAATGGACGACTTTAGGAACATACAGCTTGAGTGTCTGTCACCTGACAGCACGCCTATAAATTGCAGAGTCGTCTGACAGCTCACAAAAAGTGTCTGAACTCAGAGGGTGAGGATCGCTCTTTGGGATATTACTCTATGCAGGAATCAGCATTTTTTTTTAAATCCAGGATTATTTTACAGTTGAAGGTAACTTACTTTGGGAAGGCATGTTATTGTGATTTTTATTATATGTTTATTTTTTAGGTCCTTTTTCCCCCTTTTTTTAACTCTATTTAACAGTGACTCACGTTAAAGTTTAGAAGTTACATTTGAAGGAAGTTAATTGTGGTTTTCTTTTCTTTCTTTCCTTTTTTTACAGTGGTATGCTACTTTGGAATATTATTTCATCCATTTTTATGGACAAAGTGAGTCAAACTCGAAGAGAACTACAACAACAAAAACAACAACAAAGAATCCCTGTTGAAAAAACCTGAGGTAGAATTTGCATTCGAATATTCTTTTTAGATGTCTGATCATGTGACATGAATACAGAAATTTCTGAAACAATCCAAACAACATCGGTCTGCTCAGTAAGATATGATAATATAATAATGAAAATGTAATATCACATGCATTAAACTATTTTCATTTGATCACCAACAATTGCAGGCGTTTGGGAAAGTCAATAGAAAAAAACAATTAATCTTACAAAAGTCCAATCGGTGAAAAAAAAAAGGAACGACATGGTTGGAATCAAGCCCACTGATCTGGCTCCCACAGCTACTGTGAAGTTCTTCGGTGCTGGAACAGCAGCCTGCATCGCTGACTTGGTGACCTTTCCCCTGGACACCGCCAAAGTCAGGCTCCAAGTAAGAACTGGTTTAACTTGCAGATTAACGATTCAGTTGAAAACAAAATGCCATACTAATCATGTTTTCATGCTATTTTCAGATCCAGGGTGAATCCAAACCTGTTGAAGGAGCAGCAGGGGTGAAGTATCGAGGTGTGTTTGGTACCATCGCCACCATGGTGCGCACGGAGGGGGCGAGGAGTCTCTACAACGGGCTGGTGGCTGGACTGCAGAGGCAGATGAGCTTTGCATCCGTCCGAATCGGCCTCTATGACTCTATGAAGCAGTTCTACACTCGAGGATCTGAGAGTGAGTCCTGTGTTATACACATATGGTTATGTGTTATACACATATCTATCTATCTATCTGTTGATCCAAAAACTTAAAGTGCTTAAAGTACTCCACTACAAAGCATCAAAATGATTAAGTAGAAGTTGCGCAAAACATTGTACATTTAAAGACCGTACACCATTCTTTATAACCTTTTCCCAGATGCAAGCATTGTGAGTCGGTTGCTAGCCGGCTGCACTACCGGGGCCATGGCTGTGACTTTTGCGCAGCCTACAGATGTAGTAAAAGTACGCTTCCAGGCCCAAGTGCGTCTAGCTGATGGAGCAAAACGTTACAACGGCACCTTGGATGCCTACAAGACCATCGCTCGTGACGAAGGCATCAAAGGGCTGTGGAAAGGTGAGGCTTCGTGAACTTTTGCCTGGTGCCTAAAATGCGAGAATTTGGAACCATAACAAACAGTGTGCTTTGTAAAAGATAATCCTGTTCCAATTTGTTTCAGGTTGCTTGCCAAATATAACGAGAAACGCCATTGTGAACTGTGCTGAGCTGGTAACCTATGACATCATCAAAGAGCTTATACTAAAGTACGATCTCATGACAGGTAATTAAATAACCTCTAAAAAATCATTTGAATTTCTTGAGAAAGGAGTTCCTGATTTTGTCAAATGCAAATTTGGGTCCACCCACAGATAACTTGCCCTGCCACTTCACGGCTGCGTTCGGAGCTGGTTTCTGCACCACTATCGTGGCCTCTCCGGTGGACGTGGTGAAGACGCGCTTCATGAACTCCACTCCAGGCCAGTACAGCAGTGCCATCAACTGTGCACTCTCCATGCTGACCAAGGAAGGACCGGCTGCCTTTTACAAAGGGTGAGCAAAACAAGTCTGTGTTGTACTCATATGCTGCAAAACACCACAGGTAGAAATTCACATATTTTTAATGTGGTTTTAGACTTTTTGAAATTGATTTAGAATAAAAAAAATATATGTATTTTTGTTTTACTAATTCACGATTTCTTCTAAAATTTTCAAAAGCAGAAAAGATTAAAAACAATGCCCATATTAACCTACATTGTCACAGCTTAAATGCTCTTGAATTAATTCTATCTGCTATATCGTCACCCAGGTTCATGCCATCGTTCCTTCGCCTGGGATCTTGGAATATTGTGATGTTTGTCTCCTATGAACAAATAAAGCGAGCTGTGACAAGGGCGCAGCAATCCTGGGAGGCACCATTTTAAAGTTTTTTGTTTTTTTTGAGATGACGAAACAAAGAAGGATACAACAGACAACTTAATCTCCACCCTGTCCTGTGAATTATATAATGAACTGGACTATGTTTGCATAAAAACCGTTCATGGTGAATTAAGTTTTATCTTGGAGATGAACTGAGATATAAAAACATTGCACTTTTTATACAAAAGTGAAGGAGATGATCCTGTGGACAAGGCCAAGTACAGTTTGGAGCTATCAGTAGTGTCCAGACAAGACAAGACAATTCCCCAATAGAGCTTGTTGATCTTTATGCCTTCTCTATGGCTCATGCACATATTTGTGTCTTGTTTGAATATTTGTCTGCATAGGTTTCAGGTAATAAGATGTTTACATATATGTTTACAACCACCGCACATTTTGGGTCCATAGATAGTGGATTGGATATGACTATTTTAAATAGACAGATTTGCTCCACATATAACGATTGTTATAAAAAAAATTATACAATGTGCATTCCTGTTAATAAAATTAATACTGTAAATGTATTCATTCAACCAGTCTGTTTTATTAGACTAGAAGTATTGATCATGTATTTGTATAAATGTCTAAGCTCAATCCATACATCCTATGTTTTAATATGCTAACCTTATTGGTTTTTTTAATGGTCTCAATTTACATGTACATTTCCTCTCCCTAACCCCCCGAGTTCACAAAAAAACAGTAATTAAGTGGACTGTCTACCCCAGGTGTGAATGAGTGTATTATTAATATGTATGGTGTCCTGCAATGGATTGACTACCCCATTTACAACTCATACATATATATAGTGTTCCCATGATAGGTGTTGGATCCACCACAACCCTGACTCAACTAAAGTTATACCTTACTATGGTCTAAACCTATCTCTAATATTTCTTTTTACTCTGGACATTTCCTTGGAAGTATTTTTTTAAGTGAATGTTATGAACAAGAGGCACATTAATGCAAAGGTCGACAGAGTAAAACGCTTGGTCCTTGAAAATCATCAGATAACTTGCGGAAGAGATAAATCGGCTTGTGGGAACTGTACACGCAATCATTCAGGAACACCACTTGTACATTTCAGGAATTCAGCTGGGAGTTATCATAGAGTCCTGACCTCACTACAAATCATTTCCACAGGTTTGTTAAATTAAAGGAGTTCCTGGGAGGCCAGAGTTTCCGATGTGAAGCAGACTCATAAATGTGTTCTGTTATTCAGCAAAATTTAAAGTCCCGGTTTGACTTGAACACCCCTAATCTATACTGTATGCAGTACAATGAAGTTATACCTGATAATATTTAAGTAATGTTTGTTAAATTAGTTGTGCTCTAGTATAATCAGCCAACCATCTATGTGACTACAGTTGCTGTGGAAGTGATTTAACTTGCTGTACAATCAGAGGAAAGGCATTTTATTCCCATAAATAGAGCTGGTGTAAAATGTAGCCTAATGATGCATACGTGTGTATACCATTTTAATATGAATATTGAACATTATTCTGAACAAGCACACCAAGTTTCTTGGTTTGTTCATGGTTTAAGTTTTCTTTTATTTAGTCATCACCAGGGTAGATCTATGTGCTTAGTCTACAGGGTGTGAGTTTAACAACAAACTAACACCACCACGAGAATGTGCCACATCCTTTCGCACTGCTGCTCATGTGAAGAAATGTCACCTAATCAAACCCAAGCAAAAATAGTAAATGCCGTTTTTATAATATCACTGTATACAGTATATATATATATATAATCCACTATATCAGAATTGCTTTAAATAAAAAATAAATAAATACTAAATGTAAAACTAAGTGTAACACTCTTTAAGAAGGTCATGAGCTTTCCCCAACAGGAAATGACGAAGGGAAACTGCAGAGAAGAAGTCAACTATCGAGGGCGTTAGCAAGACTCTGTATAGATCTGTTTGAGGTTTCTATAGGTACTGTGTTTTTTAAAGTGCTTAATGTAATGTTTTAATGTTGTTCTTTGTAGGGGACATGGATTAAAGATATTTTGCAGGCTGAATTATGAGCCATATTGTTAATGAACAAATGCTTTTAACGACACTGGTGATTAACTACCACATGGACACCACATGAAACCTTTTTTCTAAACGAATCCCATATGTTCCTCAGACATGTCTTCTCACTGTGACTCAGCAGTTTGAGCTATACATTTGTAAAAAAAAATTCCGTGCAAAACCCTAAAGATACTTGTGTATTCTGAGGTACAACAGATGATATTAATTCAGATAGATTATTATTGCATATTTGCCAAGGGTGATGTTTGTCATGACGGCTCCTCCCATTCATCTGTATTTGTTTTTTCTCTGGGGACACAATATTTCCTTGTTCTCTGTTTAGAAGAAAGGTACAGTACATGTACATGAACAAAATGTATGAATTTGTGTAAAATACGAAATAACAGGTTTCATTTGATAGTTTTTCTTTTGTCAAGATTTTTTTTGTACCCTGATTGTGATATTTTTCTTTTTAACTACTTTATAGTAGTTATCTGACTGTATGTGCATTTGACATGCTACAGCACATAGACTTATCAGTGCAACTTTAAACAACAATTATTTTAAAATGTAATAATGCATTGCACTGCATGCATTTAGCTACACTACATGGCCAATTGTGTGCAGACTTTACCATTGCACTATACAAGATATACCGTGTCCACTCACATCTACAAACCTGGCTTTGTGTTACTGTCTCCATCACTACTGCATGTCTGGAATTTCCTTAAGGTTTAATAAAGTATCTATCTATCTATCTATCGTTATATCTATCATTGTATCAATCAATCATAAAGGCATTCTCAATTGTATAGGATGGCTTTATGCTGTAGCATAACAATTCCCCTTCAATGTGGCCAAAGTGACCTCCACGAAGACATGATTTGCTGAGGTTAGAGTGTGCACTTTCCAACATGCCCATATGACAACTGTTATGCAAGAAGCATTGATGTTCAGTTCTGTGGGAGGAAACCAGAGCACCTGGAGAAAACCAACCAAGCATGGGGAGAACACATAGACCTAAAGTGGGATTTGAACCCAGACCATGGAGGGGCAAGGCGACAGTGCTAACCACTAAGCCACATTTGTAAGTTGCTCTGAATAAGAGTGTCTCCCAAATGCCTAAATGTAAATGCAAATGTATTAAATATGGCAGGCTTCTTGGCTGACATATTGAGTTTATTTAGTTTGTTTAGGTTTTTCTTTTTTTAATTGTTATTAGTGCTTAATCATTGAAACTCAAATTTGAATGTGTAATATCAATTAAAATGTTACTTATATTCAAAGGTTCTATTATACTGTACATAGAGTTTTTGTAGGTTTTAAAAAATAATAACGTGCGCACGAGAGCTATAGGGACAACACGCGGTGGGTTGTGACGTCACTCTGGCGGGGGAGGGGGGGTATGGTGGGTATATAGTCAG
Organism: Clarias magur; assembly: GCA_013621035.1. NCBI lineage: Eukaryota > Metazoa > Chordata > Actinopteri > Siluriformes > Clariidae > Clarias > Clarias magur. The sequence continues at coordinate 341,272 of QNUK01000405.1, read as the reverse complement.
CTGCTTCCTTTGTTCCTGTTTACACGCTACTGTTTGTGTAAGCTGAGCTGTGCTGTTGCTAAGACTGGTGCCGTGGCTCTTCTTCCTGTTCAGAACAAAAGCAGCTCGGTTTCTTTGTTACGCGTTACTTTTATATTGCGTTCTGTTCACGGTAAGTCTTATTAGAGTGTAAGTCTTACGTATGTTTAAAGGAAGAAGAATGGCTTTAATAACTTCTGAGTAAAGTTTTACCGGCAGAACGTCATCGAGCCGAATAACTAACCGGCTGCTGCGCTTTCTTTCAGGAGTATGTTTTTTCAGTGTCCGGTTTCTGAGCTGTTTTCTATGGAAGAACAAGGCAACCAGATTATAGTTGAAAGTAATTTCAACGAGAGGGACGCTTTTAGAGAAGCTTGATAGCGTTGCCCGGGGTCTCTTGAGTGAAGGTAATATAAAAAAAATTATAGTAAAAAACATTATGTTTGTATGTATATTTTTTGTTTCCCAGTTAACACAGCATACGTCATAATCAATACTTCCTGTACAAGTGTCAGACCTATTTTTCCAGTTCCTTTTTTATGTTCGTTTGATCAGTAATCCACTGACGTCAGTACTTTTTCTTTTTTGCTTTTGGTGTGACGAAAAACAAATCGAAGTCGCTTCCTTTTACTTGTAAAATATATCATGTAAGTCTTTTCTTCCCTTCTTTCTGTTCACTGAACTTCCCCATCAGAGTTTAAGTTCTCACGGGACACAATGTTCCTCCTAGTGTTATCAGGCAGAGGGGCAAAAAAAAAGTAATCTACTTAGCATATGCATCCTGCCCCCGCTTGCGCTCTAGAACACAACGTAAGCACTGTCTTGACATAAAAGTGAATTTGTTCACACACCAAGAACTTAAAATTTTTTTTTTTTACTCCGCATGTCCTTTGCGGACTGGCTGGCCTGTCAGACAGGGAACTGGTCACTTCATTAGGATGGCCACACATCACACAGTTAAAGAGAACTGAAGGAGTTTAGCTGAATTTTATGATTCTTTACAGAGTAAAAATCAAAAAAAGAAATGACCCAAGTGCAGACCAAATTCAGAGTACAGTGTCTTAACTGTAATCTTTTATTTTCTTTCTTACCCTCCCCTCAGATCTGGGTGGAGTTCACCTAACTTGTTTTCACATCATCAGTCTTCAAGCTCCTTTTCCAACTACACATTCCAGAAAGGTCAAAAAATGGTTGGGTTTGGACCTGCAGATGTGCCCCCGACGGCTGCTGTGAAGTTTATTGGCGCTGGAACGGCAGCGTGCATTGCTGACTTGGTCACCTTTCCTCTGGACACTGCCAAAGTCAGGCTCCAGGTAAGGGTCTAGAAAATGCCTCCCCCCCCCTCTCTCCCAAAGGTGTCATGCTGGACATGCAGAATCTTCTTGAGAACATCTGCTAATCTTTCTTACCTTCAAGCAGCAAGACCAGCTTTCATGCCTGAATGACTTTTAATGTTAATCTTTGAAACCTTTTAAGTCACACACTGACTTTAGCTTTCTCCCATTTTTTTCCCCCCTTTTCAACTTCCAATGTTTTTCCTCGCACTAGTCTTGTAAGCTGAACCAGGAGTTGATGCTTAAGCCCTAGGACCCGTGCAGATCTTGATTGACGTCATGGACATCTTGTGGCTGGAGACTGTCCCTTCTTCCAAGTGGCCCTTCTTGGTGTCTGTAAAGTCTTTCCATGCCCTTTTTGTTCTGTACAGATCCAAGGAGAGTCCAGTGCTACCGTGACAGCGACTTCTGCCCAGGCGATGAAGTACCGTGGGGTGTTCGGTACCATTGCCACCATGGTGCGTACAGAAGGGCCACGTAGTCTTTACAACGGGCTGGTGGCTGGACTGCAGCGCCAGATGAGCTTTGCTTCAGTCCGCATTGGCCTTTATGACTCGGTTAAGCAGTTTTATACCAAAGGATCTGACCGTAAGTTTGTGATGAAATGTAATTATGATTGACTTTAATTCTGCTTACATTTGGTGGAGTTTCACAGCAATACATTTTGCATAATGTGAAATCAATGTGAAATCTTGCCTTTTTGTTTTCTAGATGTTGGAATTGGCAGTCGCCTGCTGGCAGGCTGCACCACTGGTGCGATGGCAGTTGCCTTGGCACAGCCCACAGATGTGGTCAAGGTGCGTTTTCAAGCCCAGGTTAGCGCTGGTGCCGCTAACAAGCGCTACCAAGGCACTATGCATGCATACCGAACCATTGCCAAGGAGGAGGGGTTTCGTGGACTGTGGAAGGGTAAGTCTTTGAGGCATGCAATATCTATGCTAAAATCATATTGGCAGCTTATTAGATCTGGCACAAAAATTTTCTTTCAAATTTCAGGAACAGGCCCAAACATCACCCGCAATGCCATTGTGAATTGTACTGAGCTGGTGACTTATGACCTCATCAAAGATGCTCTTTTGCGAAATACACCAATGACTGGTAAGCCAGTGGTAAATAATACAAATGTTTACTATTACAAAACCCATGGCAGCTAACCTAAATGGTAACATTTCTCACAGACACCCTTCCATGCCACTTTACGTCTGCATTTGGTGCTGGTTTCTGCACCACAGTAATCGCTTCTCCAGTTGATGTTGTGAAAACAAGATATATGAACTCTGCCCATGGCCAGTACAGCAGTGCCCTGAACTGTGCTCTGGCCATGCTGACCAAAGAGGGGCCTATGGCCTTCTATAAGGGGTAAGATGAATTGATGTACTTAAACTTAATTTTACTAAAAAAAAAAAATTGTGTTTAAAAGCTCTTCGCTCTACTTGTAGGTTTATGCCTTCATTCCTGAGGCTGGGCTCCTGGAACGTAGTGATGTTCGTCACCTATGAACAGCTGAAACGTGCTATGATGGCAGCTCGCCATAACTGGTCTTCTCTTTAGGTCATTAAGGGCTTTCTGCTGATAATGTATCTATTGTTAGGTCTCTTTCATCCTTTTGGACCATAGTCTTCTAACTTGTCCAACCTAAACAAATCGCTGATTCCCTAGTGACATTCATTCAAGTGTATCCCGGGACTAGAAAGCTGGTCTAGATCCTGTTCTTGTATTTTATTTTTCTTAAATTTTTTTTAGTAATAAAGTTTCTGAAATAAAGCTCTTTTTATTTTATTTTTTTTAAAAAGCAGAACTGATAACAGTACTTTTATGGGAATACATAACATCTACGATCTGACATGAAAATAGAGAAGTGGGTAACAATCTCGGTTTCATGAGGGTGATTCACATGGTAAGAGCCTGCTTAATAAGCAGTTTCTTCTCAGGCGAGAGCTTCTGTGGGAAGTGCGTCTTAAACTGGATGATTAGGTCCCCACGTTCAGCAGGGTTGTTGGGTAAAGGCATTCCCTCTCCTGGCACTAGCTTGCTGTACTGTGGACTACATGGAACAGGGGTTTTAAAAAGATAGTCTTCAATATGCAGCTAATAATATAATTGGACATAGTACATCATGATACACCAGAATACCAAATCATGTTTAATTATTTAAGAAAACCATGACTGCTCATGCAGCTTTAATGATTTCAAACATTTCCATATCATGTTTGGTTATCTAAGGTGGTGAAAGGGTGGGTAGGAGGAGAGAAAAGGCTTACTCCCATTCTTCCAATGCTAACATTCATTTCATTCTAAAAACACCATATCTAAGCACAATGTGTGTGTGTGAAAGATAACAGAAGAGCCATACACACCACACAATGTCATTGACAGGAATGTTGAGAAGTCTGCCATCTAGTGTCTCTATCTCCACTGAAAACCCAGTCAGTGCCTGTGAAGACAGTTGCTCAAACATAATGATCATTTAGATCAGACATGTAAAGACCTTGATGAGCCTCACCTTCTCGAGTGGTATGTTTTCTGTGTGAATCAAGTTGTTATTTTGACGAGTAAACAGGGGATGGGGCTTTTGGCGGACGATGAAAACGATATCTGCTGGAATGCTGTTTGGCCCCTGAAGGGAAAAAATGTGCAGCGTCTTGCTAAAAGCTGGTTAGAAAGTGTTAATTTTTATAACCACAGTAGATGACCTACATAATTTATAGCTGATACTAAACATCTAGTTGTTGATTTGGCAAAAGGTTCTGTAAAGACTTGTCAGATTTATGGAAGGAATCTCCAGTATCGGGGCTGTGTAAATGTCAACAACCTTCATGGGAACTTTCCAGTTTCTCTGCGACACAAAAGCTGTTTTTTTTGTTTATAATTTTCAAGAGGAAGATATAAAAAGAGGATAGTGAGTGTGTTACTGTTTATAAGTTATACAACATAAATGATAAGAGGAACTCCTTGATGAGGCATTCTACAACATTAAATGTAATTATAAAGGATTAAAAAGGAGCAACAATAAAACCAGGACGTTATGTTATTAGAAAATAATATCACACATATTGTGGATAATTTTAACTCTTATAATAAGTCATAATTTAATAAGTCACACCTGATCACCCTCTTTAGGGAATGTAATCCGTGTTCCTTCCTTCCAGCCTGGTTTTACTGTGATGGTTAAAATCTTGTCTTTAATGCTAGATGTCTGTCCATCTTCATTCATCACCTAAATAAATACTCTACTGTTAATCTTACAAAAAACGACCGCATACTGCAGTCTGCTTTGGGAGAATCATAATAATGAATACAATACTTATTAGGTCAACTGCTTCCAATACAACAGGACAATGTTTGAACATCTTACACGTCGGGATATCCTTATCTTTTTGATGCATCCGTGGAAAAGGTCCTCTAGGGATAAATGCAGGTCACGCTCAATAGGTTGATCCTGTGTTTTCACCTCACACCCACGGAGGCCTCCGAAACTGAGTTCCTGGTCTGTGGTCTGGAAATCTGAGGAGACGATAACAACATCAGTCGACCTCAGTCTTGAACCTCACAATCCCCAGTTTCTCAGCATTAACACATAATGATCCTGAAATATAGAATTCATGGAATCATGGAATTTTAAATCCATATGTGCAGCTCCTTACAAATGGGTCTGGAAAAAAGAACATTTATAGCAAGCAAAGAGAATATGTATCTGTTTAATTATTTGTGTGATTTCTTTGCAACACACCTGAAAAAGTAAAAAACTTGCATCACCTGTAAGACAAAATTCTATACATGGTAACATGACTCATGGCATGAAACAAGCTTAGAGAAAAGCTTTGGAAAATCAACTGACCTTGGAACCGAGAGACGCGTGTTTGCTGAAGCAACAGCAAAAACAAACCATAATTGACAGCTGGGTGGAGTACTTTACTGTAAAAAAGCATGCAGTGCTGTGAAAAAGTATTTGCCACTTGCAGGCAATTTTTTGGGGTCGTAGGGGGGGGGGTTCTGTACTTTTACACTAGGTGTACCTGGTCCACACAATATGTGCGGATAAGGAAAATAGGCAATTATTAGATATGGGGCTGTGAGCATAAAAGTAAGATCATACTATAACATGGTTCACGTTTGCAAACAAAACAGAAGTCTATTATTTCTGTTCTTTCCTATGGACATCTTTATGTAGGTCTGAGCCAGACTACTACTTTAACTTATATATAATAATATGATAATACACTGTATATTTGATGGCATCCAAGATGCATTTGTGGCCAAAACTAAGCTTGAATTGGTCTAATGTGTGGAAAACCAAGCTTACCAGCGAAAGGATTATCTCCACCGAAGAATTGTTGGAATGTTTTCTCAGGATTTTCATGGTAGATGTATGCCGATGACCATGCACCACTCGCTGCGGACTCTAGAGGTATTCCACCTTTAAGGCCCTCCTCTCCAAACTTATCGTACGTGGCCTTTTTCCGAGCTGCAGGGTTAGATTAGTGATCAACTCTTTCAAAATGTAGGTTAACATGCCACGAAATACAACACAACAGAACATATTTTCACATTTAAGCATTTGGCAGATGTCCTTATCCAGAGCAACTGACATTTTTTTTATACATCTGAGCAGTTGAGAATTAAGGGCCTTTTTCAAGGGTCCAACAGGGACAAACTGGTGGTCGTGAGATGTGAAGCTGGGACCTTCCAATCCGTAGTCCAATGTCTTAACCACTGAGCTACACTTGACCCCCCACACAACTTCCACTGAGCTTCCCCTTGACCCCTTTACCACTAGGGCATGTTTATGATACTCCACCACATCCCAAAGATGTTCTATTAGATTGAGAGTTGGTGACTGTGAAGGCCATTTAAGTACAGTGAACTCATGTTGAAGCAATCAGTTTCTGACAAAGAGGTTAGCTTTGTTACATGGCAAATTATTCTGTGGTCATAAAGGGACGGTCAGGTAGTTTGAAACTAAAATGCCAAAAAAATATCCCCCACGCCATTACACCACCACTACCAGCCTGAACTGTTTATACAAGGCAGGATGGATCCATGCTTTCATGTTGTTTATGGCAAATTTTTTACCCTACAATCTTGCAGCAGAACTCCAGGCTAATTAACCTAGGCAAGACTTTTTTAAATCTCCTATTGTCCAATTTTCCAATTTTGGTAATCACATTCGAATTGTAGCCTCAGTTTCCAGTTCTTATCTGACAGGAGTGCTTCCCGGTGTGGTCTTCTGCTAATGTAAGAGATCTAACTTTGATGTTTTCTAACATTTCTTCTCCATTCTGATGCTTCAGCAGATTGTCTTAACCATGTCCACATTCCTAAATGCATTGAGTAGAAGCTATGTGATGGGCTGATTAGATATTCGTGTTAATGACCAGGAGAACAAGTGTGCCTAATGAATTAGTCAAAACACAAGCCTTGGACAGCCAACACACAAGCCTTACAGATAAGTCACACAAAAACACATGAAATTTACACATGCTGATGTTACTGTTTGTCTTAACTTATTTTCATAAGTGAAAGTTTGTTTCTTTAAAGATTACCAAAAACAGATTTTTTTAATTCTCCTATTAACTTCTACATGTAATTGTAACAAACGTCTGTGTTAAATGCAGTCATTTGGATGGCTTGTGTCTTATCAGCACTTTCTGTTCAAGGCGACTGTCTCCCCAGTCACTGCTGTGCGGGTGTGAACGTATTACATCGCTTTATTTGTAACTGAGGTGTGAGCATAACAGGATGCTCCACTTGTGATTTGTGCATTCAGTGATTTATTTATTATTTTTTTTGTGGTCTGAGGGTGTACCTGGGTGTGCCAAAACAACTCATGTAAGAGCATAAACAAACGTGTTTGGATATGTGCGAATAAAATTTTTACAGATAGAACACTAAAGAAGGTTTCTCCAAAAGGATCATTATTGGATTCATCACTATGAGCCTGAGAGTACAGAATGGAAACATCTCCAATCGCTGACAAAGAAAAAGTTCAAAAGTCAATCAAATTAAAAAATATATATATTATTCTCAAGGGCCAGTATTGGAACAGTATCAGGAAAACGTTCACAAATCAACAGTGCTCATGAAGCCTAAACTTGGTATTAAATGCAGAGGCAGTCTTCTGAGGTGTTAAAGCGTCCTTCATATAGTCCTGATCTCGCTCCATAGGACTTTGAAAGCAGCCATACGAGGACAAAGATTCACTTCTGACGAAGAAGTGAAGACAACAGTGCATTAGTGGCTTGAAGCTCAGACTAACATTTTTTAATGAGGGATACGGAAAAGCTTGTTGATAGATGGACAATGTGTATTGAAAAGCAAGGAGATTGTCGAAACATTATGCATTTTTCTTTTATAAAACTTAATTTAAATGAATACTAAAAACCAGATAACTGGTTTTATCCAGCCTCCTGCTTATCCTCATACAATTAAACCATTGGTTTGTACATTTTATTGATTTACACTTACGGTCACTCAGAACATCATAAGCTTCAGAAACGTGCTTGAACTTCTCATATGCACCAGGCTCGCTGTTGTTTTGTGGATGATATTTCAGCGCTAGTCGACGATACCTGATTTAAAATAAAATAAAATGCAGTAAAAAGGTACATGACTGGAAACAACCCTATAATACATTTTATTCCTATTTTATTGTCTAATAACAGTGAAATTGTCTTAAAACAAGAACATAACTCAGTCTGATACCATATTAGTGTAACCAGTAGCTTAACTAGCTAGCTTTATTAGCATTACCAGCATTATTAGTATATTAATGCGCTAGTTTACTCTGGCCGTATTCCAAATAAACCTCGTTTTAAGCAATTAGTGCACTACATAGGATGTAAATATCATTGTGACATTCACTATAAAGTGCACGCGTACACTTACACACAGCCCGGTAAGAAAACGTTATGGGTATTTGTTTTTGATTAAAGGAAAAAGAGCAAAACTCATTCTTACGACTGTTTAATGTCGAGGTCGGATGCATTTCGGTTAATTTCCAGCGTCGTGTAATAGTCTTTTCCCATTTCGAGTTTAACTACAATAAGAAAACTTCACACACGTCTCCGTATTCGCCCATTAGTTTGATTCTGTGCCGGTTGCTAGGCAACGTTGCTGTAGTGACGTCGCTAAGCTTACTGGTTAATGCCGTTTTATTGGTCTAGGCGCCATATTTTTAGTCAGGTAAAGTAGGAAATGTAAAGTATGATTGTGCACAGTTTTGAATAAGATACAATAAACTCTCTCTCTCTCTATATCTATATCTATATATATATATATATATATATATATACCTAAAGTTATGTAGGAACACCATACTAATAGTGTTTGACTCTCTTTCACCTTCAGAACTGCCTTAATTCTATATACCTAAAATAAGTATATACCTAATATACCTTAAATACCTATATTGATAGGAGAGCATCTTGCAGTTGATGGAGATTTGTGGGATGCACAAGCATTTGGGAAGCCATTGTGGCTTCACAAATGCACAAATGCTACTCATACTCGGTTGTAACAGATGGTTATTTTCAGTCAAAGTTAATGTCTTGCCTATCAGCCGGCGTGAATCACACACAAGGCCCGCATTTCTCCTCTGACCTCTAGCATCAACAAGGCATTTTCGCCACAGGACTGCCGCATACTTGATGTTTTCCCCTTTTCACACCATGCTTTAGTAAACCCCTAGAAATGGTTGTGCATGAAAATCCCACGTAACTGAAGGCAGATTGTGAAATCGCAGACTGGCACCACAACCATGCCACACTCAAACTTGCTTAAAATCCTTTCTTTCCTTGACATTCAGTTTGGAGTTCAGGATATTGTCTTGACAGGACCACGCCCCTAAATGCATTGAAGCAACTGCCATGTGAATTGGTTGATTAGATAATAAGCATTAATGAGAAATTGAACAGGTGTTTCCTAATTCCTTTAGGTGAGTGTATGTAGTGTATATAATAATAATAAAAATATATATATATATATATATAATATATAATATATATATAATAATATATATATATATATATAAACACACACACATACATACAACACACACACACACACACACACACACTCACCCATATTCACACTCCTCAAAATTTCCCATATTTTGTACTGAAATTAACATTGTGTTTCATGGAACAATTATATAAATAAATTAATTAATTAATGAATAAATACCTTGAACCTGTACTGAATACATCAGACATGTTAAACATAAGAAAAAAAATCAATTCAAGACACAACAGTGTCAATTCAAGTACATATTTATTTTAAGGTTTAACAAAACATATTATAACAAATCCAAACGCCTTTTAACTAATTTGTGCCAGAAGTCCTTCGAGTTCTGGTCTGGCTTTGAACCGGGCTTTGTATTCTGCCTCAGTGTGCTGAAAAGCAAAGACAGAAATATGAAGTACATTAATTTTAGGTGGCACTGACGTGTGAAACATGAAAAAATTAAGCAGTAAAGAGAAATAATTGATTGACAGAAGTCTTTGACTTCACACCTTCACAACAATTCCCTGAACATAACATTTACACTATATATATTATATTAGATATATTAGATATGAAAATATTATTATACTATACTATTATATACAAGAATACTATTATAATTACTATTTTAATGTACAATGTAGAACAAGAACCAGCAGAAGAAAAATAAATAAATCTGCTTGTTGTGATCACCTCATTTATCAAGAGCTCAACTCCCTCTGGCTGGTTTCTGAGAAGGACCTCCATTAGCACCGGAGCCAGTTTCGCCTTCATTTCGGTTACCTAATTTAAAAAGTTTAAATAAAATGATACATCTGAGGCATAATAATTCATTGTTTGCAGGATGATGTATATAAATAAACCAAATAAATTTTAATGATCAACTTTATAACCAACTTTAGTGCAGTATTTTAATAAAAAAAATTTTTTACATTTACCTGAACGACCCGTTCGTGAGTTTTAAGCACGGCATCAATGTACATCTTGGTGCCCTGCTCAGGCATGATCATGACTTCTGTGCTCTTAGTAGGCAATGCGTAGCTTTAAGGGGAAGGAAAAAAACAAGATGCAAAATGGTTATTTTCATTCTCCTGGGGCAACCCTGTCGGGTGTCTGGCATGGTGTTCTCTCTCTTAGATGTTCCGATCAGTCTCCAATTGTGTGTACAAATCAAAAACATGAGAAAAATACATTCCCTGTTTTTAATTTTCTATTTTTTCTTAGTCAGGGCCTAAACAGCCCAATTAGATTTCTCCCCTAATGTGCGTTTGAAACTGAGGACTGAGTTAGAAGACAAAGCATTATGTACAATACAATGACACACACCGAAACACTTGTTCTACGGAAATAGTAAAATATGCGACCTTTAAGGCAGAATGTTTAAAACACACACAAAAATGTATGTAAGACTTAATGGTTTCGCTTATCTCTGAGTGAAATCTCACCTGTCGCTCACTTTGATGTCAAGGCGGTTACAGAGTTTATGAATGTACTGAGCGTAATGTTCCACCAGGGTCATGTCATGTCCAGAGACCTTCATGTTCAGCACACCGTACTCGGTTTCCGTCGCTGACTTGATCTCCTTCATCTGAAGTTTATCCTTTTTCTTCTTTTGCTATAGTTATAATTACAATGAAAGCTTCAGAACTCTATTCAAACTAGACAACAACACTTATTTAACACTTACAGTGCTGTGAAAAAGTATTTGCCCACATCTGGACACATTTGTCGCACTCAAATGAGTGAGATAATCAAACAAATTTGAATATAACACAAAAATAACCAGAGAAAATACAAAATGCAGTTTTTAAATGATGATTTTATTTATTAATGGAAAAAGCTGTCCAAACCTACCTGTCTTTATATGAAAAAGTAACTGTCCCCTAAACATAGTAACTGGTTGTGCCACCGGTGTTTCCGATAACTCACAGGACTTTTAGCCTGATCTTCTTTGCAGAATTGTTTAAATTCAGCCACACTGGAGGGTTTTCAAACATGAACGGCCTGTTTAAGGATCTCAATCGGATTTAAGTCCGGACCACTCCTAAGGCCAAACCTTGATTTTGTTTGTTTTAAACCATTCAGGGGGAGGATTTGTTATTGTGTTTCAGATCATTGCCCTGCTGCACAAAACAAGTGCATTTGAGTTTGAGGTCACAAACTGATGGCAGACATTCTTCTTTAGGATTTCCTGGTGAAGAACATAATTTCTGTTAGTTCTACACCTGATGTAGCAGGACACACACACCTTCCAAAAAGTTAAACTTTTGTCTTATCTGTCCACAGGGTCTAACATTTGCCCTTGGGGTCTTCAAAATAATCAAAATTATTTTTGGCAAATGTGAGACAAACCTTTGTGTACTTTGTTTTGGAATTCTCCCATAAATGCCATTTTTGCTCTTTGGTTATTATTAGTTAAATTTGATGATCTCAATCATTTAAGTGTGACAAATATGCACAAAAAAAAGAAAATAAAATAAAAAATCTTTTTTACAGCACTGTACTAAATATGTTTCCAAACCACATGTATCTTAATTCATGTTATTTCAAATGTATATGATTAATCACTCAGACCCACCGTCTCCTTCGGAAGCAGGTACTTATATCGACCGATCCCATGTGTAGGCATGGATCTGTACTGTCTCTCAGGTAGAAAGATGCCTACGAAAAAAGAACTAGAATATTTAATTCAAAATGTATTTAGTCATGAATGGCATTTCTTTTGTTGTGTTGTAATTCACACATCACCACACTCACTCCACAATCAATGCTTTTAAAACTATTTTTACATTTATAGTAGAGACAAACCGATCGATCGGCCAGTGACCAGAATTAACTGGTTTTCATTTTGATTGGCCGTGACCGGTGATTGGCCGATCAGCCTCAGATATAACCGTTTCTGTAACGAGTGGCGAAGTTTCTAAGTGGCATAACAGAAACACATTTTTATGGCGTTTCATTATCAGAAATAGCACGCGTTAAAGGTCTTCTATCTGCCTTTTTCTCCCAACTCTGTGACCCACTCATTACACATGATTACACCAGTCTCAAAACATTCCCATGATTCCCATCCCTAATTAACTCTACAGACTTCCTCGATGTGTCAATGTGATTATCACAATCAATTAATTCAATGAATTGAAGGTTTGTTTGTTTGTTTGTTTTTGTCCATGCACGTGGTCACATTACCTGGTGACATCTGATGCTGTATTACAGGAGACCTGGAATGAAGCATAAAGACTTTCAATAAAACAACCTCAAATTATAATGAGTCATTTAATTAAGCTAATGTAAGATACAAGACCAACCGAATCAGAGATACAGCCTGGACCAGGGCTCGGGTGTTCTGCATGAGCAAAACCTGCATGAGGAAGTTGACATTAAAAATATATATAAAGTATTGCACAAAACACAGCATCACACAGCAGTGTTTAAGCCACATGAACGACCAGGTGACCTCTAGGACTCACAAAATCCCACACCACTGCGTTATTACAGGAGAAACACTCTACCTTTCCGGTTAAAGCAGTCATCGCTTCAGTCCTCAGAATTAAATTTCCGTCAGAATGTAAATAAAAATCAATCCATCCGTAAATATACCATTTTATTTGAACCCTGCATGCATTTCCGGGCTTTGTCTCTTACTCGTGTGTTATGAGGTATTTACTGCGGAAGCGCAGCGTCCTTGAGCGCCGTCGTGCGGTGCGGCGAAGAAACTACAAGCAAACGCTTTCCTGTACTTTTTTATTGTAAGAAAAGAAGATTGTTGACACAGAAATATATTACTGCTGATATGATCTGACATGTCTCCTTATTCTCTCTATTGTTTTTGTTCTTCTTCCTCTTCTTCTTATTTTTGTTTCTTTTAAGTTTAGATCAATATCCAATTTTATCTTAGCCACTAAGCAAGGTATGTTTTTTTATTTTCATTTAAAAAAACTGCAGTCGATATACTTAATTCCCTTTAGGTTATTTCAGTTTAAACGTTTTTTATTCTAGCTTTTATTATTATTATTATGACTCAAGCACTATGACATCAGCACTATGATGTCATAGCCCTGATAGTGCTAATGCTCTCAGACATCAGCATTATGATGTAAATGCGATGCTCTTCGTGTCATGGGTTCTACTCAAGCGGATGTCAGTTATTTTGGGTTATTTGCAAAAATCACCTAATGGATTTTGACATCCTAGGGCATTATCCTAGGGGATTCCCCACTGTCTTTCTGGTGCACCCAGGTGGCAATAACGCAGATGCTTGGGCCTGCTGATATTTGCTTTGTAGCTATATTTATTATTATTATGCAATGAATTCTCCTTTATTCAGGAATAATTAATTTCCATTACAAAGGCCTGGAAAATACCAGTTATAGAGTGATAACAGGAGAATTACCGCATTAAAAAATATTTTAAAACATGTTACAAATTCTGCCATTTTATCTTGTGCATTTGTTTTGTGTGTGTGTGTGTGTGTGTGATTGCGTGCTGTATAAAATGTATGTATATAAACTGTGTGTAGACGGAAGTGACTCGTAGGTGGGTCATGATAATAATAATAATGATGATTATGATTACTATTATTATTAATCACTGCCTCGGCTTTAACCATGACGCAGGCATTTTAAACCGCGATTACGTCACTGCAGCGTGACGTGGCGCTTCACAACGACAACCAAACATGACTCTATCCTTCGTCCCGCCCCCTGCTCGCGAACTTTAAATTGGACAACTTGCTGCACTTTCGGCTTTTTTGTTTTTGTTTACTTTAATATGCATAATATATACGACTTTTTATTACGTGTTACTGATGTGTGTTTAAATTATGAGTCACTGAGAAGATATGTTCCTGAAACATAATTAAATAAAACAAGTTTGTCTATGGCTAAATTACAAAACCATTACTGGTGTACTTATATATGAACGTACGCATTACATGTTGTACAGTATATATGGCATAGAGTAATAACTTCGAGTGTTTACTTAAATCGCTATTTGAGACGCCGGCCTGTGACTGAGCTGTCAATCACAGCGGGGAGTATCACGTTCGGTTGAGGATTTCCCTTTAGCTCCTCCTTTAATGCCCAGTCCGAGCAATGGAGTCGGAGTCAGGCATCTTAGAGTGATCTCAAACTTCACTCAGACTGGAACAGAATTTAGGAATATTTATATATAAATATATATACATTTTAAAGCATTACGAACAATTTGAAATTTGAACTGCAGATAGCGAGTGTGCGAGCCAACACACCGGAAGTTGGACGAGGATTAAAACCAAGCCCCGTTATTGCAGGTTGCGGAATATTTCCCCCTCAGCCGTCATGTCTACTGCCGGAGACTTTGGGAACCCGCTGAGGAAATTCAAACTGGTGTTTCTTGGGGAGCAAAGTGGTAAGTTTTTACTTATTTCAAATCACCTCAACTTCAAGGTAGATATTTGCGCTAGCCGCTATTATAATATTCTAATATTCCTTTAAGTCCCGCCTTTTACACCCGGATTGGCTGTTTTCCTTTGGCTGCGCCTAATCTGCCTTTAAATCAGAATGATTAGCCAATCACATTGCAGAAAGTCAGGCGTGCTGGCCTATCTTAAAGTAGTAGGCGGGATACGTCCAAATACACATAGGAAATGTATCCATCATTTTAGCCATCTCTTTATGGCTGTTGTTTTACCTGACATCTGTTTTTTTATTATTATTATTATTATTATTATTATTATTATTATTAATTTATGTATTTGTATCCATAAATGTCCTGCAGTAGAAACAGAGCAACATTATTTACAATTATTGTCATGTTTTGTTTTCAGGTAATCAATATAAATGCTGAGTTCAATTGCTCCTCTAATTCATCATACATAATTATTTGAGTAATTATTGTACTTCATCATCAGGTGTACAGGTTAGGACAAGTTACTGTCTTTTTAGCTGCGTCTGAATTCATAACGTAGGCTGTGATTTTTATCTAAATACATTTTTATACCTTCAGCAATATAATATCTTAAACAGACAAGGAAAATGCATGTACAGGTTTGTCATGATATCGATAGAATATCTATTCACATTTGAAATATAGAAATATGTTCCAAGGTTTTATGTCATATTTCCTAACAGATCTTTCATGTTGAAAAGAATGCAACTTGTCTTTAAGCCTGAACATCGCACTGTCTCATGATATTCTATAATACTTAATGTTGAGACTCTTGTATTATAGCTACAACGCAATTCCAGGCATGGGATTTAAACTTGCAGCTTTTCGATGACTAGAGCTCAAGACGAACCACGGAGCAATCTAAATATATGCAAACTGTGTGAGCAGGGACACATTACCCTGGTGTGTCCATGAGAACAGTTTCTGTTTAAATCACCACTCTTATTTGATTGGCATGGATTGGTATTTCTGATCTAGACCAAATGTCATCATCTAGAGTCTCCTTTTATATATTATGTCTAAGACTTTACCCAGAAGATGATTATAGTTAAAGTGAACAAACTTAATAATAGCCATCATTGGAGATGCTGCATTCAAGTGCCAAGCTTTTTCTGTAAAATAATTGAAATAATTTTGACTTGCATTGAGTTGAGTAACCGTTGTAGTGATGCTTAATGGAAATGTGTCAGTTTTAGAGTTTTGTTTCACAATGCTTATTTGTAAGTATTGTCACTGCCTAGTAATAAAGTCCGAGCAGCATAGATAGACCGTGACATGCACAGGTACAAAAGGAGCAATTTATTGGCGTCTTGCTTGTATGAACCCGACACAAAAGGTACCATTGATCGATGAGCATAAAGGACTCTGCTGTGCTCTATAATACACTGCTGTTTTTCTTCTTCGTCTATGTCTTTTTCTGTTCACATTTAGTTTCGACTGCCTGCCTATCTGATCCATTTTTAAAGCACTAGATATTCTTTCAAATTGATCCCATGCAATCCCGTCCCACAGTACTCTCACTTAAGCTCTCGTCCTGCAGCTGCTGCAGCTTCGACCGCAAGAATCCCAGGAATGATCCCTGTGTATAATTAGCCCAGGCATTGGGTCATACCTTTGGACCCCTTCTCTTGTTTTTTTTGCTCTTCTGGTCTTTAACAAGTGATTGAGACCAAAGGAAATCCAGTTATTTGCACTGCTTCTACTGTCCCTCAGGGACTTACAGTTGAAGGTAGACCTGTACTTTCTGCATCTACCCAGTGCTTTACGGGTCAGCTAGCAGATATCAGGCGTTCTTAAGTCCTTCTTGAAATCACATGTTTAAACGTCACGCTTCTAGTTTTATGTAAGTTCACTAAGGTGACCATGAATCTGTTTAAACCGGTTAAACTTTTTAGACCTTCTATTTTCTTTGTAGGTATTACAATAATTTTTTTCACAGCTTCTGGATTATGTGCTTTAAAGTTAAATATTAAGCAGAGTGTTGTGATCTAAGGAAAATGATACACACCAGTCTTATGAAGGCATATCTCAGGATATTTTTAACAAATCTATGGTATACGCAGTGAAACATGATGTGTAATTTTGTCTGTATGAAACTAACGAAATTTAAAAGATCTATAAAGAAAAGGTTTAATATTAATATTAATTTATTTGACGATGTCTCAAATTTAAATGTGTATATTAAAAGTTGAAGACCCATAGACTTTAAAATGTATTAAATAAACTGTAACAAGACCTTTAGCAGCGCTCCAAAGTCGGCTTTGTGACCATATAATGCATGTCGGCTGTTGAAGGCCGGAGCTGGTCAAGTGCAGATCTCGCCAGTCTCGCAATGAAAGAAAATGATGTTCCTTTAGAACAGTATTTATCTTCTTTCCTTAATAATTTTTTATCCTATTTTTGACATTTTTGGTAAATAAATGCTAACTGTATTTAAGTTTGATCAATTGTTGTGATATGAAACATCTAAGCCGTACAGTCGACTATCTAATGAAGGACCTGATGACTGTACCCATTTCATCCATCAGCCTTGTGCATGTGTGTGTGTGTGTGTGTGTGTGTGTGCGCGTGCATGCGTGGGTGGCTATGAGTGTTAAATGCCACCAGGGAGTGTGAGTTGGAGGTTTCATCCAAGAGACAGAACTCTCCAGAGTTTAGCAGGTCTAGCACTTTGCGTCATTCTCCAGACCGGGTGTTTGTTTGCAGCTGTCACGGTCTGAGGCACTGATGCAGTGTGTATGGCATGTCAGGCCAGGAAAAAATTAGTAATATGCGCAGTTGTGCTTTAACTAGCGCTTTGAACTATCCCAAATGTAAAATTCTTGACGTTTCCTTGGCCAGAATGTTACAAATCATATAGGAGTGTATATTAAATGTCACGATTTTCCAATAGCAAGTTTTCCTGTCAAAGTTCCTAAGTTACCTCATGATTTTGCTAGGAATCGTCAAAACTTGTTAAGAACCGATTCGTCTCCCGGTGCACCCGAATGGCGAGAGATGTTCATTAATTTCCTGTCAGCTCACCCTGTACCAGTGATTTTGGAACCTCGTGTTTTGGATGGTTTCTTAGGATCATCTTTCTTATTAACATTTAATCTAATGTTTAATGTCTGATTTATTATCGAAGTTTCTTGGCGGCACGGTGGCTTAGTGGTTAGCACTGTCGCCTTGCACCTCCAGGTCCTGGGTCCGATTCCCGCCTCGAATCTGTGCGCATGAAGTTTGCATGTTCTCCCCGTGCTTGATGGGGGTTCTCCGTTTTCTTCTCACAGTGCAAAGACATGCAGATTAGGCTAATTGGCGTTTGCAAATTGCTCATAGATGGTCCTCTGGAGAAGGAAATTCCTCCAAAATAGCCCACTCCAGTATCCCTGCCAAAAATCTCATCTAGGAAGGCCTGGTGTATCATGGTCCATGAGGTCACAAAGAGTCGGACACGACTGAACGACTAAACGAACAAATCTTGTAACTTGTGTTGTGGATTGTTTAAATGTCATCTCATACGAAGTGGGAATCTTCCTCTCCACACTCCAGTCCAGCAGAAGGCACTGTGGCAACAAATGCCCATAAACTCAAAAGAAGCAGCAAGGACAAATTCCACGAAATGCTGAAAATGGAAGCAGCAAAAAGCTACATGATTTGAAAAGCGTAAATCAAAGAATTGAATCAACCAACAAAAGAGAGACTTTTTTTTTTTTGGTTTGAATTCATTGAATACATTTAAAATACATTTCAACGATGCTCTGCAATTTTTCTTTTAACCAACCTATTATGACTCTTATAATTATTATGAATGAAATAAAATGTATTTTCAGTTGGATTCAGGGACGTGGGAAATCCCTCGCAGAGGTCTGTCCAAATATCTACTAATGCTTTTTGATTAAAACAGACCTTGTTCAAGATCACGCAGCATTGTAAAAAGTGAAAAGGATGTACAATACTTTTTAATGTTATAAGTGAGTCCATGTAGTCATTTAATTCACTGAAATGTTTTTGTTTCTTCTTTTTGCTACAGTTGGGAAGACTTCACTCATCACCAGATTCATGTATGACAGCTTTGATAATACCTACCAGGTGAGCCAGTACGAACACGTCACATGTTTCCACTTTGCGCTTTTGAATGAGCTCCTCTTCTTGACACGTCCCTGTGTTTGGATTTCCAGGCCACAATAGGAATCGATTTCTTGTCAAAAACGATGTACCTCGAGGACAGAACGGTGAGTGTTCTCCTGGCATGTCTTTTGCACATGAAGCACAACATTGTAAGATCATTGCAAATTTTTATTATATTGTTTATAACAGACTCCAATATCATGAAAAAAGTGCTTTTTTATATTTGTAGTTGAATGCAACTAGTATTGGACATTACTGTGTTCCCCAGAAGTGTTCCATATGAACGTGTTTCATAACATTTCGAGCCATAATCATTGACAGACAGTATTTACAGGACTGTGCAAAGTCTAAGACACCCTGTGTATTTTATTTTTGTACAACAAGTACAAACATTGTTATATGTATTTGTTTTATGATGTCATTAATAAGTCTTCTGATTTCCAAACAGTAAAAATGTTTACCTACAGGAAAAATATCTTGTAGGCCTGAAATTATGGTGTATTATGTAAAAGACCAAAAAAAAAGCACCAAGACATCCTCGCTTTATAGAGTTTATTTACACGTGCCTAAGACTTTTGTACACTTCTGTATTGTTGATTAATTCACTAACGATACCCTGGAAACCGCTGACTCGACGAGCAGACGTTTGCCCCTCCAGCGCTGAGACGGCATCTCCCGCATGTCTTTCTTTCCAAATCTCCCAAACTCCTCTCTCTTCCTGGCCAGATCATTCCATCTTCCTTTAATTTACCTTCTAATCACATTCTGTTTAGTTCCAGATCATTTAACTGAGGAACCTTTTTTTTATAGTTATGCAACTCCTCAGAACTCCCATTTGTTCCATTATTTTGTCATATCACTTTATTTGTTTATTAATTAATAAATTTTATTTATTTTTTATGTATGTTTATTTATTCTTCATTGTCTTATTTTACTGCATTACATATTTTTTGTTTTTTTTTTCTTTCTGTCTTTCTTTTTGTTTACCCGATTTGTCCCGTCCATGACACACAGATCAGGTTGCAGCTCTGGGACACGGCGGGCCAAGAGCGATTCCGTAGCCTCATTCCCAGCTACATCCGTGACTCGGCCGCCGCTGTCGTAGTATACGACATCACAAGTATGTATCTCGGAAGCCCCACGCCCCCCACTTCCTCCCTCTCTCGCCTCCGTCCGTCCGTCCTAAGGCTGTTCGCTTCCGTCCTCTCTTACTACTCTTCCTCTCCTCCCCTCCTCTTTCTTCTCTCCTCTTTGTCTTCCTGCTCTTTCTCTGGTACTATTGTGGGTTCGCGCAGGTGCGCTTGCAGCTGTGGGACACAGCCGGGCAGGAGCGTTTCCGAAGTCTCATCCCCAGCTACATCCGCGACTCTACTGTCGCCGTGGTAGTCTATGACATCACAAGTGAGTGACGGTGGCGCCCGGGTCGTGCTGGAAAAACCTACAACGTGGCCAATGTTTGAAATGGTTTCGTTGCACTTCAGTCCGTCTTCACAGAGGTGGACAAATCAGTAGCCTTTATTTGTATCTAGGATATTAGGTTTATTCATGGTTGCCTATCTGAAGATAAGGTCTATTAAAAAAAACTCTTTACAGTGTATTAAGACACTTAACTAGTTAAATGTTTGTCTATAAAGTAATGCATTACTTTCCTAGCACTATTTATCCAGGGCATCTGGGTTTCCCGACAGCTCACTGGCTTGGATAATGCTTTTATGATTTGTCCACCTCTGCCTTTTCTACTTTTTCATTTAGCTTTTTTGCCGCTCACTCCGTTTGGTTTTTCATGCTTTAATTTTTTTTTCCTTTATAGTTTGTTGTTTTGTTATAAACTTAGGACACACCTCTCCACTTCTATCATCCACCCACCTTAGCAAGTGTCTCGTTTTGACATTTGAGACAGGATAAAACTGAGCAATCACAGCAGCAGTCATTGATTCTGGAGAAAGATTGTTGATGTTTCAACTTAACAATCAATCATGTACATCCCTCCCTTCAGTGCCCTTTGGGAAGCTCCGCCCATCACCCAAATTCTACACCTCAGGTTGACAAGGCATTGACTCTAACAACTGGCCTAGCTGACCAATATCAGTAGTTTTTGAGCATGTATTCCTCTTGAGCGAGCACCACAGACACGCAGACAAGAGGTGAGGTCTTGCGTGAAAAAGTTTTTTAAATTGAATAATAAAAGGCAAGGTTTAGAGGAAAGATGTTTAGAGTAGTGTGGATCAGAAGAATAATTACACTAAGTAGTGAGTGATGACAGTGGTTGGTTGCTGAAATGGGTATAAAGCGGAGACGGCTCTCGCAAGCTTCTTAGCTGACTGTTTGTGTTGAAGCCCGGAAGGCCACTCGCAGTCCGCTGGTAGCCGGAGGGTGGAGTTAAAAGCAAAAGAGCTGCTGTGGTTATTACAATCATTGACATGCTTGAATCCAAGGCATAGTAGCCAGACAGCTAGAAATCTGTAAGGAAATATTGACAGAATTTGATAGTGTATTGCATTAGAATCACTGACTCCTTTAAAGATTAAGGGTTTGGCTCGTAAAAACAGCGATTGCTTGACGAAACAGGCGTTGAAGCTCACACCCTTCTGATGAGTATCCTATAGTATAGCCAGAAGCTAATTCTGTAATTTTGCAATCCCAAACACGCCTTATGAGTAATGTTTATTACCTCAGGGTTAGGTTCTCTGCCGTGTTCTCACACAGACACTCAATACTCAGAGGAGCCTCTTGTTTTCCTTTTTCCTTTCCTTCTGTTTGTCCCTGTTTGTTCTTGATCATTTGTCATTTGTTTCCTGTTTTTATATATACATACTATATATGCGTACCTCACAATGTTCTTTATATTTTCATTGATTTCGTCTTGTTCATGGGATCTCAGGATGGCGTTAAATATACATATTATTCACTTTTATTTCCAGACGTTAATTCCTTCCAGCAGACCACCAAATGGATCGACGACGTCAGGACAGAGAGAGGAAGCGACGTTATCATCATGCTGGTCGGGAACAAGACGGATCTCGCAGACAAAAGGTGTGCACTAGTAGGAGAGTGAGCCGAGCAGCCGTTTCCTGTTCATGTGTACAGTAAATGTTGAGATTTTGGGATAATTTCTATTTTCACTTTATTTATTTGCTTTTGCAGGCAAGTTTCTATCGAAGAGGGCGAGAGGAAAGCTAAAGAGCTGAGCGTAATGTTTATCGAGACGAGCGCCAAAGCCGGCTACAACGTGAAGCAGGTGAGTTAAAATGGAGATTCTTAGCACAGGTCAAAGGTCAAACCTGAGGTGCGAATATTAGCTCTCGGAGGAAGGAGTTGACCAAAGCTGAAAGGGTTGCCAGATTTTCCTAAAACTCAACTATTTGTTTAAGGAAATGCTTTTCTCCATATACCGATTTTCTTTTTTTTTCTTTTTTTTCTTTCCCCGTCATTGTGGTTGCATTTTTAATAACGTTTTTGTAAGATTTTGATTCCCTTGATGCAGCCATTGATTTAGCATCCCATACACATCTTGAAGGCCATTATAGATCGTGAGCGTCATTTTTCTCTTTGAGACAATGCAAAGACTGAACTGTCATCCTGACAGTTTGTCTAATTGCCATCTACATTGTGCAAGCTCGGTATTCAGCATCTCGTCTGAGCAGCTATTGTGTTCACGAATTCGTGAAAAAATGTCGAGTCAAGGCTGTGCATTGTTAGAGCAGAGAAACAAAAACAGAAATCGTTCATTTCGCCTAGCTAAATCTGATTGTTATGCTGAGCTCGAGGATAATCTGCTGATTCATCCTCCTCAGACTTACGAGGAACAATGCTGTTGAATCATTCACAGTCGTGATCGTGAGTGAGAGCAGTAAAGTCATGCAATTTAAAATAGTGCTCATTAAATGTATTTAGGAAGCACGTTTAGAGATGACGTGGGCACGTGCTGAGCTTCCTCTGACCTTCCACGTGATAGACAGCCTGGTTTGTTTTGATCCATGGAGGTTAACAATAGAACTTTGCTTGTTCTTCCTTTCGCAGCTTTTCAGGCGCGTGGCTGCCGCCCTGCCTGGCATGGAGAGCACACAGGACAAGAGCAGAGAAGACAGTATCCTTTGCTCTGCACTCTCACATACACACACACCCACACACATACTTGTGCACATGTTGCTTTGCATGCATTTGCCTACACAAGCATTGTGTAGTGCTTGTAGCTTTCTCTATTGTGAAGACATACATAAGCATAAAACTAATCAAAGATGTTGCCTAAGGAGCCAATTTACCGATTGTTGTCATCCATCGCTCTTTTTATTGCTTGATGTCTTAAATCTTGCTAGTTAAAAACACACGTACATGTGCACGAATGTCATGCTTCAATTAAGTTGTTTAAGTTTTTTTTTTTTTTGGTTACATGACACCTTCATCAGCACTCAGTTTGAAGAAAACCATATTTCTTGGTACAGGGAAATTTACCTATAGGTATCACACACTCTACAACTGTCTTAGGCCATGTGCACACATAGCCGGGTATTTTTAAAAAAGGAGATTTTTTCTTCTTTGTTTTTAAAAATAATTCTGTCCACACGACCTAGGGTTTTAAAATATCGTTGTCCATGTGAAAACGCAAAATTCCCTGTTAAGCGCTGTTAGGAGCCTCCAATCAGAAGCCTAGACAAAACGTCATTACCTGTTGCGCTCTGTAGAAGTCCGAACGGGTCTCGTCGCTGTCTGCGGGGTCTGTGTGGTCAGAGTTTTTATACAGTATGTAGCCAGTGAGCTTAGTAGTATATTCGGGCACCTCTGTTCTGAATTAACATAATGTGTGAGTAACTTTGTGTGTACGTACACGCATGTAAAAAGTCCAGTACGCAACGTTAACACAGTCACTAGTTTACTGTACGCATGTCCGCACAGTACACACAAAATGTACTAACAAAAATATTACATTGCACAAAATATCCTCATATACAAAGCTGACGTCAAATCAAGGAGACTAGCACACAGACAATTATATCATCGGCACAAGGGGACGTTGCAACAAGCCGAAATCTCCGTTTCCCCTGTCCACACAACACCACTGTAAACGGAGTTTGGGAAAATCTTCACTTTGGCCGGAGTTTTCCAAAAGCTCAGTTTTCAACGACCAAAACGGGGTTTGTGTGTGGACGAAAGGTGAAAACCACAGAGAAAAATCTCTACGAGGCTACGTGTGGTCATGGCCTTAGATGAAGTTCAGGTGTTTTGGAGAGTTACTACCTTGAAATATGAATTGAATCAGCTGGACTTTGCTCAGCAGCTTGTCAGCGCACAATCAAATATTGCAACACTCTTTCTTTCTATTGAAAGAGCTGAAGATAATGCAGTTTGGTGAAATAGTAAAGTTGTATGAGGGATTTTTAAGTTTGTGTGAAAGAAAAAAGAATCACAAAGTTATGAGCAGCGTTCAAATCAATCCCGGGACTTTTGATTGTGCAGAATAACAACACATTTATGAGGGTGAAAAACTCCCTTTATTTCTCCATATAGTCCCGTGGTACACTAATGCACTTATCCCATCATGGTAGAAAGTTTGGTCAGTACACCGGAGCCATGACTCCCACTGAAGTCCCACTGACTTCTTAATGTCTGATATGCTGGTCCTTTTAACGGCACAAACATGTTTAAATAGCTTGGACACCCCTCCTATATATAAACTCCTTAAGCCTGATTTTTTTTTTTCTTCTCACACGTTCATTTCTTAACTCCCCCTTTTCAGTGATCGACGTGACGCTGCAGAACCCTCCGGAGCAGCCTGTGAGCGAAAGCGGATGCTCCTGCTAAGCCTCAGTCTCCCTCACACTGCCCTCCTCTCCTTCCCGCTCTCAGTTTGTCTCTTTGTCTCTCTCTTTGACTTCCCTTGCCTCCATTATGTGTCGTTTCTGGCTTCCATTCGTGGAAACATAAAGAACACTACTTCCTCCATCCCTCTATCAACTCATCCGTCCATCATCCTCAACACTGACTCAGTCATGACCTTAAGCTTTCAGAGCACAACATGGATGTGGACATTTTTTTTTTGGCAACACTTTTTTTTAATGAATTATTTTATTTATACCTTTAATGGCTTATTGCTTAGATAGGAGCGCGTTTGAATGATCTAGGTGGGTAGCATCTAACGTCTGAGCACTGAACAATTGCATTTGCTTCTAAAACAGTACTGATGAATCTGATGAATACTTTTTATTGTAGGAGGTCAATCGAAGGGCTGTGATTACATTGCAGGCTAACACCAGTGCTAAATCTCTTACATCTCTTGCAAGCTGTGTATAGATGCATATAAAGCACAGTGCGACAAAAAAATGTTTACGAACAGTTGGCAATGTCCAAGTCTGTATATTAAAAGGAGATTGATGTCATTGTGAATAAAGTCGACACAGATTGCAGGAGAGCGATTTTCAACTTGCGTTTAAAGACTTGTCTGTTTTTTTTTTTTCCCCCTTAAACCTTGGCTGACATTTTTATCTTTTCCGTTTTGACTGTTGAGTTCAGTAGCACAGTAGAGACACCAGTGCGGTATCTATAAGTTTTTTGTTAGTTTTTTTTTCTTTTTGTATATTAGAGAAAGTATCATGGAGGAAATGTGATATCAATATGCAGGACTTTAAAGAGTGTATTTTATAATACTTCCACTGGCTTTTTGTTAGGGTTATTAATTTTGTTTGATTTATATATTGACGTTTTAGATCTCCACCTCCATTTTTAGATTATGTTCTATAATATTTATTTTTCCTCGATCATTTTGCATTTTAATTTTTGTAATTTTGTCATTATAAAGCACACTTTTTTTTTCTTCCCTCTTAATCTCTCCGTTTGACATCTGAGTTTGAACATCTCATGATGCATTGCAGTTTGTTTCAGGGTTTATGTTTTTCTCCTTGGAGGAAAACCCACATTTTGCAGTTTGTCAGTCCCGGCTTGTTTAACCGTCTCTGCTGTGTGTACACAAAGATCATAATTTGCACTCCCAGACTACACCAGTCTCTTATTGATGTCCCTAATAATAAAGACCTTTATTTAGTAACCCTGTCATGTCTTTATTTTTTAATTATATAGCTGGCTAAGGCATATAAAGAATTCCCCAACACCAAAGTTGACCCAGGTGCTCAACTTGAAGTGTCATGAAGTGTTGTAATTGTCTAGGCTGTTTTCTCATCATCTATGCCTCTGAATTACTCACAAATCCCACTGCATGATTAATTTGTACTTCGCCCACAAGCTTCCCTCACTTAGACTATATAGCACTGAAGACTAGTCAAAAGAGTTTCCAGATTTCACAGCTTGGCAGCACCAGGACTCTTCATATCACTCCAGGTGGAAATGTTAAACCTTTCATCGGAAGCCTACTCCAGTGAAAACACACCGTCACAGAGGAGCTGTGTTAATAATGAATGCACTCATTATGCAATGCTTGTGGACATGAATACTTAATATAGCTGGTTTTAGCACTCTGAGCTCAAGTGATAACTCTCAGTCCTGCAGTTTAATAATGTGGTTACACTTGTTTTTTAGGATTTTTAGCACAGTTGTGTTATTCACTGATCAGCCATACCATCCACCCACCTCATATTGAGCATGGTCCCCCTTTTTCCACCATAACAGTATTCTTTCTACTGATGCGTTTCTATTGGAAGCAGCATTAACCTTTAAATCTTTAAATCTACAGTAGGTCATCTATTTAATCAGACTTTGCCCTGATTACTGGTTTGCGCTGATTACTGATTACAGTTCACTGGTTTTCTTTCCTCAGATCACTTTTGGTAGGTCCTGTCCACTGCAGATCATATCTCAATATCTCATGGCAATGGGAAAAAATAAAAAAATGAGCAAAATTAAGGATTTGAGTGACACTGACAAGGGCCAAATGGTGATGGCTAGAGGATTGGGTCAGAGCAAACGGCAGCTCTTGTGGGATGTTCCTGGTCTGCAGTGGTCAGGACATACCAAAAGTGATCCAAAGAAGGAAAACATGCGAACTGGTGCAAGGTTAATGGGTGGCCAAGGCCTACTGAGGCACATGGGGAGCGAAGGCTGGCCTGTGTAATCCAATAAAAGGCCTATTGTAGATCAAATTGATGCTGGATGTGATAGAAAGGTGTCACAGTGCATCACCGTTATGGTGGCAAAAAGGAGACCTACTCAATATTAGTCATAATGTTATGGCTGATCAGTGTATTAAAATGTATTAGAATTCTATTAATATTTAATTAATATAATATTTATGCTTCGGAAGGTAAAATTTTGCATTCACATATTTCACACACAAATGATGTTAGTGTACAGTTAGTAGAAACAGGGACTCTGGATTCTGTCTCTATTTAGTGAGTCGGTTCATAAGACTAAGAACCGGCTCTTTAGTTTCATTTAAGTAACTCCTTAGCCTCCTGTGAGGCTATTTGACTCCCTCTCCTAAATATTTTATTTCTTGAAGTCCCGCGTCATCTCAGGCCTTGTTGATTCGCTGATTAAAAGCAAGAGGAGAGTGTATTAGTGACAGAAATATCTAGCTCTTTTCAAAGAATCAGATCCTTTGACTCAACTCGACACTATGAATCGACACTTTATATTCCCTTTTTGTTTTTATTGTAGTGTCTAGCGATTTTCCTTTCTTAGAACCGCAAACTTTGAATTTTTGTTTCACAGTTAACTTTTAGTATTCCAAACTATGACTAAGATCGAGACCAAAATTAGATAAAATTTTACATCAAGAGGAACAGTGTCACCTTCCGAGTCACTTCAAAGAGTCGACTCGTTCATATCTCTAGCACGACGTAACTGGTAAACGTGAATAAATACTGAGATTTATTCATTTTACTGATTTCTTTTAGTATATTTCACAGTTGTGTAGTGTTCTGAGAGGACTATGTAATACACAAGCGCTCAGTGAGCTACTCAGTTTAAAACCAGATTATTTGTATTGCTGCAGTGTGTCTGCCCTCTAGCGATGAATCTGTGTAATCGCCCCCCCCCCCCTTTTTTTCTTTTACACGACAGCTCAGTGCATTAATTAAATATTTCTATTCAAACTATGTCATTGGTGTTACTTTTAAACAAAAAAATATATATTGTGAAATATATTTGACAATTATTTGAAATTGATCAAAGGTCACTAGATGAAAAGCACTGGATACAAATGCAAAATCTACAGTATGGCAGATTGATCTCTTCACTTGTTCAGAAATGGCATCATTTATTTAGCAATTTTATGCAAAGCTCTTAAGTTCCTCATTAGTGTTACTCATTGTATAATTATAACTGTCGAAAATTGGACATAAAAACTGATTACATCTAATAATTAAATGATTTCGACATAATTGAACACCATGTGGTCCTACACATAAAAGCCATTTTGTAAATACAGTATTTATGATTTTTCTCTAAATTGACATTGGTGTTACCAGGAAGAGACGTTACACCAGTTCTTAAATGTATAAAATGAATTTAGCGCTACTTTTTTTGGATTCCTAAAAATTAAAAGAGAAGTTCTAAGTGTGAAAGAAGAAATACATTTCAGAAGATTTTTATAACTCAAATGCCTCTAGCCACTATTTTGGGGGGAAATCAGGCATTTTAACCCTACTGTCAAAGAGCAAAAAATAAAAATAAAAGGTCCAAATGTACATACAATCCCCCATATGACAGTACTGCAATGTTCTTCTAAATGATACTTCCTTGCTTATTCACACAACTATGGTATCTGGTTATGTGTTTGTGTATACGGTACACATTTGGCCAGCTGCGTGAAGCCTACAGAAGCAGATCTTCTTCTCAGTGACTGGCTTAAGATGGGATTTGCCTCTTCAAAAACGAGTGTATCAGCAATACCACAGAGGCATCCAGAGGAACGAGCGCAGCACGGTGCCCGCCGCCATGCCAGCCAGCAGACTCAGTGCTACCTGCTCTCCGATCCCACCGTCACAGCGCTCCCTGTGCACCCAGACATGGTGTGTGCCTGAAGACATCAACGAGAGAGCCACAGAGCATCACAGCAAAAAATAAAAAATAAATAAAAAAAAACAGCAAAACGTTTAGTCAGGCTAAGCTTAGCTTTTCACCTAATCAACACATTCCCTACAGAAACATGTTATATTAAGACATCTAATTATTGGTTGATTTATTAAAAAATTTGCCATTAACACTGATTTTATTGTGAAAACTTCCCAAATTTCCCTCAACATTAAATGTCACCAGCACTCTTGTTTTATGGCTTCTGTTTGCATACTGGCCCCATGATAGCCTCTTATATTTTATTAAACATTTATAACATTGGCCTGTCCAAAGAGATTACGTAATGCATGTGAATAGAAGAAAATTTTAAACCAGATCTTTAGCTTGGTAGTTACCTCCATTGTCATTGCCTGGTGTGATGTACACAGCATTGTGTCCGTCAACAGGAACAGACTGGTACGCGTCATTATAGGGATCATAGCTGTAAAACTGGGGGCAGAGATAATAAAAGCATACACAAGGGAAAAATTAGGGGGGAAATATGAATGTGTTCCAACAAAGACCAAAATTAATACGTTTTCAAAACCGAAAAGTGTTTATACTAAACAAGAGGGACGTTCAAGTAAAACCAGGACTTGTGATGAAATGTCTTGTCAATTAAGGCGTAAAACCTATTGACATTTACAGAAAACTTTTTTCTTTTCTTTTATTTGAGTGGTGCAAATGTTTTAAAGTTTTCACTAGTGAAACGCTGGGATACTGTAGGTGCCTTAGTGTATCAGGGGATTAAATAGAGAAATGACATGTTTTTACTCTCAGAACTTGGTTCTGTTATTCTACACAATCCAAAGTCCCAGTTTGACTTGAACACCTCTGATATTTTATTAAAGATGCAATTTAAAGCAGTTAATGATATCAAAGAAAGCTCATTTAATTTAAGTTCATTTAAATTATTTTGTAAAGCATGAAATATATAATATATAGCAACAGGACCTTGAGTGTCTTACGCTGCATAGACATTCTTTAATTATCATAAAACAATGATACATTGGTGTATATAATGTACAGCATCTAAACGCATTTCCATAATGGAACGTGTGATACTGCCTTTATCAAGAATATAAGTAGATTTAATTGAAACATTTTGAATTTGACTTTCGCAATGAGAAATTGTACAATAGATGTATATTCAATCAGTGGGTAAAAATATTTACACTTGATTATTTGACTTTTCTATTACGATGTAAGATTAAAGCAATTTCCAGTATTGCGCAATTTCCTTGAATTGTATTTTTTTTACAGAGTATGTTTCAGATAATGATGAAATCATGTACAATTTATGCTTCACACTAGCAGTGCATTGCTCTTACTCTCCGAGAATACACTGAACAGGCGTGTGCAACTTACAGGACTTCGCTTTGCTTCCATGATTGTCAACTTCCAAGCCCTGGAAAGAGAAAAAGCAAATTGCACAGACAGCTTCATTTAGTGCAATCATTTGAAACAGGAAGAGTGGAGATATAGACATGAGGACTCACAGCGCCTCATCCTCACTGTTAGCACACAGGAACACCAAGGAGCCGTCCTTCAGGGACAACACCAGCAGGTTCTCCCTCGGGTGGCTCTGGGGTGGAGACGCGCCTGTTTCAAAGTAAAACGATGTATGATTGGGTGAGTGTGTGTGGGTGTGTATGGGTTCAGTATACTGATATACATTTCTGGTCAGTCTGCTACCAATACAGGTTGGTACTGTATATATATATATATATATATATATATATATATATATATATATATATATATATATATATCACTCTGTTTTGAATGATGGCTCAAAATGAAATATAAAGAGAAGCATGATAAATAGTTAGATAAATAATTTCCCTCTTTCTGGTCACTATGATGCAAAACTCCTCCTAAAAGACAGTAACAAAAATCACAGCCTACCTGCACACTCCAGGCCAGACTTCACATTCACGCACGTGCTCTTCAGACTCACTCGGGTCTCATACTCCTTCCTTGAGTCTGTCGTATAAAACATCAGACTCCCATCTATCCACAGGTCACACCAGTTCAGCTTCCAGCGCCTGAGGATGGACGCTGCAAGGCAGATCTACGCTTTAGTGGCTTCTCTAATGACTCAGAACCTTAAGGTCAGTTAAATAGTAACATTTAGTGGCAAGCGCTTAGAGGTTGATGCTGATAATGGATGCAGAATCGATACGAATGCTCTGCTCGACTCCTAAAGGCGGTGCACCGGAATGAAAGATTCATGGAGTACGTTGGAATGGACACCTGAAAGGACACGTTTTTCAGTAACTGTGCATGTTAAGTACAGTAAGGAATGAAACACTTCAAGGTGTGGTGTATTTGGAAAATAATCAAAGGTGGCGTCGTGTGATGTGAGTTACTATCGCCTCCCTGGCGTTATTACTGTCTAATAACATTTTGTTTTTGTTTTCCTTAACCACAGCAAATTGGCAGTAATTAGAAATCACGTCATACCTTTAAAAAGTCTAAAGGGCCGTTCAAGTCAAACCAAGACTTTCTTGTGAATGAGGAAGTAAAAACGAGTTATGCTGTCAAGCACAGTACGGTAATGAGACTCTTAGCTCCATAATGGTGCAAACGTTTTAAAGAAGGCCGTACGTCCATGAATGAGCCATTAAAGCAGGTGGTCTGATCGTGGCTGAGAAAACTTTCTACCTTGATGGTATTTGAAGCACTAGTGAAAGTCATTAGTGTAGCCGGGCATTACTGTATACAGAGAGATGAAGGGAGTTCTGTTATTCTGAGCAATCAAAAGTCTCGGTTTGATTTGAACGCGCCTTGTAGTCACATTTAACATGGTGGAATATCTACAGAAAAAATTATTTTCCTTTATCATTTATTTTATGGTAAATGAAGGCAATAAAGAAATCAGTGCAGCT
Organism: Clarias magur; assembly: GCA_013621035.1. Taxonomy (NCBI): domain Eukaryota; kingdom Metazoa; phylum Chordata; class Actinopteri; order Siluriformes; family Clariidae; genus Clarias; species Clarias magur. The sequence goes on along the minus strand of QNUK01000405.1, from coordinate 309,486 downwards.
TGTTTAACCTTTGACACTGGAGACTCTTTCCAGAAATGTAAAATAAAAGTCTTTTAGAGCAGTTATGCAACAACGGCTCGCCCCCGTCCGATGGACAGATCACACATTAAGTGACACGAAAGTGCCTCCCTTCTGATTAAAATAAGTGAAAAGAACAAATCCGATATGTGTGTCCACAGGAATTCACTGTTTATGACATCAGTTCTGTCTTACCACAGCGAAGCCTCTGTCTGCTAACACCGCTCCAGCTCTACGTTTAGTCATTGCCTATTAATAGCCTCTTTAGCTCTTTTATCAGTGTCTACCTGCTGTTAATCACTGGGCACATCTCTACAAAGTCTCTTTTGAACAAATATTTACACAGCTCTGTGCTCAGGTTTGCAATTCACTTTGGATCAAACGTGACTGCCAGTTGTAATACAGTCATTCTAGTATGTTGGATTGTTCAAATGGGTCATTTTTGACATTTAATATCAGCACGTATAAAAATGTTAACACTAATTAAACACAAACTATCTTTGCGCCCTTTCAACACATCTACACAGGTCATTCAGAGAATTCATGAGCAAGATACTCACACTGTCGCCAGAGCCAGCCAGATTTCAGCAGAGCCATGCCGCTAAATCTGAGCTATTCCAAAATATCGGCGTACACTTATCTGTCTTTTGGAAATTTCGAGAAAGGAAAAAAAAAAAAAGTCCTTTATAAGTAGATTAAATTGAAATTTGTCAAGGTGGAGAGAACTGTATATGTGTGTTTACACCCTGACGCCTTCGCTAATCCCATGGGTTAGTAGGAGACAATAATCTGGGATTACTGCCCTCACTCCGGAATTATCTGCCTCTCCTCTTTTCCTTTCGGCCTTTTCTCTTCTCCTATGTTCCTCATCAGCATTTAGTGCCATTTCACTCCTACGTCCATTGAAAAAAAACAAGTGCATACACATATCATCAGTCATGTCACTTTTTTTCCCTGGGTTTTACTTAAACTTCGACCTTCTTATACTATCCCTGATGCATCGTCATGGTAACCGTCCATAGCAACACCCTGTAGCCAAGTACGATCCTGCCAGGCCATGAGCTTTTTTTAGTCACAGCTGTGTGTGCAAATATGAAAGAGGGCCTTACAAAGACGTGTGTGTGTGTGTGTGTGTGTGTGTGTGTGTGAGCCACTTGAGATGAACAGTGATCAATAATGCAGTGTAGCTCTTGTGACACTTCGCGTTTGTGCTCATTCATCCAATATGTATATTTTATTTAAAGAATAAATCTTTGAATCTGTTAAAATTTTAACAGGACTTTGACCAAGCACAGCAATTACATTTACATTTAAAACATAACTAACAACCATAAGCAACCACTTCTATACAGGCGACGTCGTTTTCATTTTATGCATGTTGAACGCGATAGCACTTGCGTGTTAGATAGTTACACGGATCGAATGATACAGTTAAAATATGTCAATAAAATGAACTAAAAAGGAGACAAAATGAGGTATACTTGACCTTCAGTGCATCAGTTGAAGGACTCCTTTTGTCTCTGATGCACAGATTTCTACCACTAGAGGGTCGCACTCTTATTAGACTTACATCAGACACCGTGTGAGATTTATTTTCCTTGATTTCTCTCAAGGGATTTCTTAGATATGAACTACACTGTATACACACAATTAAATAATCCCAAAATGGATGTTGAAATTGGGTTTTGTTAAAAAAAATATAAATAAATGAAATATTTCATAATGATGAGCAGTGAGCAATGGACCACATTGTTCACCTGTTTCATAACTATAATAATTTAATACGAGTAATGAATGTGAGTTGACATGGGTGGGGTGAGACAGTGAGTAAATACTGCCTAAAAGCTATAAAGACGGTATGTTGCGTAGTGGTTCACACTATCACCTTTCACCTTCAGGTTGGGGGTTCGATTCCCACCTTGGGGGGGCTTGGAGTGTAAATGGAGTTTGCATGTTCTCCCCATGCTTATTGGGTGTCCTCTGGGTACACCAGTTTTCTCCCACAGTACGAAGACATACATTTGATGCTTACTGGCTTCCTCAAATTGCCCGTAGTGTGTGAATGCCAATTGGATGTTGAGTTAGGGTGGGGAGAATCCGTCGCCCAATGAGCTGAATGGAACGTGGATGGATAAAAAAAAAAAAAAAAAATATATATATATATATATATATATATATATATATATATATAAAACTTTTTTTTTTCACTTTTCTGTCTCTAGTTTTGACCTTCGAGCTTTACTTTAGATCCGCTTAACTGTACATAAATACATAAACATTTTCCTGTAAAACATACTTTAAGAAATGATCCTAGTTTGATCAGGTCAATTTTATTCCATGAATGTGCACAAAATTCATTATCATGATTATTCTTGTTTTATAATTATATCCGATCATAATAATGAATAATGAACTGACTGAATTCAGTGTACAAATTACTTAGTATATATGTATACTATCGTATGATTGTGTGTATAATAATTAATACTATACATTATACATATACTATGCAGTAATACTGTACATTTCTTATACTGGGGCTGATTTCTTTCTCACTTGGTCACTGTGCCATGTATCCACTTCGTCTTATACTGTACTTTTCATTCTGCTTACTCTGCAACATGGTCATGCGATGTAGTGCATTTCTCTAAAGTTATATCGCTGAGAAATTATTGATAGATAGAAGCTTTTAGCCTGCCATCCAACACAACAACCAGACATCACTGCACACATGCATTTACATAAAATGCAGCGCTGTATTTAATCAGTAAAGGTCCAAACATTCTCAGGAGTTAATTTACATTTGCATATAATTTAATACAGCAAAATATGTGGTATGAGACAATTTCTGTATAGTTAGAAAAAAGGTACTGCAAATATACACTCTGCATTTAATGTTGCAGAATAGATTATTAAATGGATATTTGTAAAATCTTTATGCACATTGAAATCAGTTAGTCACTTAGAAGTAGTGACATTTGTAAAAACATGGCCTGGCCGTTTCTTCCAGTCTTTAAATGTCCAGTTTTAGTGAGCCTGTGCCTGCAGTAACCTCAGACTCCTCTTTGTGGCTGAAAGGTCTGCCTCATGGTTGCCTCAAGGTCTGCCTCAAGGTTTATGTCTCCTGAGATGCTGTTCTGCTCAGCACGGTTGTGAAAGCGTGGTTATTTGAGTTATCATAGCTTTTCTATCAGCTAGATGCAGGCTGGTCTTTCCATTTTGACCTCTTTCATCTGTAAGGTGACTATTTTACATTTAATATTTTAATATAGTACATATTTATTTAATCTTTTATGCTGTCTTATGATTGGGTGAGTGTATAACTACACAAATACAACATCACAAATATTCCTATTATTGTTAATACACTTTATGACCAAAAGTTTGAGGACAGCTGAAAATCACACCCATATGTGGTGCTTCACCAGAGTGTTGACACAAAAGCAGGATGTACACAATCATCTAGAATGTCTCCTTCACCTGAAATAAAATGCCTAAAATCAAGCATGGTGATGCATCTATGCAAAAGGCATAGTTTGTGTAGTGACACAAAGACAAACTGGTGTGTCCTGCACTCATCTCTGACCTCAACCTCATTGATCGCTATTGAAATGCATCAAAAGTCTTATCACTGACTGTCACTGAGTGTCTGCTGGAAATCCTTCCCATAGTCGTAGCAAAGGATTGACTAAATGAATGCAAATGGGATGTTCTATACTGCTTATCCGGCACAGGGTCTGGGTACGGGGCTGGAGCCTATCCGGAGAGTCTTTGGGCACGAGCCAGGGTACCAACACACACTATGGGCAATTTGGGAATGACTGCAGGAGGAAACCAAAGCTGTTGTTAGTCTTACAGCTGCTCAGTGCCACACCAGGCTGGTCACCACAACAGACCATCCGATCCACACACAACTTGGCACAGGTTTTATGCTGGATGCCCTTATTGATCAAACCTTAGCAATTTTCCGGCGTCGGGACCAGGCACTGCATACAGTGCCTGGGGTTCGGGCAGTAGATGGGAATTGAATCCGGGCTTTTCGCATGGCAGGTGAGAACCCTACCAATGCCCTGGAAGGAAACTAGAGTACCCAGAGGAAACCCGAGGTGGGAATCAAACCCTCAACCCTGGAGGTGTGAGGCCACAGTGCTAACCATTACACCACCGTGCCAGCGTTTAAATAAAAGAGAGCCGATTCATTTGTCATTCTAATACACAGTATGATTGCAAAACAATTCCTGCTATCCGTTATCACCCAAACGAGGGTGAATCTCAAGGTTCCTTCCTACTGCCATCTCAGGGAGTTTTTCCTTGGCTGGATCATTTTGATACATATATATTTTCTCACATATTTCATCATTTTCTTTTGATTCCATAAAGCTGCTTTGCGACAATGACTGCTATACAAAAAATATATATAATTGTGATAAAAATTCTAACATTATCACTACTATCTCCTTTCCTCTCACACAGTAAAATCCACAGTGTTGATTGAACACTTCCAGAGCTCAAGTGAGTCAAAATGCATCAGGGGAAATACTGTGTGGTGTTAATTCAACACTCTGGGTCCATTATGCAAAAAAAAAAAAAAAGAGCATGGATGCACGTTTAGAGGAACTAAAGAAGACGCCATGATGTTGAATCTTTTTTTTTTTTTTTCGCTGCTGAAAATGAATCTTTTTTTGTTTAAAGAGTCGATTCTTTGGAGATTCTCTTATCCTATCCAACATTGAAACGGTTCCTTGGTAGCTCTGGTGCCCTCTGCCCATAGACTTAATATTGACTCTTCCTCCTCTTTTTTTTTTTCCTTCTCTCTTTTTTTCCTTCCCATCCCCCCACTTGGGTTGAATGCCGATGTCACCAACATCTCCTCTTACGGAGCCGAAAGTGCAGAAGCAAAAGCGCAGGAAATTCATCCATTTAACAAAAGCACAGGCGGCCTGCGGAAAGCTCGAGGACGCGCAGAGACAGAGACAGAGAGAGACCGAGAGAGGAGACCTGCAGCGCGGTTTCGGTGAGTCACCAACGTCCGTTTTCTTTTTGCCTTTGAACGCGCAACAATGTTACTTCAGCGTTAGTCTCTGAACCACCTCTGGTTCTTTTTCTTTGATCTGAATAAACCTTTTGATTTTTAAATCACCGGAACCATCTGTTCGCGCAAAAGCCCAAGCGCGAGACCTTGAATTCTCCACGCTTTATGTTATCGTTTGTGCGTATTTATATGGGGTGTTTTTTTATTTTTAATAAAAACAAATAAAATCCATGATCGTGTCTCGGGACGGTGGGCAATGAGCAAGACATAATGCACATCATGGACCGTGACAGGAGGAGGAGGAGGAGAAGAGGAAGAATGAGAATAAGGAGGCGGTGGTGGAGGAGGAGGAGGAGGAATGGACTGACTCCGACCTCTTGTGTTTCTCCGGCCCTTTTTTGGAGCCCTGCATTGCAAAATGGTGTCTGTAGAGAGTGTGTGGATCGTGTTACAGAACATGAAGTGTAAAAAAAAAAAAAAAATACCTGAGATTTCAGTCCAAAAAAAGGGGGGGGGGGGGAATTCAGGGATTGTTTTTCCCCCTCCTTTGTTGTACGGGTGGAAGAAATAAATCTTTGGTGTCGAATGAACGCCATCACTGTTTTCTGCTAGAGTCATGACTACAAGTCCAAACTGCACATTAATGCATGCAAAGCTCATTAACCTCATGCATCGTTTAATTGTTAGCACTGTGGTCTAGCACCGCCAGGGTCCGGGTTCGAATCCCCCTAACCCAGCCTCAGTGTCTGTGTGCATGGAATTCGCATTTGCTTGGTGAGTTTTCTTAAGATACTCTGGTTTCCTTACACGTTTCCAAAGACATGCAGACTAATCTAAGTGGTGTTCCCAAATTGTCCGTAGTATGTGAATGCTGGTGTGAAAGTTGACCAAATGATTTCCCACTACACTTGTAAAAATGGGAATAAATGCAGTGGTGATCACCATTGGCCTCCATTGGTCTCTAGTTGGACAACAGTGGTTCCTAGATGATGGATGGATGGATGGATGGATTGATTGTTTATTAAGGTGACATGGTTTCGTAGTGGTTAGCACTATGGTCTCGCACCTCCAGGTTCGTTTCCCGCCTTTGGGTTTGGGTGTTCTCCCAGTGCTTGGTGGGTTTCCTCCATGTACTCTGGTTTCCTTGGTCCCTAGTTGGACTACAGGGGTTCGTAGGTTAATTGGTGTTCCCAAATTGTCTGTAGTGTTTAAATGTTGACCATAAAAATTTGAATAAATACAATGGGAATCACCATTGGCTTCTACAGTCCCTTGTTGGACTACAGAGGTTCCTAGGTAGATGGATGGATTGTTCATTAAGACCATAAGTGTCATTGAATCAGGATGATAACTATTAATGTACAGCATTCATCCATGTGAATAACTGGGTGATGGCTACCAGCTAATCCAGATTGCACGTTCCTAATGAATTAAAAACGGCCATTGTTTATTGGGGAGTAAGGTGGTTTCCAAGAATGGTGCTCAGGTTGTCTATAGAAGGTCTTAAAAACTTAAGACGACTTTAGTAATAGGGCTTTAGGAGATGAGTTTCGGAAACATTCCTTATATCCTATAGCCTTACCCAGGTTAGTGGTTATCACTGTCACTTGACACCTCCAGGGTTGAGGGTTTGAGTGTGCATGGTCTCCTAATGCTTGGTGGGTTTCCTCCAGGTTCAAAGACATGCATTGTATGTCTATGGAATTTCAGATTACCTGTAACACTTGTAGGTTGCAGTAAAGTTCATGTTCTCAGGAACATAACTTCCCCTTACAGCAATGACCACTAGTGTGAAGTCATAGACCATTGCTGCAAAGCATTGTCCATGATGATAACTGGATGGTTAATGAACATTATACAGTGTTATTAAGGCTATAGAATGACTCTATAATACGTTTATATATAAATGACTCTAATAATAAGATATAATATTGATTTATAGTGTTCTTTCTTTTTTCAGTACTGGTAGCTATGTAGAAGTCTCCCAATTACGTCTAAACTGCACATGCGTCGATGATGAATTAACACTTGCATTGTTCATTAAGACCACTCGGGTTAAGTCATGATAACTCTCGCAGCATTCGTTCCTGTGAAAACCTGGCAGCCTGATGCCTGTCAGTTAATTGCAGCGAGATCCTTGTACAAGTGTTTATTCCTCATTAAAGGATTTTGCAGCTGCAATTTAGTAATTCTGATTTTATTATGATTACACAGGACACCAGTAATCACTTGGGCTGCATTTATCTTTCTATGTAACCAACACACTAATGAGCTCAATTACAAAAAAAATGTAAAAATCACCTTTGCCGTCTTTCGGGAAGCAGTTTATTTCTTCGTCGCGGCTGCCTGGCTTCACAGTCGCCTCCTCTAGTGCCTAATCAACACCTGCAGGTTTTACATCAGTCCTGCTGGGTGCAAACGCACCTAATACGAGTTAATTCAGCCGCAGCCTGCATCACTGTACTTGACACTACGACGTGCATGCTACTACATGGCCATGAAAATCTGCTCTTTTGTAGTAGAACAGGGTTGTAATGTTAACGTTAGGATTATAGGCTATGAGATATTTGTCTTGACCTGTACAACCAGGACACACATCGAGGGCACACAGTTAGTCTCTGAGTCGCAGTGTGAGCAGCCACAGGCCACATTTGGTACACCAAAATTACCATGCGGGGAAGGTTGGATGGAAAAGACATGTAGTGAGGGAGACTCGTACTAAAACTGACCTTAAATGGATGCTGAACTGAGAAATGGATGCTTGTATCAAGCACAAAAAAAACAAACAAAAAAAAAGCAATCAAGGATGTATTGCGAAAGAGAAGTGAAGAAAAAAAAAAGATTGAATTTGGATTGTTACCTAAAGCCGAGGATCTGTTCTAGGCAAGAGCAGATATTAAATTTTCATATCACAATTATCACCTGACCTTTCGTCTTGGATTACAATTTTATAACCGGATTAAAACTGGCCTCTGGGACAGAACGTAACCTGCAGGGAGAAGAAACTTTACAAATCCTGGCTCTGCCTTTCAACTGCTACACGTCACGAATACAAACGCCGGCCAGACCGCTGATTACTAGGAGTCAACAAAGCACACAGGAAGCGACGGTAGTATCTTGATTACGGTATTGTAGATGTTGTAGATGTTGATTGTTGTTCAAGACACATTGCGCAACGGAATCAGGACTCGGGAGTTTTACTCTGGCGATGGGAAGGTTACAGGCTTAAATCCCAGGGTTTCCAGAACTGGCCCTTGACCAAGGATTTTAGCTTTTACCTTGAGATCTGTGCTTAGATCTTGTGATTAGATAGATTGTATTCTGGTTGAGTCAGTGTAAATTTAATTTTCAACATAATTAATAATGAATGAAGTGAAGAAAAAAAAATCATATCACAGTTCTCGGATCATTTTCCGAGACTACTTGACATTTAGTTAAGCTTCAAGGAAACAAATACCTTTAATTAAATATTTATTCGCAAAAGTAAAGGAAAAATGAAACAGTTGGTATCAAACCTTAATTTAAACTAAATCTGTTTTATTTACAGTTAGGCACATTGCTGCTGGCTATCCTTATGTAAAAGTAAGCATGATATCCATAGGAAATGTTGTCAGTAGTTCAATAGCATGACAATTGCAATGACAATGTTTCCAAGTATTAAAAATTAAAAAGAGTTATAAAGCTGTAATAATTGTGAGTTAAAATTTTTTTGTTGTTGTATTTTTCCCTGATTTTCTCCCAACCTTAGTAGTATCCAATCCCCCCTGTCACTAGGGGGCTCCACATCAAGGCTACTACTACCACTCAGTCGGGAGGGCCGAAGACTATCGCGTGCTTCCTCCGAACCACGTGATGCCGACCGACCGCATCTTTTCGATCTGCTTGCTCACACACCTTTTGGAGGCGGCGTAACACACTCGGAGGACAGCGCTATCCGCTCCTTCCGCTTGTTTGAGCTCACAGACGAACCTGATTGGCTGTAGAGCCGAGATTAATCTGGGAGCACTAAGTACCTCACATCCCTCCCCTCTGAGAGACCTCGGCCAATCAGCTCTCTCTAGGCTGATTGTCTGGTTGCGAGAGGTTACAGCATTATACCATTCTTTTGTGTTTTCCACCAGTAACATCATGAACGTATTTGTTCCCATACTTGCCTATATATCTCTGCATGCTACCTGACATGACAGTTTCAGTGGTGGTGACACTCAAGGAGCTTAAATTCCTTGTCGACATTTAAGATTACTTAAGTCCTTATCTCTCGCCAACTGTTTTGGCATAGTGCAGCGGAAAAGACACAGGTGGGGGTAAATTTCAGACAGTTTCTGCTCAAAACTTGAAAATCTGCTGACTACACTGCCCCTGCTGTTTACATGGATTTTGCATCTTGTCGCATTAATTTCCGAGGACGTGCACAAGCTACGAACCAAGCGGACGTGCTATCGTGCGTGGGTGTACGCCTCGTTAAAAGAAGTACTTCGAATTGTGCGTGTTAAATCCACAGGACTTGAATAATGACTGTTAGACCCAGCCTCTGAATCCTCAGGCTGAAACGGCATTAGACGTGATCAGATACAATAAACACAACCTGGCTTCACCGTCTCTGACACCTGTAGTCTAATCCTCTTGCCCTAGGTGATGTGGCTTTCAGCGTGCCCTGGCATGTCTTGTTTAGCAAAACAAAATTCTTTGTTGGTGCAGGAGGATAATGTGTGTGTGTGTGTGTGTGTGTGTGTGTGTGTGTGTGTACAGTCCAGTGAAATGCATGAACTGAATATATGTGTGTGCAATGTAACCCACGTCGCTGCATGAGTAACCTGCCTGTATTATAACCTCACAGACATGTTTCAGGGTTGAGCTTTTCATTTAACGCCAGTTAAATAAAGAAAGAGGAAGAAGCGTGAATAGACTTTCGGATCTCGTAAGTCTGTACACCGTCTACGTTACAAAGACTACACGATAAACTCCGTCTGCTGTCCTCCTCCCGCATCACCCAGGTGCGCTTTGGTCTATATTTATGATTTACACATCGCACCATGACAGGAGAAAGTCCTCGGACGACCTCGCAGAAGAATGCAGACAAGCAAACGTTCTCATTACACCAGCGTTTCATTCCGTAGATTGTGTTTTATGGGCCAGGATTTGTGCTAAAAATAGTCGGTTTATTTGGACTCTGAATGGAACTAGCTTTTATTCTTGGCAAAAAATCAGTCCTTTTAAAAACATGGTGGAGTGTGCTGCTACAGGAAAACAATCAAGTCAACAACGAGGGAGTGTGACGTCTATTGTCTCAAAGTGAAGCCGAAAATGTGCAGTCTTTTTAAACGAAATGAACAAATTACATCCAATTTGACCTTTTTTAAGGAAGAATAGACAAATTAGTAATGAGAAAAAAATCATAATGAAAAGACTTGTAAAGAGGAAGCTGCTCTTCTGACACTGGAGACGACTTGTACAAATGCTAAACACCCATAAGAAATTTTACCATGGTACAGGAAGTGCAGTACTCCAGTAGTACCTGTACTGTGGTATTATTCACAGTACCGTGGTACTGATATTGTACACACTATAATACATGGTTCTACCATAGTACATACTTTGGTCCAATGCTATATGTACTGTAGTATAGTACATGGTTCTATAATTTATAGTAGTATGGTACTATGGAACATGAACTAGAAGCTATCAAAAATTTGTTTGGCGTGTCTAGGTACCATAATGGTAATATTTATATCATAAACCATTTTACCACCAATAAGTACCACGATATCCACAAGAGTTAATAGTTACAGCAATGGTACCCATTGAAGTGTACCTACAGTACCTACCCTGGTGCTCTATCAAGACCTATGGTGGCCTTCCATGGTAATGTCTGAGGTACCACAGTGATACAGTGGTATACTATGCCATGTACTATAGTGCACCATAAAATATACCGTATGGAGTGGGACTCACCAATACAATTTTATCTCCATATCTGGGTGCTGATCTGATTTGTATTACGATTCCGTTACAATTCTATACAACTTTCTTTACAATAATTCTTCCTACCAGACAGGATGTTGTGCTGCTTGTGCTGCCAGTGTGGGGATAGTTTAGAGCACCACATGTAGGATTATAGAGGAACTGCAAGACTTTGCTACCTTAAATGCAAACATACCTTTTTTATTTTAAAAAATCGATTTTGATGTCAGTGTGATGACACATGAATCGCTACCATAAAGAATTGCCATACGTTCCTGAAATGATTAGTATACATCTAGTCAAGTCCTTGGGAATAAGCTCTCATTATATAATTCTGACAGCGGGTGCAGTCAAGACAATTATAGCCGTTATAGAATATATAGAGTCAGCACTTTCTGACCAATCATGATCAAGCATTCAGAGGCACTGCGGTATAAATAATATTAACACATTACAATGAACTGTCATGAATTTAATAACCACTCTTGTGTCATTTGACCTTCCACTTCTGGATTCTAGCTACCTTTTGCAAAAATGTCTTCCCGGATGATTCAGCGTACTCGGCGAGTACTAACGTTCCCATAATGCTACTGCTTTGCTTTTGATTTGCTTCACCTTCTTCTCCTCCCCGTCCTCATTCACTGTGGTCACCATATGCTACTGTTTTGACTGTTTCAGATTCGCACACGCTTTTCCGCTCCACCTCCACTTGCCCGATCCGAACATGGCAAGTGGGCATCCCATTGACTCATTTGCTTTCATGTACAGACCAGAAAGCGCTCAGAACTCAAAGAGGTTAGTGGTATTACTTAAACGTCCCCTGCATCCACTCACTGCTTCTCCATTACCCTTTACCCTTTTAACACGGCTGACATGAGGAAAACGCCACCTGCTTACAGGCACTGAAGAAAAAAAATCAAACGCATGAAATGTGCTCATTTGATTCATGGAATGTAAATGTTTATTAGGTGTTTCATTATCCGAACACTTGCTGCCTTTGCAAGACCCTGCCGCTGTGTTGGATTAGCCAAGCTGATATGGTTAAAACATCATAGCCCAGCACCTGGATTGGTGGTTAATGTTACTAGCGTTGATCTGGTATAATATTTTTTACATTTTAAGAGCAAACCCGATGGACTTCATTAGTAAATAAGGTTTTCCTCTTTAGTATAGCTCCTAAACAAATGTGAGACTACCACTAAAGGCAGCAGACAGCCTTCATTTTGGAAGAAGTAGGAATGGGAATGCTACATAACCTGGAGTGTAGCATGCTAACATAGCTTAATTTAGCGTACCTTCCATGTAAACAGTAAAAAAATGGACAAAATACTATAGCTATATAAAAACACCAAAAAATCTATAAACTACCATAATGTTTGGTAGAACATGTCTAAAAAATGAGCAAATAGTAATTATGTCACCTACTATAACTTTGAGCGTAGCATGCCTAAAGAAATAAGCTAATTGCCAAAACATTGGGTTCAGCAATCCTACAGTAAATTCATTACCAAATGGGTAAACTACTGGACCTTTGGGTGAACCATCAACACTAACTCTGCGGATCAGTAATAAAATATGAAGGGTGTTCAAATCAAACCGGGACTTTTGGTTGTTATCTCCTGCTACACTGGTGCCCTGATCCTAGTGTTTGACTAGTGCTTGAATACCATCAGGTTTGAAAGTTACTACAGAGTTTCATGTCTGAAACACTGGCCTCCCAGGAACTCCTTTGTGGAAGTGGCTTGGAGCGAGGTCAGGACAGTCTGGGCGATGTGGCAATAACTCCCGAAGTTCCTGTAATGTGTACAGTTCACAGATGCACAGATGAGTCTCTTCCGCACCCTGCCGACACGTTATATGTCGAAATTCACAGACCTACACTATGGCCTACTTTAAAATGTTTTCACCATTTAGATGCGGCTAAGAGTCTCATCACTGTTTTACGCTTTCATCAGTCCCGGTTTAACTTAACCTTAGAATACTCTAGGGTGCATTTTTTATTTGATTTTTTTTGCCTTGAGCTTGTTAGATGACAAGTCCAGGTTTGACTCGAACGCCCTTTGTAGTAACCCATAAACAATCTACTGTAATTTTACCTCTAGCCCTGATTTAAAAATCAAACCACTCAGCTACCACACATTGTTTTGTCGTAGCATGCCCTGGAATATGAGTAAACTGCAATAACTTTGGATGTTGCCTGGATACCTTGAAAACAATAAACCAAGTCCAAGAACAACAGTAACAAGTGCACAAACATCCATAACGTTAGGTAGAGTTAGAGTATAGTAACCCTGTCTACTGTAAAAACACTAAGCAGAGTGCAAACCTCCAGAACATCTGGTGTTGCCCGCCTACGAACACCATAATTTTTGGTGTTTCGTGCTTTTTAAGGGGAAAAAAAAACACCCAGATAAAGTCTTCCAAAACCTCAAGCAACCCATGATAGACAGTTACTGAGTTGAAATTTTGTGCGTCAGCCAGATATTGTTTTCTCGCCAGTCCTTGAGATAATTAGGTTCACTTTTCCATGCTTCCATACATACTGTACATACACACGTGTGACAGGTTTACAGCCGCGGCTCTCACCGCCCCCTTTCGCTGTATAACGTGTCCTTTCGTTATGTTCTCTAAGGGCCGCTGTTTACGACCCGACATAAACGAGCAGCGCGCACATTCATCACGGTCCCCTTCTCTTCCCTCTCTCCATCCTTAGTTCCTCATCCATCACGGCTCTGCACTCAGGAGTCATCTGTTTCCTTTTCCTGCAGCCTCATCTGATTAACTCTTGATTAACCGGTATCTGTGTTATTGTACTGTCCGTCATTCTCTCATTTCCTTCTGGTCTTCCGATTTTAATATGAGCTGTTTCCTCCTGATCGTTCTTTTCGTCTTCTTAGAGACTATTAGGATTGCCAAATTCCTTAAATAATACTCAGATAATATTATGATTTTATCTTGCCAGAGACGAGGAGAAGATTATCAGCAGCATTTAAAAAAAAATTTTTTTTTTATGGTTTTTGAACAAACAAAAGAAATTGGTGTTTTTAATGACGTACTTACAATGTATACCTGCAAAGTAAAAAATATCCTGTTACATTTTGGTATCTCTTCTGTTTTGAGCCAACTATGAACTTTCTGTCTGCTTGCTTTCCAAACTGAGTGACCTATTTTTGTCTCTTAATAAACTTCATTAATCAAACTCGGCAGACACGTCTGGGAGGAGCAGCGGAGTGTTCTCCAAACCTCACTGCTTTCCTATGAGGCTGCACCAGCTTTGCTTCTTTATTGTGTGTTTAATGCTGATTTATAACCCTTTCCCTCCTGTCTTCTTTTCCCCCTTTCAGTAAGGTTCGACCATCTTCCAGCATGAATCCTGTTTATAGTCCAGTGCAGCCGGGCACGGCGTACGCGAACCCTAAGACCATGACTTACCCAGGTGAGCCACTCCACAGTCTCACTAAAGGGTGCTTCTCTTCAGGGCGGGTGTGACAGCCATGACGATGGCGACACCGTTACTTTTAATGATGCAGCCAGACAAGACGCAGAGTTACTGTTACGACAGCACTGTTGATTATTTTCCAAAAAACAAACAAGTCTAGATGTGGATGTATTCTTATTTCTAATATGGCAGCAACAGTGCATGCGTCATCCATTTATACAGTAGTCTAAAGCCTTTTCCAATTTCGATCTCTATACACAGGCTGTTCAAGTCAAACTGAGACTTTATTATGTTTTTATGAGAGTAAAAACTCTCTTTATTTCTCTATATAATCCCCCGCTCCACTAATGCATTTATCCCAGTGTTTCATTAGTACTCGGATACCATCAAGGTAGAAAGTATTCTTAATACAGTCAGTGCCATGATTAGGCAGCGTGCTTCATGTCTGAAACGCTGGCCTCCCAGAAACTCCTTTAATGGCCCAAAACAGTTGGTAATGGCTTTCTAGCGCGGTCAGCGCGGTCAGCGCGGTACGGCGGATGTGGCAATAACTCCCAGCCGAGTTCCCGTAACGTGCAAGTGGTGTCGGCGAATGATTGTGTGCACAGTCTCTTCCGGAAGTTGTCCACACATTATCCGTCAGTTTTCAAGGATCAAGCATTTCAGTCTAACCACATCGGCTGGAGTCGTCAGTCACGGTCGTACAGTTTTCTTTAAAACGTCTGCACCGTTCAGAATTCCTTGCTGCTGTTAAGAGTCTCATCACCGTACCGTGCTCGACTTCTTCTGTAAATGTCAATACGCCTTCATTCATGAGAAATTTCATTACAGGCCCCGGTTTGCTTGGACGCCCATCGTAAAAGAGAAAAACATTTGCCATTAACCTCGAAGCCCTTCACCGTGAACGCTTTCCCATGAAAACCTACAAAACAAGTTTCTAAACATCTCCGAGAATATCAAGGATGTTCAGTCCATATTTATCCGTCGTACGAGTCCACGGTTGTCCCTTGTTGCTACCACAGAAATGAAAAAGGATTAAAAACAGCACGTTGATAGAAACCTTCCGGCCAGAACTATCCCCAGTGCTGCTGTCGTAGAGTTTTAATCAGCGTTCGCTACCTAGTCAGCTTCTCTCCAAGGAAAATCAACGTTCGAACGATATTAGCAGGGGTTCAGGAGACACTTTGGCTCAGTGATTAGTTTCGGCTTTTAGAGCAGTTTGAGGAAGGAATTCATCACGAGTGCAATTTACAGTGCAATCCAAGAAAGTAATTGCTCCTTAGTATGTGTCTGTTTTTGTCTGTCCACGCTTTCCTCTCTGTTCATTATTTATATGGTGGGTGGACTCGTTCGCTCGGAGGCATCGCCTCAGTATTGATCGGTAGCGTCTGCATGTTCTCACTCAATACGGTCGTCTTAATCTCTTAGTCTTTCATAGACATGACACACGATCGTGAGTGTGTGTGTTCTGACCCTGAGATCTCCCTGTGTGTCTGTCTGTCCTCAGGCTATCCTGCAGGTTATCCTACAACGGCTCCTGCATACTCACCTAACATCTACCAGACGGGCACTCCGGGATACCCCGCAGGTAAAGCCCTGCATATCCTGTGTCTCTGACCCAGCTGTGTTCTTGGTATGTCACGTGACCTTTTCGTCTCTGTTCTTTTTTTTCCCGATGAAGGATACACAACGGGAACTCCCTACAAGGTGCCCCCGGCACAGACGAACGGAGCCCCCCCGCCGTACTCGGCGTCCCCGAGTCCCTACTCCACAGCCATGTACCCCATCAGAAGTGCCTACCCGCAACAAAACCTTTACGCTCAGGTGCGCAGGGATATACAGCCTTCCCTAAACAGTGTTTATAAGCCTTATTTTTAATGCATGATTAAATATCCGTGCTAATAATTTACAGATAAAATTAACGACTAACAATAACGATAACTCATAATGCTGAAAACTTGTATCTAATGTCTAATCAATCAGACACTGTATGTGATTTTGTGCCTTGTTAGACATAAATCATCTTTTCCTATTTAGTCAAAAATAGTAAACATTAAACACTCGTTTAAAAGTCGTGTATGTTACTGTTTTTTTTAGACAGGTCTCAGAGCTTCTGGGTCTGCTTACGCTCTAGCTGAAATACTCACACATAATCATTTATTATTTTAAGTACCTGAACCTCCCTTTGAGACACTCCTTTTCTGAACATGCTGTTTCAGTGTCTATGTAAATGAGCTACTGTTGAGCCACACCTTCCAGACAAGCTGGGGGAGGGATATGTTCTTATATGAGGTCACATTAGGGGGAAACTTTCATTGCTTATACAAAAATGGACAAAGATGTTTAAATCGGAAAACGCATGCAGAGACCTACTTAAATACTTAGACTCAGATCTTGTTAAAAACTCTTCACAGTACTTGCTGTTCATTTCAATCCTCTCTCTTCTCAGGGTGCGTATTATTCCCAGCCGGTGTTTGCGCAGCCGCACGTAATCCATCACACCACGGTGGTGCAGCCCAACAGCCTGCCGTCAGCCATCTACCCTGCGCCGGTGCCTGCTGCCCGGCCTAACAGTGTGCCCGTGGGCATGCTGAGCGGCTCCACCATGGCTATGTCTGCAGGTATGCGATGATTGAATACGAGTCTGATTCTTTTTGACATGTAGTAATTCTGTACTAATGAGTAAACCGGGATTCTTTTCTACTGAGCGCTTCAGGTCAGATTCCTGATGTGATGGCAGGACTAATCTCTTTGCATTTGTTTTCCACAGGGCCTCTGCTCACCACACCACAGCACACGCAACACATCGGCACTCACCCGGTGACCGTGCCAACGTACAGGCCGCAGGGGTACAGCTACGTACCTCCGCACTGGTAGAGCTGCCAGCCCGCTGCATGTGAGTGGCTTCGTGCTCCAGGGATCAGTAAGCTGTATTTTTCATTCTGGTGGATAAAGAAAAGGAGCAGGCAATAGCTTAGCGGTTAAGATTTACTTCTCGTGAGCTCAGCTCACAGTCCTGTCAGCGTTGATTTATACGTCTGCATCTGTGCGCTTCTGGAGTCTCCCACCATGCTTGCTTGTAATGGTTCTGGTTGAGCCATGGGCCAGTGAACCAGTGTAATAAATGCACTGAATTACAATTTGGTTTTCACATCGTGAGAGTACGGTATATATGTAATACCTGTCTATAATAATGTTGCATTGCCTTCAGATAAAAGATTATTCATTTAGTCCGATCTTCGTTTCAAGATTTCTTTCCCTTGCAAATATTCTGGGGTCGGCGTTACACAGCCAGGTGCCCATGTTTTTTGATCACATGGCGGTAATTAAAACACAGCGCACGGTGGCTTAGTGGTTAGCACTGTCGCCTTGCACCTCCAGAGTCCGGGTTCGATCCCCAGCCAGGTTCGATTCCCGCCTCAGTGTGCATGGAGTTTGCATGTTTTTCCCGTGCTTGGTGGGTTTCCTCTGAGTGCTCCGGTTTTCTCCCACAGTCCAAAAACGTGCACATTAGGTTAAATAGGTGTTCCCAAATTGCCCGTTGTGTGTGTGCCCTGAGAAAGATTCCTGTATACAGGATAAAGCAGTATAGATGATGAGTGAGTGAGGTTCACTATGTAGCCAAAAGTATGTGGACACCCGCCGATCACACTCAAAATCTGAAAAGTTACAAAGCTGGACGTATATTAGCTGTGCATTTTAATCGATTATGCAATTTAATTACTCCTTTGTTAAAATAATTGAATCGGTGGCCAAGTTTTCGATTCCAAATTGATTAACTTTTTGAAAAATGTCAAATTCACAAATTTCTTAAAAAGAAAGCAGAAAATGAAAACTGCTTCCATCTTCCTGGTTTTTCTGAGAGTATTGCTTCTTCTTCTTCTTCTTCTCATTTTACATTTTAGGTGGAATACTGCCACCTACTGGACTGGAGCAGCAGCATGGCAGAAAAAATTGCTTTGTATGAGAGATTACATGTTAAAAAATCAACACTACAACACTTCACTCTATATTAGATAGGTTTAATGGTTTTTAAATACTTAAAAAGAATTAAAAATAGCTGCTTGAAACAAACCAGACAGTAAACATTAATCCTTATGAATAATATGTAATGTAAACTTGAACCCAATGGCCCAGAATTGAACTCCGTAAAGACAGGGTTCACAAGTTTGGAGTGGAAGCGATAGAAGCCCCGCCCTCAACCGCACACTGTGATGAACTGGAACTTCGTTCTCTTCATCCGACATCAGTGCTTGATTAGGCTAACGCTCATGTAGTGGAATGAACACAAATCCCTGCAGCCATGCTCCAAAGTCTAATGGAAACCCTTCCGAAAAGGATGCAAGTATGATAACGGCAAAGAGGCGACTAATTTTGGAACATATAGAGGTTTATAAAGGTCGGGTTTCTCTCTCTGTTGGCCATAGGGTGTGTCGTGCCTCAGAGAATCACTGCAGCTCTGATCGTTTTCTGTTGGCATGACTCGGCATCTGATCGATAAAACAAATGTTTTTAGAATATACAGAAGTGCTTGGATAGATTCGAGTAGAGTTTTGCTGATGCTGAGCATTTATTGTCTAACCTAATTAACTTCCTGCTCCCCCCCCTCTCTCTCCCCCCCTTCTCTCTCTCTCTCTCTCTCTGTCTCTCTCTCTGTCTCTCTCTCTGTCTCTCTCTCTGTCTCTCTCTCTCTCTCTGTTTCTCTCTCCCTCTCTCTCTCTCTCTCTGTCTCTCTGTCTCTCTCTCTCTCTCTCTCTCTGTCTCTCTCTCTCTCATTGGTTTCCTGTAGATCTGGAGTTCACGTTGTTCACATTTCCAGTCTTCGTGGACGCAGCCTCCAGCACCGGGCCACAGAGTCCTTCTGCGAGTACAAATACTGAACGAGCAACGGTCACTTTATGTGTTCTTGGCGATTTCGTTAAAGCTGCTCACTCGATCGGAATTTGTTCAGTTTTTGTGTTACGTTAGAAATCCCTGACCAACACCTACCAGCAGTTAAAACACACAAATTCATCTACAGCACGCAGCAGCGAGCATCGCGCTGCTGTTCACTCCGGGTCCTGTGTTACACAAGGACTTTCTCTAACAGTCTGAATGTACGCGATTGTTTATTACACAATATAACATTTAGGTTTGAGTAC
Organism: Clarias magur; assembly: GCA_013621035.1. Classification (NCBI taxonomy): domain Eukaryota; kingdom Metazoa; phylum Chordata; class Actinopteri; order Siluriformes; family Clariidae; genus Clarias; species Clarias magur. The sequence continues at coordinate 289,895 of QNUK01000405.1, read as the reverse complement.
AGGGTGATTTCTTTTTTTTTATTCTTATTTCTGCACTGCTCTTATGAAGTGCAGGGCTTTTTCTTTTCTTTGTCAAAATTTGTTTTTGAGAAAAGGTTGACATGCTCCATCTCCCAGTATGTTAACTAGGGTCTTCATGCTCGTGCTGGTTTGCACAATGCGGGGACTCGTTGTAAATCGTTTTCATCTGTTACTGCCATTCTAGTAGATGCGCAATTTTTTAGAGGACATTTCAACAACTGATCCAGCTGTACTGGACATTAAACTGGCTTAGCCTACTTTAGTAGGGTTTTTAAATCAGGGTTAACCATTGGTGGTTGACTTTTTAAGTGATTAGCAGTGGTTTAACCAGGTTAAGTTGGTTAACCAGATTTAGGTGGTGTATTAATCAGCTTTATTAGACACTTTAAAAAGGATAGCCAATTTTAATTGTCTGGGATTAATAGACATTTAAATGATTTACCCAGTTTGCATTGGGTGAAGCATGTTGAGTGGACACTCTAACTGTTTTTTTTTGTTTGTTTTTTATTAACCAGATTTTAAAAGACGTTCGTCATCTTAATTGAAGTGGACATTTTAGTTAGCTAATCAGGTTTATTTCAGAAGACACTTCATTGACTCGTCATTTAAACCAGGCCCTTAAACTTCAGACGGGGTTAGTGGAGATTTCCAGAGGTTATCCAGCTTTATTGGACATTTTCATGAGATGCTTCAAAGTTAGGGCAGAGGGTAAGCTTGTTTCAGTGGACGTTTTTAGTCATTTACCCGGCTTTAGTGCTTACGTTTTGAAGAACGTCATGGACAGTAGGTTATCCGCCAATCATATCTCATGAAGCTGTGAAGCAACGTTGATATAGTATCCATGCAGTGTGAATATAAAGAGCAAAAGGCCTGCTCTAATAGGCTTTACATGCACACGCTTACCGATCGTGCATACACATCCCTCGTGTGCAGACGCAGAATCCGTAGAAGAGCTCCAGTAAGACGGGAGCAGTGCAGCGGCTGGTCTAGGAGGCTTAGAGGTGTAATGAAGTGTGAAAAAAAATCCGAACTGGAAGGTTTGAGGCCCTGGTCATTTGAAGTTCACACCGATTTGCACTCGCGCCACACTGGCAATCTTGTCGGGCTCTAAAACAACTTTTTTGTTTTTTGGTTTGGTTCTGTACGTGCTTAGATTGTCAGATCGAAGGCAACCAAAACGGTGCATGATTTCGAGCACATCCATAATGCTAAAAATCTGACGCCACGTTTCCGAATGCAGTTTGCAATAATGTTCAGAAGTCCACATGGTTTTCATGCTCTTGTGTAGCACCAAGGATTCATTACTAGGCAGCTGCGAGGGATAAAAAAAAAAAAAAAAAAAAAATCATCATTCCTGCTTTTTAATACTGTTTGTTAAGCACCCTCGGCGCGTTTCTCTTTAATTATACAAACGAGAACGAATCCAGTTCAGAAAATTATTTATTTAGTCATCATTAGCCAACTAGGATGATATTAATCTGGTTTAATAACGATGTGTCATACTGATCAGCTACATATACCCAGATCCAATCGCATAACATAACACAATCTGACTGTAATATGTCAAGCTGTAGTGCATTCTGGGTAGTTCTACAGTGGACAGCGATGCCGATATTCAGCCTTCGCTAGAGCAGATATCATCCTTTTTTGTGTGTGTGTATGCTTAAAACAGAATTAGAAAGCAGAATGTGATTTATTTTTTTTATTTTATTTTTTTATCCCCATCCCGTGTCTCTTTTCATGCATGCTCGTTGTCTTAGATTTGGAGCAGGCCATAGTTTCGATATAGTTCTTAAGAAGGAATTAAAATCTGTGTTTCATTCGTTAGGTTCTCATTCGTGCGCATAAGAGAATAGTTAGTTTAAGTGAGAGATTACATCGCTCAAGAAACTCATAATGAACGTATATAACTAACATCCAGTAAGGAATATTGCACTCTTCAAAAGTAATAATCTATGCTTGTAGTTGGTACAGTACTTAATCTTAAATAAACAGCGCATTTATTGTACATTTCAATTGTGGTACTCTAGTCTTCCAGGCAAAAAAACAAAACAAAAAAAAAACATATTAATAATAATAATAATAATAATAATACACTGAAGAGATTCATGCAAAATATTATATATCATTGCAGTATTCTTCCATATTTTAACCACTTTATTATAAAAAAAAAAATACAAGTCTGTGTTTTAATAAAAAGCAACACAATGGAGTTTTCAGGCTTTACAGTATTTCATATGATCACACTAGTGTAGAGTTGTGTGTTTGTCTAGGGGAGGTCGTCACCCTGGGTTGTGCCGTGTCAGTCCGTGTAAGATTCGCAGCATCCTCTGTATCCTCGTATTTGTTGGTTTTATGCACTAAAAATTATACATACGCAAATTCTATTTTTGACGGCAGAAGCATGCGCTCTGGCTTTTTGTCAGAGTTCGGCTTGAAAGAATCGTGAAAGTACAGAATCGTTAAGTTAATGTGAAGTTCACAGCGAATCATTTTGCTCAGATTTAAGATGTCATGGTCGCGTTTTCTGTGAAGCTTATATTCAGAAACCTTTCTGGTCGCTGGTCAGGTCGAAACATTTAAAATCTTTACATTTTTTAAATGTAATTTAAATGTCATTATTTTCCCCGTGTTTCGAGTCTTTTTTTTTTTTTTTGCAGTATGTGCAAATCGTTCTTTATCAGTGTAAGTATGTATCACATGTCCAGACTCTTAGGCCTTTTGACGTTCACATTACGAGCCATGTTCAAGTCGTTCGGATCCTGTGACGGATCACATTCATAATTACAAGTGATTTGTATCTGACTCTAGTGTGCGACCACTCATTCATTTCAAACAATGGATGCTTGGGATTGTGCCCTGGAGGACAGTAGCAGTTACTCATTTGTATTTGTCGAGGTCCAAAAGAAGGAAGAAAGCCAGACGCCTCGCTTTAGCTGTTTCATCAGCTGTTGTTAGCACTGCTATGAAATCCAATGTTGTCGGAGGTGACTCACGTCTCCAAACGCGCTACGCATGCTCAGAGGTGCAAAAAGTCGCACCGTTCTCGCTCAAGTCACATGACCACATGTGACATCAGCTATCTATCCGATCTAGGAAAGTGACTCCGATCCGGTCTGAAAAACATCCGAATTTTGTGTTCAGACAGCCCTAAAAACAATCAGATCAATCAGAACCACTTCAGGCTGGTAATGTGAACGTGTCCTTAGTATTTTAGTGCATTTTGTAAACCAAATAATAATAATTAAAAACTATTATTTTGTGGTAGCCAACCAGTTAGTTACTCTGATCATTTTGAAGTTTGTGGCCAGAAAAGATATACAGTACTGCGCAAAAGTCTTGACCCCCTCCACAAATTTCTTCATTCTTTGCCAGATATTCAAAATACAAGAAAGTCTGAAAGAGCCAGACTTTATTTAATTTTTAATGGTGCACTAAGAAATAGTTCTCCAGACTTCCTGAAGGACTTTTTTTGTCTCTCGTTTTGACTCCAGTCCCTGTACATGAGCAATTTCAGAGGAATGTTTTTGTTTCATAAGCCACACAGTGACCTATGAACCATTCAAGCATTAAAAAAAAAACATCTAACTTAAGGCATGAACCAGTGAGAAACAGGTGCAGATGATGACAGATGATCAGGCCGGTGATTAGTGTACTGCCGATGCTGAGTGGAGACAAGAGGGGAAATGAGGTTGCTCATGCGGGTGTAATGTAAACAACCGATTTTTAAACTGAATCTTTATGCACTTTGCAACCTGTCACAGTTACAGTAACATTTGCTCACATTACTTTATTAGAATCTACATAATTTAATGAAGGTTAATATGAAGAAATGAAGACTTTTGCAAAGTACTGTAAATACAAGGTTTATGAATTTAGCTCTAAAGAAAACTGTTACCTCATCAAATTAGTTTTTTTTTAAAGGATCTCTTGTTCATTCTGGTTCAGTTCTAGTCTTCGTTTCATTCTGACTGAGACACGACGCAACATATACATACATACATAGATACATATGGAATGCATTTCTAATAATCATAACAAATAAATCGCATATATACACAGCTAAACATTTGAAGCTATGCACTGGTTAATTATTTCTGACACACACTCACAGTTGTAGAACCGTGTGTTTTACACACCTTTATACACCTTACACCTTTTACAAACATAGCTCATTCATCCTGTAGTGAAATGCAAGCAGCAATGCATGGCCGCTAGGAACAGACCTGTGAATACCGAGAAGCGATGTACATATCCGAATATTATACAGAGAATAAGTATTTTGAGTATTTGAGCGCTAGAATGTATTTTCAAATACATGTATTTTCTCGAAGACTTGAGTACTTACAGTAGGTACTTTTTTTCCTCTCTCTCTCTTTTTTTTTCCCCCGCCCAGGTCTGTTGTAGAGAGCGTGATCATTTTTCATTTCTCATTCCAACTTTATTGACTCACAGATAAGTCTTAATTTTTATTTGTATTTTTTTCAGTATAATGACAATGCAACCTTACAGTATATATACAGTTACACAATATCATATCATCTGCTTACATCCATTGGCATGTAACGCTTCAGGGTTCTCTTATTTATCTTTGGGAATCTGCTAGAATATGTTTAAAGTCGATTCTCAGTCTTAATAGTGTATCGAATTCATGCAGAAATACATAACGGAAATCCTCTCATTCTGACTTCTGTAGGTTTTCATCCTGAACAAATTACATTGTTGGGTTTCTTCAAAAACAATAATCTATTCATTACTATACAAAAATGTTAGCCCGATTGGAGTTAATCTTTCTTTAAAATAAATAAATAAATAAATAAATAAAAGAATAAAAAAAAAAAGAACACTGCATATGGTTTAAGATGCATAATAGAACAACAAGGACCGCTGTTATACCTTTTAAACGTATGTTAATATACTGTACACATGTACAGTTCTGGTGAAGGAGTAATTGCAGGAAATGTGATAAATAAGTCGTTGATTTAAGGGATAAAAGTAATTTCATTGGTTTTAGACATTAATAAAAACATAAGTGATTTTTTTATTTACTGTCAGCCTGAACATTTTCTTGGATACATAATTTGGATAAATGAAAACGTGAAAATTTTCAAAATGTATTTTTTTCCCCTGTTTGTTAAAGGCAATATTGCAGTGAAGCAGGTTCATCTAAAACCAATTTCTGGGAAATTTCACTTTAAAACTGATTATTTGGTATTTTGGAACACTTAAGAAATAAAATGAAAAAAACATCCACGGCTATATGTATATATGTGTGTGTGTGTGTGTGTGTGTGTAGACATGAAGCAGAACACCAGTAAATGTTTTTCACATACACGTAAGAACTCTAAAACAACAACGACATACATTTTGCCGTCCGTTTTTCCGCCCCTCGTGTCCATCTGCGGAAAACCACAGAATTCTTAAGTTCTCCCAACGAGCCCTTAATTATGAACGTGAGCCGACACATCGTCTTCCGAAACGTAGTTTTCATGATGAGTTTTTGGTTTCGTCAGGCAGGGTTTAAAACCAATAAGCAGCCAGATTCAGTTTCACTCAGCGCTTTTCTGTCCGTTACATGACGTCGCAATAGTTATCCACATCAGGTTCTGTGCAGATGAAGTCCAGTTCTGTTGTTTTATGTTGTAATGAGGATCTGTTAGCTGATCTTGGTGAATTAAAAAGCCAGGGTTGTAATTGTATTATATTTGCTGTACATGTCAAATGTAGACCATTCAATTCAAAGTATTAAAATCTTTCAAAAACAATTGGGATTCGTCTCGCTTCTTTTGTTTGTTTGTTGTTAATGTTTATGTCTAATTGTTTCTCATTAAAGTGCCGATTTTATCTCTAATTTTCATGAGCGAAAAGTGAAAGGTTATTGTTATCGCATATATTATTGCGATATTTAATTTTTATGAGAATTAAATCTCCCGTTATTTCTCTGTATAATCCCCTGCTACACTAATGCACTAAACACCCAGTGTTTCACTAGAGCTCGGACACCATCAAGGTAGAACGTTTTCTGGAGCCCTGATCGATCTGCCTGCTGAATGTCTGAAACGCTGGCCTTCCCAGAACTTCTTTAATGACCCAAACATCGACGTCAGGACTTTACAGGGGATGTAGCAATAATTCCCAGCCCAGTTCCTGTAATGTGCAAGTGGTGTTGGTGGTGTTGATGATTGTACCTGTATGTACAAATGCATTTCTTCTTCATGTTCTCACCAAGTTATTTATCGATTTTTAAGGATCAGACAATCCCCTTGCTGATTGACTGCAGTGTTCTCCGAGACACCTTTCCCAGGATGGACGTACGGCCTGAGAGTCTCATCGCCGTACTGTGCTTGAGCTGTTCTGTAAATGTCAATCGCTTTTATACCTTCATTCATGAGAAATTTCATCACAAGTCCATTCAATTTTGACTTGAACTCCTCACATATCGACTTAAATGACACTATTTTTCTCCTTCAGCTCCTTTTATATCTTCTGAGCAGATGATAACCTCTAAATATCAAACTATTGCGTGTTGTCCATAATACGGTGTAAGGTACGTTTTAACACTGTAGTGCAATACCAAGTGCTGAAAAATTATCTTGGATAATGTTTTAAAAGTACCAAAGTCAAGTAAATGTAAAAAAGTATATATTTCCTACTTTTATTCATTCATACGAGCTCGCGGGGGCCAAGAGACAGGGTACGAGGCAGGGTACACCCAGGACAGGATGCCAATCCCTCGCAGGGCACACACACACACACACACACACTGCGGACAATTTGGAAACATCAATTAGCCTAATCTGCATGTCTTTCTGCTGTGGGAGGAAACCGGAGTACCCAGAGGAAACTCACCAAGCACGGGGAAACCCAAGGCGAGAATCGAAAATCAAATTCTTGACCCTGGCGTAACGTTTACTTATGTCTAAAATGGCAAAAATTATGCTGTGTTTCCTTAACAAACAAACAACAAACAAACAAATAAAATTCAATCTAAGTTAAAAACAAAAATTATTGTTAGCTAGAATTTAACTGAACATTGTGTAGCATAAGAAGGTCACTACACTGGTGAACTTGAAATGATTGGATGCTAAACTGAAATGTACGGAGCCCCTTAAGCCCCTAAAGGTTCACATAAGTTATTGTTTATGTAATATGTAATAAATAATGCAGAAGTTATAATTTTATGCACCAGGTGATAATTATTTTATGTGAACATATTATTTATCTTGTGGGAATAAATCATTATCTTGTGCACACATGTTATTATCTGGTCTGCACACAAACCTGACCCTCTAACCACAAAGCAAATAGATGTTCAAATGAAGCAATAACGGCCTTCATGTTCGAAATATACATACTTTGTCAATCAACAATGTGTCAATGCTAATGCAAATAATCCAGATGCGTTCATCCAAAAGCCTAGCATGCCTTTTTGTTCTACTTACTTTAAAAGTCTAGATAAAAATATAAGAAGCATAAAGTATGATTTATTACCTGTATATGTAATCGAGTACCAGTACAACTTTTCAATTCACTCTAAGTGTTTTCAATTTTGATGCAATACACAATGACATAATTACTATTGACTATACCTCAACAACACTATGAACTCTTCAATAGTTTATTTCCAGATTTTCATTTTTTTTTCTTTGTGCATGTTATAGTGTTTATAGCAATGTTCAAAGAGCCAGCTTTCGATATCAATGCCATACACATAGAATAATAATAATAATAATAATAATAATAATAATAATAATAATAATGTGCACAATACTATATGTGATTTATTAACGTGGCACGGTGGCATAGTGGTTAGCACGATCACCTTGCATTTCCAAGGTCGAAGTTTTGATTCCCCCTCAGGGTCTGTGTGCATGGACTTTGCCTGTTCTCTCCCTGTTTGGTTTCTTCTGGGTGCTTTGTTTTCCTCCCACAGTCCAAAGACATGCAGATTAGGCTAATTGGTGTTTCCAAATTGCCTGTGGTGTGTGAATTCGCGTGTGAATGTTGACTGGAGGTCATAAAACGGAAATAAATACTTTGGTAATCACCAGTGGCCTCCACGCTGCCTAGCTAAACTACAGAGATTCCTAGATAGATGGGTGGATGGATGGAGTTTATTAACAAGTAGAGTAAGTGCCCGTTGTTAACAGGTAAGGAGTTTGTAAAAATGGTTAAAAGGTTAAAACAATGTAAAGACCTGTAATACCTTTCTTTTCTTTTCTTTTGTATTTTGGAATTTCCTGGTTTTCTGCATTAATATGTCATAAAATGTGATCTTCATCTACGTCAAGAGTATTTACAAATATAATGTGCCTAAAATAATAACAAAGCAAATAAAAAAATAAAAAAATAAAAAATAATTTCATGTATTTATTTAGAAGAACCATAAAAACCTAGTATGTGAATCCTTGAGTTAATGACCTCAATAAAGCTTATTGGATTCAGGTGTTAGCATACCTGGAGTCTTGTTACTGAGTGTGGAGGTGAGGACTGGAGCTACTTCGACTGATTTAAACTTTTTTAGTTTGCTCCACACAAGAAAAGTACACTAAAGTGTGCCTTGCCTCGCCATCGAGAGCTTTCAGAGGATCGAAAATTGTTGAGTTACATTAGATATTCAATAGTCTACAGTTGCTCAACCAAAAAAATGGGCACCCAGTATTGGCAAAAAGATTTGTCTACTGATAACACTAAGATTGAACTATTTGGAAAGAACACGTAGCACTACATTTGATGTAAACACTGCACTGAATGTCCTCATTGTAAAGTATGGTGGAAGAAAGATGAAATGATCTGGGCCTGCTTTGCTGCATCAGAGCCTGGCCAGCTTGCAGTGAACTCTAAGATATATATATATATATATATATATATATATATATATATATATATATATATATAAAAATAAAAAAAGATTCAGGTGTTGTTGGGTGAAGAAGTTGGGTGATGCAACAGGACGACGTCCTACAACACCGGAGTAGGTCCATAACACAATGTCTTCAGTGGCCAAGTCGGAGCCCAGACTTTCTATAGAACGACGAAGACAGCCATAGACATGAGACGTCCGAAGAATTTGACAGATGTGCAGGTTTGATCCACAGCTACAGGAAGCGTCTGGTTGAGGTTATTAATGCTAAGGAGGGTCAACCAGTTATTCATTTCAAGGGATTACTTAATTTGTCACTACTTTTATATATATGTATTTACAAATTTATATATACAGTACAGAATATACAGTACAGACCAAAAGTTTGGACACACCTTCTCATTCAAAGTGTTTTCTTTATTGTGTTCTTTAGCCCAAACGCGTCTCTTCTGCTTGTTGCCTGTCCTTAGCAGTGGTTTCCTAGCAGATATTCTAGCATGAAGGCCTGATTCACACAGTCTCCTCTTAACAGTTGTTCTAGAGATGTGTCTGCTGCTAGAACTCTGTGTGGCATTGACCTGCTCTCTGATCTGAGCTGCTGTTAACCTGCGATTTCTGAGGCTGGTGACTCGGATGAACTTCTCCTCCGCAGCAGAGGCGACTCTCGGTCTTCCTTTCCTGGGCCGGTCCGCATGTCAGCCAGTTTCTTTGTAGCGCTTGATGGTTTTTGTGACTGCACTTGGGGACACTTTCAAAGTTTTCCCAATTTTTCGGACTGACTGACCTTCATTTCTTAAACTAATGATGGCCACTCGTTTTTCTTTCTTCACTTAGCTGCTTTTTTCTTGCCATAATACAAATTCAAACTTTTTGAATGAGAAGGTGTGTCCAAACTTTTGGTCTGTATATATATATATATATATATATATATATATATATATATATATATATATATTGTTTTTTTTCTTCTTAGATGAAGATCAGATTACATTTTATGACAAATTAATGCAGATTTTCTCACAGGTTCACATACTTTTCCTTTCCTCTGTAGATTCCTTTGTCCCGGTTTAACCATGAGTCACCACTAGGGGGTGACATTTGACAACGTTTTATTCCGAATAACGTTTTTTTTTTTCTTCTCTTTTCTTTTTTTCCTCGCGCGTACATGAGTAAGTGTGCACCGTGTCGTGTGAACGAGTGAGTGATATAATGGATGTAGTGCCCTAGGGTGTAGGAGGGAGTCGCTGTTTGGGAGTTGATCCTTCCCTTCAACGTGTCGCCATGGAGTTTTTGTCCCCCCCCCCCCCCCCCCGCCTCTCTAAACTCGGCCGGAAACTCCGCTCCATTTCCATTACAAACTCGGCCCTCCGTCGGCGGGGTAGTTCTCTCTCTCTCTCTCTCTCTCTCTCTCTCTCTCTTTTATTTTTTTTTCAGCAGTGGAGTGTTTGGGAGCATGTTATGGCCGCTTAACCTTCTCGAGTTATTCAGAGTGTCCTGACTTGTGTGTGTGTGTGTGTGTGTGTGTGTGTTTCTCCCCCCGTTATTCCAGCTTTTTGCGCTCTCCGCTGCAGATGTGTGCGGTTTCGCGGCTCAATTTTCTTCTCTCACTTTTCTCGGGACTCTGGTGGTAAACATGCAGCCCCCGCCGAGGAAGGTAGGTTTTGTTTTTGTTTGTTCTTCGGTTTTTTTTTTGTTGCTTAAAAATAAGGAAAAGTTGAATTTCTTGAGTCTGTGAAGCAGTTTTTTCTTGGTGTAAAGCTGCAGAGCTGAAGCGGAGAAGTTTGTGGAGAGCTTTTCAGACGCGATAATGTTACTGCATACACGGGGCTTACATGTTACACACACAGTTACACACACAGTTACATGTTTACACGTAAAAGAAGCTTAAATATCGGGTTAATCTGTTTCTAAATAAATCGAATGCAGTGTGATGTCATTCAGCAGTTTTATTTGTAAACATATTAAATTATACTATATAAAAATCCTATAGACAAGTGGAACATATATATATAAATACTATATGTAGACACATTGACTAACATAATATGCTGTAAATTTATTAAATGTATCTGAAGATATTAGAACTGATTATTATTATTTTTTTTAGCATTGTCATTTTTACACTGAAGAAAAACAATTCTAACTTAAAGGCTGACTTTCCCATGAAGTAAAATATATCCGTAATTAAATAATAAAAAAGGTAGAGGGTGAAAGATTACAGGTCAGTATATTTAAATTTGAATATATATACGTTTAAAAGTATATAAAAAGTAAATCGATAAATAATAATCAGTTCCGGTTACATTCATGAAATAGATTGATGAATATCAATGTGGAGTGAAATGGATATTATATCACTATCTAAAAACTACACGGAAAATAGTGAAAAAGTCTATTCTTTTCAGTATGAAAGAAGATATAATCTGTTATTGGTTCTTTTTTTAAATCCAACTTTTAATTGAATGCTGTGACCTACACATACACTACACGACTACTTTATTACGTCTGATAATAAAATGTTATCTTTATCTGTTAGGAAACCTTTTACAGTTTATATATTCCTGCTATAATGTCATTGTTCCTTTCATCATTTTGTCTGAAAAAAAGATGAAATTTATTTTTATCATTATTATAACAGGATGAAATTGTATAATAATAATAATAATAATAATAATAATAAATACATGTCTGAAAATTGCTTACAGGTGTTATACACACAGTCTGGATTTAATCTAGAGTTTGTCAATAATTTGAAGTATATGCTTGTTATTGATAAATAAATATTACCACACATCATCTTAATGAGATAATTTGCCCAGTTATTTACAGTTACACTCAATAGTTATATATCGTAGTTTAAATATCTCAAAATAATCGCGATGTCATTTAAAAAAAAACAAATCGTACAACCCTAACATAAACCAAGAGCGTCTGCCTCGACCTGAAGTGAATTACTATTATAGTGACGTGTAATAGATATGATATAACTAGTTTATACTCTGCTTGCAATGAAAACTGCGCTTTCTTCCTGTGTTAATGTTCTCGTGATTACCGGATCATGTGTTGATTATTACGATGAGGCCTTGTTGTGTTGCTGCTGTGTTGGAGTTAATCGAGTATGAAATGTCTTTTTTTGTGCAGTAATTAGCACAAGCAAATAAAGGGTTAAGAAAAAAGGAAATGCATTTAGTGCTTAGATATCTTCAAAGCAGAGATGTGTAAAGTTGAATGTGATCGTCCTGTTACAACTAAAGAGATAAGATATGACCCACGATTTATACTCATTACAGCAGGGTCGAATTACACGCCTACAGACTCTACTACTAAACCATCTAAAGCTAGACAGTGCTCTTTTTATTGTTTGATTGTGTAATTATTCAAAAGCTGTATATCCAGCGTTGTAATAGTAGTAGGAACGATTAATGTTGTAAATGTTCTGTCTGCCAATAACTGGACCTGGAAGCATGTTGTAATACCGGAGCGTGTACGGTTCACTAAATCCGATCTCGGACCCCTCGAGTAATTCAATACATAACCCTAATCTGCCGTCTTTCTCGCAGGTGAAAGTGAGCCAGGAGCTGAAGCACGCTCACGCGGAGCAGCTGAGCAAACTTAACGTGAAACATCAGACTGACTGTGACCTTCTGGAAGACCTGAGGTGAGAGCCTCTGTGAACAGCACTGTCATCGAGGATTTCTGGTGCACACGTGATGTAGGATAAAAAATAAAAAAAACAGAGTGGTGCTCGTCTCAGAGGGTAGGATTCGGAGAGGTTACACTCCCAGGGTGGACCAGAGAGCTCCAACTGGGCTTCTGAGCGAGGCGTGTACCCCTTAACTACTCGGGTAAAAGGGTTTCCCTGCATGAACGCAAAGCTGCCTGTACTCTGTATGATCCGAAAAGTGTTCGGGCACAACTCTTATAGAGTTATATATATAGACAAATATACATAGTACCAATGAAAAGTTTTACCGACTAAATCAGTATTTTATTTTAGATTTATTCTCTACATTTATGAACACCACTGGATAAATAACACATATGACATTCTGTAATTATGTAACAACAGCAATGGTTATTTTAAGACATGAAGGTCAGCTGTCCTGGAGCAGTTCTGTCGAGCTACACATGTCGCTCCTGAGCTGCCAGTGATCCCTCTGGACCTGTCCGACTCGTCCCGGTGTCCCGATTCTGGTTGGAGATCTCGTCACATGGACGCCCCGTGTGGTCTGCCTGGGAAGCGTGTGGTGACTGGTGACGGTTCCACTTTTCCACAAAGACGGTCCTGGCCTCGGCTGATGCAGACAGCTGTTCTCTGAGGAGTCATGACTGCAGTCGCTCGATAGTTCAGGACTGGAGTTTCCTACAGTCTACCTGAGCCTCCAACAACAAACTGGAATCCATATCAACTTAAACACATCTCCTGTTACACTGAACTTCCAGTCTCACACAGTATGATGCAGATCAATCCCTGCTATCTGTTTCACCCAGATGAGGATAGGTTCCCTGTTGAGTCCGGTTCCTCTCAATGTTTCTTCCTCTTGCCATCTCAGGGAGTTTGTCCTTGCCACTGACGCCGTCGCCCTCGGCTTGCTCATCAGGGACAATCTGATCATTTTGATTTATACACGTAAAGCTGCTTTGCGACAATGTCAATTGTTAAAAGCGCTAAACAAATAAAATTCAATTGAATTGAATTGCAAGAACAGTATGTCAAGTGTGTTTGCAAAACCAATCAAGCATCATGATGAAACTGTCTCTCATGAAGATCCTCCCAGGAAAGCAAGACCAAAACCTCTGCTGCAGAGGAGAAGTTCATGCAGAGTCCCAGAAATCACCAATTAACAACCAGCACCTCAGATTAGACCGTTATGAAGATTTACAGATCATGAGTAGCAGATGTACATCTAAATATCAAGCGAGGAGACGACCTTCGGCATTGTTTTATAGTGTAGAGAGAATAAAAATCAGGTACGACCATGGAGAAATGTGTCCAAACTAACTTTTGACTGGTACAGTATTGTAAGGACGCTATAATAAATAGCTTCTATGAACAACGTTCAGAAACGGAGCTTTCAAAATGGAGCAATGTCGGAAAATATGAGAAGCGCTGTCAGCGTCATAAATATGTTTATTATAATCTCGGCTAGCCCTTAATGTGATTCGTCTTAATCCCGCGGGACAGCTACGGACACGCATAATAGCAAAAACGTAAAATAAACCATTTGCCTAGAACTCTTTGATGATGATGATGATGATGATGTAAACCGAGGACGTTTTCTTTAATCGCAGGATTCCTTATTGTCCATTCTGGCATAAAGGATACACACACACACTCTGTAGATTTGTATGAGAGGCTAATAATTATGTGTGGCCTTTCTTTCCCTTCCCTTTCCTTTCTCCTGTGCATCTTTATTTTTTTTTCCACTGACCTGTGACTGAGGCTGTTTAAAATTACGTGTCGCCCAGCGTGATAATACACCCTTTTGCACGTTCTCACGTTTTATTACAGGAATGAAACAGTAGTGTGCATTCATTGTAGCTGACTCAGACAAGCCCAGTCAGTGCTCTGCAGTTTAAAAACACCTTGGAGCACTCTGCACTGTGTGTGTGTGTGTGTGTGTGTGTGTGTATACGTTGGGGGGTGGTAGTGGTTTGCAACACCTCCATTTGCAAAACCTTTGAGCCAGAAGGTTGGCTTTGACACTGCATAATTCAGCGTCTGTAAAGGCAAGCACACAGTGCGCTACTGCGCGTGACGTCGCGATGACACATTCATACCTGCAAACTCAGATCAGCGGAATAATGATAATAATAATAGCAGACTTTCACACAAAAGGTCTGAGAGCTAACATTACAGTACACTGTGGCTTGTGACAAGCTGAAGGCAGGATACTAGTGTGGAAAGTGTGTGCAGATTTTGTATCTCTGTGTGTGTGTGTGTGTGTGTGTGTGTGTGTGTGTGTGTGTGTGTGTGCAGGACGTACAGCCAGAAGAAAGCAGTTATTGAGAAAGACTACGCACAGGTAAGTCTACATTTCTCTACAGCGTTAACAATTTGCCAAAAAAACAAATCAGGGAAATGAGTTTTCCTTTTTTAATTCCAGACATTCTGCTTATACGGCACGATCTCTGTTCATCAGGTGTGAAAGAAATGTTTACTCCAGAGCAAAAAAACTTTTCAATATTTTCAAAGAACCAAACGATGCGTGTTTTCGATCATCAGTCTAACAAGCCAAATGTTTTCATTTTCATTTATTCCCGGAGCGCTCTGTGTACCACCTGTACTCGTGCGTTGTTCATTTTCCGAAGAGAAGTAACTCGGTGTCATGCTGTAAGAGTATCTGGTGTGTAGAGGTCACAGGAGTCGTCCGGAAAGCGCCAGCGTCTCTGCCCCGTGTGTGTTTAGCTCACGTTGCAGCTCATTATCGTACATGTTGCATGTTTTACAGTAATAATGCGGAATGTAAAATGTGCCCTTTTCGGTCACATGACTGCTTCGGGGTCGGTTCAGTCGCTGTGTTCAGCTGTGAATGCTTCCCATTGAGAAGTTTACGGTTTGAAGGGGGATCGTCTTACAAGTTCCCCCCGCCCCGTACTCTCTCGGGTTCTGGCTTTTTCCGGGTTTGTTATCTCAGTGGAATGTACATACATCTGTGACTGAACAGCGCACGGTTCTGCTACAGAACTCTGATTCGTCCTCCGAACATGACGGAGGTTAAACAGCATCTGAGTCGGCTGTTCTCTGTTTACTAGAGCTGCTCGTTAACGCGCAATCAACAAATAAATCCATGTTACGTGTGTTTACGACAATGCTTTCATGACATTGCTTGGGGATATGTATGAACAAATTGTAACGTTCCACCAATGCACTCGTTACAGTGTATTCATGTATCCCATGGCTAAAGATTTCCCAGTATAGGAACAGAACTCCATATAAATGTAGGACAATCCGGAGAAAACAGCTTGGTCATGGGAAAGCTTGGAATCCTGTTGTTTTAACCCCGTGGGACGCGGTGGGTGCAGCAACAGTCAGAGTGTTTCATCCTGTCCAGAAACGCTGAATGTGCATTACGTGGCGTTATGAGGAGTGAGAGTGAAAGATTGAAAGCGTGCAAAGGAAGGAAAACCCAGACCTCGGGTTCGAAAGTCTGTTGTCGGAATTTCTCTAAGTGTGAACTGTGTGATTGTGATTGTGTTCAGGGTGTCTGTTTTAGTGAGAGAGAAAAGTAATGACCCGTATATTTAATCATGTTTCAGTAATGACTAACATAAGATATTTGATGTAAGAATAGTATGAGTGAGCCAATGGCAAAATGTCAGTTTTTTTTTTTTTTTTTTTACTGAAATGAAGAAAAATGTTCTTAGTTTAGTTTGTTTAGTGACTTAATTTCTACATTATACAGCAATACTGGAGATTTCAAAACTATGAAATACACATATGGAATTAGGTAATTATGTAACAACAACAACAACAACAACAGTCAGTTGTTATTTTAGGACTTGAAGGTCAGCTGTTCTGGAGCTGTTCTTGCAAGACCAGTTTCGTCAAGTGCATTTACAAATCTTATCAAGCTTCATCATGAAGACCTTCCCAGGAAAGCAAGACCAAAACGTAGCTCTGGTGCAGATGAGAAGTTCATTTAGAGTCACCAGCCTCAGAAATCAAAAACAAACAGCACGTCAGATTAGAGCCGTTATGAAGCTTTACAGATCATGAGAAGCAGACACATCTCAATATCAACTGTTCAAAGGAGATTATTGTGTATTTTGGATAAACGCCTTCTGTATTGTTTAACAGTGTAGAAAGAAATCAGGAACGACCTTGGAGTGTGTCCAAACTTTTAAGAGGTAGTGTAGGTATGTTTTCTTTTTTAGTTTTTTATAAAGAATACTAAATTTAAAAAAAACACACACACAGAAAGAAAGGTATGTGTCTTTTGTGTATTTCTTATGGCCAGTTTGCTACTGTTCACAAGTTTGTACAAGTTTATACAGTATGTTAACAAGTTCAATTCTTAATAAATGACAACGACTTCAAAGCTGTGGTTCGTGCCGAACTGTGACTTTGGCATACGGTTACCTCTCTATAAGATACACTATCCAGCATTGAGTCACCCTTCCATTGGACCATCCTTTGCTCTGAGTATGACTGTGGCATGGTTTAGGTAGGCTTACGCAATGTCTGAACATTTACTCCCAGAGGCGCATTCATTTCTCTCCCAGATCTTGTATTGATGATCAGAGAGTCATTCCGCTTTATAAAGTCTTCTTTGGCACATCCCACCGATTCTCAGTGGTGTTAAGGTCTGGATTCTGTGGTGGCTGATCTGTGGATGAAAATGATGTCTCGTGCTCCCTGAACCACAATTACAATTTGAGTCATTGTCATCTTGGAACATCCCTGTGCCAACAGGGAATTAAACAAAATCAGTATGTTCAGGTGGTCAGCTGACACATTTTTGGGCACATACTGTAACTTTTTCTGAGCCTAGACCTGATCGACAGAAGCAGCCCCAGATCATACCTCTGCCCCCGCATGAGACATGGGCATGATGGCTGCATCACTTCATCCGCCTCTCTGATGGACCCATCACTCTGGATCAGGGTAAATCAGTTCACATGATGTTTTTCCCAATGCTCCACAGTCCATTCTTTGTGCTCCTTTGTGCTCCAAAGCCTTTTTTCCCCCATTAGTTTCACTGATGTGTTTTTCATAAAGGCTACACAGCTGTTTAGTCCCAATCCCTTGAGCGATCCTCACATAGAGTTTGTGTTGAATTGCTCTTACTTTCACTATTAAACATAGCTGTCAGTTCTACTGTTGTTGTTGTTGTTGTTTACAATTTGATTTCCCGGAGCGTTTAAGTGATCTGACTGCATTTCTTTCTTGAAGATGATGGTTCAACACTGTCCTTCCAGGTTTTAATAATGCGTGCTTAAGTTCTTTTTTTAGCGATCTCTGCAGATGTTTTCTTTACTTGATGCTGGATAACAATTTACTGACACTGAGTAACATCTTCGCCACAGCCATAGGATATGTCTTCAGACATGGTTATTTAAGGAATGAGAAGCTCCTCACTGCATCAGTTAGGGTTAAACAGCTTGTTGCCAGCTGAAGCAGATTAATCAGTGCAGTAATTATCCAGTGGAAGGCTCTTTCCTATTTGCTTAGTTGAATCCAGCTGGTGACTTTTTTCGGCTGGGCAGTGCAAATAGAAACTTTATTAATCCCGGAGGAAATTCCAAACATCCAGGAGCAATGAGGACAGTAACACACAGGCTGGTTTATAGATGCGATCGCACACAATCGAGCTTACATAGTCAGTAGACACAGAGTAAATGTGTAAATTATAATGATAAGAATAATGAAGCTCTGGATGTAATTTGTATTGAAGCCAAAGTGGCATCAGTGCAAATACAAATAATTGTGCTAAAGAACAGCAGGAAGTAATAAATGACTAGGTCTAAGTGTATTGGAGTGATGTATAAACCAGAAGGAAAGTAAGCTCTGTGGGTAGCACGGTGATTTTTGTAGCAGTAGGATGTATGTAAGACATGTACAGCATGATAAAACAATCTGTTTAAGTCGTAGGAAATGTCCATTAAGTTGCTGAGAAAACCTGTTGGAAATACTGAAGCTTGTTTGCGTTTGCTTGAGCTTCCTGTCAGGCGTTTTATAGCTGTTCAGCAGTCAGGCCATCATCATTACTGAGCAGGACTGCGGGAGTGGGCTCAAGGAGTAAAAAAAAACAAACAGTTAAATTATATATTTTTTAAAAAGAAAAAAAAAAGACTAATCCTACCAGTCTTCTAGCTCGGTTTGCTTTGTCATCGCTTTGCCGACTGATTTGATGCCAGCATGCCTGCTTTTTATTATTCATTGTTCCTTTCGCTAGTGTGAATTAGTGTTTCGGATCCAGTGGAGTTAACGATTGCTCCAGTGACGCCTCAAAGTTCTGTAATCACTTTATTACTACAAACGGTTGGTATTGTTCCACCGCCGACTCAAAAACGAGGACCAGCCCAGACAGGAGCCAAAAGGGCACGGGGTACGCGTTTGTGTCCCACCAAGTCGAGAGGCCGTGCACACGGCATCCATCGTCATCATTACGCCATCTCTTCAGAGTTGGATCGGTTGCCTGGTTTTTTGCATTCGCTGGTCAAGTTAAAACGCACACAGTTTAAATTTCACTATTTTCCAGGAATGAGGTGACAGCCTGTTTTCCGATTAAGTGAAATTACCGCTCACGTGTGAATATGTATATACA
Organism: Clarias magur; assembly: GCA_013621035.1. Taxonomy (NCBI): domain Eukaryota; kingdom Metazoa; phylum Chordata; class Actinopteri; order Siluriformes; family Clariidae; genus Clarias; species Clarias magur. The sequence continues at coordinate 270,740 of QNUK01000405.1, read as the reverse complement.
GTGTATTTCCTGTTCCAGGTTCATTTGTTTCTCTGCTTTGGAATGGCTCTTTGAACCATGACACGCCGTGAATCGTTTTATTGTCCGCGTCTGTCCTTGCCACAACACACAGATAAGTGCGATAAGACCCAGTACGCAATGTCATTGTACTCTGGAATACTGTTCCCAGTACTGCTGGACAGATTTCCCTATAAGGAAATCAAAGGTGTTTAATATAGTAACATGATTTGTTTAAATGCTGCAGGTGTATAACTGGAAATTACATCATGAGGGATTTGAGGAGATTCACAGACACGATTTCAAGCTAGAGATTGTTCAACCTAATAGTTTTGTCTGAATATGGACTACTAGCCCCTGTAAACTCACCGGATCAAAGTCCTGTGTGATTAACGTGCCGCGCGCGTCCCGTGCCGAATTTTCTGATTCAGCATCCAGGTGTGGTGCGCTGCTATCTCCCAAGCACACAAGAGACTGCAGTGTCTGTGCGTTTGAATGAGGCTCCTCCAGATGCACCACCTGGATGTTCTGAATGGCCCGTGAGTAGAGGAGCCTCTCTCATCCTCATCCTCTCTCCTGCTAAAGCCTATTGAGACGAGGCCCGGTGGGCTGGCACGCTCTCACAAAGCCAGATTGTAGCGTCCGGCCCTGGCAGGCACTCAGGAGCTCAATCAGGGCCTGGAAGCCGATCAGGACACGCCATTCTCTTTATTCTTCGGTATTCAGGGTAGGAATGCGTCTCCTCTCTCGCGGAGCACTGTGGAAGCGCAGCGCTTCTTCAATGGCCTGTTGCGATGTTAGCCTTTTGTAAGAGCCGATTTCTGGTATCCTATCTAGTGGTCTGTTTGCTTGATCCGAATCCGAGTAGAATGCATGTGGTCTTTAGTGGACTTGAAGCACTAAGTGCACTAAGCACTGTCCATTGGATTTACAATCACTATACACGAAGAACAAGTTTTTATTTTTATGTTTAAAAGAAAGTGATTGCAATTTTACTCGTTTAAAACGAGGACCTTAAAGCAAGCACAGCTATGTGCTATATATAATTTCTAGATTGCTTTCCACTGTAACACTCATTCTGACATTCTGACATTTCTGAAACAGATTTTTCTGATTAGCTGCAAAGCCAAAATTCCAGCTGTAGTGTTCCGAGTGTGTTATTTAACCTTCCCCTTCCCCGAACCAGAGTTATTTTGATGAATAACATCCCTGCCCCCCCCAACATAATTTCATATGCATTATTTTAAACACGCAACATATATAAGCGTTCGCATTGACCGAACAGTCGTACGTTCTATACCAACCCCAACCCCATAAAAAAAAACAGTTCTTGGTAGTTTATATTTTAGTCTTGGAATTTTCTGTGCACCACATGTTCTTTATGTATTTTATATACCGAGCGTCCTCAGTGACTTCTCCCTTTGCTGAACCTCGACACGGTTCACTGACCACAGACAATAAATCTAAAATATCACTGCTTTCGCATCACCGCCAAATTTCCTCTTTTTTTTTCTTTTTTACCCTATTTAGCCAGTCGCCCTGCTGCGCTATTTCAGTTCCCCTGCCAGGGTTTTTAATGTAGTCTGAGGGTTGGGAGTGGACGTGGTCAAAATAGTTGCCATTTACTGTACGTTAAAAGTTTTATTTTAATTCGGTGATTATTCAAATTTGTTTCAATTTTTAGTCCTGTAACTCATATTATGAATAACGAACCATAGTTTCCACTACGCAGTTCTGTGTGCAGTTGGATTACAGTATAACTACGCCCAGTATAATCTTCATTCATTTCTCTGATTACAAGTATTCCCCCCCTCCCCCTCTCTCTCACAGGCGCTGCAGAAGTTGGCCTCTCAGTATCTGAAAAGGGAATGGCCTGGGGTTCAGTCAGAGGATCAGAAAGACTACAGGTAATGCGTTAAACCTATTCAACATTCACGATACACAGCTTTGTTCATCGTGGTTGTATAAATAACATACGAGTAGACTAAAGTTTATGTAATGTTGTTTTCTTTACTTCTTCAGGACGGATTTTTTTTGTTTTGTTTCAACAATACGTCATTTCCAGTTGAGGAAAGAGTTTGTGTTTGCAGGAACGTGTGCACGGTATGGAGAGCGTACCTGGAGGGGGTGGTGAAAGTGACCCAGTCTCGGATCACCGGCTGCGACAGCTACAGGAGCCAGGTTTCGGAGCCGATCAAGACTTTCCGAGTGCACAAAGAGCAGCAGCTGAAAAAGGTATGCAGCGTAGGAACGTACTTTAACATTCAGTGATAATAGGTACGTTTACAGGGACCCGGCGGACATTTCATTAATAACCGGAATAACAACCAAATTGGAATCAAAAATGTACCCAATGTAAGTCGGAACAGTCTGACCCGGTAAATAGGGAAATGAAAACCTATTCGTGGTGTAGGGGTCAGCACTGTCGCCTTGCACCGCCAGGGTCTGGGTTCGATTCCCGTCTCTGTGTGCATGGAGTTTGCGTGTTCTGGTGGGTTTTCTCCGGGTACGCCGGCTTCCTCCCACAGTCCAAAGACATGCAGGTTAAGCTAATTAGCGTTCCCAAATTGGCTCTAGTGTGTGAGTGCTTTGTGCTCTAAGTCTCCTGGCTACAGACCCCCCGTGACCCTGAATACAGGATAAAGCGGTATAGACGGTGATTGAGTGCACATGATTGCCCCATGTGGCCATAACATTAGGTGAAATTTTGCTTCAATTGCTCATCAGTAGACTCTCTCTTTCTCTCAATAGTCTTTACTTAACATAAGGGGCGGTGGCGACTCGGTGTGTTAAGGGTTGACCAAGGGTATTGGAAGGTCGAAATTTCGAGTCCAAGTTTGCCAGGTTGCCACTGTTGGGTTCTTGAGCCTATAATGGCTGACCCTGCGCTCTGACCCCAGCCTACTAACAAAGCTGTGATATACAAAGCATAAAGAATCTCACTGCGCAGTAATCTATGTGTGACACAGTAATGTAAATGTGATGAACAATGAATGAACTTAATCTGAACTTACTTTCACTCAGGTTGAAGAAGGATCACTGATTGGCTCGCCGTTTCATACGTAGTAAAGCATTTAACCAATCATAGATTAAACTGAATTTTTCTAACCAACCACAACATAGTAGGTGGGATTTACCAGAAAAAGATCAGAAGCCTATCCTAACCTCAGTGTCGGAGAATCCTTTTTCTTTTTCTGTTCTATTTCCACACTGCACCAAAAAGTTGTTTAAAAAAAAGAGGGAAAAAAAAAAGTTAGATTCTCATTAAATGCTTAGTGCACACCTTATCAGATTAGCATTGAAACAGATGTAATCTAATCCATCATTCAGGATATTCTCAAAAGAAATGTAGATTCATAACTGAATACAGTACAGTATGTCGTGTCTCATTTAAACTACTTTTTTTTTTGTGCATCAGTGTATCGAGCAGCTCACGCGGGTTCAGGCTGAGCTTCAGGACACGGTGAAGGACCTGACCAAGTCCAGAAAGAAGTACCAGGAGACGGAGCAGATGGCCCAGGCCGTGAGGGAGAAAGCAGATATGGAGTCGAAGTATGTTTCCTGAGCACTGCCGAACGCCTCTGCGCATGATATCAGCTCACACATAGGGAACGCGAATGATCTCTGACCCCACTCCATTCTAACCAGTCGAATAGCAACTTATACCAAACAAAGGTCGTGCTTCTTGTGATGTTAGTTCGTAAATGCCTGTGACTTGTGGATGAGACAACAGTACATGCGATTTGTTTTTTTGTAGAGAAACAAAATGAACTTTTTGTGATTTTTATGCGAGCGCGTGTATAAAACTGAGTATAATCCCACTATAATATTTACAAATCTGAATCGCAGATCAACAATGAAACCATGAACACGGTGTACAGTGCCAATATTTAAGCATAAAAGACTAACATAGCCTGATATGTTAAAGAACCATTTAAAGTCTACATGCTGACGTTTCCCATAACATGTCCTCCTCTGACTTTCAGTTTAGTCATAAAACATGGGATAGAATGCATGCTCCTGCATGCAACCTGAGATTTCCCGATCGATCCAGCGCTCATGTCCAGAATTCCACCCAGACTATGATTTCACCTTTCACCTTGAAAATGTTCCCTTTCAGCATCGGCACGAATGTTATCGCCATCTACCTGCAGTCCGCGGATTTATAGCATGAGTGCAGCATTTGTTAAACAAGTGTCACACTCTGCAGTAAACACTGACACACAGACACGCAGAGAGGAAAGGAGAACGGCCGACACCGGCCTTTCATTGTTCTGTCAAAAATCAAAAAAAACAAAAAAAACAGAGGAAGTCACACCTGAGGAGGAAGCATTGCTTTTGCGTGTTTGTCCTCGGGTCGTGATGAAAGACAGGTTTGCCATTGTTTACACGACCATTGTGTTGTCCAGGGTTCCCGGCTAAATATACCTTTTCACTCTGTTCTCTCCATCTCTGCGTGTGCCAAGGTCCAAACTCAGCCTGTTTCAGTCCAGATCCAGTTTAAAACGAGCGAGCGTCAAGGTGAGCGGAGCCGTTACATCATCATCGATACTCTGTCTTATAAATCTGCCTTAGTTTGATGTTTTCATTCATTCCGATAAGTTTTCTTTCTTTCTTTCTTTCTTTCTTTCTTTCTTTCTATTTTTTCTCCTGTTTCCAGTTGAAAGCCAAGAGAAACGAGTGTAACTCCAAAGCCACCCACGCCAGGAACGATTATCTGCTTACTCTGGCAGCAGCCAACGCGCACCAGGGCCGATACTACGAGACAGATCTGATCAGCTGCATTAAGGTGATTGGAGCGTGCATACTCACCTTGTTTTTAACTCCGGATCAGATCAGGAAGTTGAGTCACACACTGCACGAACACAACAGTGCAGCTGGAAAAACGGGTGGAATAACGGTGGGCGGCATACCGGTGGAGATAATAGACGCTTGTGGAAAGACTAAACAGGATTTAAAAAAAGTAAAAAGTGAAGTTTTTGTTTAAAATCTGATCGATTTAACTTGAGCTAATTAACTAGATGAATATCTAGCCAGCAAAATTGGAAACATCTACTCTTTTCTGCGGAAATTGCATGATTTCTTTTTTTAAACCAGCTTGGACGGACATGGAACTCCCGCCGGTGTTAACCGGTTTTCATCCTTCCAACAAATAAACTCCGTTTCAATCCACATGCACAGCCTTCACTGTTTCACTGCCTGAAAGTCTAATATGCTTTTTTTTGTTGTTGTTGTTTTTTTGAGACATAAATACTTTCTAAGAGAATGCATTCAGTCGCATGAAGATCGCGTTAAAATAACCGCTACGGTTTTGTTGTTCCCTTCGTCCTCAGATCCTGGACGGCAGCGTGTACGATAACATGAAAGGCTACCTGGTTTCACTGTGTCAGACCGAGCTCGAGGCGTCCCACGTCGTCCAGGACACCTTCAGCTTCCTGCTGGAGAAATCCAATGGGGTGAGTGAACCACGCTCGCACGTAGTCTGAACACAGGTGCAGGTACGGCGCGGTGGCCTCATGGGAATCTGATCTGGCGGTAAAGAAGCGACCGGCTCAAGTCCTTCTGAAAAGGCGATGGCGTGTATAAACAGCACGATGATTCAGCACAGTTTTGGGTTGAAACTTCAAAGTGAGTTCCTAGAATTAAAGCTGATGGAACGTGCGACTCCAAGTACAGAGTCTCCATAGTAATGTCCACGATACAGAAAATGCTGATTTATTATAAAATATATCACTCGCTGTTTTCCCAAATTCTATTACTTATCAACAGTGTTGAACTGAGACACTGAGCCATATTAGATTTGCTCAGATATGAAGACAGACTTACATCTCAGTAACATGATGATCTACCAGAGTCTGTTTCCATCCGTCTCAGTCAGCGTGACCTTATCTCCAGTCTAGTGTGTCTTCTGCTTAGTGTGTCTTCACACAGAGTTGAGTTTCAAAACTCACACACACACACACACACACACACACACACACACACACACACACACACAGGTCCTCTTTCACACCGAGCCCAAATCCACATGCATTCCTGCGTACGTACTGTACACTGCGTTACTGTACATTCATAACTATGTTTGAATACCAGTGCAGAGTATCAGTAAGAGCTTTTTTTTTTCTTTTTTTCTTATGTGCAGGTCATGCAGGACTTTCACCAGGAGCTCTTCGTGCAAGAGAACCCTGCGCTTCAGAAAGCTTCCCCCTTCAACTTTCAACCATGTGACAATGATTCTGTAAGTGCTTCTTTAGCCAGGGACGTTTTAAATCTTAAAAGGCGATGAAGGTTAGCACAAGGATCATCGAAATGATGGTCACATCTCTGATGTCCTGTTCATTATTTTGGCTACAGGGTGCAAAGTGAAGGCAGACTTAAGTGTAAATAGAGTGCCATGTGAGACACCTTGAGGATGGTGGTACTGCTAACATTCTGCACACTACTCTCTGCTCAGTCAGTCGGGAGCTCTCGCCCCTGTTCCCCCACCGTTAAGCGTTCCCCTTCTCTCTCCGGACCCAGTTCTCCACTCGGGCCCCGGGACAGCCCCACACTACATAATCTGTTCAGGCATCAAGCCTCGTTTTTGTTTTTTTTTGTTGTTTTTTTTCCGCTTTTCTTTGCCCCCTCGAAATGAAACAAGCGACACCCTGTTCCCAACGAAAAATATTAGTGACGCGGCACTTCCCTCTCCGAGACGGAAGACTCCAGAAAAGCGCGGCCAGGTAGGGGCGAAGAGGAGCGGCGCTACGGGGAGGCCTGTAAAAGGGAGCTTTGTGAGGGCGCACTGAGCGCAGCGTGTGCAGTCTAGCCCACTCTCCTCCGCCCTTCTCGCCACGTAACATCAGAAGCCACACGCACCCTACCTCCGGTTCTGTACCTCACTGACGCTGCGCTCGAGTCTAAACCCGGCATCACTTTACGGCGCTGATTCCAGAAATCAGGAGAAAAGTGTGTTAGCTCACGATGTTTTTTTCTTTTTTCTTTTTCAAATCTCTATATATGATCTTTGATGTATGCAAATTACAGGTTTCATAAACATTTTCCGGGAAATAAAAAAAACTAACAAAAAAAAAACAGCCACTGCATTCAGCTTGGATTTAACAGCAGCCGGTCTGTTGCCCAAAATAAGCGAGTGCACGTCAATGGTCCCATTATTTAGCCCATTGCATCACTGAAGTCTATTTAGTTGGTCAATATTTAGGCGTCTGTCCACAGGCGTGCTCCGGAATGAGGTCCCACCTTCCTGGAGGTGTTTGAACTGTCTTTTTTTTTTTGTCCAACCCGTCGCAGAATTTCTGTTAGTTATAGAATTGAATATTTGCATTACAAATGGAGAAAAATGTTTACTATTGACATGTTTATTACCTTAATAGAACCGACATACCGCGATATTATTCATGACATGTCGTCATAGTGAATAGTTCATATGATACGGTAGTTCATAGTTTATTGGCTCGTATAAATAAAAGGTGAAATCCAGCTATGAAAGATTCTTGTTGGTTAAAGTTATTAAAAGCGCTTATTCACTCATCGTCTAGACCGCTTTATCCTGCTGCAGAGGAGAAGTTCATTTAGAGTCACCAGCCTCAGAAATCACCAGTTAACCCTTAAACAGCACCTCAGATTAGAGCCGTTATGAAGCTTTACAGAGCAGAAGTAGCAGATACACATCTCAATATCTCCAGACTGTTTAAAAGAGACTATTGGCTATTTTGAGCACTTTCAGTATGGCCTTACAGTGAAGAAATGAATAAAAAAACAAGAAACACCATGGAGTTAGAGAGTGTCCAAACTTTTGACTGGCACGTACAATTTGTGTGTTTTCTTTTGTGCCAGTGGGTTTCTCTGACTTCCTTCCTCCTTGTCCACCTCCCCAAAAACATGTCAGGAGATGAATCGCCTATGATAAATGACCTCTAGGTGTGAACGAGACTGCGTGTGTGTGTGTGTGTGTGTGTGTGTGTGTGTGTGTGTGTGTGTGTGTGTGTGTGTGTGTGTGTTTATGCGTATGTGATCTCTGCATCCCATCCAGGGTTTGTTCTTGCCTCGTGCACAGCACTCCAGATCCACCCTGAGCCTGACCAGAATAAAGCTTAAAGCATATGATTATCTATAACAGAGCACATTATTACATCTAAATCAGAAATGTTCGTAAAAGTGTTCCTAAATCCTGGGAGTAAACTTGTATTTAAATCGAGCTTTAAAACTGATTAAACCTGATGATATTATTTCTGTGGTATTCTGCGCAAAAACATGTTTCCCCCTGATAGGTGACGCAGATAGAGAAGGAAAGCGGCACGGCGGAGGAGCACAGTCTAAATAAAGAGGCGCGGAAGTGGGCCACCCGCGTAGCCAGGGAACACAAGAGCATTATCCACAGCCAACGGGTAAGGGACGTGTACGGTACGGTGATGAGAAATGATGTCAGGTTGACCAGGAGAGTGCTGAGTGTGTGAGGTTGTGTTTGTAGACTCTGTCGGAGTGCGAAGGGACGCCGCAGCAAGAGCAGAACCCCAGTGAACTGGAGCTGAAGATCGAGGAGGCAAAAGAGAGCATCCGAAAAGCAGAGGTAAGCAGAGTGTGTGTGTGTGTGTGTGTGTGTGTGTGTGTGCGCTTAGATTATTAATGTATCACCTGTTGTTTGGGGATAATCTCATGTTAGTTAAACCGCCGCACCACTAGGCCTTGGGCACCTCCTTCTGGTCCGTGATTTCATCAGAAGTTCATCCGCAAAGAATCACAGTGGATGTAATAATCATCTTAATGGCTCAGTGCTTATTAATAATATTAATTTATTGATAAAACTATTTCATATAAAATATGTTAAAATAAAAAAGACTAGAAGTTTTAAGCATGAAATTTGTTGGGAAGTGGTACCTTGGGTAATAATTTTATAATAATTTAATCATTCTTCCCGTTTCAGTCATGAAAGATATTACCAATATTAGCAATTTTTTCAACACTGTAATCATAAACATTCAGAAAATTCATGTAAATGAAGAAAAAATATGAAATAAATAGTACATTAAACCTCACATAACCTTTATTTATTTACTGAAAGTGGCTTCCTTGTCTTCTTGTTCCATTCTTGAGTTTATGTTTTCACCAAATCTTGCACAAAATGCAAAAAACCGACAAATTGGACATGTAAACACGTTTCGCTTTGGCATTCCATTGACGCAAACAAGTTTGGAACAGCTCCAGGACATACATGCAGCTAAGTCGGCGTTCCGTTCGGCTCGGTTCGTTCAATCAGACGGCAAAAATGTTTCGGATGCCGAGGCGAATTTCTTGCAGAATTGCAAATTTGTCAGTTGTGCCCAGGTAGCACTGTACTTAGTCACATGACTAGCGATTATCATAATATTTAAGAAAGTAACACGGGAAGCACAGCTGAAAAGAAAGAGAAACAAGCAAGAGATTGTTGAAGAAGAGAGGTGACGTGACATCAAACACTTTACCATCAAAGTAGTGTAGAGTTCAAATAAAATAGCATTTTGAAACATAACGGCTATTTTATATGATTTGTACGCACATCCAAGCTGCATAAATTAATATCTTTTTAGCAATACTTCTGCTTTTGTGCAAATGCTGTAAGTTGCATTACCATCATCTCCAGAACTACAGATGTTTCCATGATGCATTAAAGTCATAAAATATGAACAAGCCAGACAATTTTTTAAAAAGTGTGACCTAAAATCCCGAGGTTTCGTCTGCATGCAAACTGCTTTATTCTTTTTATATTGCATGTATGCCTGAAGATCTTAAAGGGTCATAAACTCTGTATGATACCCCGTATCCATCCCTTTAAATACAATTTCTCACATGTACAGTAGTGCCATTGACATCACCAGATAAATATATGAATAGCATCGCCACTGCAGCATGTTCAACTGAACGGATGCGATTAAAAAAAAACAAATCACAAAGGAATGCAGGAAATAGAATTTTCTCCTTTTAATGTCTGCAGACAGTTAAGCTGAAAGCCGAAGCGCGTCTAAACCTGCTGAGAGACGTGGGCGTGGCCGTGGACACCTGGATAAAGAGCGCCATGAACCAAGTGATGGAGGAGCTGGAAAATGAAAGATGGGCCACAATGACGACCAATGATGCTTCTCTTTCTGTACGTCAAACGATCTTCTGTCTTGCTTTATTAGAAAATAATAAATGATTTCTCGTTACGATTACGTTTTTTTTTTTTTTTTTTTGTAGAGCACAGCAGATTTTGACAGAGAGGAGGACGAGGAGACGGAGGACACGGAAACTTTAGACGATAGCAGCTCCAGTCCCTCTAGCACCTTGAGGAACTACCCTCTGACCTGCAAAGTGCTTTACTCATATCAGGTCTGTTTCCATGACTCGTCGTGTTTGTTGATCCTTTTTAAGTCAGCAATAAAAATATTCACCAAGATGTTTATATTTTGGGTTGCAATAGGCGTCACAACCAGATGAGCTAACTATTGAGGAGCAGGACGTGCTGGAGGTCATAGATGATGGTGATATGGAAGACTGGGTTAAGGTACAATGCACGCAAGACATGCTGACAGTTTAACTGCAAAATATATGGCTTTATATTATATCATGCTATTGCTAATGAAGTAGCGACCTTTGAAAACTTTTATATGCCACGTAATGGTCTATTTTATCGATTAGTGCCCGTCTGAGAGGGCACAGTTTATGGCTTTGATAAATCAGCGTTAGCATTAACAAGTTTGTTTGTTCCCAGGGATTTTTTTTGGACGTAAATGTACCTCCCACATCAGCACTGTGCTGTTACCTGGTTTATAAGCAAGACGTCAGATTACAGTAGTATTGCTGTTTTTTTTGTGTTTTTTTTCAGGCCAGAAACAGAGCAGGGCAGGTGGGCTACGTGCCAGAGAAATACCTGCAGTTGCCCTCGTCCAACAGTCTTCTGAGCATGCTTCAGTCCCTGGCAGCTCTGGACACGCGCTCGTACTCCTCCAATAACTCCACCGAGCAAGAGCCCGAGTCTGCGGCTGAGCAAGTCCAGACCAGCCCCAACGGAGACAACAGCGGTGAGCAGCCAGGAAACACTACCGAACATAGCATACACACTCACAGCGCACGGCATATGCAGTCGGAGTTACGCCATCCGATTGTGAAAATCAAAGGCGTATAACGAGGGGAAGTCTTTCGCTCAGAATATCTCAAATCAGATTACGGTTTATTCACTTTTTAACAAGAAGTAGAAGAAGCCACCATCAATAAATCACATCACTTCAGTTGAGATGCATTTATACACTTATCGACTTACACATATCGTACACTTAAAAAGCAACTTGTTCTTTAACAGTTCGCAGAAATTTGCCATTTATAAACCAGACTTCCTTAATAATACACATCATTAATGGATTCTGTCTAGAAGTAAATACTTTACTTGACTCTTTTCTGTAATAAAAAGCACCTACGTTTGCTTTTAATCGTGTAAAAGGTCAAGACCTTTATCTGTATCTATTAATCCTCTATAATAATAATAATCCTTCATTATAGAAATATTAAAACTACTATCCAAAGTTAGAACCGTCAAAAGTAACCCAATTAATTGGACAAATTCAATTATTACTTGTATTGATTCTATTACATTTCTTGTATCATTATATTTCTACTCATCACCGAGTAAGACATTCATAAAAAAGTTGAAAGAAATGTCCATTGAAAATGAATGCACATGCAGTGCTCTGGATAGGACTCGTTCTATCTAGTGCAGACCGATGAAGAGTTTATAGTCACGCTTGTTAAAGTGGATTATTGTTATACATATTACAGCTGAAAAACTCAGGAATTACGTGTTCCATGAAATTCCTACTGAACATACCCAACACAAAGCAAACAGATAAAGTGATGGGAAGATTAGTCTGAACATGTCACACCACTCATGCAAAAAAAAAAAAAAAGGGATTTGTTGAAAAATTCCTCCCTCTGCTGGTGGTATGTGGTAATGCAAAGTAGCACTACCACAGCTAATCAGAATGCCACATCGTTTCGTCTTTCTCTCCCGCGCAGTGCATTTTGCGAAAGCATTGTATGATTACGAGGCTCAGACCGAAGACGAGCTCTCCTTCCCCGAGGGAGCCATCATCCGCATTCTGAACAAGGACAACCAGGAGGACGATGGCTTCTGGGAGGGCGAGTTTAACGGCAGCGTCGGGGTCTTTCCTGCCGTGCTGGTGGAAGATCTGGCCTCATCGAACGGAGAGGACGCACACAGAGGCGTGGAGACACAGGTACGCTTAGACAGGCGTTTATATAAATTCACAATGCTAAATTATATACAGTCTTGAGTCACTGTACATTTCTTCATGTTTTCTTTTCTTTTTTAATTTTTGAATGTAGTCATGAGGAACAGTTCTCAAGGCTTTCTGTAGGACATTTTCGGCTCTCATTTTCAACCCATTATCTGTACCTGAGCAGTTTCAGAGCAATGTTTTTGTTCGTTAAGCCGCACAGTGACCTACTGATCAGCCCTGTTTTTTTTCATGCCCACAATGAGAGATGTTGTGATGGCTGGAGGTCTGGGACTGAAAATCTAAAACTGCAACTCTTGTGGGATGTACCTGGACTGCAGTGGTCAGGACATACCAAAAGTGATCCAAGGAAGGAACTGGTGCCAGGGTCATTGTTGGCCAAGGCTCACTGATGCACATGGGAATCGAAGGCTGGCCTGTGTAGTCTGGTTCAATAGAAGCACTAGTGCACATCAACATCAAAAGGGTTCATGCTGGTTGGGATAGAAACGTGTCAAAACACACAGTGCATCATCATCATCATGGTAGCTGTAGGATGAACTACTCTAATGTTATGGCTGATCAGTGTATACACACACACATATATATATACACTATATATATATATATATATATATATATATATATATATATTATACACACAGTGGTGAGAATAATTTGTATAAGTTGTCCCACTTACAAAGAAATAAATGGTCTATAATTTTACCATAGGTTTATTTGAAAGGATAGAGGCAGAATATTCAGAAAAAAACACATTATATAAATGTTATAAATTGAGCTGCATTTCAGTGGAGTCAAATAAGTATTTTTAAGTAAGTGAACAATAATTCTGGGTCCCACCATGGGCAAGAGTCAAGGCCAAAGAGCATCAAAGGATGTCAGGGACATAGACATTATAGACCTGCACAAGGCTGGAATGGGCTACAAGACCATCGGAACGATTATTCACAAATATAAGAGATACGAAATAACCAACAATCGCTCTTGGTCAGGAATTCCGTGCTAGATTTCAGCTCATGGGGTAAGGCTAATCATGAGAAAAGTGAGGGATCAGTACAGGACTACACAAGAGGAGCTTGTGAATGATTTCAAGACAGTTGGGACCACAGTTTCACCAAACGAACACAAAATGCTGCCATGGATTGAAATCCCTCAGCGCTGCTAGGTCCCCCTCCCCAAGACGGCACATACACAGGCTCGTCTGAAGCTTGCAGATGAACAGAGAAGGACTGGAAAAAGTACTGTGGTCAGATGAGAACAGAATTGAACTCTTTGGCATCAACTCGACTCGCAGTGTTTGGAGAAGGAAAAATGTGAACTATGACTCTTAAGAACACCATCCCTACAGTCCAACATGGAGGTGGAAACATCATGCTTTGAGGCCAACTTTGCCACATTGAGGGTCCAATGGACAGGGAAATGTATTGTAAAATTTAGGATGCGAACCTCCTGAAGATGGCTGGGTCCAGCATGACAACGACCCGAAACATACCGCCAAGGCATCAAAGGAATGGCTCAAGAAGAAGAACTTTAAGGTCATGAAGTGGTCCAGCCAGTCTCCAGACCTGAATCCTATAGAACATTTATGGAGGGAGCTGAAACTTCGAGTTGCCAAGGGAGTGACAAGAAACCTTAAGGATTTGGAGAAAATCTGTAAAGAATAGTGGAACAAAATCCATCCGCAGATGTGTGCATACCTGGGCCCATATTCACAAAGCGTCTTAGAATTTTCTCAAAATGCTCCTATCTTAGTCTAAAAAGTCCTAGCTAGGAGTCCTAAACTAAAAGTGATTTAGGAAACTTCTCAGGGCAACTCTGAATAAGGAAGGTACAAAAACCCTCAGCTAGGGATGACGCAGCAATTCAAGGACTGTTTCAAGGTTGATAAATCTGTAAAGATCTTAAAATGGATGCTCATTGTGAAAATAGAAAATATAATAGAATAGACAGTGAAATCGTAATTTTTGTATATAAAGAAATTATATAATCATGAATGCAGACTGCTTCATGCAAAGTTTCTTTTATAGGCTAAATATCTTGAAGATATGATGAAAATGTGTTAACTTTTGAAATGTGTTAACCAATTTCCACGCAGTAGTTACTATATTAAAGTTCTTACATTTATTTACCATTTTATTTGATCCATTTCAGGTTTATAGAAGCAAAATGGCTCAGCTTTTACCAATTTATATGATTTCAGGACAATCTGTTTAAGTTGCACTTTCAGATGGTACGTAGCCAACAATTCAAGAGAGATGGAGGGACGCAAAATAACAAGAAATCCAAATTGGACAGAAGAGCAGTGTTTACGATTAGTGTTTGGAGAAAATTTCTTCCTTCCCCCATTTTGTCCTCTGGTATAGAAACTCCTAAGCATCTTAAGGGCCTCCGAGTGGCGCAGTGGTAAAGTGCCATAATGTGGGAGCCCCCTAGTGACGGGGTGGAATTGGACACGACTAAATTAGGGAGAAAATCGGGGGGAAATCCTCTTCCTCCTTCTCTCTACTCTTAACAATTTTTACCTTAGAAGCTGTTTTTTAGTTCAAAGATGTTTCATGAATTATTTTTATTTTTACTAAGATTTAGTCCTAAATTTAAAGGAAAATTCTAAGAAAATGTCATAATTCTAAGGATTTTCTTAGGAAAAAATTGTTAGGAGCAACTTTTAGGCAGAAGAATCTTTGTGAATACGGGCTGCGGTAACCAACTACCAGACACTTGGTACCTCTGTGCTTGCCCACACGGGTTTCTCCACCAAGTCATGTTTCGCTTGGGGATCAAATACTTATTTTTCTCATTGAAATGCAAATCAATTTATAAAATTTGTATTGCGTGCTTTTTCTGGATTTTTGATGACTGTTCTGATAAGATCAAATAATTTTATATATATATATATATATATATATATATATATATATATATATTTTTTTTTTTCTTTTTTCTTTTTTTTTTCTTTTTTCTGTGCAGGAATCTCCATGTAGTCAGAATCGTCCACCTCGTCCTCTGTCTATGACTCAGTACCAGCCCTCGTCCTGCAGTAGCCCTGTCTCTAGTCCTCTTGCAACACCCACTCTCCCTTCCCCAATCTCCAGCCCTGCCAGCATCTCAGCCTCCCCCCTGGCCAGCCCGCGCTCCCTCAACGGCTACCACAGACCAGCCCCTGCACCTCCCAAAGCACCCAGCACCAGTAAGAAACACACTCACATTAGCATTTTATATCATAACAAGGTCCATGGTCATTTTTTTTTCAGTTTAGATATTATTCAAACTGTTCAGTCACTGTGCTTGTGCTCTCTCAAATAGACCACGCCCACACATCCACACCTCCACCCAGGTACCCCGCAGACAGCAGACCAGGAACGCTAAGGCCTGTAAGTACCAGTACCTTTACCAGTACTAGTACAGAATGAGGCTGTTCTCTTAAAAAAATGCAAGCAGCTTTATATATACAGTATATGTTTTTTGTTGTTCTTCGTTCTAGGTGCGTGCTGCACCTCCTCCTCCTCCTCCCAAACAGCAGGCCCAGGGCCAAGTGCAGAAGAAGGAAGAAGTCGAGATCACGCTGGTGTAAAGATGCCGCCCTGGTGGTCGTTTTTTTATTTCACGTGACCCCATGGCAGACTCTCGGCCCGCTCCGGCTGGAGGAACGCTTCAGAATTTGGATAATGTCAAAATCCAAGCGGTAGCAGCAAGGAAAGGCCGGATGCACCTGGAATGCATTTTGCAAACAGCTGAGTTCAAAACAAGCCAGAGATCTCTACACGTCATCCGCTTCCATCTTCCTTTTTCTGTTTTGTCTTCTGTATCGAAGTCGTTAACCGAGTAGTGAGCACGTGGGGCGGTCTGTGACAACCAGCAGGATCAGCAGGCAGTGGAAAAATCCTGTGGTTTTCATTATAAGTTTCAAATTTCAGATGAATTTATACCATGTGTCTGACGCTTCCGTTTACTTCCTGTGGAACAGACCGACAGTGTGACAGGAGCTGGGCCGCCCAGCCGACAACACGACTGGAAGTAAAATAGACTTCTTTAAGGGAAAAGTGGCAATTTCATTTCAGGATTTCAAATAAGTAGGAATTTCTAAGTATGTGCGCGTGCCTGGATGTTTTTTCGTTAAAGATATCTCTCTTTGTAAAACACTATTTGAACGCAGATTTTAAATAAGTATCAGGATCACGACTGACATCTTGATCGTCTTGAATCTAACATGCTTTGTCTGTGGTCAAACAGTATTTTTTTATGTCTTATGGTATCATATCAGAACTGTCTTTTGTCTTCGAAGGCTGTGGGAGGTTTCCACGAGAAGAGCCGGAGAGGTGACTTCATAGCTTTCAAAGCAAAAGAGCGACTTATTGAGATCGAATTTTCCTGGAAAGGCTCACAAAGCACTTTAGTGTTCAGAGTTCTAGAGCATTTCAGTATTATTATTGCTTGTGGAGTCCGGCACGGAGTCGGTATATTATTTAGTTCATGCTGCTAGTCCTGATAGTTTAGATTCTGATGTTTTTGGTTTAATGTAATTTATTTCCATGAAATTATTAATATGAAACCGGTGTCTTCTCTAACACAATTTTTTTTCTTTAAAGCTGATAGTTTACAGACAGCCTAAGGCATAGAGGAATACTATACCTTATACCTATAACAGTCGTGTTATAAGGTTTTTGTGTTCGTTTTTATTAATTACAGGTCTAGTAAGGTGATGATTGTGTTCAAACGTAGTTAGCTAGAGCAACATTAAAACGTATATTTTTGTGTCTCCTGAGATCTCTTGCATGTAATTTTTTTTTTCATGAGTTCATAGTTTCGTTTAGTTTACCGATAAGTTTTCACTATCAGGTGTTTGAGCAGACGTAAAAGCAACTGAGCACACAAACAAACTCAGCATCAGAAGTCATGTATGTATTTATCATGTAAGAATAATGGAGTAATAAAAATGTAAAAGATGCTTTCCAAAGCCTTCCTCATGGAAAGATTACAGAGGACATCCAGTACTGTATTTCTTTTAGTATTTCATGTTTCATGGTTTCATGGTGTGAGATGAGCCCTGCGACATCCAATGTTTATTCCCCGTCTTTAGTCCAGGTTCCTTGGGGTTTCCACCAGGATCATGACCAGGATAAAGTGACTAACGGGGCTAAATTAGTCTTGCTATAAATAAGGCCCAGTGTTAGCTAGCTCGCTGACGGTGTCGGTCTCTCGGCTGCTCCCTTCGAGGGGTCGTCACAGCGGACCATCTTTGGCACAGGTTTTATGCCATAGAGGCCCTTCCTGACGCAACCCTCGCATTTTAGCTGGGCTTAGGACCGGCACTGTATCCAGTGACTGGGGTTTAGATGGGAATTGGACCCGGGCCATTCTCATGGCAGACGAGAAACATCCACTGAGCCCCCAATGCCAAAGCTAGCTAGCTGAATGCAAGAAAAAAATAAAATAAAATCACAGTAAAGTCTAATAAAAAAGACTGAAAAAATATAGGGTGCCAATCCATCGCAGGACACACACACACTCTTTAGGAGACGATCCTGCTTGATGGACTTTCTTGGACGCCCTGAAGCCTGAACCTGAAGAATTGAACCGCTTTCCTTGAAGTTCTTGATGATCCTATAAATTGTTGATTTAGGTGCAATCTTAGTAGCCACAATATCCTTGCCTGTGAAGCCATTTTTATGCAACGCAGATTTAGGCTGCACGCGTTTCTTTGCAGGTCACCGTGGTTAACAATGAAAGAACAATGATTTCAAGCATCACCCTCCTTTTAACATGTCTGCCATTCTAACCCAATCAACATTAATTAATCAAAAGTGTTTTGGTTTTAAAACCAGAAACATGCTGATAAAGTAAATCTGATGTTGCGAAATGACCACTCTCTCAGTAATGCACATAAGCACCATGACCTGAACTGATAAGTTTTCAGTCAGAACTCAAAACGAACTGGTTCTGCGATGTAGAATTCAAGGATTGTCAACTCTTGACACAGCGACGTGCGGTTTTGAGCATGCAGATTATAGCTTTAAGCTTAGGGCAACAAATCAGGCGAACTGGAAAGGCCCGTAAAGTATGTTAATGGTGTGTAAAGTTCAAGCCTAGGTTTCTGTAAGATAACAGTAGTAGAATGGTCTAACAGATGTAACCTACATACTATAAAAGGTCATTAAAAATTCATAACTTTACAAATAACCCCCAGCTAAATCAGACAGCTGTATGTCGCAGATGACCGTCAATATACCCATGTTCACATAACTAAAATAAATATTAAAAAGAATGAGGGTTAACAGTACACTTGTTCACATTAGTGTAGGTGTAGCTGCGTCATTAAAATTGCTGATATTTCAGTACAAGATGCATCTATGAGCATGCGTGACGTGCCATTATCTTGCATATAAAACTGACATTACATTACAAAACACGTATTGGCAAATTGACATAATATTTTATTATAATAACAACATGAACAGATTATAAAATATATAAAATATAAAACAAACAGTGCCAATGCTAAACAAGATCTGGAACTGCAAATTGCGCCCAAAATGCAAAGCATTGTGCATTTCGATATCCCCGAGAACTTTTATTTAATGCAACCATCAACTGCACCAATTACAGTCCTTTTGTATTTCCAGAACGTAAATGTCTAAAAGACCGGAAATTGGTTTCTCAAGTCTCACAGGCTGCAGGTTTGACATTTCTCTGTAGGGCTTAGGAGAGGCCACATAGATTCTCACTCACGTCCCATAACTTCTTGGCTACTGAATTGTCTCTGGCTTTGGCGCTGACTTCCTGTACTGCACAGCAAGAAAAGTACCGCCCGCTGAGTCGCTCAATGCCTTCCTGTAGTACGCAGTGGAGGGTCGTTTGAGCGCCGGTGGCTGGGTCCAGGAAGAGCAGCCAGGATACTGGTTCGATGAACACTTTCTGCCAGAGACTGACGTGACGAGAGAGCTCGGTTTTCACAACACCTGTCAGGGTTGAACGTGAGTTAATCCTTGATGTTTAAGCTTTGACAGTTATGTTCAAAAGGTAAGGTTACAGTTGAAACACACCAAAGACTGGTTAATAAAAAATTTTAAAAAACCTACAGTGTTGATGTTAGGAACCAAAAAGAAATGAGAACTGGGCTTAAACTAAAAAAAGCAGCTGTGTTACCATCTAACATAATGAAACCACATGTCTGAATATCTTCTTAAATTCTGATCTCATGGTTGGCAAACATTGATTAAATCCCATTGACTTACCGGGGTGAACACTGTAGCAGGTGACATTAGTGCCTTTCAGCCTCTTGGCAAGTTCATGTGTAAAGAGAACATTACAAAGCTTGCTGTTGCAGTAGGCCTGAAAGAACTGCCAGCTGTATCTCCCACTTCCCAGGTCTTTACTGGTAACCAGTGCATCAAAATCGATCTTGCCCCATTGGTAAGCCATCGAGGACAGGGTGACCACCCGGGCTCCAGGACTCTCCTTAAGGCGGTCCAGCAAGAGGCACGTCAGCAGAAAGTGCCCAAGATGATTGACACCAAACTCGATGCCAAAACCATCTTCGGTTCGACCGTCCGCTACAAGACCTGGGAAAGAAATTATTTAAATAATCGATTCAGCTCAAGACTTCTCATCATGATCCTTTAAACATCATTGGCAAAACTACACCTGTGCTCAGTCTTACCTGCATTGTTAATAAGTACGTCCAGCTTGGATTCCTGCTTTAGGAAGGTCTCGGCGAAGGAATGCACCGATTTTAGACTGCTCAGATCGAGCTGCATGTACGCTACATCAGTACTCCCAGTCACCTGTATGAGGGAGAAGACAAAAACGTCAAAATGGTTGATCAGAACAGAAGCATCTCATTTACTCTCCAACTCATCGTCTATACCGGTTTAACCTGTATACAGCGTGGCAGGGGGCCTGGAGCCCATTCCAGAAGATTTGGGGTACAAGGCGGGGCACACCCTGGATAGGCGCGCACACACACACACACACACACACACACACACACTACGGGCAATTTGGGGATGCCATTTAATCTAATCTGCATCTCTTTGGACTTTGGGACGAAACCAGAGTACTCCGAGGAATCCCACCAAGCACGAGACAAACAGACAGCAAATCCCACACACAGACTCCGAAGTGGGAATCGAACCCTGACCCTGGAGGTGCAAGGCTTTACCTTTTTAATATCACTGATGGCGGCTTCGGCTTTCTGCTTGTTCCTGCAGGCCAGGATTACTCTCGCGCCTCGTCCCGCAAGGTCCATCGCCGTGGCTTTGCCAATACCGGTGTTCCCACCTGAGAAAGGAAGGAAGGAAGGAAGGAAGGGATTAATGTATGTTCGGTCATTCTGGTTGAAAACAGTTTTTATGTTCGCGAAACAAATGGATGTACTAATGATTCTCTCATGGACCTAACATACAGCCATGTGGCATTACAGCAAAAGACTTGGCAAAGTAATGAGAGAAAAGGTGGGAAAACACACACACACACATACACATTTTACTATCTAAGCCAACTTTATATTCATTATTCATAACTGGTGACTTGTTTTATAGAGACTATAGAGACAGTTTGGTGAAGTGTGAATGAGAGCTCGACAAAACGAGCCGCTGTGATTCTCAATCAGAGTCTGGATCGAAATCAGGTCTTACCTGTAATTACGACGGTTTTCCCGTTCATCTCCCTCGCGCCTGTACATTTCGACTTCTTAAACAAAGTGTTCACTAAAGTCACATACACGAGACCGAGCAGCACGACGCCGATGACCAGGGCGAACATGTCGGAAGCGGAAGGCGCGGGTTTGTGAGGTGATGTGGAGTGAACGACACTCGGCGCTTTTGTAGCTTCGCACCGGGTCAGCGTGACGCACCGACGCCTGACCGACAGGTTTGTGCTCTTTCGGCGCGCGCGTGTAATGTTTCACATTGTAACCAAACCGGTTCGATAAACCGGTTTGTTAGTCCTGTGTGTGTGTGTGTGTGAGAGGGAGAGTTTGGGCTTCCTCCTGTTAGAGATATTTTCTTCATAAATAACCTGAAATCCTACATTTTACATTTACATAACGAGCAAACAAACAGGATAGCATATTTAGCATGTAGCATGTATTGGATTAAAAATGGTCTGATTCGAATATTAAACCTACATAGATTTTATTATTATTATTTTCACTGATATTCCATTTCATAATGCATATGTAAAGTCAATCTCTCTCTCTCTCTCTCACTAGCTCATTGTTTGTATCACTTTATCCTGTATATAGGGTCGAACCCACGAGACTTAGGGCACGAGGCGGGGTACACCCTGGACAGGGTGTCCATCATGCCCTAATCCATCGCAGGGCACACACACACAAACTACAAGAAATTTGAGAACGCCAGTTAGCCTCATCTGCATGTCTTAGGACTTCGGGAGGAAACCGGAGTACCCCGAGGAAACCCACCAAGCACGGGGAGAACATGCTAACTTCATGCACACAGACCCTGAGACGGGAATCAAACCCGCGACCGTGGAGGTGCATGGCAGCCGTTCCACCTTTTGCTGGCAGGAATATTTATAATGAATATTTTCAATTGAGGTTGGCGCGGTGGCATAGTGATTAGTGCTGTTGCCCTGCACCTCCGGGGTGGTGCGTGTTCAGTTTCCGTCTTAGGGTCTGTGTGCATGGAGTTTGCATGTTCTTCCCGTGCTTGGTGGGTTTCCTCCGTCCGGTGCTCACGCTGATACTCAACCTGATACTCCAGTTTTCCTCCCACACTCCAAAGACATGCTGATTAGGCTAATTGCCGTTCGCAAATTGCCCGTAGTGTGTGAATAAGCATGTGAGTTTGTGTATATGTGTGTGTGCCCTGCGATGGATTGTACCCCGGGATTGGCTGCAGGCCCCCTGCGACCCTGTGTACAGAATAAAGCAGTATAGACTGATTTAAGTTGAGATGAGGTTTTTAATTCATTAAGTAAAATTATAGATTCTTAATTGTTTTATTGCTAATGTAAATAAAAACATTTATTTAAATACATTATATATACACTAATCAGCCATAACATTATGACCACCTGCCTAATATTGACCCCCCTTTTGCCTCCATAATAGTAATGCACTGTGTGTTCTGACACATTTCACATATCACAACCGGCACTAACCTTTTCCTCAGTTTGAGCTACAGTAGCTCTTCTATTGGATCAGACTACACAGGACAGCCAGATTTGGAGTTGCTCTGAACCAGTTGTCTAGCCTTTACACTTTTGCCCTTCTCATAGTATCTACATTTTCAATATCTCGTTACAATGCCTTCCGGAAGTGGGTGGGATGTATTAGGCAGCAAGTGAACATTTAGTCCCTGAAGTTGATGTGTTGGAAGCAGGAAAAATAGACAAGCATAAGGATTTGAGTGACTTTGACGAGGGCCAGATTGTGATGGCTAGAGGACTGGGTCAGAACAGCTCCAAACCTTGTAAAAATAATGTTTTCAAATGCTTGTTTTTTCCCCTTTTCTTTAATTTTGTAAAATGATTTACAGGTAAAATGTTACCCCAGCTATGTGGAGTCTCTTGAATACTTCATCCTAATTAAAGATGCTGACAGACTGATTAACCTTTACACTTATTTTTTTTAATCACCTTTTTTTCCTTTTCTTTTCTTTTTTTTCTTTCTTTTTTTTTTTTTTACGAAAAAACAAACAAACACTAAATCAATATCCCCCAATATAATACTGTTTGTGTGTTGTTTATTAATCACTATTATAATTTATTATACAGAGTAGCTTAAACATTTTTAAACAATCAGAGTACCAATAAGCGCTATCTCTACCCTGAACCAGTAAGGAAGAAACATATGTATAAGTATGAATAACCATAACTGAAATGAAATCATACATACAAAATTATTTGTAAAACCTTTTGTTTGCCACATTTTAAAAAAAGAAATGTGTAAATTAACCAATTATTAGAAAGTACAGCTCAAAGCACCTGATTATGTATTGAAAGAGACATATGATTGTTTTTGACACAGCAACATGTTTAGTTTTTGCCATAATTAACATCTTATATCTATTTGCATATTAAATTATCCATACAAATAAATGTATTTACAAACAGTGAGTGAGTTCACATTTCTCAGTTGGCTTGTGGTTAACTTTGTGCACGCTATGTGAATTTTCGCAGTTGGCTTACGGTTTAGGAATCATCGGAATTTTGCCTGACTTAGTGCAGACTGATTGTTGACTTCACTTATGCTTGATATATTTAACCCAAGAATGCAGAATGACATCAATGACATTGTTGACGGGGTTTTTTCCCCCTCATAACGTTACTGAACTGTCGTGTATATAATACTCATTCCTTTTTTGTTTTTAACATGTTCCTACACCATATTCTCGTGCCTAAGACGGGTCTAAATAAAAAAAAAAAAAAAAAATTATATACAAGTTAATTTGTCTGATCGGCCTTGATGACGGCTTAAAAAATGAGAGTCAGTGACCTTTACTGCTTTTTGTACGCTGTAATGATCTCAATGTAATGATTGCTTTTACTTTCCCAACACTGGGTGTAGTCAGTTTTTTTTTTTTTGTTAAGGCGTTTACCATCTCGCTCTGTGAAACCATGCAAATGACACTGTTACATTCCTGTCACCATCTTCGTCACATCTCCTGCAGTTTACTTAATGATTAGAGGTGTATATCTTGGTACCTGATTAGATGTTTTGCATCACATTCTAAACATCAGTACAGGCGTACTTGTACAAAGTCAAGCAAGGCCACAGAGTCTTTCACTGACTTCCCAAAGCTTCTTGGCTACGGCGTCATCTCTAGCCTTGGGGACCAAGTCCTCCACCTTGCAGCTGGAAAAGTAGGAGCCACTCAGGTGTTCGATACCGTCCTGGAGAGCGCAGTGGAGGGAAGTCTGAGCTCCTGACTCTGCGCTCACGTGGAACAGTATGGCGATCGGCTCAAGTAAAATCTTAACCCATAGTGAGTTATGACGATGTATGTCCGTTTTTACCGACCCTAGAAAGAGATCAGACGGTACAGATGGACTTTTCGGATGGGATCATTGTTTACTATTTTCAGTGAAAATTCTTGTTGTGCCCAAACCTGGATTAACATTGTAGCAGGTGACGTTTGTTCCCTCCAGTCTCTTGGCCAGCTCGTGTGTGAACAGGATGTTGCAGAGTTTGCTGTGGCTGTAAAGCGCAAGCATGTCTATCCTTTTATTTATCTGGCCTAGATCTCTGTGAGTGATGATGTGATCAAAGTTGATATTCCCCATCTTGTAAAAGCTCGAGGCGACCGTGACCACTCGACTCGGCCCGCACTCCTTCAGTCGCTCCATCAGCAGGACCGTTAACAGGAAGTGACCGATATGATTGACACAAAACATCATACCAAGACCTTCCTTAGTCTTGCCAGGATGCACAATTCCTGTACATGGAAACGAGAAAAACGAATGATGAATAAAACAGCCTCTAGTGTGAATTATGTTTATTATAAAGATAAACAGGAGAAAGAAAGCCATCACCTGCGTTGTTAATGAGTATGTCCAGCCTGGGCTCGGTCTTGAGAAAGTTCACAACGAAAGAGCGAACAGACTGGAGACTGGCGAGATCCAAATTCATATACACAACCTGATCACTTCCGCTTGCCTGTGTGTTTATGAGAAACCAAACACTCAGTGCCTTCACATCATGATTTGTTAATGAGTCCAAGTGCATTTTCATACAGGCAATTTTTTTCCCGCACATATCTGACAGTATTTATTTTGAGAGATTGTTAAGTATAATTACATGATAAATGGTTGTCTGGGTTTCACTCTGTGTGGTTGAAATCTTCATATTCATAGTGGTTATCACTGTCGTCTTGCACCTTCAGGTTCCGGGTTCGATTCCCGCCTCCCAAGATATGCAGATTATGCTAATTGGTGTTCCCAATCACCCGTAGTGTGTGAATGTCAGTGTATCATCGTCTATACCGCTTCATCCTGTATGCAGGGTTGCGGGAAGCCTGGAGCCTATCCCTGGAGACTTGGGGCACGAGGTGGGTGGGGTACACCCTGGACAGGGTGCCAATCCATCGCAGGGCACACACACGCAGTCATTCACACACTAAGGGCCATTTGGGAACGCCAGTTATCCTAATCTGCATGTTTTTGGACTGTGAGAGGAAACCAGATTACAAGAAGGAAACCCAACAAGCACGCAGACCCCGAGGCGGGACTTGAACCCGGAACCTGAAGATGCAAGGCAACAGTGCTGACCACTACGCCACATTACCGCCAACTCCAGAATGTATTTAAAAAATTATAAAAATATTTTAAATGTGCACAGTACTGTGCACAAGTCTTAGTCTTACAAACTTTGTTATAGATTTGATTTGTTTTTGTTTAAATTTTATGACTTTAAAGTTTAACTGGCTTTGTGAGTCAGTACAAAAACATTTCTGATCAGTATTCCAGCAAATAAATGTAAAAAGTTACAGAAAAATATTAGTACTCCAGAAAATAAAGCCGCATATTATGTAAGCAACCACCTTTTTTAAAACAAAAAAAAAAAAAAAAACTAAATGGAAGCTGCTGGGTTTTGCACGCAAAAAGGTGTAGAAGCTAATTTCCTTATAAACCTGCACAACTTGTACCTGACACTGAAGGGTCCTCAAACCCTTGTTACATTAAATATTATCTTAGAATATCTTTTCTCTACATCATTTTGTACTCTTGCACAGTGTTGTACATGTTTGCATTTAAGGGTGGTTAAAATGTTCCATTGCAATTCCAATATGATCCTGCAGGTGGTGCTCTAAACTGTTCACACATTTGCAGGCATCACAGCATCCTCTGAGGTAGAGGCAAGGGGTTTTCTACATTTCTTTACACTTGTAACAAACTCTTAAAAACGTTTAATATCAAGTTAGGATATTAATAAAATCGTGATACTAACAGAATCGAAATCGAATCTGCACCCAGGTAAAGTGATGATGTCGTATCCGGCGGTCCCTGAGGATTCCCATCCTGACTATCCATCACCACCAGCCTCCTGAGACCCAGACGCTACTGTTCTATACCTTGTATTTTCTCCTAATGTTTTCTGTTCATTAGAACCTGATTATTATGAAGTTAATGTCATCAAGGGAAGTTTGGCAAAAGAATAATATCCAACCGTTATTATATACAGTAAGGATGGAGTTGGGTGAAAATGTCACCCTCATATTTTTATTTTGTAACAAATATTTTGTTTAAAAGCTGTTTAACATTTTGAAATTGTGAAACATACCCACTGTGAAAAATACTTTTCATTAATGGACTTTATTAATGAAATACTATACTATATTTTCTATCAAGCAGCTTCCAACTTTCTAAAACGGGTTACCTGATAAATCCTCATCATGGACAAATTTTAAAAATTTTTTACGAAAAAATCAGATCGAGATCCAGACTGTTTTCCCGCCAAAAATAGTTACGGCCGATCATGCCGACCATACTTGGTTAAATAAGAGATGCCTTTTCTGAAAAAAGTCCTGAACACTTTTTGCTGTGTGGTGAGATGCGTGATCATCCTGACATGCAACACAAGATCATACATGAGTGTGGAAATTTGATTTTTTTTTTTTTTTTTCACGCAGTCATCTTTATAAGTTTCATCCAGTTTATGTGTTAATGCAGGCGGGCGCGATCTGTAAATCCCTGATCACTCAGCCAGTTTGGTCGACTGTTTCTTGTGCGTTTTGTTGTGCATATTTTCCCTTCCTATTCTGATGCTTTGACATCTTCCTGGATCTACCAGTATTTTTCCTTTTATAACCTTCCCATTTTGTTTAGTTTTAACTGGAACTAGATTTTAGACACAGCTCACAGGGAGCGATCAACACTTGTTGCCCTACCCCATGTTCGATTTCCTTCTTGAAGGACTTTTCAAACTTTTTCAAAGTTTCCATTTAATTCCCCAAGTTGAAGCGCTTGAACACGCTTATACTTGTGCCAGAGTTTATTTTTTAGGAATGCAAATGACTAAGTGAAATACCAATGAAGATATAGTTGGGCTGGCATCGACTCTGGATATTTAATTAAGCACAGGTTTTTCCACATGTATCCAGGACTGGGACTGAGAGCGCACTAACATCCCTGACTGGGAATTGAATCCAGGACGTGGAGGTTAAAGGGCCAAATGCTAGCCACTCGATATTCTTGTAATAATTATTTATTATTAATAAGAATTTGAATTCCGAAGCACTGAAGTTAATCCCAGCAGGTCTAAAGTTGGGATTTGGAATTCCCTTTGGACGTTCTACCTTTTTAATATGGTTCAGGGCAGTCTCGGCTCGCTGCTGGTCCCTGCAAGCCAGTATCACTCGTGCTCCTCTTCTAGCAAGCTCCAGTGCCGTGGCCTTCCCAATGCCCGTGTTTGCACCTAAACAGCACGACATACACAGTTACATAGACCAGAGTTCCAAGCTCTCGACCTGAAGTTCTAACTGTCCTTTCTTTTCTAATGTTAATTAGTTCTAGTGTTAATTAGCTGATTAGTTCAAACCTGTGCACTAAAGATAAAGAGATTTTATTCATTAGAAGTCATGCATTTTGCAGCTTACCTGTTATGATGACTGTCTTGCCATGGAGTTTTGCAGAGCTCCTGCATTTAGGCATTTTCAAAACCGTTAAGGATAAAACTAGGTAAGAGCAGAGCAGAGCTCCACAGATGATCAGCAGGGGCACCATCCTGTACTCGTGTCTTATTAAAACACTGCAACATTTCTTATAGAGAGCAACACATGCTAAGGGCATTATGCAAAACTCTTATTTCTGCATTATGCTCTGCGCATTCAAGCATCTTTTGACACCAGGTTTCATAATCTACCGGTTGCCAAGATGCAAACGCAAACTATCAACTGTTCTCATGAATGATACAGAGCAAATAAAAAATAGTAAACTAATACCAGTGATTGCACAAGCAGAGCAAACACATGCTTTGCCTGGCGGGACATTAAGTTTTCGTTACCCACAAAACCTGTTTCATTCCACAGTTTGTTAAAGATCATGAGAAATATTAAACATAATACAGAAAAATTTGTTTACGGTTGACAGTTACATTAGCGGCACGGTGGTCGCCTTGCACCTCCAGGGTCCGGGTTCGATTCCCGTCTCTGTGGGCATGGAGTTTGCATGTTCTCCCCGTGCTTGGTGAGTTTCCTCCCACAGTCCAAAGACATGTAGGTTAGGTTAATTGGCGTTCCCAAATTGGCCGTAGTGTGTGAGTGAGTGTGTGTATGTGTGTGTGCCCTGCGATGGATTGGCACCCTGTCCAGGCTGTACGCCACCTCATGCCCTAAGTCTCCTGGGATAGGCTCCAGACCTCCCGTGACCCTGAATACAGGATAAAGCGGTATAGATGATGAGTGAGTGAGATACATGGGTATTGTCTATCAGCACCTTATCACATTATCATGCAAGACTGAAACTGATGAGAAGAATGCAAAAGGCAAAACAGAGTGGAAAATTGTCTTGGTCACTTTTGGTAGCTGCTATTTTGCCTAGCCGGTAGGTTTTGCATTGTTGATCATGTGATAGAAAGGTGCAATATGATTTTCTTTTTTTTAAATTTTTTTTTTATTTGTCGCATTTTGCTATGAAATTTTTTTAGATAATTATTGCGGATTAGATCCGGCTGGCTTATTTCCCCACTTTTCTAAGGTCAAAATCCTAGCAAAAGCTTGCGAAGGAAATTATTTTATAATGCAAATCATCAATGAGTAGGTATGGCTAAACGGTTCAGAATGCAAAGTTTTTGTGTGCTCTCTTATAACTGTAACAATCTGATAGCCTTTTGTGACGGCCAAATTGTTCTGAAGTTTCCACTACTTGACTTGTAGAACACAAAGTGAAAATCTAGGCCAAAAAAATAACCATTCTAAATAAAGTGCAAACTTTTTTGCATAGTATGCAAAATCAAAGTGGCATGTGACACACCAGGGAGTTGATGGAAGAGGATTTTTTTTTTTTCCTTTGGAGGACTTGCACTTCATGAGATATGTTGCAAGATGTGAGACCTTGTGCTACTGCGCCACCGTCAGGCCTCTGTGAGTTCCTACAACTTGTCTGAAAAAAAAAAAACTGACTTAGAATAGTTAAACTATGGCCTAAATTTTTTTTTCTTTTAATCTGGTGGTTAACAGAAAACATATAAACAGAGAGAGAGAAATAATTATATAAGGCAACAACCAATCAGCTGCTTGTTGCTGGGCAGATTTTATCCATCTGGGTGCAGATTGCCCTTAAAAAAAAAAAAAACTAAAATCTCATTTCTAACATTTGGTTTGTTTTTATAATTTTATCACTAAGCTCAATTATACTCCATAAAAATCATCTGACTCCATAAACTGCTCAGCGTAAAAGAAAACACCCCAGTTGTGTAAAAAAAACAAACACCAAATCTTACAACGGCGATAACGATAAACTAATATGATATATAATGTACGATGGGCAGCCCAAATATGAAGCTCAAACGCTCTAATATTTCACTGGACCACCTTCAGCCTTGATTACGGTACGCATTCGCCATGGCATTGTACCAACAACCTTATGCAACGTGATAACATTTATTTCTATCCAGAGCTGCATTACTTTAGTCACAGAGATCTTGTGTTTTTTTCCCCATGATTAATCTTATGTAGTTCAATATGATGTTATAAAAATGGAAAATTTTACATTCCCATGGGAATCCATTATCAGATTATTATAGCTTCGGGGAAAAAAAAGAAAAAAAAACACAAGCCAAGGTGTTTCTAAAGCATGTTATTTAAAATCTTTAGATATTTACATTGTTTAACAGACTGGTCAAAATTGTAAGAACAGAGTACGTGAAACTGTTCTGATGAAATCTCTTTGAAACAGACATATACATAATGACTACAGTATTGAAGGAAAAAAAAAAAAAGGACATAACACTTTGATAGCTACAGAACATCAACCAAATGAAGCACTGTACAAATATAAAAAGCCAGAATATTTCTATGTACACAGAACCCACTGCTTCCCTCATCATGATCTGTACACAATGGATTCCTTTCATTTCGGTGTGTGTGTGTGTGTGCGCGCGCGCGTGTATATATGTGGGCGTGTGTGTGTATGTGTACGTGTGTGTACTCACACAGATTACACAGATACGGATACATAGACATATATACAACGTGTAAGCGTATTCGTGTGTGTGTTTGTGTTTTTGCACACATCTGAATCGCGAAGAGGCTACGGTGAAGGTAGCGAAAAAAGGAACACCAGAACGTTACTATACTTCCAAATACAGAACATTTAAATAAAAATGAGTAAATAAAAGTCTCTTATGGAAAACAAAATGTGTTTATATAAAAACTATTGTTACTGGCACAAAATAGAACGTGCTCTGATTTCTTTACAAGTGGAAACTTCTCGCTCGATCGTTGGTTCGTGCCATTTCAAGAACTCGCGACCCCTTTTAAAAACCTAACGTTTGCATTTACACATACGCAAAAGTTTCGATGTGCAACTCCCAAAAAACAACAACAAAAAAAAATGTATAAAATAATATATCGGAGCTCCTGAAAGAGACAGGGGGCGGGAGGAGGGGGGGGGATGTGAGACTTCACCTCATGCAAACGTATAAACAATTAAATAATTATCAATCAGTTTTGTACAAGTCCAAGCTCCGAGGCTGGTTAAGAGGCGCGGATGGCACCTGAGGTGGGCGGGGCTAAGGAACAGGGTTGTGGTGCAGCACTGGCACTTGGTGGATCTGGGCAGTGGTTTTACTCGGCGCCTCGCCCTGCTGGATGGAGCTGCACACGATGCTACTCGCTCCTTCTTCTACTTCTTCCTCTTCTTTCGGCTGCTTGCTGGCGAACTCTGTGATGCTGAAGACGAACTGTAGGCATCCCAGTTTGACGTGGCTGCCGTGATGGAGGAGCGCCGTGCCCTCCCAGCCTGCACCGCTGCCCCCTATGAGACTGGAGCCACTGGCCTTGCAACCGCACGGCCGGAGGTGCGAGTCCTCAGCCTGGCTGCTCATCACTCTGCTCACATCACCACGAGCCTCATCCTTCTCTTCTTCCTGCTTTCTCTTTTTACAGCGACCTGGACGGCGGAGAGGAAAAAAAACAAAACAACACCACAGCAATAAGTACATTACGGTTGGGTCCTAAAATGTGAAAGGTGAGTGATAACGAGCACAGAGGACTTACGGATGATGCTCTGCACTTTGGACACCAAACCGCTGGATGGACTTGGCCCCGTTTTCTCGGAGAAATCGCACGAGTATAGCACGTTGTCCACCGTCGTCCCGTGCTCGCTGTAGTTCAGCAACTCGTACTGCTTTGTATTCTAAAAAGTACAGGTATGCGTGTAAACAAAAACAAACCTATATTGAATATCAACTGGATCAAAGGACAAAGGAATGTAAAAGTGAATCATTCGTGTGCGCGCGTGTGTGTGTTACCTCATCATAAAATATGCAGGCGTGTTTTCCGGATACGTAATTGCAGTGGCCGTAATTCATAAGGCACACGTCCATGTCAGCACCTAAGGAGATGATATTTATTAAAAACAACAAAAACAAACAAACATAAGCATGTGCTTGGAGTGAGACTCACCAGTTCCGATGTAAAGGCTTCTGTAGCACATGCTGGCTGCTGCTCCCTTTCCGGACAGAGGATAAAACGTTGCTCGGGCTTGTACGTCCTTATTTTGCGCTGAAATAAGAGTGCTGCATTGAGTGCCTCATTCATAAACACCTTTCTACACTTTTTTCCCCCCAATTTCAAAATACCCCAGGCTTCACTGATTAATGACCTAGAACGTTACTTTTACTACACCGTGTTAGGTTGGTGCACCGCTTCCCATTTGAAGCTAGTGAGCCTTATTAAAATTAGCATTGCGTACGCTACCTTCAGAGTGCCGGCTTCGCTGCGAGACAGCAGGTAACTTCACATCGCTCTGCACAGGAAAAGCTTTTGGCTCGAGGAGCTGCTGGATCCGCTGCCACGCCAGGAGTTTGATGAACCGCTCATCCAACGTGTTCAGCTCCATCTCTGTTAAAAAAAACAAGTTTGCTCGAATAAAAAATAAAAAATAAAAAACCCCCGCTCATATTGACGCCATTTTAAATTTGAGCTGACGTTTGACATTATGCTCACCTCCAGATCCCTTAATCATGCTTCTTAAGCAGCTGGACAAGTCTCCCAAATTCAACAGGCTGGACCCGTTGCCTTGTGCCTGTGTTGCTTCTGTGTCACAGATTTTCCCATCTGTAGAAGACAGGACAGGGTTAAAGAGGTTTCTGCCGTTGCACAGAGAATCGGTTGAACGGATGCAGTTCAGGGACTCACCAGAAGAGGGCGCGGAAGACACCTGGCAGCTTGCACCATTATCTGGTAAGTGAGAGGAAGGCAACCTTGGGGAAGCCCTTTGAGTGTGAGGAGGAGGAGGAGGAGGAGGGGCAGTCTCTGATTTAACACAAACAGAAGGAAGGGATTCTGTAGCAGCACAGGATTTTAAGTCTTCAGTCTTTATGAGGGCCGGGCCGGAGTGATTAGGTAGGGCCAGGATGGAGGGTGTGGGTGTGTTCGAGGCCTCGGGGTCAGCAGGACACGCCTGCTTGAGTTTGCCGTTGGCGTGGGCCGGCCGTTCTACAGGTCCGTTGCTGGTGCTGCAGTTCTGACAGGGTTTTTCGGTGCACGAGCTACATACTCGGCGCTCCTCCGAGTTAAGATGGGAATCGGGTGTTTTCGCTGAGGCCGTCCCGTCCGTACTGTGTGAGGGATGCAGATTCACTGAGCTGGGGTCCTTAACGTCTGTTTTTGCCGACTGCGAAGAGTCGCACGGCGAGGATGACGTCTGCTTGGCAGACAAATGACGCACGATGCTACACTGGAGCGAGATCACGTCCCTGAGCCACTGTGATGAAGAAGACGGGGTTGAAAGTGAAAACAGACTTTTACTGCATGTGTAGAATTTCTCATATTATCTTATTTTTTTTTTTTTTTTTTTTACTTTATCATGAGATGACGGTACCTGTTGTTGCTCCTCATCGCTGCTCAAGTGGTTACGTGGCGAGGATTCAGAAGCACCCGAGCAGATGAGCTCACCGTCCCGGATTCCAGCAGGTAGCATCATTGTAGGTGGGCTCTGGTACTGTGACTTGATAGCTTCTGGGACCTTCGGGAAAAGCAGATTCTACTTTTAGTCACAAATCCGGTTGATACGATTGAAAAAGAAAGAAAAAAAAAAACCTGAGTGAATCCTGACCTTCAGCGTCCTCTTGGCGTGACTGTGGGCTGCTCTTCGCGTCGGAGGGTGCTGCCGGTGTATTCGCTGCAGGAAGTCCACTTTCACGGCGTGCTGCGAGATGCGGTCCTGAAACCGGTCGAACAGCTGGCAGCGGTTGCTCAGAGTCAGGTTGCGCTGGTTTAGCTGAGATTAAACAGAAAATGCGTTAATTTCCTCCTTCCCTCTTTCATTTTTCCTCAAATGTGTATAACGTAAACTTACCACCAAGTGCTCAATGTGATTGGGACACATCCATCTTCCTGTCGGCATGGCTGTGACCGGAGGGTCCAGGCAGTCCATGTGGAACAGGAGAGGACAATAATCGCACTGGATCAACGGAGCCAGTCTACAACTCCTGAAACAAAATGATCATCTCAGATAACCTGATGTTTGTTTAAACCTTTGAACTGTACAGTTTTTATTAAAAGTGCAGATGAAAAGCGAGCATTAGGTTAAGGGTTGGGCGAGACGGTTACCTGCTGCAGGTGTAGCACACTTTGACTGGCAGTGGCACGAGCCCGTAGTGGTCCAGCTCGTGTTGCGGGCGCTTCACGTTCTTCCCGGTCGCCTCTTCTTTCCTCCTTTTTTTACTGGTTCCTTAATAGATTGTGAAATACATTGTATATAAAAGTATGACACGGCATAGGTCATTTTATTTTATTGCCATTTTATCGACACTCGTGTGTCGTACCTGGAAGTGCGGTAGTGCAGGTGAGGTCGTTGGGCAGCTGGAACTGCGTAGGGTTCCTCTGCATGGCGGCGGCGATCAGCAAATCGAACGGCCTCTTGAGCGTAGACGGGCCGCTCTCCGGCTCCGAGCCCTGCGCCTCGTCCTCCACGTCCAACAGGTCCTCCTCCACGTCGTTGTGCTCCGAGGGCGTGGGTGTGTCCGTGGATGAGGCGTTGGAGGTGGGCGTGGCCGGGCGGCTGCTCGGTCTCCTCTCCAGGAGTCGCACCTGAGCCACGGCGGCCCGCAGGCCTGTGCCGGCGACGGTGGGATCTAGGCGGAGTGTGCCCAGGTCCAGCTCGGCGCCGGGGGACGGGGTCTGCTTGGCCTGCATGAGACCGTTGATCTGCTCCTTCTTTTGCTCTCGCTTCTGCAAAGACGTGAAGCGAAGTTAGGGCTCCGAGAATTCGGATTTATATTACAGACAGTATGAACTATTTTGTACAGACACTGGAAAAAACAGAAATAAGGATGTCCGATGTTTTTATTCTGTACTGTTTCCATCTTGTGGTTCTGTCAAACCTCGACACTCAAGGATTTATGGGTGTTTCCTATGAATGTTTATACTGCTAATAATGAACAAACAGACATTTTGTGTATTTTAAACCTCCGCTTACGTTTGTACTGGTAGGGGAAAAAAAAAAAAAAGAGGAGAGAGAGAGAGACACAGTCTGTCAATAAGACGCTTAAGTAGTGAAGTGAACATGAGGCTTAAACTGAAAATCTGTCTCACCTTCTTGCGCACTGTGCAGCGATGACACATCCAGTCTCCAGGGGGGAGCATTTCCCTGCTCAGCGGCGGGTTACTGCGGGAAAGATTTAACACGGCAATTAAAAACTCCACACAGTGCACTCATTTAGGGTTAAAAGAAAAAAAAGAAGAAAAAAACACCACACACACAGTAACGGCTGATGAATAGGACGAGAATAATAACGATAAGGATAGAAAAAAATGTGCATGGTGAATTTTGTGCTGCTTTATAAGCGATTCCAAAGAGCCAAAACAAAACAGTCATCCAAGCCAAACAAACCCTTTTAGACGTACACGATCACTTGATGTGAAAAAGCATGCTTGTGTTAGAAGTACCCCCAACAACCCTGCCATATTTAAACCGCCTGGTTTACGTTGGCTCGGGTTTAGATGCGGCCAGCGCATTTTTGCGGAGCGTGTGTTTAGACAAAACGATCTCGCACTTCCCCGTCCTTCCAAGGATACATCAATACTCAGCTTTGTGTGTGGAAGACGAGCAGGTTTTATCTCTGAGAAAGGGGCTCTCTGTTCTCGAACCCTCGGGCTGTATCTGGAATGCCGACAGCGCTGGTTTCCGATACTCCGCGAACGCCGAAAGCTCTTGTTGGTGTGGTGCAGGACATTCGATATAGCGATTAACCGGACATCAATAGGATTGAACCTTGCCATTTTTGGATATCAACTCAACGGGAGTTGAAGCCAAGATCACGTTACCCTTTAGAGATGTTTGATCTCTTTTCATTTACACTGTACGTTTAAGCACCGGCTTTAACATGCACGGCACATTGAAACCAAATCGCCTCTGAAACAAAAGTCGTGTGTGGCTGCTTGGCTCGGCTCGGCGTGTTTTAATACAACTGAGCAGGAAGCCTCCTCTGAAGGTCAGCTCCGTTTACGCTGGATATTTGAAAGTGGGCCGGCTAAGACCCGAGCCTGATGACAGCGAGGTGAAGCCGTGGGCGGTTAGTTTGCCAGCGTGGGCACATGGCCAAGCACGCGCAACGCACGCAGCAGATATTCAATATCGACCGTCTCCGAAAAAGCCACATGATTTCGTTTAGCTTGTTTGAACAGGAGCAAAAAAAAAAAACAACGTAATGAATTCGATTTCAATTCACCTCGGAATGCCTTTTACAAACAGTTCGCTCATTAATGCGACAAAGCTGAACGCTGCATGCAGCTGAAACAGATTTAATGTCTGTTCAGTGCTCTTTGGAGAAGTAGTCATGGTGGAAAAACCACAAATCTGAAAAAAAAAAGCAAGCTTTTTCTCTTTGTCTCTTTCTCCTTCTGGTCTTGTGCTGTAATCCGTGCACTAAAGCCAGGACATTCGGCCGTCCGACATGCACAGCGCGTTGCGGTTAATGATTATTTATGGAGTGCTGCTTAGACAAGGCATGAGCTCATGGACGTATAGACAAATGAACTCCATTAGTAAACGAGGGCTTTTAACAGGCCGCTCATCTTACGGTCAGAACCCTGACGGTCATGACGGAGCAAGATCGACCAGCGTCGCGATTTTATCTGTGCCGCAACCCAGCAGGACTGAAAGTCTTCCTTGACATCTGTAGAAGCCTTGGTGGCCCAAATCCACATAATAACCGTTCTCAGCCTGGCCTTCAGTACAAACAAACCGGCCGCGCTCTGC
Organism: Clarias magur; assembly: GCA_013621035.1. Lineage (NCBI taxonomy): Eukaryota > Metazoa > Chordata > Actinopteri > Siluriformes > Clariidae > Clarias > Clarias magur. Next base: position 234,090 of record QNUK01000405.1, on the reverse strand, counting down.
TCGCGTTTGCCTTTGTCTGTCAGCGGCGTTGTTAAACAGTTTGTATCCGGAGAGCGATCGTTTCCAATTAAACGTGGTGACCATATGACCGCCCATGGTGAAAGTCAGCTTTGAATGAATACTCTGTGCTCGACTTAAGCATAAGCTGATGCAATTCTGAGCACGGATTTGATCAGGGCTTGTTCTGCATCTTCAGATTTTATCATATTCTATTATTATTTCCTCTAAAAAAAAATCTCAGGCATGGTGGCAAGAGGATGATAGCGTTTTTGTTTATATATTTCTCACACAAGACTTTTGGTTGGTAATTCCCACAGTAGTCCTGGTTTGGAGATTCCCAAGCACTTTGTAGTTTTTTCTTTCTGCGGCATCGTCTACTGCTGTTTATTCCGACACGCTGCACGTCGCTACACTTCTCTCATACAAGACGGTATTCTAATAAAACACAGATGTCTGTAGTCTTCTCTGCCCTATTTTCAAAACACAGCGACATTACGCTTTTAGTTACGTATATAAAACAAACGAGTTTGGATTGTCGGGTCATTTTCCTATCCTAAGAGTTCATACTGAAGTAAAAAAAAAAAAAAAGAAAAAAGTTTTGAATATCAAACGATTATCGAAAGTCGATCGAACTTTATTTCCGTGAGCCACAGTCCACTCTAATCTATCATGACAAAAAGCAGATGCCACCTTGTGGCTGGATTTGGAATTACCATGTAGCAACAACACTAAAATTCTCACAGTTACAGCATAATGGACAGGATTAGGTTTAAAAACTGTTAATGATATCCTCTTATGTGAATCAGAATCACTCTATGGCATACTCACTTAGTATAAAAGGTTTCGAAACAATATTTAAAAACAGTATAAGGACTCGATCAAATCATAAACTCAGCTATTAAGATTGTTTGTTCTTCCAGGTTGCTAGGATGTTTAAGATCTGTACTTCAATTCAATACCACATAAATGCACTGTGAGTTGGTGCGTGCGTGCGAGTGTGTGAGAGAGGAAGAGAGAGAGAGAGCGAGAGAGAGAGAGAGAGAGAGAGAGACATGCCATATTCATGACCTACATTCATGTCACTCTGATTTGCATGCTGGTAATAATCACACTCTAATAGCAGTGAGTACTAGTTTAATTACGTTAATAAACGCAAGCGTCACCACACGTGGAACAGAACATCGTGATAATGCTCTGACATCACAAATTCATAAATTTTACCGGATGCAGACTCAAAACATCTTTCGATTGCTGATAATTAAATAAAACCTGTCATTTCTTAAGCAACAAAACTTTCACTCTCTCTCTCTCTATTTTTCCTCATCATGGAGCAAAGCAAATTTTTTTCCCCACCACTTGTTTAATCAAATAACAGCGTCCAAACCTCATGATTCATGACATGAAGTTTAATGTCGAGCCACAACTTTGCAGTAACAATCCAGATCCCCAAGCGTTTTACTGCTGCATCTCAGACGTCAAACGCTGACAAAAAAAAAAGGAAGCCATAACTGGTACTGATTAGCTGCAAACATTTATACCGCCCTTTCAAAACACATCTTGGGTTTAATAACTCGGTTTTATTTCGTTTCATTGTGCAGCTATTCCCAGAAGAACTCAGCTGGCAGCTGAAGTCGGCTTCACTGAAACTGTCCTTGCTAACTTTCTCAAAGCCAATGGTGCTATGCCTTCACAAAATCACGACAAAATGCAAGAATTTTTTTTTTTACATAAATAAAGTAAAAAAAAAAAAAAATTCTGTTGTTAAATTTGCTTCGCTTGGATTTCCACTGATTTAAACAAGTTTTGAATGGCTCCCAGTTGTGTGCGCAACTTAGCAGGCATTGTTTAAAAGTATGTGCATCCCTCAGACTCATAGTTTTAGATTTGACAAATTATCACTGCACACTGCGTGTTTTTAAGTGTTTCTCCTTCAACTTGCAAACAGCCTTTAGTTGATGGGGGCTGAATGCGTTTCTCTTTTTGGCGTAGACGAGAACACGGCGGAGTGTTCTGGCTATGGACCAAAATAAGCGAACAGGGAAAGTCCGAGCAAGGTGATCCCCGTGCGCTTCCACATAACTTGAGTGTAATTTAACTACAGTGAGAGAACGTGTTGACTGTGACACAACGCAACAGCAGGAAATACTGATTTGATCTGCGGTAATAAGGTTTGTTCTGGATATTCAGAGAGATGACAAACAAACAAGGAAAAAAAAAAAAACACTGGAGCTGATGTACAAAAGCAGTTATTTATACAAATACAAGACCATTTATTTCCTGCTCTTGGGTGATTTGCGACAGTGAATGGTTGCTTACATTATCTTTTGTGGATTAGTTTTATGAACACATTACACTGCGCACTTATCGTGCAAGGAAGGCTTTGTATTAGATATGGGGGAGGGGAAAGATTGATTCAGTTATGAATCGCGTTTCTTTTGTGTTGCAATTCACATAGATCGGCAAGTGATATAAAAGAATTGGCTGGTTTTCAGTTTGGCTGGCCGTGACCGGTGATCGGCCGATCAGCCTCAGATATAAACGAGTCTGTACTGACCACAGAAGCTCCCGAGTGGCGCAACAGAAGTGCATTTTTGTGGCGTTACATTGTGAAAAATCATGCATGTTAAAATTCCCACTTTTTTTTTATAAAATCACACAGGCGGCGCAGCACTTTGAACTACTTTCACATCTTTGTTCCGTGTGGTAGGAGTGAATTATTTGCTAAGTTTGTTTAGAAATAATAATTACAGTGTAGAACTGAGCTATGTGCTGCTCAGTTAAATATTAAACTCTTGTATTTTAAACTTGGTTTGTTTTTGTTTAAATGCTGCACCTTTGGTTTTAAATCCGTAAAACAATAGTTATAAGGAACTAGCTACATTACATTACCCTTTAAACTTTTTCAAAAAGTTTAAAATTGTAACAAAATTCGAAAGAAACGTAACATCGAATCTGAAATTTATAAAATCACGATACTTATAGAATTGAATCGGCACTGAGGTATCGTGATGTCTTATCGGAAGGTGGCGGGTGATTACTGTCCCCATTTGTATTCTTATGTGGCTGGAATGCGATATGAAACCGAAGCAAGAAGTACATGAATCAGGACTCCACTGTTCAAAATAATGTGAAAATAAGGGGAAACTCCTGGACCAGGGTTGGAATTGGGGTTGTGAAGCGGTCAGCCTGGAGTGCACGTGTGTACAGCTATTTAAAAAAAAGTTTTATCAGGCGTGTTAGTGCATATGCATGGGTGTGAAGAGGTGTAGTACCAGCACTGCAGGTGGAAGGCGGCGGGGCAGTGGTCGCAGCACAGCAGGTCGCCTCCTTCTCGGCAGCTGTCGCAGGTGTCGTGGTTGGTCGCGCGCCCTGCTCTCCTGCTGCTCCTTTCCAACTTCCGGCTCCGCTTCTCTCCTTCTTCCGACTTCGGCGGCGCGAGCAAGGTCTGGATTTGCTACATAGCAACGGACAACAGGGCTATTTTACTGTATTTTAAAAATATTTCCCGAAGTTATAAAGGCAAACTTAGGCTTACACACAACGAAAAGGAAAGTTATCATTTAATATTTATACGCACATATGTAAATCTATTTTAAGTGAAACACTAATAACCAACCCACGGTCATGCTAACTAAAGTTAAGTAAAAACGCGCATATCCTATAGGTATAATGGCGTCCACCTCCTTGGCTTAAGTCGGGACGTGTCAGCCATTATTGGGCCCGAAACCCCTCTTCAGCTTAGCATGAACTCCATAACCGCTCTCCTCACATCGTACACAGCTATCCTCACTGTATTTACACAAACCTCGTGTTAAGCTTTTTGTTAGAAACCAAAACCTGCACTCACAAGCCCTTATTTAGAGCTGCCCTATTGGTGAGCAGGCTGTACGGTTAGCCGGTTAGACTCTGCAGCTACAACGCTTCTTAGCTTCACTGGCTAATGAACGGAGAACCCGCGCGTGCACCCGTTGTGCACGAGCCTGCTGTGCGCACGCGATCCGAGGCTTAATAAACACGCAGCCGCTCACCTCCATGAGTCCACCCGAGGTGTCCAGGTCGTACACTATAGTCGGGGTCTCCATCTTATCCCACATTCACACAAGCAGCTGAGCTTAGCAGTCAGATCCGCTAACAGGCTAAGCTACTCCAGCTAGCCGAATACAATGATCCTGTGATAAAGTATAACGTTCTGTAACGTTCCACAGAAATGTCCAGAACGCAGTAATTTCCCAAGCAAACTGATAGCTTTTCTCTCCAGCTGTCTCGGTGTCAAGCCTCAGTTTGTATAAATAAATCCGCAAGCCGCAATGTCTCGGCCTAGCTGAGGCCTAGCCCGGGTATCGCCTGTTCCTCCTTCTCCGATCGTAGCGAGCACAGATGCGGGATAAAGACGCGCAATCGTCCCCGTCCATGATGCGACAAACAAAACATCAGCTCCGAGATGAGAAACAAAGCTTCCGCTGCATGCCCGAGCCTTTAAAATCACCCGTTTACTCCAAGGAAGCGTCCCGGATAACGGCGGAGATCATTGTTGTCATGAATAAACGCTGTTGCATCCAAACTCGACAACACTGATGCTCGCGCGTTATTTTTTTCCCCCCACCCGTATTACGACAAAACCCGTCGCCATCCTTCGCTCTGATTGGCTAGTTCCATTTACGCTTCTGCCTTGTTACTGGTTTACGTTTAATTCGGACCAATCGCTGAGTGCGAAACATCAGCCAATCCATGTACAAGCAGGCGGGACTTCTTTGAATACGGGCGGAATAAAAATAATGCCTGCTCGCCACATCCTCTGCACAGACTTGGCGCAAATCGGCGTCTACGCATGCGCGGAAGGACTTGTGAGCATGCGCCGTGGTTGACTTCTCGGAGCCATCTTTAAGAAGGCTCGGTGCTTGCATTTTTTGCTTGTTTGTTTTCATCTCAGTTTCATTCCTGACTATAAAACTGTAAATAGCATCGCTGTTCTGTGGAGTATCAGCATCACTGGGAAGTTTGTTCGTCGCGGTGTGAAATTGATATTTCTACGTTTGGTGCGGTTTTCACGACGCCGTTATGCCTTTGTGCTCTCGCTCCGTTAGTCCGTAATATTTTCCTGTTCTCTGATTGGCTGGTTTAGCCGCAAGCACGAACCAATGAGAGACGCCGAACAAATTCAATCATAGTTTACTGTCGTTACCCGAGAGAGAACCACGTGTTTCCACTTGATATGGAGGGGTGCAAAGGTGGACTTGAAAGAAATAGTATATATTACTGATAAACATATGAATAATATACATCGATTTATCATTAATATGTCTGATGGGTATGCATATGTTTATGTATAGTATATTATGTACATTATGACCACCTGCATAATATTGAATAGGTCCCCTTTTGCCCCCCAAAAACAATACTGCAAACACCTTTCATTAATCAGCATTAACTTTATCAATGTGATCTACAGTAGAACTTATATCGCATCAAACTACAGAGGCAAGGTTTCACTCTCCATGTGCATCAGTGAGCCTTGGCCACCCATAACTCTGTCGCCAGTTCACAGGTTTTCCTTCCTTGGATCATTTGGTATGTCCTGACCACTACAGACCAGAAACACCCCACAAGAGCTTCAGTTTTAGGGTTGCTCTGACCCAGTCCTCTAGCCATCACTATTTGGCCCTTGTCAAAGTCACGCAAATCTCTGTTTGTCCATGTTTTTCTGTTTCCAACACATCATATATCCCACCCACATCCAGCCGTATGTTAAGAACATATTTGAAATGGAGCAGCTGTAAGAATGGCCTAGTTGAAACACACACACACACACACACACACACACTTATATACAGTATTTTTACTGACCACTTTATTAGAATACCTGTACACCTGTTCTTTCATGCATATATGATATTAAATTATTATTTTTGTATAGCGCTTTTAGCAATTTACATTGTCACAAAGCAGCTTTGTACAATCAAAAAGAATTATTTAAGTTTGTATGAAATGTGAAAAAGAGCAGTAATATACTGCTAAAGTACATTCATCCCTTTAGGATTTAGCATTTTTTAACAGGGTACTGCCATTGATAGACTTTTTTGAAAAGGTGGCATAATTAGGCAGTCTTCTGTATTCTGTCATTTTTTCCCCCCAGAATTTCCTACTGATAGCAAAAATATATGATTATATCCATCTTTGCTACTTTATCAATATTTTGTAGCTGTAGATTTGGCTGGTAATACTGCAATAATAATGCAATACATATTTGTCAGATGTAGCATTTTCTGACACAGTGGTAGCACTTTGTGATACATTGCGTTTAATATTATTAGAATATAATCCCTATAGTTTTAACATTGGTAGTATTTTCTGACAAATTGATGTGACATTAGCTAACATGTAAGCTTAAATTAATAAAAAGAAAAGTACAATAAATCCACATGAATAATTTATTTAAAAAGTGGATAGCAGTAGTAGCATGGATTTACAGTAGGGGTGGGGTGGTACCCCAGGGAAACATGGTGTTTTTTTTTGTTTGTTTGTTTGTTTTTTGCATGAGCAGTACATTTGCGGCGAAATAACAGGTAGAATGAATTTATAGACCGCTGGTTCTGGAGTTTGGGGATGACAGAGAGAGTGCTCATAGTGTTTCTGAATTAAAATAAAGTAATAATATAAGCATGAAAATATCCAGTTTTTATGTTGTATTTCTAACCTTACATCAAGCCGTTCCAAGGATTAGGTGCAATGAAAAATCTCACAGATGTTTGGCTACTGGATAATGCTCATTTGATAAATGCTTAAAATTTGTTTAGTAATTGTGTGCGGTTTAATTAGCTTAATCAAATTCCACAACACTTGGATTCCGGACAGAGCCCGATGTTTGGACTTCTGTGTAAGAGGAGGAGAACAACCTTTGTTCCCAGGACTGATCAACTCAGTGAAAAACATTAATATAGAGATCTGGACTTTGCTATGACAATAACTCTAATGCTGCTGCTACATACCAATGTTTACAAACTGCACAACTCACTTTAAGTTTAATTTATTAGTATATGCATCCATCCATTTCACCTTACTCTACTTTTCTCTTCTACCTCTACTTTGTTTTGGCCATTAAGCAGTACCTTTTCTTCACAGTTTATACAGTTTATATTTATTTACGTATAATATTTGATACATATGTTTACTTATACATATTTTATACAGATGTTTATTTTAGCTTTTTATAGCGGAGGTGGCAGGGCAACAAGAGCATATTGAAGGAATACATCTGTGTCAAGAATGGAAGAAACAAACAGGGTTTTGGTTTTGGATCTAAACAAATGGCAAGTAACGCAGATGGTGATAATATTCCACTTGGGCAGTTGATATTAAAGGTAGTCAACTTGAATACAGAATACTTAAAGAGCTGAATCATACTGAATCATACTACAAATCAGCACATATTTTGTCTAATATGGTAATTTCCTTTTTGATCAGTAAAGTATCTATCTATCTATCTATCTATCTATCTATCTATCTATCTATCTATCTATCTAAAATAATTGACTCAATGAGTTAAGTATTAATGTGGGTTACACAAAAGTTGACTCTTCAAATACATAGTTTTCGATGAACGAACAAACTCAAAGAATCGACTCGTTTGTGAATCCCACAGCAAGGTGCAGCAATAGTATTGTGGACACATACACACAAACAAGTTGATTCTTTGAATCGAGTCTTTTACATGAATGTTGAAACTCTAATCAAAGAGTGAATTTGTTTGTGATCCATACAGAGATATGAAGCGATTTTATTGGTTCGTTCACAAACAAGTTGAGTCAACAGCACAGTAATGTGCGGCACACATCAGATTGTAGACAGTATATTTTAATGTTAAACAGTATGTTTTAACAGTTTTAAACTATTAATTTTTACTTGTTAAAATACGGCTTCTGCACAGAAGCATTCATATCTATGCTGCTTATTATACCATATGGCAAAAGTTTTATATTATATATACAATTATTTAACTCTCAACATATTGCACAATATGCCAGTAATTCAGTCTTCTAAATATTTCCAATTTATCAATTTTATTATTATCACTTTATTCTAGACATCAATGTAAAAATACAGTACTTAATGGTCGTGCTATCAATACATTCAAGTCATCACCTGACTTCATTTTATGGCCACTTGTTGCCGAGTCTAGACCTGAGCAACTTGAGCAACCCCAGATCGTAACATGCTGTGCATCACTTCATGCTTACATTTACATTTAGGCATTTGGCAGATGCTGATGCTGAGAGCTAGACAAGTTTGTTATAGTTTTCATCATTGGATAGATACTTATTACTAGGTTACTAACTAAGTACTATCATTTAAACATAATGCTCTTCCTTTCTGCCTGTCGCTTTGGAATATAAACTCATCAGACATGAGTCTAATCTTTACGCTCCCTAGCAATTTTTCTTTTGAGAAAACCTTTTATATGATGACTGTCGCTAACAAGTGGTTTTGATTTTTGTATTGGACACGCAGCTGTTTTATTCCCAATCCTGGGAGTTCTCATTACATTGTGTGTGTTGGGAAATGCTCGTACTTTCACTATTGTACTGTGAGTTATTTTTGATGAAGCTTCACCTAGCCTTCAAGTGATCAAGTGATGACATTTCTTCCATGAAGTTGATGGTCCAGCACTGTTTTATGTTTTAATAATGTATTACATGGTACTTAATCCAGTTCCAGTCATTTCAGCTAGCTTGGCTGACTGATCGCAAGATCCCGGGTTCAAACCCCACCACTACCACCACCAAGATGTCACTGTTGGGCCCTTGAGCAAGGGTCCTTTAACCCTCAACTGCTCAGATATGTAATGACATAAAAATGTAAGTTGCTCTGGAAGGGCATCTGCCAAATGCCTAAGTGGAAGTATTCAATCAAATGCTCTTAAGCATTTGCTTATGTAAATAGTGTCTTATTGTATTTTTCTTGTGAATCATTCTGAAACCCAGTGGATGTTTTTATTTTATTTTAAATATTTGTTTCTCACGGTGAAAATTAATTTAGTTCATAAGCAGCAAGCTCTGTTTTGGTTCAGGTCCTCCTCGACTTACTAATGAGTTCCATTCGAGGAGCACGCTCGTAAGTTGGATTTGTTCTGAAGTCTGAAATAGTGAGACTTATGCACCTTTGACATAAACACTGCCCTTTTCCCTACACTGCCATCGTGTGGCCAAAACCCGTAATTGCACTTAAGGAAATTAATCTCAAACATGTCAAATGTTGTCCCTGCGCCTTTAAATCCCATAGGGAATCCCGGGCGCCATTTTGTCTCAGAGCTGTTTTCCACTGTACTGGACTGTGATCTCTGTTTTGCTGAGAATTTTCCGAAATTGGGATTATTCACCATGTGGACAGCTTGACAGGGCAGACATTTGCTTACATCGTGCTTCCAGACTGATTCATTGAATCCGGTGAAGCCGACTTATTTATCCTTCACCATCCCACACACACACATACAATATACCGGACTTTAGACATTTTATGCATTCACGTACACACTGAAAATATTGGTATCTGGTGCATGCAGTGTCTACCAACAGATTATGCTTCTCTGCTCATGACTGTTAATTTTTTTTAGTTACCATAGCCGTCCTCTTTCTCCATTTATCCAGAAACTCTCAGACTCTGAGAACTCCGTTAAGTCAGGAGACTGCTTTTTGTGGACAATCCTAAAAAATCAACACTTTCTGAAATTCTGCTGCAGCCTCATGATGGGCTGATTAGATATTTGTGTTAATGAGCAGATGTACATAAGTTTGTAATAAAATGGATGTTGAGTGGGCATCACAGTCGCTCCAAAGAGGACACCAGTGGTATTGGTTTTTGAATATTTACTTTATTTACAAAGTGTTTAGGAAAGAAAACCCCCATGCAGACATTCAACAGCGCCGATGTAGTAAATAGACCAAGTAATGGCATTATTATAACACAGGCATATTAACATAAATAACACTAAGCACTCATTCGTCCTCGAGTCTAAAGCACGTCCCATCTTTTAGTCTTCTCAAAAGCACCCTGTTATTGTTCGTCATCGTAATATAACGCACATCTTCAAAGCCCACTGAAGAAAAAAAAAAAGATGGGTCGTTGTTTATTTTATTTATTTCTTTTTTTTGATGAAGCGCTACAAAAATAACATCGTATTGTCCACCATCTTTTCCAGCATCATCTGGAGAAAAATAGACTGTACAGGAGCTCAGCGGGAGGAGGGAGCAGAGGAGTGTGAGGAGGAAAAGAAAAGTGGGGAAGAGCTTCCGGAGAGGAGAGAGGAGATGCGGAGAATGTTGCTGAACAGTCTCTAAACAGCTACCTCATGTTTTCTGGCCTCCTGCAAAAACAAGCACACAAACAGGCACTTTCTGGAGTGATGGTGAGGGAAGTCCTGAAGACAATACACATCAATGCCATAATATCTTTATGAAGTTCTTAAGAGTAAGAATGTTCTTCTTCACCTTGTTGCTCTTCTGATGGTGCAGTCACAGTCACACTCACACACAGCTGTTAGTTATCATGGAAGGCCAGCCGGGGCTGATGGGAAGGGCGGTGCGAGAGCAGGACGCGCGCGCGGCCCCCGAGAGGAGCATGTAGACGTAGAGAATAGAAGACATTATGAAAACATCTCAGCTCCTGAGATGACACATGAGACACGTCAGACTTAACTATAATCAGATACAATATGTTGTAAACGGAAAATATAATTTGTGGTAAATTGCTGTGGTATAAAAATAATCAAATATTTCAGGCCACATGATACTACTTCTATTGTTCATTACGCTTTATAGCAGCACACACACCCTAACACGTGTTAATCCTTCAGAACGTGAGCATTATAAATCAGTCCCGCTTCCTGTCGTGTCTGAAACAGGGATGTTTTAATACACAGATCACATCGTTCACACACACATTCAAACCCACACGGGAACGATGGAAATGAAAGCAGTCATCGAAGCGAGCTCGTTCCCCGTGGTGTGAAACGGATACAAGACAACGATCGGCAGGATGCAGGGAATGAAATGGATGTGTTACAGTAAATGAAACTGAAAATGCATATTATGAGTCAGATGAAACCCTTATTAAATCTAATTCTTTATTTGGCAAGTGAGTGTGTACAAAAGTGTTATCATGTTTCTACAAGGGGTGTTCAAGCCAAAGTGGGACTTTTGATTGTGCAGAATAACAGAACACGGTTATGAGAGTAAAAACTCACTTTATTTCTCTATATAATCTACACTAATGCACTTATCACAGTGTTTCACTAGTGCTTAGATACCATCAAGTTTGAAAGTTTTCTCAGTACACCAGAGCCATGATCGGTCCCTGCTTCATGTCTGAAATGCTGGCCTCCCAGGAACTCCTTTAATGGACCTGGTTCACTTTTTTTTGAAAGACAATGCATGATTTGAACATACTCGTACTTCCCCCTGCTTCATGTGTACATGAAAAAAATCTATCTGCAAAATCTATCTCCTGCCTTCAGTCACCAGAAATTTTTATCACAAGTCCCGGTTTGACTTAAACACCCCGTGTACATTATCTCCATTTATTTGTATCACACTTTTAACACAGCTTTACACAATCAAAAGAAATTATGGAAGTTTGTATGAAATGTGAATGTGTATGAATCAAAATGATTAGCTAGTTTCTATTATCTCCATTTCATCCAGTTCAAGTGTTCAATGAGCGAAAGAAAAGAGGAAAAAGTTTCAGTGCTAATTTCTGTCACACTTTTATGGTTCTCATTTGACTTATTGTCGGGCATCACGCTCTGCTTCTTTGCAATTTTCATTTCAGCTTTGATCGTCACATAAATACAAGGTCAATAATACAATAATAAAGCAGGATCTATCTAACCCTTTACACGCACATACTGTATTAGTCCTCTGATCCCTTTGTCCAGGTTAACAATTAAAATTCCCTTAACTTAGATTTTCGATGCATTATCAAACATGAATAATCCACGAACGTCATTAATGCATTAATAAAACTAGTATGTAGCTAATAGTTTTATGTGTTTTTCTTTCTTTTGTATTTATTGTATTCACACAATCAATGAGTAAATGATAACTAGACTGGAACAGGTAACTTAGAGAAGTTCAGAAGTTCTCACATCAGGAATTTAGACGCATGTTTGTAAATCAGTTTTACTCCTTTACCTGGACAGGGTTTAAATTAAACATTTATAATACAATCTACAGTATACTGTATATATAAATTCAGAAGTTTGTGATTTGTTCTTTAAATATTTTTTGTAAAAACAAAACCTTACCGTACAACATTACATTAATCTGTAGTCAGTTATACAAATCTGTTTACATCCTTTGTTTCTGAGATTGTCGTTCCAACAGAAAGCCACTCCTACATCTGTATCTCTAATTACCGCTGGAGCATGGTGCTTAATACCAGATTTCAGAAGGAAACTCAGAGTCAGTGATTTCGGAGTGAAAATGGAAGCGGCGCGAATGCTGCCGTTTGCTGGTGATGTGATGGAAGGACAGATGAAGACGAGTGGGTCAGGTCAGGACGGCGGTGTTCTGGGAATCCACGTCTCTCAGGTTCAGAGCGTCCATACTTACTCCAGTCTCGTAGACGGGGTTGTCGAAAGCCGATTCTTCCGTCATGTTGTCATAGGGAAGCGAGGAGCAGCTGGAGAGGCGTTCGGGTTTTCCCTGGACCCTGTTAAAGCACACAATGGTGTCTTTTAATGTTAACATTGATATTAATAAATCATTAAAGCTAAAGCACAGTTGCTTACTTGGTGAAGTAAAGGAAAATGCCCAGGATGACCAGAAGCACCACTGCAGCGGGAAGCAAGACCGCGATGGCAGTGTCTGTGCCCTCGGTCCCAAAGTCAGTGCTGATTACTAAACAAAGAAAAGAACAGAAGATTTATGCAAAACTTTTATATTTTTATACTTGGCGGTCCAACATTCTAAGACCATTTGTGAAAAAAAAAAATTATACAAAAGTATTTGATACAAATGATACCGGAGCGTTCAAGTCATACCAGGACTTGTGATGAAATTTCCGCAAAAACCGATTAACATTATTAGAAGACTGCAAGCACAGTACGGTAGTGAAACTCTTAGCTGCAGTAAAACAACTGAACAGTTTAAAAATGGTTTAAAGAAGGCCGTATGTCTGTGAATGACGATCGATCCCGGTCGAGGTGGCTCGGAGCCCACTGCAGTCATTCATGTGAACATTCAGTAAGTGGATAAGACCCCTAATCCTTGAAAACTGACGGATAACTAAAGGTTACCATTTTACGGAAGAGACAAATCTGTTTGTGGGAACTGTATACACAATTATTCACCAACGCCACGTGCACAGTACGGCCACGGCTGGGAGTTATTGCCACATCCGCCATACAGTCCTGACTTCACTTCAAGCCATTTCCACATGTTTGGCTTATTAGAGGAGTTCCTGGGAGGCCAGTGTTTCAGACATGAAGCAGGCAGTTCTGATCATGACTCATGCTGCTACTGAGAAAACTCTCTAGCTTGATGGTGTCCAAGCACTAGTTATTCTGCACAATCAAAAGTCCCAGTTTGACTTGAACAACCGTCATACGGTTGACGATTACTTTTGTAAAAAATAGACTCTTTGAAATATTTACATGAATTTCAGAGTTTTTAAATATTCAGTTCGTCCCCATTTTGCTTAAATGACAGTGTGCACTCGAGCTGACAAAGACCTCACGTTTCATTTTAGACCAAATCCATCAGTCTGTCGCAGAGCAGGCTATAATAACCTGTGAAGCTGTGTAAAATTCTCTTATTTAAATACAGCCTGTGGATTTGTCTTGAATGAATTCTTAGCTGTGCCATATTGACTTCATGACTAGATACAGTAATATAAGTTAAAATACTCGACAATGCAATTACAGACTTCTAAAGATAGACGAACAGACATCTGGCAAAACATGACTGAAATCCTGAGTAATTCAAGCTCCAGATGTGAAAGATAACCTCACCGTCCAATCTGCGCTCATTAACATCTCTTGCAGCAGCTGTAAAAAAAACAACAACAACAACAACAAAAAAAACAATTATAAGTATAATTGAAACACCTAAAGCCAAAAAAAAAAAAAGAGGAGGAAAGATAAAACATATATTATGACATAAAAAAACACCTCTTGCATAAAAGTGATTTAGGACACTGACAAGGCTTAAGGCACTTTAAAAGAATGGAGGCTATTAAGAAACGCTTTGTGATTGAGTGGCCTCGTTTTCTCCACACGGTCTTTCAGAGACGCCGCCGTCTAAGCAGTGCTGTTGCATTTGCAGCAGCTTTATACATATATACGGCGAGATCAGCTACCGTTTAAACTAATGACATCAAAAAAAAAAAAAAAAAACGAAAAGAAAATCTGGAGTTGATGTAGATAAAGAAAAATAACAGGCAAAGTGCAGGCAAAGCCTTAAGCCATTATAATTGAATTGCATTTTCTCAGTTCATCAGTTTTCAACCAGATTTCAAATCACTCTTGAGTTGTATCACTTTTATACACGCTCTCCATGCAACTAACAAACACCTTCATGTTCATCATTTCTTATTACTTTCATTATCTGATTTATTTCTCAGCATCACAGGTTCCTACCCCGGCACGCAGGCGGCGCACCACTCCACTCAGACGGATGTCCAGGGAGGCAGCGGATGGTGGCTTCGCCGTGCAGCTCGTATCCTGGGCGACAGGTGAAGCTCAGCGTCTCACCAGGCTGGAAGAAGGCTTTCTCTGAGCTCTGGATAGCAGTGGAAGGAGCTCCGGGGTTACCACAAGGTTCATACTTTTCAGCTGCGGAACAAGATGATGTAAACAATATTTGTTTATTATATATATATATATATATTACAAAAATGCTTTGCTTGATGTAGCGTTTGAATGAGTCCACTAGAGGGCGATAGAGTCTAACATTACAGAATTTTGCAACCTATAAGGGGCAGTTTTCCCCCCTCTAATAATTCCCCTCAGTAATTACTGAATTTGCAATGAAATTAAATATTTTTTTTAAGTAAAATTTTTTTAACCTAAAAATATTCAACAAACGACATTTCTTTTATTTCCAAATGAAATTAATGCTTCAACAGCTGTCAGAGGTGAAACCCAGTGACATTCTGTATATTCTTTATATTTTTCTCATTGCCTGGAAACTTTCCAATCATTTTCCTCTTGCGTCTCCAGTCCTGGCGTCAGACCGGATAAATGCACTCGATCTACAATATGATGAATATCTACTGATTCTACAGTAGCTCGCACAGCTGACGAAGGCGTTTTGAATTAATAAGCTGACTAAATGTAAAATCATACATAATATTCCTTGGAATAAGTATGCTTGGAGCATGCACAGAAATAAAGATTATGTCATTAGTCAAATATTAAGTATCCTGCCAGAATTTATTTGTTGTTTTATATTGCATTTTATCTCATTATCCATTACATCCCATAATTAGCACATGGTAATATATATATATATATATATATATATATATATATATATATATATATGGTAAAACTTATGACTGTAAAACTTGTATGTATTTTTCCTTTTTTTTTCTTTTTTAGTTCACAGGTAATGCTCATAGAAATAACCATAGTTATGGTCATGTGACCTAAGCATAATTTTTCACAACAAAATGGTTAAAAAGATTCAGTTTACATTAATGTGAGACATATGACATATGTATATCCCCTTGAGTGAGATGACCATGTGATCTCATCACTTATCCCATGTGACTCGATCATCATCATTACTACTGACCGCTTGTTCCTTAACCTCAATCTGAATCATATTCACTCATCATCTATATCGCTTAATCCTGTATTCAGGGTCACGGGGGGCCTGGAGCCTATCCCAGGAGACTTAGGGCACATGGCAGTGTACACCCTGGACAGGGTGCCAATCCATCGCAGGGCACACACACATACACTCACTCATTCACACACTACAGGCAAATTGGGGACGCCAGTTAGCCTAACCTACATGTCTTTGGACTGTGGGAGCAAACCGGAGAACCCAGAGGAAACCCACCAAGCACGGGGAGAACATGCAAACTCCATGCACACAGAGACGGGAATCGAGCCTGGCCGTGGATCGAACCCGGACCCTGGCCTTGCATGGCGACAGTTCTAACTACTGCACCACCGTGCCCCGCTGAATCGTACTTTAAAAACAAATTTCCATTCTTTAACTTCATAAACTTTTAGCTATCCATTGACTGAATGTATCTGTTTACTGTTTATTGCTTTTTATGCAAGATATTCTTGTTTAACATATTGTTTCATCAACTAGAAATCCGACCGCAGACTTACGGAGACACTTGGGTATCTTCTCGCTCCACTTGGGCTCGGCCGTGTCTCGGCTGTAGCAGGTGAGCACACCCGGACCCGAGAGTGTGTAGCCTTTATTACACATGTACTGCACGGTGGAGCCCACGGTGAGGCGGGAACCCGTCATCAACCTACGTCCATGTTCTACAGAGCCTGGGTCCTGACACAACATCACTACACACACACACACACACACACACACACACACACACACACACACACACACACACACATAAGCAGAAGTCATCCAGTTAACCTCCCTAGATCAGAGGGGCTCTAGGTATTTTTATTTTTCCCATGAACACTCTCTATTTAAACCTCCCATGAATTCCCAATACGACCTTTGGATTTTCACAATAAAATAAACGAAAAGGGTAAAGGTCACTGCTGACCGTTCCCAGAGTGGCCCACAGGACGCAATATATGCTGCACATTAAAAATGAACAGGGTGGATATTGAGCCCTTCTGGCTGCTGCATCAGCTTCTATATTAGATCCCATTCACACCTAGAGTTACTTACGTGCAATGTTCAAGTCAAACCTGGACTTTTTATTTTATTGTGCAGAATAAAACAGCTTAAGAAATAGAAACTCCTTTTATTCCTCTATATAATCACCTGCTACACTAATGCACTTTCACTAGTGCTTGGATACCATCAAGGTAAAACATTTCTACTAGCAGACTGCCTGCTGCATATCTGAAACACTGGCCTCCCAGGAACTCCTTTAATTGCCCAAATATTTGGATATGGCTTGGAGTGAGGTCAGGACTGTACATGGGTTGTGGCCCCAATATAACCCTCAGCCGAGTTCCTGTAATGTACAAATGGTGTAGTGGGCAGTAAGAGTATAAGCATTGTTCTGCAAAAACAGTGACCACATCATTAACGGAAATGGATAATTAATGGGGTTTCTGGGAGGCCAGCATTTCAGACGTGAAGAAGGCTGAAGAGTACTGAGAAAACTTTCTACCTTGATGGTATCCAGGCACTAGTGAAACTAGGTAGAAATGCACTACCTTGCATACCATGCACTAGGGATGAGTGCATTAGGGTAGCAGAGGATAATATAGAGAAATAAAGGGAGTTTTTACTCTCATAACTGTGTTCTGTTATTCGGCAAAATAAAAAGATCTGGTTTGACTCGACACACCTTGTACTTGAAAGAAATCATGACATGGATAGAAATAAAAGATTGTCAAATTGTCCAAAAATAAAAAATAAAAAATCAAGCAAAAAAAGAAATGCAAGGTTTGGTATTAGAATGCTTTTAAGATCCAGAGCACAATATAAACATTTTTAAAGAAGTTTTTGTTAGATAACATGATGATGAACTAATCATCAAATTACATAATTTAGACCAGAATTTAATAATTGTTGTAAAAGTTCTTAAAATGTTGTCATTTTCTAAATTCCAGGTATATATTTTTTACTCTTAATTTAAACTTTAATTTAATGAAATACACAATGACTATGTATGTAAAAGGTGTACAAAAAGAAAAAAAGTCAATTAATTCTTATGAAGTACAGTCTTAAGAACCTTGAAATATTTTATGAATAAAAGTGTAAGAAAGCCACAAAGAAGCTGTGCAAAAATGTCTTAGAAATTTGTAATGCTGATTTTATTAGATTGTTTGTTTTACATCAATAATCCATCATGATCAGCTCATCTATCTATCTCAAATAGAGGTAGCTCAAGGCCCAAATGGCTGTATACTCACTATATATGTTCACTACTATATCATAATGGCCTTCCAGAAGGTACGTAAGTGAACTATGTTCTTAAGTTCATTTGAGATTCAGAGAACAAAGAATGTAGGTCTTAGTTCAACAAGCAATAACACGGGAACAAGCTGAGGGTAAAATATATCACGAGTAAATATTTCGTGTTTTTCATGCACCTACCTCTATGATCTCTTACAGATTTATCTAAGAAACCCCTTCATATCAGGCCTGAACAGGAAATTAAATGCAAACCAGAGTTTTAGGATTAAAAAAAAGTTATAGCCTGTAGGTGGCAGTTCTTCCTCTCAGCTCTCCAGAACATCTGAGTCACTTGTCTGTACAGTCATGGCCTTGCTTTTCACGTGTCTGGCATTTTATTACTGCATCGGTTTGGCCCACGCACTTTAATCACGTCAAAAGACAGACAGAGCGTGACATGATTCAGGACATTGATTTTGATTAACTGTAATTTTGACGTGAATGGAATCCAGATAAATGCAGGGCTTTAGCGAACAATTTCTCTTGTAAAATGGGTTTTTATGAGAGTAATTCAGTAGATCCACTTACACTAAAACCCAGCAGATGATGTGCTTCCGCAGAGCTCGTGAGGATGGGAATTTTTATCACTGTATAACGAATACCATGAATGCCTTTTGAAATGCTTGGGAATGGTGTGTGTGTGTGTGTGTGTGTGAAATGAAGCGGTCGTACTATTTATCAGGGTGTTTGAGAGACATACTGAACTGATGCTCAGCATTTCTATAAAAGCCCAGAGAACAATGATTTAATCACCAGTGTGTTAGCTTATCGTCAAGGTTCTGCACTAGTGATAAATGAAGGAGTGCAAGCTGAAACTTTAGGATGTAGAGAGCCAAAGTCGGGCCATAAATTCATGAGGCATTATGATGAGTTTGCTAGGCAACAATCTTAATATTCATGGCGACATAACACGCCCTCAGTGTGAGGAAATTAACTCGGATGAAAAATGGAAAAGTCCACACAGTGACTTGGCTCACATCAGTCAGATATGATCCAGAAAAACAGCAGTTGTGAAGACACTGGACAGCCGAACGCATTTATTTGCAAATAAGGAGGTTACTCTTCCTTCACAAGCTCTGTTTATGCGTATTTTCAATTTCGTCTTGCTTTTACTACTGCAAAGTTCCCAAAAACAGCATGTCACAAAAATGCATTACTGCTTTTAAACCACAGAAATTGGCCAACAGTTGCGATTTCTCAATCTGTCATGATCTGCATTTGCATACTCGAAGATGATTGGCTCGTATTTTTAATGATGCAACAACTCTATGCATTTGCATGCTCAAAGATGATTGGTTCATATTTTTAATGATGCAACACCTCCTCTCAGCTTTCCTGTAAGACCTCAAAATGCAAGGTTTTTTTTCAGCACTTTGATCAGTCTGCACACTGAAATGTTCTGCATAAATGAATTTAGTCATACATGCTGTTTTAATTTAAAGTGACTCCGGGTGGGATGATGATTTTAAAAACAAGTTTGCACCAAAGTGTCCCCGATGCTCTCATGACCACTTACCTTTCTCGCAGCTGGGCACGTCTCCGCTCCACGTCAGATCCCACTGGCACATGAGGATCTCCGATCCGACCACCTGGAAGCCCGGGTAACACTGGTAGGTCACCACTGTTCCATGGATCAGGTCCGGGTGGGAAGTGCTCTTCCAGCCGTTCGTGATCTCTGGTAATTCTGAGCATGTGTCATTGCGGGCCACCTCTAAAGACAAAGAGGACAAAAGCGCATTATTATTAATGGATTGGATCATCGTAACGTCGGATCGTTTTATTCAGCTAGACGGTTTCATACAAGGGCTGAATGGAAGTAGCAGTTTCACAATCGCCCATTGACCGAGCTGAGCCGAGCGCCAAATGCTGCAGCCACGTGGGCGGGCTTGGAAAGGGAGAACGCTGCTGAGGTGACACGTCGTGCATCATTTTGCATGTAAATGAGACTGCAGCCAGAGAGCAGTATGACATCCTTTCACAACGATTGTCCACAGTTCTACAAGCCAACGTACAGCGCTGCCAAGCAAGCTGGCAGCACTAATGCTTACTGTGACACCAGTGGCTTTAGGCTCAGACGGAACATTACCAAGATTCGTCTTTTTTTTTTCCCCGTTTTTCTTTTTAGATTAAATGTTGCACAGGCGCACTAGCTCTTTTCTGACCTTTACTTGATAACAGCCATCCAAAAAAAAAAAAAACTACATTTTTTAAAAATCCATGCATTTTACAATACGTTGGAATGTTAACGCCCTTTTTATGAGTGACCAATGGTTTAAAAATGCTCCAATTAGCTGTTCCATTGGTTTTCTTGACTTTCTAAGAGTTGTGCAATCTTCTGCAAGCTCACTGACGAATTTCATCTAGCGGTCTTCAATGGAATCCCAACAAGAATTACAAACAGTGGCCAAATGGGGCAGAAAACCTGCTGCCCCGTTCTTGCTCTACGAACATATTTATTCATTTATTAATATCGTCCTACATTACCAAAACCCTTGGCTACGAGGAAGTGAAGGAAGCAAGTGCCGCCTACCAAAGAAATGCACCACGAAGCCGTTGTTGTAGCCGTAGATGTTGGTGGCCGGGTCGGACTGAAACTGGATGGTCACGTCCGCCATGGAGGTGTAGAGTTTGAATCTGGGTAAATTGCCACTGTATTGACCCAGGATGTTGGCGGTGAGGTCATCGCCATCGTAAAAGGTCAGGATGTCGTTCTTACCCAGATGAAGGCTGTAAGAGAGCACATTTTACATGTTATAATTATTTTACACCAAGTCCAAAAGTTACAATAAGCCAATATTTGCACTGGGAAATTCATGCACAGTCAGAAACAGCCTATGATAAGTCGACTTTCCGGGTTTCTATACTGGTTAGTTGCCTGGTTAGTTTTGAGCGATGAACAGTTTCTTAACCCAAGAGTGACACTGAAGCTGTTGCACTTGATCCACTCACACCACCAGCACCAGCTGTCCTGAGAGTAGTCCACCTCAAGTTATATCTGGTCCAAGCTTGGTCGTGATATTGTGTAGCAGTCAATAACTGTACACATAGAAAGTGACTTTTATGACTTTTATAACTCTGGTAATGGAGAACCTTCTGTCCTGCGCACCTGCTGTAACACGCCCTGAGCAGGGGAAACACTAAGGACTGGGGGTTTGCCACAACCAGAGTTGGGAACCTGTGTGGTTGGTGGATCTCATCAACTGGCATCTCAGAGTAATATTCTGAAACGTGACATCACATTGAAGTATCTCCAGGATCTCTGGTTGGGTGTTCTAACCATGACCACGCTCATAATTCTTTTTAATTTCCAGTGGTTAGAAAAGATATGTGTGGTTGCGACTTTGCAATAGATTAGTGTCCCATCCAGATGGACCTCAGCCTGGTATTTCAGATGCATCGCAAGCCTGCCCAGGATAAAGGGCTTATGAATGGATGTGTGCATACTTTCATGCCTTAAAACACATTCATTTTTCATGCTTTTGTCTTGTCGGCTTTGCTGCGTATCTGGCAAATACTCGCTCTTTCCCGTGGAGACATCCGAACGGCTTTATGCGGGATCTAAACCCGGAGTGATATCGACAGGAGCTGACTGGAAATAAACACTGAATAATTCAGAGATCTTCAAACTCATGAATATGTAGACGTCTGTGTATGTTTCTTGCGTAATGGGAATAAAATGATCCATTTATGATAATGCCCAGTTTGAGAAGCTTACCAGAGTACAGCCGGGGCTTCAAGCAAGTGAACTCCCCTGGCCGTTAAACAGTCCACGCTGACAACTCTGCATCGCGCGCTTTGTTTCAAGCTCCTAGGCAAACACGGGCTGAAGCCGACATGTCCACACCACTGGGCTTCAAGATCATTAGCATTTTGATGAGCTGCTTCTCGAGCCGAATTATTTACTTTAAAGAGCGGCGCGGCATTCGCCCCGATAAACAGATGTGACAATCCAATACAGCGAAGAAAGAGCAACAGAGCTACTGCATTTGGGACACTCGGAATAATTGTCATTCGGAGCGCCGCTCTCGTTTTTTTTCTTTTTTTTTCCGCGGCCCAAGATAAGCAGTGAAAAAGCAGAAAGCACACAGGGTGGAAAGATTCGCGCCTGGCTGAGCAGCGAGCTGTGTCGGCTAGAAGAATCAATCATGTTTTCAATTCTGTAGTGGCCATTCTGTTTATTTGTAATATGAAAAACCGCTGGAGGTGTCCACACGGCCAAGTCTGAAGTGCAATGGAGTTAACCTTTACAAGCGGTCTGTGTGTGTGTGTGTGTGTGTGTGTGTGTGGCATGTGCACTGTTTTTCTAATGACTATACAGGGGTTCAGGTGGTTCATACGACAATCTGCCAACAATTCATGTAATTGCATAGGGTTTTTTTTTATTTTTATCTTGTTTGCTGTCGTTTGAGTGTGTGTGCATGTGCATGCATTATCTGTGAATCAGGTCCATTATGCAAGAGAACCATCACTCACACACCTACACACTCACATAATAGTCCTGACTTGTGTAATTTCACAGGTCTTATATCTCATATTTGATTGATGTGTTTGCAGTCATACTGGATAGAGCACGTACATGCATGCACAAAAACACACACTCACACACACACACTTAAGCACACGCTCCTGCTTAAACTTAATGGCAAAATAAGAGCGAACTGCTCTTAGCTGAGGTTCTGGAACTTGGCTGATTGCCTGGCCGTCCTCACGAGCTCCTAAGGAACGGCCGCTGTTAATATTCGCCACCAGTGAGCTGGAGAGTACTTCGGAGGCGGCCTCGGATCTCTCGATAGCTAGAGGAAAGCTCAGTCCTCTCGTACCTATCAATCTCCTGTCTCACAAATCCCCGGCACCGCTCATGCAGAGCCCAGGCTGTGTTTACATGACTCAATGCACATGGGTGTACACAGGACCAATCTTAAACGATCATTAGGATTTCACGCAGCTTACTCGATCGCCTTACCGGCAAATCATATTCCTAATCCTTTTCTCGGGACCAGACGGGACGCCCACACTCGCACTTCCTCGTGTCTGTCCAGGACATGTCCTTAAAGGAGGACAATCAGCGTGAAACTAACAACGTAACAGCGTTTTTTATTTTTTTTGTTTGGGTATAAAATTGTTTATTTGTTGTAAAAATTGTTAATATATACTTTTAGTAATTTATTGCATAAAATATTTTTGCTGTACAGATACTTGGGATAGCGGCACGATGGTGTAGTGGTTAGCACTGGCGCCTTGCACCTCCAGAGTCCGGGTTCGATTCCCGTATCTGTGCATATTCTGTGTGCATGTTCTCGCGGTGCTTGGTGAGTTTCCTCCTGTTTCCTCCCACAGTCCAAAGACATGTATGTTAGGTTAACTGGCATTCCCAAATTGCCCGTAGTGCGTGTGAAGAAAAAGCTATTCTCATTTCTGCCATGTTGACATTCGTTGGTAGGAAATATTTTTGAAAGGAGTCTCCAGTGCCAAAGGTAAAGTTGTAACTTTTACGTTTTTACAAATATGAAAAAAGTCTTTAGGATATACTGAATAACGTATTGAAATGGTTGGCAATGGTTAGATGTGGTATAAGAGGAGTAAAACACATTGGGGGCCAGTGAAGTTGACCATTGATTATGTTTGTATATTGAAATGTTTTATGAACATTTCTAAGAGTAAAACCTCAGAATCTTAGCTGAAACTGATGAGTTACATGTTGTAAGTAAGGCTGTGTGCATTTAGATTTTACATTTATGGCACTTGGCTGACTTCTCCACAGCGTCTTACATCTATCTAATTATACACCTGACCAGCGGATGGTTAAGTGCTTTGCTCAATGTTTATAGTGCTGGGGTTTAACCCTGTGACCTTCTGATCTGTATTGTAATGTCTTAACCACTGAGCTATCCATTGTTATGTGGGCATGTATACATGTAACTGATATTTACAGAAGACTTCAAGCACAGTACAGTGATGAGTCCCTTTCGCCGGAGTAAAACATTTGAATGGTGCAAAGCTGTCTGTACGTCCATGAATGATGATTCCGTCATGAAAACCGTTAATGGAAAGGTGCATCTGTCTGTGGGAACCGTACACACGATTATTCACCAACACCACGTGCACGTAACAGGTACTATTGCCACACCTGCCGTACCGGCCTGACTTCAGTCCAAGCCATTTCCACATGTGTTGGGGCATTAAAGGAGTTCCTAGGAGGCCGGCGTTTCAGACATGAAGCAGGTAGTCCGATCATGCCTCGGGCGCACTGAGAAAACTTTCTGCCTCGATCGTATCCAAGCTCTAGTGAAACGCTGTGATAAGTGCATTAGTGTAGCAGAGGATTATATAGATAAATAAAAAGGGAATTTTTACTATCATAACTGTGTCCTGTTATTCTGCGCAATCAAAAGCCCTGGGTCTGACTTGAATGCCCCTCGTATTTCTGAGTGATTATCACTTCTGATTAAGCGACTAAAGTAGGTCTAATTAAAAATAAGAATGTCCGTGGGACATGTGAGAATAGGCAGCAGGCCCCAGAGTGGAGCTGCATGTCTGGGTCTGCCACCTGCACGTCGACGACACACTTGGGTTTAACTCACTCTCTGAGCTGCTTCCAGAATACAAATGATACACGGAGGAAGCCAGAGGGAAGAAGGAGCCAAAAAGAAAGAATGAGGCTGCAATGAGCCCCAGTGGTGAAGGTAACTGGATAGGGCGTACGGGACTGGGCCACATGGCGTTAACAATAGAAATATCGCTGCTCAGAATGCTGATGGGTATCAGCGAAGTTTTCCAGACGCAATAAAATCACTAAGAATGATCTGAAATGAACTAAACAAACAACTGAGGCAGACATGCAGCTAAATGCACCGCGTAGATCAGTTTAGTGAGTGAGGGTAGCACTAATCTTACTAGGGTCAAGAATAGACAGAACAAGTGTCACCAGGAAAGACAGAGGAGATGCATTTGAACTAATTTCGCCATGTGCAATCCGTAACATTCCATAAATAACCTTCTTGTTTAAGAGGAGCTGAACGATCATTCATCACGGCCTAAACGCTTTGCATAAGACTTACGCCTGAAATCAACAGCCAGCCGTCTCCCGAAAGACCTGTTCTCTCCAGCTCTGCCCTGCTCGTACAGGCTTTTAAACAGATTGAATGAGGTCACGAACAATAAAAAATGAGCTTTTTCTGCTGATATAACTCTCTTGCTTTTTAATTAGAACAGTTAAGCACGGGGTTTTGAAATGCCAAAGTGTTGGCTGCTAGAGAAGGGCTTTAAAAAGCGCTTAGCAATCACCAGGCTGACAAAAATCTGTTGCCCTCAGGGGCATAACTCCGAGCAGCGTGCGGGCCTAGTGCCAACCACGAGCAGCGCCAAAGACTAAAGGCAGGCTTAAAGGAGGCGGTTGAGCTCTTAAGTTCGTTACGCAGAAGCTGAAGGAAGCAGGAAGAATCTCTGTGTCTTTATGGTTTTATCAACTTCGGCTGCATCGAAATTCTCATTGTTACAGCAGATGGGTGCTGTTCTTAAATATAGCTATTACTTGTTTCATTTAAATCCAAAGTATGTTCAAATATTAATAGCAAAAAAGAGATAAATTCCCCCTTTTATTGAATATGAGTAATAGGAGTAATCTCTAATAACGTATTCTCTAATGAAGGCCTCTATCGTCTTTCATATCCTCCGAAAAGTTCATATCATACATTCCACCAGATTCTTGTCTTTTAATTTGTCTTAAAAAAAAAAAATTCACAGCATCTCTGAATGATGATCTGAAAAAAAAAAAAAAAAAAAAGATTCCAATTTCCGAAAGGTTTCCACAAGCGGGCTCCGTCCTCATAACGATGCGGTTTAGCTGCGTCACTACTCCTAAGGCTGGTTATCCAGATGACCAGGTCGGCACTCATCACACATCCACCTCTTAATAATTCCTTCACATTGGCTCTGTGTGGTCCGTCTTCAAACCCAGCCAGGTGTGTATACTGGCACCTGCGCGCTCGCTTTAACAGAGCCGTGTTGTAATTAGCGCAGGGCCAGCCCTCCTGTTTATGCTAAATCAATTAATCAGCCGTCATTATGCACACGGGTTGTGAGTAATTGCGAGCTGGCGAACACTGTCGAACGATAATGGCAGAGCGCAAACGTCCTCATTAGAGGGGAGAAGCGGGCGGCCACCCCTGTAATGAAAACAACAAAACACACACACACATACACACACATTTCTACTTCCTTAAGCTCCATCCCTTTACAAAATCCCACTCTGTAGGAAAGCTAGGTCTTGTTCTGGCTTTACAGAAGCATTATGCACAACCGGAGACAGCTGGTATAAATGAGCTAGCAGGGCTTTTCATGTCTTTTAGAGATAAAAAAAAAAACCCTGTATCAACCAGATTTTTGCTGTGAGCTGTGGATTTCTGGGATTTTGTTATTTTAGTTTAGACCAAATATAACAGTACCATGGACCAAACAAAACCAAAAGACATGTACGCATTATAATATATGATACAGAACGAAGCTAGGGCTGATTTCTTTCCAGCCCAGACTCAGACTCAGATTCATGCAGTGACAGATTTTCCACTTTGATCCGATCCTCATTTTAACACAATATATATCTGTTTATACAGGATATAGTGTACATTCTGATTCAAACAAGATCGACTAATAACCTTCCAGATACAAGATACAAACTATGGGACAAAAACCAAGTGTTTTGATATTGACGGTGTTTGTTTAGTCTATCTACTTTAAATCCCCCCCCCCCCCACCTCCCTTGCACAATCACTCAGTCACTGTTAATGACATGGTGGCTGTGAAACTGTGTGTTTGTGAACAATATCCAGAATGCATTGCTGTCGTTACTGTGCACTCCTAATGAACACGGCCATTCATGAACATATTGCCCTTCCAGATGGATTCCTCTGACAGCTTTCAGTACAGCACGCTCACGCTGCCCTCCGCGCGCCCAACATATTGCATTAACGACTACGGAAAACGAATGCAAATGAGGATGCAGACTATACAGAGCATTTCGAAAGACTTAGGGCTGACCGATTTCACGCTTTCGGTCACTCTGCATTCAAGTAGCTTGTACGTAGTTACAATACTATGGAAAAAACCTTAGGCACACGCAAAATTAAATTAATGAACCAATGTCAATAATTGGTGTGACGACCCTTTGCTTAAAATATAGTTGCAGATACGATTTGTCAGAGTCCCTATTTGTTGCACCTGTTTCTTTTCTTATGCCTTTTTTTTTTTTTTGTCTGAAAAGTGGTCTTTTACATAATATGCTGCTTTATGGCCTACAGATATTTATCTGTAACATTACTTTTTTTGCGGGAGTACTACTGTTTAAAAATCAAAAATGTTTTTTTTTGTCCTGAATTAAAAATGATGTCATAAAATAAACATAACAAAGTAAACATAGTAACCAAACACAATGTGTTTAAGGCTTTTGCTCTCTCTCTCTCTCACACACACACAGTGGAACCTTGGATTACGAGCATAATTCGTTCCAGAAGTGGGCTCGTATTCCAAAAACACTCATAAACCAAATGAAAACTCAAATTATTCGTTCTACAGCCCAAAACAATAAATACATAAAAATAATTAATACAACATATAAAGTAAAAATAAAACAAATTAACATGCACTTAACATTTAAAAAAAGTAAAAATAAATCCACACAGTTAAGTGTTTCCGTTTGTGTGCACAGGCGCCGTGTATTTGTATGTGTGTGTGTGTGTGTGTGTGTGTGTGTGTGGAATTAGTCCCGTCTTAAACAGTAAAACTTCTTCTCCCTCCCCACACCTCACTTTTTAAGTTTCACAACTAACATACACAATGCAAACACTTTTAAAGGAAAAAAAAAAGAAATCTCTCGAATGATTCTCGCGTGAGCAGACTAACGGAATCACTGCTGTAAAGTAAAAAATTAAAAATAACAAATGAACCAGCACCTTACCTTTGAAAAGAATCGCAACAGAGTTGAGTTTTCTGTGTAAATAAAGCGCGTGTGCAGCCGGGGAGATCTCTGTGTGTGTGTCTGTGACAAATTACGCGCGCACACACGCACACACAAAGTAAGTGTGTGTGTCGGTGTGTGTGGGGCACAGTGTCAAATTACGCGCGTGCACACAGAAGAGAGAGAGAGATGTTGTTTATAAGAGACGAGCACTAAAACGCAGAAGGGGACTCTTATTTTGACACAGGGGACGCAGCAGGGGAGACGATTACCCATAATTCCCACAGCGCAAGAGAGAGAAAAATCATTGGCTCAGTTGTGATCGCTTGCCGCTCGGTGTCAAAATAAGAGTCGCATGCGTGATACATGATACTCGGCGCGCGTAAACTAATACTTGCTCGGTTTCCGATTAAAGATTTATTAAAAATCTTTGCTCGGTTTGCGGAACACTCGTAAACCACGTTACTCGCAATCCGAGGTTCCACTGTGTATAAACAAACACACACACATAAAGGGCAAGTCAAGAATCAAATCTTGTTAAACTTCAGTCGGTCTGATCAGTGCTTTCTGATCAGAGGCGTGTAGGCGAAGTGTTGGTTGTGTTGGAGAGTTTTGTTGTGATTTGTGAAATTTTGAGATTGGATTGTGTATTCTGGCTTTTGACTTTTGGCTTCCATTTTGACTTTGATTCTTGCTTTGTCCTTTTGGTTTGTTTGCTAGCTCTTTGTAAATTTTGTTTGTTTGTTTGAATTCACTATATGTTTGTGCACTCACCGGTAGTAGGGGTGTGGCTGCCAATTATTTTGGGGGAAAGGGTTTTTATTCACTGTTTTTGGTTTAGGAAGATAGGGAAGGCATCTGTATTTCTGTTTGTGTTTTCTTTGCTAGGTAAGTTAGCTTCTAAAATACAGATACCTTTTTGTTTATTATTTTGGCCTGGGTCCACCCTGAAGCTAAGCCTGGTGTTGTGTTTGTGTGTTTATTTGCATGTGCTATTGGTCAAGCAATACAAACCTCACTTGGTTGTAAATGACCATATCTGTCTAGTTCTTTGTTACATTACACCACTTTGTTCCACATTCACCGAACAGTTTAAAATAGAACCCCGAACCAATCATTTGCTGTACGGCCCAACCCTAGACTTTTTTTTTGTGGTCTGATGGTGTATCTGGTGCTGAAACAACTCACTGAAGAGCATAAACAGAAGCGTTTGCAATCACCAACCGAGAAAAAGTTTGAAAATAATTCAATTAAATGCTTACAGTTGTCTGGGATTCTCAAGGGCCAGAAGTATTGGAATATTATCAGGAAAAAGGTTAAAAAAAAATAAAATAAACAGTGATCAATACAGTGAGACGCTTACTGACGAGCTGAAGCCTAAACTTGGGATTACAGGACTGATATCCGAGGGCGTCGTGATCTCGCATGACGATGCACGTCTGCACACTTCTACCCACACTGTCGAAACTCTGCAAAAACTTAGTTTTGAGGTGTTAAAGCTTCCTCCCTATAGTCCTGATCTCACTCCGTTGACTCTCTGGGGCAGAGAAAGTGAATGACATTAAATGATGTAGACTAAATCAAAGAAACATCGAACAAATGTTTTACTGCGACAAGCTGCAAAATTCCTGAAGATACTATTTAAAAAACGGGTTATTTCTGTAATGACCATAACATCTGCCATCATCTGCACCTGTTTCTCACTGGATCATGTCTCAAGATGTTTTTGTATGATTCATAGGTAACATTCCTCTGAATCTGGACGAGCAAATGGACTGGATGAGAAATGAGAGCCAAAAACCTGCCAAAAACGTATCTTTAAAAGTCTTTCAGGAAGCCTGACGAACTATTCCTCAAAACTACATAAAAAATACAAGAAAGTCTGTCTCTTTGGAAGCAATACGTAAAGAACTGAGGGGCGCCTCAAGACTTTTGCACAGTAGCGTCCAACGAGAACCCGCAAAACACGCTTTCGAGCGTTTCTGATTTCCTCGCCTGCTTTTGGTCATTAGCCTCAAAAAACAGAGCTCAGATGTTGGTCAACTTTCAGCAGCGTTAATGACCTCGCGGCGAACGTCGCCGAGCTCTGTATGTGTGCGCGGGCGTGTTCCTTAAAGAGCTGTACATCTTGATCCAGAGGCTAATTGCGCCTGGTGCAGTCCCATACCGCTCTGGGGCAGAGAAAACCAATAGCAAGTTCAGGACTGGACCGAAGGACTGAAGACTCTAAACATGTAACGATAAGTGCAATAATAAGGGTTTTATCTCCTGTACAATATCTTCTGAACGGTTACAGATTTACAGATGAGCTCTAAGATCTAGGATTAGTAATAAACAAAACTTTTTACTGTAAAAAATTTGTCTTTAATAAATTAAATATAGAACTGTTGATATGCTGAATGTTGGTGAGTCTGGTGAAGGAACAACTTTTTTATAGCAGCTACTGTATATAATTGTCTCATAGATATTCCACAATTTTAAATGTAACTATAAATGAATAAGAAGGCTGAAATGTTCTTCGACAATACATTAAAAACTGTAATAGTTGACCAAGTACTTTGGATTAAGATGAATAATAACACTTCTGAATGCAGCATGGAAAAGGTGTGTCGTGGTTAGCACTGTCGCCGTGCACCTCCAGGGTCGTGGGTTCGATTCCTACCTTAGGTCTGTGTGCGTGGAGTTTGATGGATGAATGAAAGAATGAATGAATGAAGCAAATTTCTCCATATTATTGCACTTTTTTTTTTTTTTTTTAAATAGCAAACGTCAGAGTGGTAAGGGTTATTGCACTTTGTGTCTGGCTGCGTCACATCAACCCATTTTCCTATTGCAGCATGCCCCAGAGTGTTTTGTTTGTTTCTTACTGTATGTAGTTACATGCAGGCCTGCATCTTTAGCTTTCTGTCTTAGATAAACCAGTGGGAGGCCTTTACTGGTATCCATTTTGGTCTAGGGTGCGTTGCCGTGGAAACAACTAATATCCGAATAGGAATGGTGACTCATTTTCCTCTAATTAGTGTCATTTAAAAATGATATTTTCCTTTAATGCACTAATACTAACTATACACACACAGTTATATCTAATACAACAGCTATTGTAAAATTTAGAGAGACAATAGCACAAAAGAAGAAGTTTTACACAAACACAAACGCACACAGACAGATCTCCAGACACCGTCTGTAAACCAGAGGAAAGCCCACAGCTTACACAACAAGACTGAAAAAAATAATACATTACGATTTTTGGTTTATTTCTGAGTCAGTGATCAACTCACACTTGGACATCCAGCAGGATCCTCTTGTCCTCCTCCACATGGACGCCCCAGATGCAGTCCTGCCCTTTGTCATAGGCTTCGGGCCAGTTTGGGGAGAGCACCACTCCGGCCGAATCCGTGATCTCTCCGCTGCACACAGCTGCCACACACACACACACACACACACACACACACACACACATTTCTATATATATATATATATGGAAATGTTACTATATACATTTCATGTTGTATTAGGATTTATTTAAAGATGTCTGTATGCAAAGGCTGAACACACACACACTCACACACACACACACACACACACACACACACACACACACACACACACACACACACGCTGCTGACAGAGATGTATCAGTGCACACTCACCACGGCATGCCGGTTCTGTCTCGTTCCACTGTGGGTTCTCAGGTTCCACACACTCAATAGTGACGGAGCCCTGCTCCAGCGTGTAGCCCGGCTCGCACGAGAACTCCACCACCGTGCCCACTCCGAAAGACGCATCGTTACTGGAGAAGTTCCCATATTTAACGAACGGTTTGTAGCACGTTCCCTCGGCAAATGCTGACAAAGACACACATCAGGAGCGAGCTCACTTAAAAACCAAAATCTAACAAATTGCCAAGCTGATGCATAACTGTGTGTGGAAATGACCGATTTTGAAATATCTTAAAAGTAGGTAACAAAAATATTTAAGTGGATCCCATATATAAATGACAAACAAATTAATGTCATATAATTGGATTATAAAAATACTAAAAAGTGTATTAAAATTGTATACAAAAAAAAATAGTACAGTAGATGCATAAAATAACTAAAAATGTACTTTAAAAGTAGATCCAAAAATATAAAAGGCGTTCAAGTCAACCCTGGACTTTTGAATAACAGAATAACAGAACACATTTGTGAAAGTAAAAACTCCCTTTTCCCCCTGCGACACTAATGCACTCATTCCAGTGTTTCCCAGTGTGCTTGGATACCATCCATCTTTCTACCATCAAGGTAGAAAGTTTAATTAGTACACCAAAGCCATGATTGAACTGGTTCATGTCTGAAACCCAGGCCTCCAAGGATCTCCTTTAATGGCCCTAACATGTGGAAATGGCTTGGACAATAAGTTGTATTTTTCTCTGATTTTCTCCCTAATTTAGTCGTGTCCAATTCCTCCATGTCACTAGGGGGCTCTCACATTAAGGCTACTACTACCAGTCAGTCGGGAGGCGAAGACTATCATGTGTTTCCTCGGAACCGACCGCATCTTTTCGGACTGCTCGCTCACACACACTTTGGGGGAGGAGTAACACACTCGGAGGACAGCGCTATCCGCTAATTCCGCTTGCGTGAGCTCACAGACGCCCCTGATTGGCTGTAGAGCCGTGACTAATGTGGGAGCACTAAGTACCTCTCATCCCTCCCCTCTAAGAGAGCTCGGCCAATCAGCTCTCTCTAGATTTCCGGCTGCGAGAAGTTACATCATCACCCAGGAATCAAACTCGCGATCTCCGGATGATAGGGCGAGCGCTTTACCTCTGCGCCACTCGTTGGCTGCATCATCTTTTAAAATTTGTATTAGTTTAACACCTTTATTAACAAATCCCGGTTTGGCCTGAACTCTCCTGCTGAAAGTTCACACAATGAATTTTACTTGCCATTTTTACATAAATGTAATAATTTGCTAAGGTGTGAACAGGCCACTAGGATTAACCTCTTTAACCTGGCATTACTTTAGGTGAGAAGCTGAGAGCTGAGACGGCTTGTGCAAGCTGCGATAGCAAAAATAGTTCAGTACTTTTGGATAAAAATATTAAGAAATAGGTATTCATAGGTAAGGTGGTAGTAGTGATATAATTCAGGATAAAATGACCACTTCTCGGCTTGAATTAAATTCAATATAGACCGTGTGATTGAGCAGTTAAAATTTAACCGTGGCATTTTTTTGGAATGATGTTTAAGGTTCTGCTCTAATAATATAGTAGTTGAGGGGTAAAACCCCAAGGTTGCCCCTGCTGGGCTCTACACTGGATTATGGAAAGCATCTGAGAATATGAAGCATGGGTATTAAGTATAATTGTGTATTCTTGGTGTGTTAGTACCTTCATATCGTATGGCAGCACCCGTACAGGTACCCGTCTCGTCCGTGGTGAACTCGATAAACAGATGCCTCCCCGTGCTTACTACCCCCTCATTGGGGAGGTATTCCACTTCGTAAGAGTCGTACACAACAGGCGAATCGATGTTGTTCCCGTTCTTGATTAGCAGCCTGTGCAGAAAAAGAAAAAAAAAAGATTGGTGTTGGGCATCATCTCAATTGTGAGCGACAATGAAAAGGAAAGATCAAAAGAGCGTTGAGGCTTTTAAGTCGGGCATTTCATGTTTTTCAGTCTCATCTATGGAGGTAGCGTCTCGCTGGGCTCCGCAGTGGAGCGGATTCATTAAAGAGCCATTTGTTAGCTCAGCCTCGAGACAGTCTGAAAATGTAATTAAATTTCCGCTCTCCTGTACTTTCTGCTACGGCCTCCGTGGTTGCATGATTAATTTGCATGGGAGGGATGCTCTTAATTATGCTGAATGCCGAATGCGGACTGCCGTGGATTCCACAGATGGGAACGCGGGAAGGTTCGAGGCATGGATTGAGATTTAGGGCTGTACCCTTGCATCATTAGAATGCACCCCAGTATGTGAGTGTCAGGCTCTGACGTACAATTAGTCAAATGAAATATAGGAATTTAGGGATGACAAAAATCAGAATAATAAGCATACAGCAATAGTTGTTACCTGTCGTCGTCCTCAGCTAGAGCGACTTTCTCAAAGTGCACGTGCAACCTGTGGCCCTCGGGAGCCTCCAGCACCCAGTGACATGTGAGGTTGTTGCTATAGTTGCCAGGAAACCCAGGAGAGATGATGCGGCCCAGGGTGGCGTTTTTTAGCATCCCCCCGCAAGAGGCTGTTACCGGAGACACACACACACACATGTGCACACAAAGACTGTGAGTGGGAGAAGAAAGTGGCGAACATGACAAGAAGTTACCAAGCAATAGATAAATAGGTAAAAAAAAATAAAAAATGTAGCAGCGTCCAAAAAAAGACAGGCTTAATAAGAAAACAAGATGAGGACTGTATTTTCAGTGTGTGGGAGTAAGAGAGAAAAAGAGCTGGTCTTTATATTCGCTTGAAGATTTGTCTGCGGATCTGAAACTGCATTGAGTCCTAAATATACAGTACGGTACTGTGCATTCGTCTTGTGCCATCCCTTATTTCTTCACATTTTGCTTGCAAAGAGCCAGGCTTGACGAATAGTTCTCCGGACTTCCTGAAGGACATTTTTGGCTCTGATTTTGCGTTTAGTCCCTGAACGTGAGCAGTTTCAGAGGAATAATTATTCTTGTTTATTAAGCCACACAGTGGCCTATGAATCGTTCAAATTGAAAAAACAAGCATACAACTTAAGGCAATAAGCCACATGAACTGGCATGAACCAGTGATAAACAGGGGCAGATGATCAGGCAGGTGATTAGTATACTGCCGATGCTTAATGCCGTGTGGTTAGATCAGACGAGAGGGGAAACGAGATCGCTGCTGTTTACATAAACAACCCATTCGTAAATTGTATCTTTAGGCACTTTGCAACCTGTTACAGTAAAAAAAAAATAGTTTGTATGTCTTTAATTTAATCTACATCATTTAATTTAATATAATATGAAAAACTGGTGTCTCAACACTTTTTCCATAGTACTTTTTGTGTGTTTAAAAAGCTACTGCTAACAAACGCAGTTACTGATTTCAAATACATTAAGGCTCCAATTAATCTTTATTACAGACGCTGACACAAAGACGATAAATGAACACCTTAACAGATGGCCCGAAGAACAGAGATTTATGAAGGTTCACTTATCCAGACAAAAGGTAATCAATCTTGAGTTATGGCTTTATAGAATTGCCGCTGTGAAGCAACAATGATGCAACACTATGGCTCAGATCAGTCAGAATCTCTTTATCTTCCAGAATTCCAGCGAACATTTAGCAATATGACTTAATAATACTCTAAGGAATCTTGTCAGCTTAGTTTATGTGAGCCAGCTAGTTGGCCTTAGCAACACTATGATGTAATATGCCTCTGAAAACACCTTGTTGTTAGCCTATGCCCACCAGAGTTGGTCATCTGTACATGCAATGTTTTCAACAAGTTATCTGTTGTGAATCATCTATATAGAATAAGTAATAAAACTTTGAATATGGATTAAATGACCTTAATGAAGATCCTCTCTGGATCTGATCTAAAATCACCTAAACAATCTATTAGCTCTATTAGTTAACGCAATCGGCTAGCTAGGATTTTCAATGAAATCGATAAAATCCTCTCATAAATGCCTGTTAGCATATGTTCACCCGCTAGTTAGCATCAAGCTATGAAGATTATGATCATTTAATCCGTTCAGAAATCTCGTCACGTTTTCTCGTGTTAGCCAGCTCATCGAAATGAGTTTACTAGGTAGCATTAGCTTTGGAGATTTTTTAAATTATTATTAAACCCCTTAACGCAGTCCTCTCATGGAAGGTAACAGAAATCGGCTAGCTAGCATTATCTGTAAAAATATACAGTTTTATGAATATGATTTTACTAGATCCTGTCTAATTAGCTTATGAGAAGCTAGCACTGAAGAATATGATTATAAATATAAAATGGATTTTTTCATAGGAAGGTCATGGTAAGAGAAAGTAAGCAAATTATTCATTTAAAAATGGACTTGAAATATGAAAAGAATGTCGCAGGCTAACCTGGTTGCAGGCTAACCACATCTTTGCTAATTCAATAGTATGTTAACAATAGAACAAAACTCATTGTCTACACCGCTTTATCCTGAGTACAGGGGACCTGGAGTCTATTCCAGGAGACTTAGGGCATGAGGCGGTGGACACCCTGGACATCACAGGGCACACACATGCACACACTCACACAAACTATGGGTAATTTGGGAAAGCCAATTAGCCTAATCTGCATGTCGTTGGTCTGCGGGAGGTATACTGGAGTAATCGGAGGAAAGCCATCAAGCAAGCAGAAAACATACAAACTTCATGCACACATATCGAGGAAACACCGGACACCGGGGGTGCTAGGCGACAGTGCTAACTACTAACCCACCATGCCGCCAAGTACAGAACTTTTACTCAATATTAAAATTGGTTTTAGGTGTAAGTTGAATTTTTAGATAAAAGAACACAGAATTTTTATGCTCTGAGACACATCAACATTCCAGACAGAAGGAATCTATCCTATTTTAAGTAAAAGAAGTATATATGCACTAGCGATGAGTAACTCGATGACTGCTCCTTACCGACACATTTGGGCTCTCTGCCGCTCCAGTATGGCATGGTGGCGTTGCGACACGTCAGAGAGGACACGCCATGAAGCTGGTATCCTGTTAGGCAGAAGAAATAGGCCTCCCCTCCTACATGAAGGCTGCTCACAGTTACCTCACCATTAGCCAGGGCTTGTGGGAAAGCACAGCTCAAAACAAAGGCTGAAGGAAAAGCACAGCGAGAGAAAGGGTCATAAATATTGGCATTTAAGCTGCCTTTTAAATCTCCTTGGTCGTTTAATGTCCGTGTTATGGAATATAACGATTACCTATCATAATTAAGCTTGCTCGAGCCAGAGCTAACAGGAAAAGGTCAGCGAGAATTATGATCCTGCTACACACTTATGCAGCATAATGCGTGCACTGGGGCTATTTGGGGAGAACGGAGACTAATTGGATCAGTCTACATTTCCCCACCGCGTTCCCATTAACTCTCTGTGTCCGGAGAGCGACACGTCCATCATGCTCTGAAGAACAAACATTCTCTAAGCAAGAGGTCAAAAGACAGATATGTGGATATAAAACACGTTTTCAGCATGTGCGAGTCAGATCTGAAGCCTGGGGTCAAGCGTATGGGGTATGTCTAAGCACCCGTGTCGGGTCTCAGAGCCAGTCTGACAGGGCCGTGTAAATACCGTGTGTTAAGACGAATGGCTCGGACCATTTCCAATGTCACTGAGCGTGTGCCAAAATGAGATTTCCGCCGACATCTAGCATGAGCCAATGAACACGAGGATGATGGAGAGATATGACCTTGGATGTAATAGCAACCGTAAAATAAGACCAGGCTGTCTTGCCTCGTCAAGCTTCAACAGGAGTAGCATGAAAGACAAATGAATCCCTTTCCCCTTGTCTGTTTTGGGTCATTCCAATTGGAAATACATGTTCTGAATAAGATGTCTTTTACATCTCGTTCATTCATCCTAGACATAACCAGAGCAGACATCTGTCAAGCTCATTTAGCCAGCTAGCTAGCATCAACCTTAAAATCCTCTCAGAACTTTCAATATAGCTAAATTTGAATAGTTAGCTAGAATTAGCAGTGAAACCTATTAACATTTATTAATACATGGCCTCCGAGTTTACCGAGCGGTAAAGTGCTTGCCCAATCACCTGGAAATCGCAAGTTCGAAACCCAGGTGATGATGTAGCCTCCCTTAGCCGGGGGCCTGATTGGCCGAACTCTCTTGTAGGGGGAGGGATCAGAGGCACTTAGTACTCTCACATCAATCGCGGCTCTATAGCCAATCACAGGCGACTGTGAGCTAACGCAAGTGGAAGGAACAGATAGCGCTGACCACCGAATGTGTTATGCCATTACCAACATTGTGTGAACTCGAAAATATGCAGTTATACGACTAAATTAGGGAGGAATCTGGGGAAAAAAATCCCCATACCACCCAAAAAAATGTAATAAAAAAAAAGAAAAATGTATATATACATGCATTACATATATTAATTAATATGCTTTTATTTCTTAAAATGCTCTAATAATTCCTGCTACATGAAATATCAATGACTATGATGAAATTTAAATGTTATGAGTTTTTTCTATGTTGTTTAATAATCCGTTCATAAATCCCACCAAAATTAGCTCAGGTTAGCCAACTAGCGGTGAAGAACACAACAAAAAAAAAATCTTGTCAGAAATCGTGGTTCATTTCATTACCCATTAAAAATTCATCTTTCTCAGAGTCTCAGATGGATCGGGGAGAACCGATATTTGTCACAAGAGCATCTCAAAATTAAATGCTAATTCTACACTCACCTCTTTTTCCCTGAGGGAAGTTAAGAAGAGATCATTCCGATATCAGTAACACTTACCTTATACATTATGATTCTCTGTTTCTCAAGAGATCATTTTTTAATTACGTGAATCCTGCAGATTGTTAGGCTAATAATTGGTAGGAACAGGCTAGCACATGAGCTAGCAAACAAGCTATCAATGATAGAGGCGTATCAATCTTAAATAAATAAATTGTCAGAGTCTAAGTTTAATTAACTTGCACCCTGGCATGTCTAATGTGATAGAAGGCAACGAGACGAGAAACCTAATTTGCTAGTGGTGATGCAGCGTTAAATAGCAAAGGGCCAGTTAAATGATGGACTGTTAGTGAGCTAGCATGAAAATGAGCAAGACTGTGTGACACCACACGACATAGGTACATACATAGGTTTTTTTACCCTTTTAAAAATGTGCACACGATTGTACATGAATACATACTGCACATAAACAATACACAAATCTCCAAAACACTCTGGCTGTTCCTGGAACTAGCATGTTAGCTCCATCCATCCATGCATCCATCCAGTAACTAGGGATAATGGAGGTCAATGGTGATTACCATCGTATTTATTCCCATTTTACAACCGTGCTGGGACATCCGGTCAACATTCACACACTATGGTCCATTTGGAAAGACCGGTTAGCCTAATCTGCATGTCTTTGGACTGTGGGAGGAAACCAGAGGGTTAGGAGAAAACCCACCAAGCACGGGGAGAACATGAGAACTTCATGCACGAAGACCCCGAGGCGGGTATCAAAGCTGGACCCTGGAGGTGCAAGGTTACAGTGCTAACCACTAAGCCACCGTGCCGCCAAGCTAATATAGGTGTAGTAGCAAGAGTTTTGCCCTGTTTGTCTGGTTGTAAGTAACATTATTCACTTTAATCATTCTTAAAGTTTTAAGTCTTTCTTTTGAAAGTTCTTCTCTCTTACTTTATTTCTGTTTGTTTTCTTTTCATTTCTTTTTGTCTTTTTCATTTTTTTTGACACTGTGTCAGCTTGCATCAGCCATGACTGTGGCTCTGTTTAAATGTGTGGCACAGACTGGACCATTTGGATCTTTAGACGCGACATAACCACAGGGGATCACAAATACTTTTTCATGGAAAGATGGAAAAACTCAGTCACTCCTCCAGGCTTATTCTGTCAATATTAGTTTTTGGAGAATTAATTACGGTGCCATGGACATGTATTGGCCAGCACTGCTGTGCCTCAGCGCTCTGGTTTAATCCAGATCTTGGGTTACTATCTGTTTCTTTTAGGCCACAAGTTAGTATAATGAGGCCATAGGCTAAGCTCCTTGTTTCTCATGGACATGAGCTGTTTTGTAGACACAAAATACAAGGGGTGTTCAAGCCAAACAGGGACCTCAGATGCAGTTTTATGCTTAATACAAAGTGATTTCTCGTGAATGAAGGCGCAAAACTAATTGACATTTACATAACAAGCACAGATTAACATTTCACAGAAGGCTGTACGTTCCATGAATGACAATCCTGGTCGAAGTGGCTTGGAGCCACTGCTGTCGTTCCTGTTAACATTCAGCGAGTGGAACACCAGATCTGTGGAAATTGTTGGATAACCTGCAGAAGAGACACATCTGTCTATGGGAACTGTACACACAATCATTCTCCAACTCCACTTGATTGTTACAGGAACTTGGTTGTGAGTTTTTTGTCCCTTCCACCATATAGTCCTGACCTCACTCCAAGCCATTTCCACATGATTGGGCAATTAAAGGAAATCC
This sequence comes from Clarias magur, assembly GCA_013621035.1. NCBI lineage: Eukaryota > Metazoa > Chordata > Actinopteri > Siluriformes > Clariidae > Clarias > Clarias magur. The sequence continues at coordinate 193,848 of QNUK01000405.1, read as the reverse complement.
TGGGAGGCCAGGCATTCATATAATGGCTTATATATTGATGGTATCCAAGCTCTAGAGAAATGCTGGAATAAGTGCATTTGTGCACCCGGGGATTATATAGAGAAATAAAGGGAGATTTTACTCTTATAACCATGTTCTGTTATTCTGCACAATCAAAAGTCCTAGTTTGACACCTCTTCTATAAACATGTAATGAACATCCCAATTCTGCAAAGGCTTTTAAATGGATGTTGGAAGTTTTGCGCATTCAGCCACAGGACCATTCATGAGGTCAGGCTCCGATATCCGGCAAGGAGTCCTGGTGCAAAGTGTGCGTTCATGGTTCATCATGAAGGTTTTCTCCGAAGTGTTCCTCCCAAAAACACATTACAGCTGCTGATACAGGTGAATCAGCAGCTGTAAATCGCCCCGGGGTATAAGTAAGTGAGCGAGTAAACTTGAAATGACCAATTATACATTAAAAAAAAAACCTTGTGTGTTTAAGCTCACTGTACTATACTCTGAGCTGGATAATAATTTCATTCTCATTCTCAGATGGTCTCCATTGTGTCCTACAGCGAAGACTCACAGCAGGAGCAATACGTGCAGACGAGCAAGCAGCGTGGAATTAGGCGGCTGATACATAAAACATCTCAACTCCTATCGGAATGGCATAATCAGTGCTTCTTAAACTCTGCTCTCTCCTCGCGGCTGCGCAGCAAATCAACATTAAAGACTCAAGTTTTCATAACCCATTGCTCACCCGACACCATGCATTAAGAGAAAGTACACTTCAGGAGGCGATTTCAGCTTCTGACTCATCTCCCTGCCAAGAAGAGGTTTGGAAACAGGGGGAGCTCTCGCGAGGCAATCAAACTTAATAAGGACAACAGACAGCAACAAGCTGAAAGTGTGTATATTACATGGCTGGGAATATTATTCCAGTCGAGTGATGCTTTTTATGGGCTGTGTTTGTGTCTCTCCTAATAGCTAGATGGATGCTGGTCCCAGCCGTCTGAAGTGGAGTAGTGCACTTACAGTAGTTACAGCAGTTTGGGCCATTTTCAGTGCTGGTGATCAGATTATTTATGTCCACACTGTGGATTTTGCACCAGTGTTCGCTTAGTTCTCTTCCTCAAAACAAAGAGATTCGTCGCTCCATGGCCTGTTCTGGCCACTTCCTGATAACCATGAAGCCATTAGAGTGACGACGCTAAGTGTGTGCATCCAGTCGCCCCGAGCCATTCACAGAGGTTCCCGTTCAACGCTTAGCCCCCCTCTCAGACAGGTTATTATCATTTTATCTTTATTAAGACCATCAGCCCTATCTGAGCACAGGCGCGTGCATGGTGAGACGGTCGCCGGAGGCGAGCCTTAATGTTCACCCAATCTCTGGAGAATTAAATAACAGGCGCTTGCTGTCTCCATTTCCTCGGTAAAGTCACGGTGCTTTGCAGCCCATAAAGCCTGATTGTCTCGCAATTACTAATAATGACTCCACAGCAAGCGTGGTTGGGCAGATTAGTTGCCGGTGGGGTTGCAGGCAACAGATGCCAGCGTGTTATAATATGCTCGCCACAGAATAGGGAATAATCTCAGCGCTGATCCGAGACTGATAGAAAGCCTCCTAAAGGCATGTTTTAGAGGTTTGAACCTTATAACAACCTCATCCATCTTTTTAGACACTTCCCTCATATTACGGCACCAAAAATTGAACCTAACCAAAGATTTTTACACCTTTTCTTCGATCACATCACACGGTCACACGGAACAAATGTATTGCATCGACCAAGATGTGCGTCAAAGATTTACACAAATCTCTATAAATAAAGAGATATATTTAATGCACACATGTAGATTCCATCTGAATACGAAGCAGCTTTCCAGTATTTATGCGCTTAATAAGCCAAGAACACTACTCATAGCAAGTCACAAAATCTTTATGACACTTACTTACTTTAGTTTTTATTCAAACAGCAAGAACAAAAACATTTTTAACACTTTTCCTAGTGTTGAGCAAATGAAATCTCATCAACTCTCAGCAGTGTTACTGAAAAAAAAAAAAATCATGGTAGATAATGAAGTTTGATAGACAAAAAAGAGCTATTTTTACAGTGGAATGTAAGAAATGTAAATTTCATTAAGATAAAGTATAAAATATGAAGGTAAATACAAAATATATAACGTAAATAATTTATGAAACGGTATCAGAAATTGTAAAAAAAAAAAGAAAAAAAAAGTAAAAAGTAAAAAAAGAAGCTTGAGTTGACAACTGCTGCAAAAGTTATTTTATTTCCATGTCTTTGTGTCCAAAAACATAAAAATTGTCTGATCGCAGCTGGTCTTAGTATTAAGCAAATACAGCCTCAGACAAACAACATACAATTTTTTTCATCAATTATATATTTAACAAAAATGAAGCCAAAACCAAAAAACAAGCAGGCGAAACTAAATACTCCTTTATTGCTCACAGATAATTTAAACTAGAGACTAGAGTTTAATAGTCTTGAGCACTCGGCTGTGTGTGTGTGTGTGTGTGTGTGTGTGTGTGTATACAACGGCAAGAGGGGAAGACATAAGCAATGGTCTTAGAGAAGCAACTGCTGCTGCACATCTGGATCTGGAAGGTGTTATAAAATAATTTCCAAACAATTTCAACATTCTACAGTGAGAAAGAAGTGAAAAGCCTTCAAGACAGCTTCCAATTGTCCCGCCCTGAGATCAGACAGAAATACAAAAACCCCAAAAATTACATCTCAGAACCTACAGGCCTCATCTAAGCATCCATGCCAGTACGATTAGAAGAGGACTGAACAAAGACGGATAGCTTGAAACGGCTGCCAGAAGAGAGAGTCTTCTGTCTAAAAAGTCTAAAATGACTGAGGTTGGCAAAACTGCATCTGAACAAACCACAAGAAAATTCTTGAAAAATGTCCCATGGACGGATGAGACCAAAGTGGAGATGTTTGGTTTTAATGCTCAGCAAAAAACAAACAGGATTTCGTCAGAAACACCTCATACCCACTGTCAAGCAGGGCACTGGACGTGTAATGATTCGATCTTGTTTGGCAGCCACAGGACCTGGGCAGCTTGCTAAAACTTGGTTGTATTTTGGTCATGCAATGGTCAAGGACAATGATCTGCAGCACATCAGTAAATCTATATAAGATGGCTGACAAAAAAGGAAAGAATCAAGGTTTTGAAATGGCCTAGTCAAAAGTATAGACTCAACTCAGTTGAAATGCTGTGGCAGGATCTTAAGAGGGCTGTTTATATATAAAATAAAATAAAAATGCCCAAAAACCTCAATGAACTGAAGCAATCAGTCCAAAATGATGTAAGAGACAGGAAATGATTACTAAAGGTGGTGGAGATGATGCTAAAGGTGGATCTACTGTACATGCTATTGAATCATTGGGCTACTTGGTATTGCCACATGATTTTATTCTTGTTGGACGGTAAAAAAAAAAAAAAAAAAAAGTATACGTTGTTGTTTGTCTTAGGTTGTATTTGCCTAATACTAAAACCCGCTACGATTAGATGATTTTTTTAAATGATGTCTTTACACAAATCAAAAAATTTTTTTTTTTTTGGACTTACTTTTACACATGACTGTGCGGTATATTGTATTTCTGCAAAGGTTTAGTAAGTGTATCACATTTTATGTTGACACCATAATGCATAGTATGCTAAATGGATGGCTAGCTGAATCGACAGTTATTTAACCTTTGTCAGTTTTTTTCACATTTCATGTTCGTGTTAAAGGGAAGTTATGAGAATGTCAGTGATTTAATCCAGTTAATTTGTCTGTAGTTTTATCGTTCTGTTTTTGTTTCTCCATCAGATTGCGACTCCTCAGGCTTAGCGCAGTTCTATGTCACACACTTGTACGTTGTAAGGGGCAGAATTATCGACGCAGATTATAGTAAGTCCCGCTGTGTCTTAAACTATTCATTACTGAAGAACTGGATCTTGTTTTGTAGCAGATATGTATGGGAAAGGATTTTTAGGGGAGACAGACTTGCACGCCTTGGTTGCGCCGGTGCAAAAAATAAAGATCCAAATGGTGAAAGCAAAACATGTTTTGACGGCTGCTTGACTACATTTGGGGTTAGGGGAAAAAAACACCATCTGGATCAATAGGAATGTGGTTAGTCATTAGTATGGGAGCTAAATATAGACGATAACATGAGGCACACAAGCGAACATGCCATAGTTTCACAATGAAGCTGGGATTCTCCAGACAAGACACCTATAAATCTATCACAGTAAGCTGGGACGAATGAGTCTACCGGACCCAGGGGACGTGCTGCTTGAGAGGGCAGGCTCGGTTCTACACTCCAGTGTTTATCGAGCCCTTGACCATTTGAATTGAGTGTTAAACCTCCGGCACATAAGCATCAATACATCTCTCCGATTTAATCTCTTTTCTCAGGGACAGCTCTATTGATCTTTGCCTAAGTGCAATGTTTTACTGGATGGGCTCAGAGACACTTTTAAATCAGGATAAACCAGTCCAAGGCCTCCTGTTAAGCACTGCAGCTTTGCGAGCACGGCTGAGCGTATAATCCCTGCACATGCATAAGAAGCGCACTGAACGGAAATGGAGGTGGATGTCGTCGGGAAGGGGAACTAACGTCAGGGAAGTTCGGTGGTAGTCCTCGGAGACGCTGGCATTGCCGACACCCTTGAGCTGTATGACTGTGTGTTTGCTCGCGTGTGTCACATTTCGGTGGTTTCGAGACCTTAAACTTTATGGGACATGTTCTTATTATTGTTTCACGGAGAATTAATTTCCAACAGTGAGCAGTGTCACTGGATATAAACTGAAGGGGATCTACAGTAATAATCTCAAGGAAACATCCAAACAACAATTACACTTGCTTTTGAATGTGTTTATACGAAGGGCCGTGACCGTGAAAGTCCCTGAGTATGTTGTTACCAAGGAAACATTACCTGTTTACGACAGTATATTGTAAATGTGTGTTTCGCCTTGTGGATGTAATTAGTGTCAGAGCTGCTCACTCTCTCCCGCTCATCCTGTACAGGGTCGCCAGAAGTCTGGAGCCTATCCGAGGGGACTCGGGGCACAAGTCAGGGCACACCCTGGATGGGGTCCACAAGCACACTCACTCACACACTATGGGAGTTTGGAAACACCAATTAGTAGGTATGGGAATCAGCAGGGACCAGCCGATACGATATTATCACCATACCAAGTGCTGATTCAATTTGTATTGCGATTCTGTATGTATCAACATTTGATAGAAATTCCAATTCGATATTAATCTTTTTTTTTTTTTTTTTTTTTTTACAATTGTTGTTACAATTTTAAACAAACTCAGCAAATAACTTACACAAAGTTAAGCATGCACCACCTGGATTATAGAGGAACAGAAACATCTTAGAGCCTCAAATGCAAATAAATATATATTAAAATGTATTTTAAAAAAACCTATCTTGGAGTCAGTATTTTGATGCATGAATTGCTGCAGCAAAGAATCGAATGACGATACGCCATTTCCCCAACCCCCCCCCCCCCCCCCCCCAATCACCACCAATTTGCCTAATCTGTATGTCTTTGGACTGTAGGAGGAAACCGGAGTACCCGGAGGAAAAACCCACCAAGCACGGGAAAAACACGCAAACTCGACTCACATACCCGAGGCGAGAACCGATCCTTCGACCCTGGAGCTGCGAAGCCACAATGCTAACGATTATATGACAGATTTGTGGTATTGAGTGACTTGAGAGACATGTGATGCAGCAATCAGCCCCCTGAAGCGTTCATCTGTATTATTGTTCCAAAAAATATGTAAAATATAACATCTGGTCCATTATTCAAAAATAGAAAACTCCCAACGAGCTCCCAATTGCGTTTAGCACGATCGCTGACACACTCTGGGCTCGATGTGCACGTACATTTTTGAAGCGACGGAGCACAATGCCTTTATGGAATCCGAGATGAAGAGCTAGTAATGGAAAATCCGAGGCACGTCCACATTCAGCGGACAGCAAGCCCCGTCAGCGGCTAATGGTTTTCCCAGTACAGGCAAAGTGGCAGCATTTCAGTGATTATGCTATTTCCGAACCTTTCCGACAAACCTGTCGCAGCTATATCAATAGCTGATGCATATTTGTTGCTGTCAGAGTGTCATTAATGCGCCTCGTATAGCTCATTTCACTGTAATCTCTCGCTGTCAGATTCATCTCCATCTTACAGTGCCTCATTCGTGACATGTCACAATCTCAAACTGCGTGAATACATCTGGGGGGCTTTCCAAACCATTTTGTATTTCTGATTCTTTTAGAGTAGCCTTGCTGACAGTCTATCTGTCTCCAGCTTTATAACACGAAACCTGGTATTTTTTTCCATCAGTCACAATGAAGCTCCAAAAAAACAAACAATAACAAAAAAACAAACAAAAAAAAAATCAATGACATGTCTCTTTATTAAACATAAATGTCCAACATAGCCCCTTAAGAACAATTTACATATTTACAGACTTGAAAACTCCAACACACACACACACACACTACAGGGAAAATTTGGAAACACCAATTAGTCGGGATGGGAATCACCAGGGATCACCTGATACGATATTATCACAATATCTAAGTGCTGATTCGATTTGTATTGCGATTCTGTACGTATCAAGATTTTTATAAATATCTTAATTTCATATCACTTTTTAATTTTATTTTTTGGGTTTTTATCAAATAATGTGCTGCTACCCCACAGGTGCAGTGTGCAGTGTGATTAGTTTAGAGCATGCCACCTGCAGGATTATAGAGGAATGGCAACAATTTATCACTCAAATGCAAAGACATATTAAAATAAAAAATGCACCATCTAGCCCATTCAGAAACCGTGAGATCTCTGCCTCTGCCAAATGTAATATTTAACCATTGCCTAGTACTTACAGTAGAAGGTAAGTATTTGTAAAATGTTTTATATTACATCCCATAACAGAATATGGTTGCAAAAATGTAGAACTCTCAAAATGAGCATACTATTATTATTATTTTTTTGGTCATAGAAACAACCGAATAAATAAATAAACAAACAAACAAACAAACAAACAAACAAATAAATAAAAGCACAAGATCATGTGTATCTGTGCTATTTTTTTGCCTATGTGACCCATTTTTCCATTTTTTGTTTATTCATGTTTGGGTCATTGATTAAAATGAACTAAAATCCAGTTTTGCCTAAATTATATTGATTATTAGAATATTAGAATAATTATTAGAATATTGCCTATTTTATGTAAAAAAAAAAAAGGATATGTCACTCTATACTGCACAATCATGAGCCCTATATTTGCTTATTAATAAAAAGTGCAAAACAAATAATGGCTAAAAGGCTTTGAGCTTTAAGGGCTACCAAGCAGCTCTCGTTATATCTATCGACTCTTATTAGGAAGGAAATATCTGAGCTGGATTTCCGCCACTCTGTGCTCAGGCATGTGTTACTGGATGGAGACCCTGGGGCAGACCCAGGACTCTCTGGAGAGATTATATCTCACAGCTGGTTAGCGAACGTCTGGGAATCCCCCAAGAGCTGGAATCTGAGAGAGAAGTCTGGGCCAACCTTCTCAGCTTGTTGCCCATGCAACTCCCAACGGGGAAAGCGGAAAGCAAATGAATGATGAATGAATTCTTTGTATTTTTCACACCTGGGTACAGAGCACTTCACAGGAAGCCTTTTACTGAGTTGTCCTTTTCCACAAAAAGGACCAAAATCCTACAATACTAGCAGACATGATTTTTCTCCCTTTTTTCTTTTAAGATTAAGATACACATCATAGGCTAGAAGGGATGATTATAAGAAAAAGAAATCTGAGAATTATAATAAAGTCTTATTAGAACAAATTCTTTCCAAAAGCTGCAAAACATGACATAAATGTTCACGCTGATACGTAGCTGTAAGATAAACAGGAAATTTATATTGGGATCATGTCATGCACACTCATAACACGACCGGCACTAGGACCCGGAAGTAATACGGTCGGGTTTCAGGAAGCATAAAAGGAAACAAGATGACGCATCACATCGCTCAGTCATTGAGTTATGCCCGTGCTATCGCCGTCGCCTCGCTCGTCCAAACGTGAGTACTCACTTTCTTGGGTTATCGCTTCTGATTGGGTGTGTGTATTTAGAACGCGGGTTTATTTGTGTAAACTCTTGCTCTCGCTTCGGGAGAGTTCTAAGAATAACTTGCGTGGTTATCCTGCCTACTCGCGCTACTTCCGCGTTTGGGTTTACCATCCACGCTACAGGGCTAACTGCTAAGTCTTCTGCTTCATCTCCGGTTAGTCCGTGACAGAATGACTGAGCCTCCGGCAGTAAACCCAGCGGAGTTTGCTCACCTCTGCGATGTGGTTGACCGGCATGCTAAGCTGATCGATCAGCTCCGTGGTGAAGTCGCATCGCTCCGCACGGAGCTCCAGGGCGTCGCGGCCTTGCGCCGCGAGGTGGCGGAGCTGCGACAGGAGAATGCGATCCTCCGCGGGGCGGCCGCTCAGCCGGCTGTGGCCACGCCCATCGCAGCGGCTGCTGCGCCGCCAACTCCCTCTCCACCTTCTGATGTTTTCTTATCTTTACCGGATAAATGGAATGGCACGGATGGGAAGTGCAGTGTTTTTCTAACTGCGTTGGATCTTGTGTTTGAGTTTAATTCCGCCAGATTCTCCACAGACCGACTGCGCATTGCTCTTCTCGTCTCGTTGCTATCCGGGCAGGCAGCTGAGTGGGCCACGGCGGTTCTTCGTGCGGATTCAGATGTCGCCTACTCCTACACCGAGTTCACCCGCCAGCTCAAGCTCACCTTTGAACATCCAGCTGCTGAGGTGGAGACCGACTCCAAGTTGTACCATCTAAAGCAAGGAGGGTCGTCCGTGAGCCGTTACACCGCGGAGTTTCGTACTCTCGCCGTACAGACCGACTGGGGAGACTCCGCACTCCGGACGGCTTACTACGAGGGACTGGCTGCGCGGATAAAAGACGAGCTCGCCGGACGAGAGCTTCCAGCTACCTTGGAGGGTTTAATTCAACTCGCCCTCCGGATCGACCAACGGCTGCTCGTTCGCCCCAAGCCAGCTCATCGTACCCTGCCACCCACCATGACTGCACTACCACACACCACGCCCTTCCTCTCCCGCTCACCAGTTCCAGAAGTTCACGCCCCATTCACTGCAGCACCCACCAGGACCGTCGGTACTCCACCTCCCGCAGTGGTTGACACAGGAGTCGGGGAACCCATGCAATTAGGGCGCGCCTCCTTGACCGCTGCAGAACGGGAACGCCGATTCAGAGAGGGGCTCTGCGCGTATTGTGGATCTTCTGCACATCATCGGGCCATCTGTCCTCTGCGGCCGGGGAACGCGCAGCCCCGGTGAGAAATGGGAGGAACTCACCGGGTCCCATGTCCCTCTCCACCACCATGACCAATGATTCCCGTCTCACGGTTAAAGTATATCTCCAGGTTGGCCACAAACGGGTCGGAAGTACCGCGTTCGTCGACTCCGGGGCAGCAGGTAACTTCATTGACTCTTCCTATGCCAAAAAATTGGGGATAAAGATTGAGGCGATATCCCAGCCTGTAACCATTACATCAGTCGATGGTCGGCCTCTCTCCTCCAGCCCCATCTCCTTTCAAACCCAACCTATCACCCTCATCGTTAACCAACATCAAGAACAGATCCAGTTTCACACCACCACTATTTCCTCACCACCTATCATCCTCGGACACCCTTGGCTGCTGCAGCACGACCCGCTCATATCCTGGACCCAAAGCCGGATCCTCCAATGGGGGCCGACCTGCACTGAGCTTTGCCTACGGGCCGAGGCTGGGACGTGCTCTAGGGAGTCCGAGGCCCCCGATGTCGACACAGATAAAATCCCGCTAGACTACCGGGACCTGGCTGAAGTCTTTTGTAAGAGACGTGCGACCCATCTACCACCTCATCGCTCATACGACCTGGCGATCGATCTTCAGCCAGGTGCGACAACACCCCGCGGCCATCTCTATTCATTGTCCAACACCGAGACGCAGGCGATGGAGGAGTATGTTTCCAGTGGACTTCGCCATGGTACCATCCGGCCCTCCTCCTCACCTGCCGCTGCGGGGTTCTTTTTCGTGAAGAAACGCGATGGTAGTCTACGTCCCTGTGCCGATTATCGGGGGCTCAACAATATTACCATAAAGAACCGACATCCATTGCCTCTTACCAACTCTGCCCTGGACGCCCTCTCTGGTGCCACCATCTTCACTAAGTTGGACCTCCGGAGCGCCTACCACTTGGTGCGCATCAGAGAGGGCGATGAGTGGAAGACGGCCTTCATCACCCCCACAGGACATTACGAAAGTCTGGTCATCCCGTTTGGTCTCTGCAACGCCCCTGCCGCTTTCCAACAGTTCATAAATGACGTTCTCAGAGACATGTTAGGCCGTTGGGTGGTCGTCTACCTGGACGACATCCTCATCTACTCGCGAACACTCAACGAGCACATCCAGCATGTCAGAGCGGTTCTAAAGAGATTGCTCGCCCACCAGCTGTACTGTAAGTTGGAGAAGTGCGCTTTCCACGAGCGCTCCACCACGTTCCTGGGTTTTGTCATCTCGCCCCAGGGTGTGGCCATGGACCCGCAGAAATTGGAAGTTGTGAGTCATTGGCCCCTACCCAAGACTCTTAAACAGCTCCAGAGATTTCTCGGGTTTGCCAATTTTTATCGCCGCTTTATCCGGGACTACAGTACCGTTGCAGCGCCACTAACCGCTCTGACCCGCCCATCATCTCACCCTTTCAATCTCACCCCAACTGCTGTCTCTGCCTTCCATGAGCTCTGTCGCCGCTTCACCACTGCTCCCATCCTCCTTCACCCGGATGCTGATAAACCATTCGTTGTGGAGGTGGACGCTTCGGATGTGGGCGCCGGGGCTGTTCTCTCCCAGCGAGGTCCAGACCAAAAACTGCATCCCTGCAGTTTTTTCTCCAAGAAATTTGACGCCACTCAGCAGCGATACGGAGTAGGGGACCGCGAGCTGCTGGCCATAAAGTGGGCCTTGGAGGAATGGCGACACTGGCTCCAGGGCGCCAGAGAGCCGTTCATCGTCTGGACCGACCACCAAAACCTCATTACAATCCGCACGTTAAAACAGCTGAACCCCAGACAGGCGCGATGGGCACTATTCTTTGAAAATTACAATTTCCACCTGTCATACCGCCCGGGGTCCAAGAACACCAAAGCCGACGCCCTCTCCCGACAACACGAGGAAGACGTCCCCCGGGCGGACCCCGCGCCTGTACTACCAGCCACCAAGATCCTCGCACCGCTCAGGTGGGACCTGGAGACGAGGGTTCGCCAGGCACAAGCTACGGAGACCGCACCAGCAGGTGTGCCGCCTGGCCGACTCTACGTCCCCAACGCCATCAGGGCCGAAGTGCTTCAGTGGGGACACTCCTCCCCCCTTTCAGGACACCCCGGGAGACGGCGGACCCTACTGTTTGTACAACGTGCTTTCTGGTGGCCCAGTATGAAGAAGGACGTAGATGAGTTCGTCCAGGCGTGCCCAGTGTGTGCCAGGTCCAAGGACAGCAACAGACCATCACCCGGGGAACTTCAACCACTCCCGGTTCCCCGCCGACCCTGGACACACATTGCCGTTGACTTCATCACGGGCCTGCCGGTTTCGGAAGGAAGGGACACCATCCTCACCATCGTCGACCGGTTCTCCAAAGCTGTTCACCTGGTGGCCCTCTCCGGACTCCCGTCAGCTAAAAGGACAGCTGAGCTGATATTAGAGCACGTAGTCCGCCTGCATGGGTTCCCAAAGGACATCGTCTCGGACAGGGGGCCCCAGTTCACGTCCCGGTTCTGGAAGGCCTTCTGCCGTCTGATCAATTCCACCTGCAGTCTGTCCTCCGGTTACCACCCACAGACTAACGGTCAGACGGAGCGAACCAACCAACAACTGGAGCGCTACCTGAGATGCTTTATTGCTGATCGCCAGTGCTCCTGGGCCCGCTACCTCATTTGGGCTGAACTGTCCCACAACCTCCACCTATCTTCTGCCACCAACCTAAGCCCATTTGAGGTATGCTACGGCTTCCAACCTCCGATGTTCGATCATCAGGAACCGGAGGTGGAAGTGCCGTCGGCCCAACAGTTGGTTCGCCGGTGTCGACGGCTTTGGAAACAAGCAAACCACGCCATTCAAAAGGCCAATCGCCGTTACACCCTGCAACATCGCCGTCGACACCCACCGGGACGAATGTACCAAGTAGGTGATAAGGTATGGCTTTCAACAAAAAACCTACACCTGCAGACTGAGTCAAGGAAACTGTCACCCAGATTCATCGGACCATACCGCATCAACCTCCGGATTAACCCTGTCACCTACCGGCTCCAGCTGCCTGCGGCGCTCCGGATCCATCCGGTATTCCACACCTCCCAGCTCAAACCCTTCACCACCTCACCTATGGTTCCACCCACCCACCCTGCTCCTCCTCCCCGTATGATTGAGGGTGGTCCCGCCTACACCGTTCGCCGGATCCTTGACTCACGTCCTCGGGGCAGAGGGCTCCAGTACCTGGTGGATTGGGAAGGTTACGGTCCCGAGGAGAGATCTTGGATTCCGGCTCGGTTCGTCTTAGACCCCGAACTCATCCGGGACTACCGTCGTCGGGTATCCTCCACCCCAGGACCGTCGAGAGTCGGTCCTGGACGGGGGGGTACTGTCATGCACACTCATAACACGACCGGCACTAGGACCCGGAAGTAATACGGTCGGGTTTCAGGAAGCATAAAAGGAAACAAGATGACGCATCACATCGCTCAGTCATTGAGTTATGCCCGTGCTATCGCCGTCGCCTCGCTCGTCCAAACGTGAGTACTCACTTTCTTGGGTTATCGCTTCTGATTGGGTGTGTGTATTTAGAACGCGGGTTTATTTGTGTAAACTCTTGCTCTCGCTTCGGGAGAGTTCTAAGAATAACTTGCGTGGTTATCCTGCCTACTCGCGCTACTTCCGCGTTTGGGTTTACCATCCACGCTACAGGGCTAACTGCTAAGTCTTCTGCTTCATCTCCGGTTAGTCCGTGACAGATCATTTGCTAAAAAGTATTTTCTGTCCCTGAATACAGTTTTGTCTTGAACGCAAAACAACAGAAACTCCATTTCCCAGAATGCTCAAACTTCAATCAGACAATCAGATGGGCGGGGCTACTGCGGTGCACCAGGTGCGTTGTTGTTCTTGTGTGGCTATGGCGTTTTTCTCCTAAAAAAAGTGTATTGTACGCTCCTATGTAAAGCATATTTAAAAAAAATAAAAATAAAAATCCAAGAAAGGAATTTAAATAATTTACACAAGCTAAAAACACAAGCCAAATGAGGTGAGAACAACATATACGTTTCATGTAGAAATATTCAATGAAGTGCAACTTTTCCTATAATTATTCCCAAATTGTTGACCATTTGTAATGTTTTTCCTAAGGTTTCTAAAGATTTTAAATCACTATTGAAATATTTTGATTTGTAAATAACAAGTAAGGCATAAAATCCTTAAAAATCAAATTTTAAAAAGTGGTCATGCTAAATAGTTCTTCAGTTATAAGCTGTTTCTTCTTGTCCTGAGCTAAATAAATTTATATTGCATTAAAATAAGAAAATGTAGCAACACGGACATCAACTCTATCCAACATTACATTATGCAACTGAACCATTTCTGCTCCGCATCCCTGCCTTTTAAAAGGAGACAATGAAACGAAAATAAATCTACTTTGTTGAAACTTTAGATTTGTATTTATTTCATTTTTTTTGTTTTACAGTACAACTTTACATCCAATTCAAACTCCTTTATTATGAATTAGACCATGAGTTTGTTCTAACGTTGTAGAATTTTAAATTTAGTATAAAATTAAATATATAAATATATAAAAGTAAAATTGAAGGAAAAAGTAAATCCTGTGTTTTCCTGATTTTTATAGAATTCTGGGAAATATCCCATAGGATGTATTAATGAGCGGGTGATTTACGTCCCTTTGTGTTCCTTTCCAACACTGCATTGGATTATCAATACAGAAGGTAATTATAAAAAGTTAATCAGGAAAGATGAAATGGATCAACTTGAACCAACCAGAGGCTAGGATCCGTATTTAAAAAAATAACAACAACAACAACAAAAACACCATTGTCAACCGACCAAAAATGGGTGAGTAATATGGTTTAGTAATGGCGGCCATGCCATGATTTGCATGTGAACTTGTCAATTTTCTTGTATTGTGCTTTTCTGTGATGCTGTTAGATTAAAAGGAAATGTATGTGCATCCCAAATGTATTAATTATGTAACCTCGTTCTAGTTTTACAATCAGTCATCACTTATTCCTTGTAGATTTCCTCATTTCTGTTATATAGTGCTTAGCACTGTTGCCTCGCTTCTTTAGGGCTGATGGTTTGAATCCTGCATTCGGGTCTGTGTGACTGAGAGTTTTCTTGTTCACCTTGTGTTCCCCCGGGGTTCTCCGGTTTCCTTCACATTCTGGCGTCCCCAAATTCCCCATAGTGTGTGAGTGAATGTGTGAGCATGTGTGCGGGTGTGTGTGCTCTGGAATGGACCGGCACCCCATCCCCTGTGTACCCCGCCTTGTGCTCCGAGCCCCCTGGGATAGTCTCCAGGCTTCCCTCGACTCTGTACAGGATTACGAGTATAGAGAATCCGTGTGAGAGAGAGAGTAAGTAAAAATCTCTCGGAAGAACCTCAAAAGTGGCTTTTTAAATGTATTTTTATATATATAAAATTGTTTTATGGATGTGTAAATAAGCAAAATATGAATTTATTCAACAACACTGTTTTTTGGGGTTTTTTTTATACACACAATAGTATTAATAAATGCCTTGTTTTATCAGCTTTCATGCACATTTTAATAGTAACATTTTTCCTAAAAATGCTTGTGATCATTTTTCATGTTTGTTCTTTTTTCTTTTTTTCAAAAATAAAAATCATTTGCTTTCATCCGTCCTTTCCGCAGAACTCTGCAGCCGGGTTTCTGATGACGGCATGAAGGTGAAAGGGCTTTAATCTCATAATCTTTGTCGCGGGTTTAAATAAGGAGATCACTTGAACTGTTTTTACTGAATTGAATATTGCAAATCGTGTGAAACTGCTTCTCGGCAAAATGAAATCGTTGATGAGATGATCTGGATGCGCGGGCTACAGAGAATAAAATTGCCTAACACGACAGGGATTTCGTCCATTATTAATCACCTGCAAGGATAATCACAAGCAATTAGATCCTATTAAATTGTCTGATCGTACGTGCGGTTGAAAATAGTGCCTGCTAATATTAAGAGGAAGCGATGGCTAGTGAGGAACGAATTGTGCAGATTTTAATGTCCCTTAACTGTCACAAACTTAATAAGCCACTTCCATGCTGTATCGCCCGGTACCTACGATTATAAGAACGTGCAATCAGGTTCAATCTAGTGTAATGAACATCTAATAACTCACTGTGAAGTAAACGCCAGCAACACGCAACCACAAACACACACACCGGCACAAACGCAGAACACAGCAGGCCAGGTTCTTAAGCTCTACACCGCAGTAATCATTTTGCTGTCACTCCGCCAAGAGCTGCTGATGTACAGTTATTAATTACACAGTGCCGCAATCCGTCTCTCTGCAGACCGCTGTGTGGACCTGCACTGTTCCTGACACATTTTTTCATACCCCGTTTATAAGATTAAAAAGTATGACTAAATTTGGGGTTGCAGAGAAACTCCCCTCTAACCTGACTCCCCTCAGGTTCTTTTATATATACAGAATTTCAGGTTCTTATTAACTTGTTTTATTTTCATTTTATAGATTGTATTAATTATTTTTATGTATTTATTTTTTGGGGCTGTGGAATGAATAATTTGAGTTTTCATTATTTCTTATGGGAAATTATGATTTGCTTTACGAGTGTTTTGGAACACGAGCCCAATTATGCTCGTAATCCAAGGTTCCACTGTATATATATATATATATATATATATATATATATATATATATATATACTATAAGTCAGGTTAAAATATTATTTTATTATTTTAAAAGTTCCTCCGATCTCTGCAGCTCAAATCTGTGCAACCCAAATTCCGTCAACAATTCCTACAAATTTGATAAAAAAATTCCTGCAACTCCAAATGTCCATGCATTACTCACTCTCACTCATCATCTATACCGCTTAATCCTGTATTTAGGGTCGCGGGGGGTCCTGGAGCCTATCCCAGTAGACTTAGGGCACAAGGCGAGGTACACCTTGGTCCCAATCCATCGCAGGGCACACAAGTGTGATGTTTGCTCCCAGAATTTGCTCTCACACAATACAGCCAGTTTGGGAACGCCAATGAACCTAACCTACATGTCTTTGGACTATGGGAGGAAACCGGAGTACCTGGAAAAAACCCACCAAGCACGGGGAGAACATGCAAACTCCATGCACACAGAGACGGGAATCAAACTCGGACCCTGGAGGTGCAAGGCGACAGTGCTAACCACTACACTACTGTGCCGCCTTCCATGCATTACTGCTAATTAAATTTGCACAACTCAGGTTTCAGCAACTTACCTTCCTGCAATGTGAATTTCTACAACTTGGACATCTGCAACTTAAAATCCCACAACCCGAATTTGTAACTGAAATTAATTAATTAATTCATAATATAAGAAACAAATGAATAATCTTTGTAATAAATACATTCATACACTACATTGCCAAAAGTATTCAACTGTCTTTACAAGCATATGAACTTGAATTCTTAATCCATAGGCTTTAATATAATGTAACAGTTTCAACTCTCTTGAGAAGGCTTTCCAAAAGGTCTAGGAGTGTGTTTATGGGGATTTTTGACTGTTCTTTCAGAAGCGCATTGGTGAGTGATGTTGGATGTTGGATGAGAAGGCCTGTGTCACAGTCTCCGCTCTAATTCATCCAAAAGATGTTCTATCGGGTTGAGGTCAGGACTCTATGCAGGCCAGTCAAGTTCCAATAAAAACTCGCTCATCCATGTATTTATGGACCTTGCTTTGTGCACTGGTGCACAGTCATGTTGGAACAGGAAGGGGCCATCGCCAAACTGTTTCAACAAAGTTGGGAGCATGAAATTGTCCAAAATATTTGATGATTTTTGATATTTGATATTTATGTGGCCCTACCACTTCACAGCCGAGTTGCTGTCGATCCCAATCGCTTCCATGTTGTTATACTACCGCTAACAGTTGACTGTAGAATAAATAGTAGCGAGGAATCTTCATGACTAATTTTTTGCACACGTGGCATCCTATCACGGTACCACGCTGGAATTTCCTTGAGTTTCTGAGAGGGACCCATTTTTCACAAACGTTTGTCGAAGCGGTCTGCATGTCTATAGGTGCTTGATTTTATACAGCAGTAACCATGGAAGTGATGATTGGAACATGCAAATTCAATTATTTGGATGTGTGAGTGAATATTTTTGGCAAGATAGTGTATATGATGTGGCTTAAATGGAACTTACTTTGACGTTTATCTTTTTTTTTTTTTCAGTGCAAGTTTAATTTGTTTGTTCGCATACAAGGTCATGCTGACCCTTTGGGGGAAAATAAGCAGATCATTTGAGAACATTGTCCTTAAGTTAAAATGTTAAAGTTTTCTTTAATCTTTATTTATTTTTTATATTATTAGGAACACCGTACTAATACAGTGTTTGACCCCCTTTCGCCTTCAGAACTGCCTTAATTCTACATAGCATTGATTCAACAAGGTGCTGAAATCATTCTTTAGAAATGTTGGCCCATATTGATCGGATAGCATCTTGCAGTTGATGGAGATTTGTGGGATGCACATCCAGGGCACGAAGCTCCCGTTCCACCACATCCCAAAGATGCTCTATTGGGTTGAGATCTGGTGACTATGGGGGCCATTTTAGTACAGTGAACTCATTGTCATGTTCAAGAAACCAATTTGAAATGATTGGAGCTTTGTGACATGGTGCATTATCCTGCTGGAAGTAGCCATCAGAGGATGGGAACATGGCGATCATAAAGGGATGGACATGGTCAGAAACAATGCTCAGGTAGGCCGTGGCATTTAAACGATGTCCAATTAGCACTAAGGGGCCTAAAGTGTGCCAAGAAAAGATCCGCCACACCATTACACCACCACCAGCAGCCTGCACAGTGGTAACAAGGCATGATGGATCCATGTTCTTATTCTGTTTACGCCAAATTCTGACTCTACCATTTGAATGTCTCAACAGAAATCGAGACTCATCAGACCAGGCAACATTTTTCCAGTCTTCAACTGTACAATTTTGGTGAGCTCGTGCAAATTGTAGCCTCTTTTTCCTATTTGTAGTGGAGATGAGTGGTACCCGGTGGGGTCTTCTGCTGTTGTAGCCCATCCGCCTCAAGGTTGTGCGTGTTGTGGCTTCACAAATGCTTTGCTGCAGACCTCGGTTGTAACGAGCGGTTATTTCAGTCAAAGTTGCTCTTCTATCAGCGTGAATCAGTCGGCCCATTCTCCTCTGACCTCTAGCATCAACAAGGCGTTTCCGCCCACAGGACTGCCGCATACTGGATGTTTTTCCCTTTTCACACCATGCTTTGTAAACCCTAGAAATGGTTGTGCGTGAAAATCGCAGTAACTGAGCAGATTGTGAAATACGCAGACTGGCACCAACAACCATGCCACACTCAAAATTGCTTAAATCACCTTTCTTTCCCATTCTGACATTCAGTTTGGAGTTCACCCCTAAATGCATTGCAGCAACTGCCATGTGATTGGTTGATTAGATAATGGCATTAATGAGAAATTGAACAGGTCTTCCTAATAATCCTTGACGTGAGTGTATATATATATATATATATATATATATATATATATATATATATATATATATATATATATATACTATAAGTCGGGTTAAAATATTATTTTATTTTAAAAAGTTCCAAAATTTAAATGAATACAATAAATTTTTCTGTGCCTCAAGTTTTCATACCTCTGCAGCTCAAATCTGTGCAACCCAAATTCCGGCAACAATTTCTACAACTTCGATTTAAAAATTCCTGCAACTTAAATTTCCATGCATTAAACTTTTAAAACCCACAACCCGACTTTGTAACTGAAATTTAAATTAATAAGAAATAAGAAACAAATAAATAATCTTTGTAATAAATACATTCATACACTATACTGCCAAAAGTATTCGCTCAACTACCTTTACAAGCATATGAACTCGAAAATCTGGCCATGGGCTTTCTCTGATTTTGTTCATCGCTGCTGATTGGGTAGTGTAATTTTAAATTCAATCCAAGTCTGTTAGGCTGCATCTGCATTCATGGTTTCTGATTAATCTCCATAATGTATATACACATTCACATTACTCATGCTTGATGAATGAAATAGTGAATTATGGCAGAATATCGTCCAGTTCTCTCACTTACATATGGTTATTAATTGACATCAAACTGATTTATAAAAGCCATACTTTAAAAATGCCGACTCCCCAAAATCCTGGATTCTCTAAATTGTAGTCGAGTGCAGCATAATTACTATATCTTGTCCAAAAAGTGGTTAGGATTATAATTGCAGCATGCGGAACACTGCATCAGGCTTGACTCATTATTCAAAGTAAACTATTTACTGTAAGCTGTTAACATTCAGCCAGCTTCTAGTAATCTGTTTCTGATTTACAGATACTTTAGAAAAGCGCATTGTGACAACATTTATTAAGCTAACACTCTTATATTTCTGTATCGCCCAGCCCTAATCCATAAACAGCAAGGAATACAGCGGCACCTTGGCATACGAATTTAATTTGTCCTTAAGGCGAAATTTTATATTGCGAAACGCATTTTCCCATAGAAATATAATGTAAATGCAGATAATCCGTTCCGGCAACCCATTTAGAAAAGACATGTAAATGAAGCAAAATATGAAATAAATGAACATTAAATCTCACTTAACCTTAATTTATGATTCCTCTTGGCACCAGCTGCTTTAAAAATGAAATAAAGTGATTCCCTTTTATTCTTGCTAGCGAGCTTGCTAACATTCTTAGCACCCATGGTGCTATGTCTTCACTAAATCTTGCACAAAAAAAACCCCATGAAATTTATTGAATGGTGTCATGAAACGGGGTGCGAGGCATAAACGCAGGGGTCCAGGTTTTAAAAGGAAACGATGTTTATTTAACAAAAGGTCAGGGAAACTCAACAAAACAAAGATACTTTATATGAAAAACTAAACTAAAACACATATAAAGACACAGAAGGACACGAACTAAACATGCAGACATTTATCACGATAAATCAACAGACATAAACGAGGTATTTTCAACAGATGCAAGACACAACAATGAACCAGAACAAGCTATTTATAACAAAACTAATGACCAGCTCGGTTCAGGTGAGCGCCCATGTCACCTGACCGAGTTGCACACTGGGAAATGAAGTTAAACTCAAAAGGAACTACAAACACAAAGTCTCCGGGCGCTAGGCGCCCTCTAGGGGTTACCCCTGACAAATGGCTCCGGATGTACGTGCAACTTAGTCGGCGTTCGGTTCATTCGCTTTTATGCTGAAAATGCTTCGTATGCCGAGGCAAATGTCAATAATTTCTTAAGGCGCGACGTTTGATTGTAGAGGTACCGCCGTATGCGGAGCCCTCCCCAACCTTAATTCCCAACCTACATTCTCCATATTAACCAATAAATGAACTCTTTAAAGCAAATAATGAGAACACAGCGACCTCATCGCCTCCCGCCGTTCTCTCCTGACGAGCACACATGACCCATAATGCATCCCACTAACGCAACCTCACGGATTCGGTCATTTTAATGGCTTTAGTGGGAGGCGCCAGTGGGGTGGAAACTCTGTGCGGCGAAGCCGGGGCACGTTCTTGAAAAGAACCATTATTCTATCAGCGTGCGGCGTAGCGCGGACCCGCTTTCACGCGTCCAACGTGGTTTCTTTAGTAATGATGTCACTCACTTGTGTGAAAACATCTTTCAGTCAGCAGTGATTGTTTATATTAATCAGGACGAAAGAGACAAATTTGGAGAAGGGAGAAAGCGGTGTTGTTTAATGTGCAGGAGAGTGCTAGGTTTTTATTTAGTAAGGAACAGACCACATGGGGTGTGCTGCTGTAGGAAATAAATCAACAGATCTTTAGTTTTGTCCGCTTACTTGCTGTACCGGGAGGGGAAGAAAAAAAAAAAAAGGAAAGGAAAGAGCTTAAATCTTAAGCACTGTTCATTTTCAACATCTATTTTTACTCACTATCTGCAAGACTCAATTATAAAAGGCTCTTTAGTTTTTAAGGAGCTTCTTCTCTGATGATACAAAGATTAACTAAAGGGGGAAAAAAAGATTACAATAAAGATGAAGACATAATGAACTCTACATAATAGTAATCAGTAGATTGCAGTATCCAGATTTTTTTTTTTTTTAAAGGACAGTATAATTGAAGAAGTAATGAATTGCATGAGCGCAGTTTTGTGTGTGTGTGTGTGTGTGTGTGTGTGTGATGACTGCACATTATTATTATTATCGGAGAGTAAAGACACTAAAGAAAAGAACGGAGAACAACAGAGAGCACAGAAGATTGAGGGAAGAGCAGGAAGGAGAGAGCGGCGTCTTATTCAACAGGCACATTAGAGGCGTGTAAGAACGCGAGCCTGTCATACTTCATTAGTTCCTGGAAACAATAGAATTTAGTCATGCGCTGAGTTATTACTTTCCCTCGCTTTGCACTACCGTCTCTCTCTCTCTCTCTCTCTCTCTCTGTCTCTGTGGTGTTATGAGGAATGTCAGCGCAGATCTGACTGCTCTGGAAATGTCTATTAGCACGATTCTTCTCCCATGTAATTACAGCCGCGAAATGACGGGCCGCTCTCGCCAAACATGAGCCGTACATGTTTACACGTGTTCAGAGCCATCGGCGTGAAGCGGCAAAACGGATCGAACACGAGGAGCGCTTCGTCCTTACTCGCACACCAGCGGACCGCCGCGGCCTGTCATGTCCTGGCTTGTAATGTTTAATTAAAGCGAGACCTTTTTACTCTTTACATTTGCATTCAGACCTTCCATGTTCTTGTTACAAATCATTACAGAACATTTCTTTTTTGGCTAGTTAACTGTATTATTGAAGGGAAAATCCACATTGAAGGTCTTGCATAATAATCCTTACAGTTATAATCTTCAACTATGCCCGATATTGATCGTACTGAGATTTTCTTTCTTGCTTCGACAAAAAGTATTCGTTCAAACCTGTTAATTATTGGCTTGAGGTGCTCAGGCTCAGTGATGGACAATCTTAATGCTTCAGCATACCAGGACATCTTGGACAAGGCTATGCTCCCAACGTAGTGGTAACAGTTTAAGGAAGGCTGTTTTCTATTCTGACATGACTGTGCCCCCAGTGCACAAAGCAAAGGACTATAAACACAGTTTGATGAGTTCGGTGTGGAAGAACTCGACCGGCCCCAACACCGATTCCTGACCTCAACCTCATTGAGCACCTTTGGGATGAACTGGACCGGCGAGCCCAGGCCTTCTCATCTCATCCAACATCAATGCTTGATGTCATAAACGCTCTACAGCATGAATGGGCACAAATTCCCACAGAAGCACTCCAAAGTCTTGTGCACAGCCTTCCAAGAAGAGTGGAAGCTTTTATAGCTGCAAAGGAGGACCGACACCATAATGAAGTATATGTATTTGCATATGCATAATACTTTCGTATTATTTCTTTGTGTCTACTGTGTTTAGAGTTTTCCGTCCCATACCAGTTTAGATGGCTGTCATAACCAATCGAGTTATTTATTTGTGCAAGGAATTTTTGTTCTTCATGCATAAATGTTGCTTCAATGAGAACATTTTATAAGTTGTTAAAATCAGTGTTGCCAGATAATTGGACCGAGACCCCAGAATAATTGTATTTTGAGGAAAATTATCATATGTTGAAAATTTGATTGTGGTGTCCCTAAAACTGAGTTTGCAGCATTTACAGTATAATGATGTCTACCAAACGAACTACTATGGACTCCAGCTATTCAAACGATTGTTTTTGAGCATTACGCCTACACAGGCTACACTATGCACTGCTAGCTAGCTAGGAGGTGCACAGTGAAGAGCTGCACTGCAGTTCCAGGGTCTGTTTTCTGTAACATGTGATGACAGCGTGTATATAAAATGTATAACCAGACTGGTTCCAAATCAGATCCACACTGTTAAACTATTATAGCAAAAAAAAAAAAAAACTATGACATGAAATTATTGTACTGTATATTTAGGGATTTTTACAATAACAGCGACTACATTATCGTCCACCTGGCAACTCTGCATAAAATGTGGGTGCCTTTAACCCCGCCCCTAAACCCTGACTTGAGTTGGGTGATTAGTACAAATAGTTACTTCCAATTTCAAACAAAATAAGAGTTCATTTTCAAAGCGCACGCTTTTTAATTCCTTTTTTTTTTCAACCTGATAATCCACCATTTTTAGATATATTTTTGTAAAATATTGCCTTAATTTTCTCCTAATTATGTTTTTCGATGGTTTTTCTTCCTGAGCCTTGGCAGTTGTACGATTTCCTGGTCCTCGTCTGTGTGTCTGACCTTGAACACTCATTCCCATCCTCTCCCACTGTGGATGAAACTGACCGTGATGATTGGATTAGCCTACATAAAGAAACTCTGCCTCAGGCTCTTAATTGTTACAGTGCAGTCGATGGTCACAGCGATTTTCTCAGAACTCTCTCGTCTAGCCTCGCTTTAAAGGAAGCCTAATTTTTTGCCCCAGTCCTTCCTTTCTCTTTCATGTCTTGGTTGAAGGATAGAAGTTGGCAACAGTTGACAGAATGTCCCTTTCTAGTATTCATAAATTCACCACACAGATTCCCCCCCACCAGTGTAAACTCCTCAACCTTCTGAGTTCTGACCAGCTAAAGATCTCCGTCCCTGCCAGGTTACGGCACATCAGAGCATCTTTGAGGACGTCTCACCTCTGTAGCGCAGCAGGAGGGAACCTGTCCTCGGCCGCTTCTCGCCGGTAAAGTGGATGGAGATCTGATTGCTTGAGCTTTTCACCACTAGCCCTTTAACCAGCCCTGACTTGTTGGCCAGGATGGAGGGCTCGAGGCCACCCAAGTCTTCCAGCACCACGTTCTCGCCTTCCACCAGCGTCACGTTCAGCACCTGCGGACGCACATTAACAGTGTGTATTACGGTGTCACCATGAGGATTACCTGAAGCACAGCTTTCTGGATTAGAACGTAAGATTAAGGGGCGAAAAAACATCCTCTGTCTTCTGCAGAGTCTTACTTCTATAACCTTCTATACTTCTATACAAGTGTCCCACACCTTCATTCACTTGTCGAACTCGTCTAGTCTCATTTGTATTAAGATGTGAAGGATTTCACATCGTTCATCACCCAGAATCCATTAAAGCTTCAGGCATATTAGAACTTTTATTCTCCTAACTGATGAAGCTTTGCTTAGTCACTTTATATTCTTTCTGCTGCATAACCCTGAATTTTTTTTAAATTTTTTTATTGAACTCTGAGTCACATTTTGAGTTCTGAGTCAGTTTAATTCATAGTTTGGTTTAAAGGGCAGTTAGAAATGTGTGTACTTGGGAGAGCTCTTAAAAGGGGTCAGGCTTTAGAACTTTTATAGAAGTTTTGGAGATGTCTTAAGAAATCTACTGTATGATTTTAGAGGATTTATACTCTGGATGTATATTTAATTCAACAATCTGTTACAGATATCGAAGTCTAACATTCAAATATGTGAGAGCTATACAGAAAGAAATGCAAAATTCTTTTTATTAACTGAGACAGCACTGTGCGAAAGTCTTAAATAAATGACATTGATGAAATGATTTATGTTGGAGTGATTCATAGGTTACAAGCAAAGACGATTCCTCTGATAGTGCTCAGGTACAGGGACTGAAGTGGAAATAATGAGA
The DNA here is from genome assembly GCA_013621035.1 of Clarias magur. NCBI lineage: Eukaryota > Metazoa > Chordata > Actinopteri > Siluriformes > Clariidae > Clarias > Clarias magur. Next base: position 168,872 of record QNUK01000405.1, on the reverse strand, counting down.
GACAAGAAGTGCTTAAGGAAACTTGATGAGAATGATTCTTTAAGACCAGGATACACCTTCTAACTCCGTAGCCGTTCCTGATTTTTCTTTCTTTCTCCACTGTAAACAATGCCGAAGGTGTCAAGAATGCGCAATAATCTCATCCGAACAGCTGATATTGCGATGTATCTGCTACTTATGCTTTGTAATACCCTCATATCAGCTCTAATCTGAGGTGCTGGTCGTTAGTTGGTGATTTCTGAGGCTGGTGACTCGAAATGAACTTCTCCACTGCAGCAGCGGTACGTTTTGGTCTGGCTTTCCTGGGAAGGTCTTCATGAGAGACAGTTTCATCATGGAGCTCGAGGGGTTTTGCAAACACACTCGACAAAACTGTTCTCGCAAGAACTCTTCCAGAAAGGCTGACCTTCATGTCTTAAAATAACAACTGACTGTTGCTGTTGTTACATAATCACCTAATGTTCTGTTTCATAGTTTTGCAATCTCATCTTTTGTTGAGTTCAAGACGAACCATACAGTTGGGGAGACCATCATTAACAACGAAGGGGACATTGAAAGAGGATTCAACGGTTGGGTTATGGTGGAGACAATGTCAAGCAAAAGTTACGCTACCAGCATGTGCAGCTTTAATATCTTATGTCAGTTCGTGAAAAAAAAAAAAAAAGATCCCACTTTTCCATTATTTCAGGTCCGCTATGTCCCCATCTCACCTATGCGGTTTGACTATGCGAGGACCGACGCGCAGAAAGATGGAAACCTAATCACGATGCCAAAACTCGCAGTGAATCATATGATGAACCGTATTTATGGACACCGCGCGAAACCGTGTAGGTGAGACAGGGGTATAACTATATTTTAAACAATCCTATAGCAATCCTATCCAAAATCCGGTTGTGTACAGTACAATGAAAACAAGCATTCTTTTTTATCTTGCAAACATCGTCTTACAGGAAAAATAATGGCTACACATCAGGTAATGGTTGGTTTTAATTTTGTTTCGATGAACTAGTTGGAAAAAAAATTACAAATACAAAAACCCATCCTAAGCCTCACTATACGCCTCATACAGTTTCATTAGTGGGAATAGCTTAAAAGTTTAAAATGAAATTACTTTTTACTCTTATTACTACTGCGTTTTATTTGAACTTCATCGTTTCCAGCACTGACCAAATCAGTAATCAGGATTAACGTAAGGATTGGAGTGAGTTCAACACCCAGAGGCGGACACTAAACCCCGAAAACATAAACGTGCAGTACTTTGTTAACATTTCCTCAAACCCTCAATATAACTGTGCGTGAACAGAACCCCTGCATAAAGAACATCAAAGTTTAAATAGTTTTCGGATTTTTTAACTCGACTAGACAAAGTGTGCACCAAAAGTCCAGCCGTATTCAAACCGCATCATGATCGAAGGTTCAGTGACTGCCGTCGTTTAATGAGAGCACATCAAGGGGGGAAAAAAAAACACCCTTGCACAGCAAAAAAGGTCAGCGCTCTAATTATTGCAGCATTCAGAGCTCTGAGTGAGGAGATTTCTACCGAGGGAGTTCCATTACTGAGTCAGATCTGGAGGCCTTGGTGAGGGCAGGACCCCCCCCTCCTGACTGCCTTTCTCAGGTAATGAAAGTGTCAGAGCGAGAGAAGAGACTCAGCTGCAGCGCAGCGCCAAAATTAATTTGGCCACTCTGGAGGAACCGGTCGGCCCTCGTCATCCGAGAAGAAGAGGAGAGACGATGTCGAGGGACCTCTCATCTCCGTACACTTAATAAAATCCGTTTGTAATTTAGCTGCTTTTTAAAAAAAATTTTTTTTATGAGTCTAACCGCACGCTTTTTTAAATGAATAAAACAATGCTGACAACAAACGTCTTGAAATTTGAACACGCATAGAAATAGAAAGACACTCGTGGACAGGAACGCAAGAATTAAATTTATTTATTTATTTATTTTTAATAATTCTGAATACATAACCATGATTCTTTTTTTTTTTTTTGGGGACGGGGGGGGCTTGTCTTTAAAAATAACTTGAACGATGGCAAATGTTAGTCTATATGCTAACGTTACTTTGCATTTGTTTGAACACCATCATTTATCAATCGAATGCAATGCAGCAGTCACTCAAATCAGCCTTGCCTGTAACTTTGCACATACTTTATAGCTTAATGTAATTTTAACAAGTTAGTTGCATTCAAATTCACCCCCTGTATAGTTGTCTTGAATGGAAAAATCTAGTTAAGGACACCAAAACCTTTGAAAAAAAAAATTGTTTTTGTACGCAAACAGTTTCAATTTGAACATTTTAAAATGGCACCATTGGAGCCTAGTGGTCGTTCAAAGAACTGCAAATTTTGGCACTGTTGTGTTCGGACCGAGGTCGTACATGGCTGACAATTGTGTATCAAAAAATCCAAATTACGTTAGTCACCTAGTAATACAGTAAGTAAAGGCTCAGTGTTAAGTCTCTCGCTTGCCATGCGGATTCAAATCCCACCCAATGCCCAAACCCCTTGCACGGATAAAAAGAGAGGACTGCGTCAGACAGGGTATCCGGCATTAAACTTGTGCCAAGTTGTTCTGTCCGCTGTGGCGACTCCTCGACAGAAGCAGCCAAAAGACAACAACTTACAAATAGTTAGCAAAGTAGTTGAGTAGCCAAGTATCTAGGCAAAAATACATGGCGCATAATCTTCATTATCTTCAACACTGATGATTGTAGTGGTCCAACATGAAGCCAGAAAATGCTAGCGTGGTGTTTTATCGCTTCTATTGGAAATATTACTAGTACTAGCGAGCTAGTTAGCGGTAAGTGTAATGTTGTGGATGTTGTGGTTTTCTAGTAAGTCGTCTAAAAAGACGTAGTAAAAAGGTTCAGCGGTAAAGCATTAGCTATTGCTGTGTACAAGGTTTGCTTATGCAAAACCAGCCGAAAGATTAAACAGGCCCGCGCTTAAAGGAATCTGAAGCGCAGTAATGTTTCTTTCTGAACAAAAGGAACACAAGCGTCCTACTAAAAACATGTACTTTCCCTACGAATAAAAGCAGCATGGAGACAATACGAGAGAGAGAGAGAGAGAAACAGAGCAGCGCTTTATGTTTGGCTTCGGCATTGTGAGGACAAACCATTTGCCGATTATCTCACGGGCCGCAGCTGAATTCGAAACAAGTGCACTTCAATCCTGTCCTCCTTTCTCTCTCACTCGTGTCCTCCAGGGCTGCTGTTTGATGCTGGCTTATACAATCATACACACGTTGGTGTTTCAGCCCCTCGCCTGCCTCTGAAGGACGCCGATGCTGGTTTATATTTAACAGCCTGCGTTTTGAAGATTACTTTATTAGAGACAGGCAAGGCACAAAACTGCACTAGTGCTCTAGAAATAGATTAGTTCTTCAAAAGCTGCTTGTCGGTCCGTCTGGTGTGGTAGTGTGAATTTAACCCTGTCTGACACTGTAACGGAAGCAAGCGGACTAAATTCCTCCCGTCAGTCAGAGGACACCTCGGTTATGCCCCGGACACACTGGGAAACGCAAAGAAACAAATCATCTGTGTTTTACTGAGCACCTTATGAGACACAGGATGGAAAAAATACAAAAGGGACGTAACAGGAGGGGGGGAAAACTTTTTTTTGGCTGAGATTGTTAAGAGTATATCCGGGTCAGTGCAAGAAGAATCACTGTTAGACAAGAACTATTTGTTTTTCTTTCTTTCTTTCTTTCTTTTTCTTTTTTGAAGATTACAAAATAATTGAGTGATTAAGTGAATCAGAAGTTCAAATCCCGGGTGATGCTGTATCCTCCTGTAGAGAGAGCTGATTGGCCGAGCTCTCTCAGCGGGGTCGGATTCACTTGGCGCTCTCACACCAATCACGGCTCTTACAGCTAATCACGGGCGTCTGTGAGCTCATGTAAGAGGAAAGAGAGGATAGCATTGTCCTACAAGAGTGTTACGCCATGTGGCACTAATGGCAACCAGCCGCATCTTTTCGAAGTGGTGTAACACACTCGCATGAGAGCGCTATCTACTCCGTCAGCCATGCTAGCCATGATTGTATAGTGTCGCGTTACTGTCCACATCCCTCACTCCCTGAGACAGCTTGGCCAAACAGCTCTTTCTAGACTCCCCGGGTACTGGAGGCCAGTGTTGGGTGTAACACATTACAAAGTAACGCATGAGAGAACTCAGATTACTTTTTTGATGTAACGAGTAATCTAACGCGTTAGGTTAAGTATTCAAGTACTCAGTTACTTTTTCAAAAATGTAATCCGTTATTCAGACAATTTCTGTAATTCGTGGGAAGGCAGCAGTCATTCCCAATCCATTAGTGTGTGTGTGTGTGTGTGTGTGTGTGTGTGTGTGTGTGTGTGTGTGTGTGTGTGTGAAAGTCGTCCTACAAGCCCCCGCCCCCGTTATTCCTGCCGTTACACCCCTATCTCACCTATGCGGTTTGACTATGCGAGGACCGACGTGCGGAAAGATGGAAACCTAATCACAGCGCCGAAACTCGCGGTGAATCATGATGAACCGTACTTACGGCCCCCTGCCGAAACCGCGTAGGTGAGATAGGGGTATTAGTAGTTCACAGATTATGGGCCAAACTTCGCTGAGTGATGATGGTAGAATAATTATTAAGGTCTTGACTAAAACAACATGCATGAGGAAGCGTCACCCGGGATTTGAACTTGTGATCTCCAGATGATGGAGTGAGCTTGTTACCGCTACATTGATATATATATATATATATATATATATGTAGTTGATCTAACCAGTAGATGATTGTAGATGATTAACCAGTAGAGTAATGATGATTATTGAACAAATAAAACGGAGAGATTGTTAAATTTCTGTTACCATGCGTGTGTGAGGTTAGGACGTCGTGTCCTTCTGTTTTATGATTGGTCACAAGAGTTTGGTGTCGCCTGTGATTGATGGACTAAAAACCTAGAGCATAAAAGTTGCAATAGAGAGACTGCTTTTAAGGATCTTTATTTTCCTCTATGTACATATTTTTCTTTTGTGTCATTTAAGGGCTCTCTTAGTGTTTGCATTCCTTTGATGCAATGTATTTGTTCATGCAATGTGTTGTGTTCAGCTAAGCGCTCTTTAAAATGATATCTGAATCGGACAGATAGACGCTGTGCACCCGGCGACATGACGAACTATCTGCCGTTTCTACAGTTTAATGATTAAAGGAAATGGTCCATGTAACAAGTCTGAGAGCTCCCCACTGTGAAAACACATGATAGACCCAGGGTAAGTTTGAACTTTTATTTTCTTTCACACCCCCTTGGCGCGCACGCACACACACACACACACACACACAGAAGCAAGACCCAGCTCGCTGTGCACCGTAGCAGCTCGACCACCTCAACAGAAATCTCTCTCTCACACACACTCACACACTCATCGTACTGCCAGACAGAGCTGTTAACTTTCTTCAAACCCATCCCCCATGATGCAGGCCAGCACTAAGTCACCCCTCCCCCCTCCGTATAGTTCACAATAGCAAACTCGGACCTTGCTATTTACTCAGACATCTTTATGGAACTTTGGGACGCTGATCTAAAGTCGGCGTAAAGGTTCCTCTCCTTGCAGAACGTCTGGTTTTGTTTAAAAGCGATAGAAGTATTGATGTTCCAGTAGTTTTCATTTCACATTTGACGTAGAAACGAAAACACTGAACTGTGGAGTGTACTTTTTCTTTCTATTGTTATGTCATTATTATTATTATTATTATTATTTACTTAGTACGTCTTAATAGAGGCTTAGTACTTAAAAGCTAACAAGTTAAGAAGGAAAAATAACATAATTAGTCAAATTAAGTGGAAAATAACGAGATGTTTAGTCAAAATAACAGTAATTTGTTCCATTAAAATTCGAAAAATCCCTAGTCGTATTTGTCTGTCTATTGATGACACCATCCTATCGCTCTCCTTCACAACGATCGAAGTAACGGGATTGCAAAACTCAACAGCAGAAGTCCACCCAGAGCACACTCTTTGCAAAGGGCCTCGGATGGCTCCCTGCCTCCAGGGAACACGCAGCGACTTAACCAAAGCGCCGACCGTCACCCGGGTGTGATGAGAAGCTCGGCTGAAACCAGCCGCTCTCTGTGAGGCGAAGCTCTCGGAAAGTGCTGAGGGAGCATTGCAGAGGCCACTGTTATTTTCGCCCGGGTGTCCACATTCAATTATGGAAGGGTTATAGGCTTTAGATTCTGCTCCCAGGAGGGGGGCAAGTCTGTGGCATGGGGAGCTGCGTGTAATACAGTAGCGGTGTGAGATGAATCTTAAGCATGTGGCCTACATAGAAATGCTTTCAGTATGATCAGGGCGTTTTTTTTCGAAATAGACAGGAGGGAGTATGAATGATGTGTACCAGGAGACAAACGCAAGAAGCCTTCCGCTGTCCTTGTCTGCTATATTTGCCTCCCCGTAAATAAGATAAGTCGTTATTGAACATCCTGCCGTGTCAATGTCTAATACACATAGCCCTGACATATGCACTGGAGGACGGGACGAGTCCCCACAGGCCTGTCATCTGTCACAAACTCTGCAGCCTGTCACCGCGAGCTCGCGACAGCTGTCTGCTTTTCAATTATTAAGAATCATAACTGTGCTAGCCCGAATGAGCATCGCTCCTGTTGATGAATGCCAGCCAGGACGCCGAGGGGACCACCTGAAGTGCGCCGAGCATCAACACAGCCATTATCCAGGGATCTGGATACGGACCAAACTAATAGATGTTGGTCTTTAATGAGTAGGAGGATTTTGCTTTAGGCTGCATAAAGAGACGAAGTGTCGACGTGAAAATGTTCACTATTGGCAACAGATTTTGTCCGTAATGGTCCAGACATCCTACTGCATAACCTCATCCCAGGGAGAAACGCTCACCCACTCACTTGGTTTCAAAAGTTTTTATTTCTGGCATGTTGTTTATGGGAGCCATTCAGGGAGCTGTTACCAAAATGCGCGAGTCTCCCGGAACTCCCGGGAGTAGTGGGATGTCTGATCTACTTGACTTATGTCTTGATGTCTTGAAATCCCAATATGGTTTCAGCTTCTGCAGTGTTACCTTTTGTGGTGACTCCTTCCATAAATGTTAAATACTGTAAAATGTATAGAAATGATCATTTTTCAAGTGGTTCACTCGAAAGAGGCCCTGAATATTCTGTAATAACTCTCGCTAGGCCGAAACAATCAGAACAAAACAACGTACATTGTGCTCCTCAGTATACGGAGCTTCGAACACGCCAGAATGCCACTGAGTCGGATACATAATGGACAGTACTGTAGGCCCCAGTCATCCATCACACACTGTGCTTTCCCCTTGATATCCTTGCCAATACATTCAGGACCATGGAGAGCCGCACCGAAATGTGTCTGGCAGAAAACGGGAATCACTTCCAGCATCGTAGTATAAGTAATGCAATCAGTTACACATCTGTTAAGGTATGTGGCGTATTTTATTTTTTTGGTTCAGATAGCGAGGGTTATTACAGTTATTAATATTCGGGGGCCTCTTTCGAGTGAATCACCCTATATAAGAATTGACAAATGAGCGGTTGTGGAGCTCCACATGTTAAGCAGATATTTACGCTCCCACACTAAAGGAAAGAGGCGTTTTGATTATTTCATGTTTTGAATAATTATGGAATAACCTTTAACGCAATAAGTACAAGACAGCCATGTGCAGTTTGGCATTTGGTAGCGACGTGATGAAGTAAGTGACGCCCACATGTGGGTGTAACGGACATGCACGCTTGACGCTTGCATGCTTTTTAGACGTACAGCGGCGTTTGCGGGAAGCTCACAGCGAGGTAAAAAGAGCTGAGTTATAAAAGTGCAGTAGGATATTTCCCGAATAGGTATTCAATTAAAACCGCAAGCAGAGAGGGTGAATGTATCTGTCCGGGACATCGCGCTTGTCCTTCGCACATTGTCTCAACAAGCGAAAAGATTTTAATGAACACCTGAATGAACCGCTGACTTGGGGGCCAGGATGGGAATTTAAAAAGCAGCGGGATAGCGGTAAAGTAAAAAGAAAAAGAAAGAAAGAGAGGCATGGATGCGCTGTGGATCGTGTGTGTATTTGTGTAGCATGGCACACAGTGTGTGGTGTGTGATGTATATTGAGAAACGTCGAGGCTTACACCAGGACTTTCCTCCTGTCAGTGATATGCGGATAATGACTAGAGCGGTGCGTGTCTCGGTGGCTCAGCGCAGTGCGTAGGGGTGAAGCCCGAGTCTTATCGTGGCACACAGATACAGATTGCTACACTCCTGTGGACCCAGCCAAGCATATGTGTACAGTATGTGTGCGTGTGTGTGTGTGTGTGCGCGCGCTCCTTCACCTCAGGGCAGAGACTGGCTATCTGTTCAGCGTTCCAATAATCTGAGTTTCAGAGAATGTGAAATGCTTTAACGTGCCTCGCTGGTCATCACAGACGGTCAGCTTGTTAAGCGTTCTCGCAGACTCGCTGGGGAAAGATGAGGATCGGCTCGGTCGATACCAGAGGCTTAAGGTCCCGTTAATCCTTCAACTATTAAAAGGTTACCAAGAAAATATAACAAAAAATGTGCATTTAATTATTAAAAAAAATAAATAAAATAGTAGTGCTTTAAAAAGTACAGATATTTCAGCTCCCACTTTTAAGGAAAAAAGCGTTTCGGATGGAATAACTTTAATTATTCGAACTAACCCGTATTTTTCACAACGTATCAAATTAAGGGAAAATGATGCACCAAGCATGAGATGCTTAATGGATTCACACAACAATGTAGAAAACAATATTTCTCAAGTATTCTCATTAATATACAGTGTTTCACGGCGAAGTGTTTAGATATAGTGAGCTACTCTTTTCTAACTGCGTTATGTTAAACATTACCCATCAGCCCTTGCACATCACATCGTATCACCTTGCTCGATCATCTAAATGATTTTCTCTGCTTTCTCTGTCTCGCTCCGGTCGCTTGTGTGTCACGTGTAGCCGTACCTCGCGTTCACTGATCATGTTTATGATTTGAAGGTTTACGACAGGGCAGCTGCGGCTCAGCGGTTAATGTTCTGTGTTACTGATCAGAAGGTCGTGGGGTTCAAGCCCCAGCACTGTAAAGGTGCCACTGTTGCCACAAGGGCCTTAACCTTCTCTGCTCCAAGGGGGCCTTATCATGGCTGACCCCGAGCTCTGATCCCAGCCTCCTAACAAGCAAAAAAATAAATTCGCAGTGCGTTATTGTTTATGTTAATGAAAGTCAATGACTTTCTATGTTGCTTGATTTGGTTAATATGAATTTGCCTGCACGTTCAGGCACAATGCTGTAGGTGTTATTAAATTATTAAATTGTATTTCATTTAAGTTATTAAATTATTCGGCATGGTGGTGTGGGGGTTAGCACTGTTGCCTTGCACCGCCAGGGTCCGGGTTCGATTCCCGTCCCTGTGTGCATGGAGTTTGCATGTTCTCCCCATGCTTGGTGGGTTTCCTCCGGGTACTCCGGTTTCCTCCCACAGTCCAAAGACATGTCGATTAGGCTAACTGGCGTTCCTAAAGGAACACACCGTATACACTCCGATCAGGCATGAAACAGCTATATACTGTGCAATATATGTCTCTGGTCCCATAAGGTTATAATAGACTGATTAAAGAACGGGGCGGAGCAGACGTGACCAGGCAAACCAATGCGTTATCTTCCTGCGCACAATGTGTGTGTGTGTTGTCTCATACGTCATTAGGCATCTCCTGAGTGCTGTAACAGTACAGTATCTCTCTGCTTAATTTACTGTTGTCAATATTACTTTATTAAATGTTGAAGTGTGTCAAGGCTCCCAAACGCAGTCAAGTGCTAGGGATGGAGCAAAGCCTTTAAAAGAAGAATATTGGAGAGATTTGTAATGAAAAAGATTTTTATAGACAGCCGTGTGTGAATCCAGACAATGATGAGCAAAATTCAAAGAAGACGTTGATTGAATTTTCATGTCAAACTCTGCATTTGTAAATGTAATACAGCAGAAATAATGAATGAATTACGGAATTAAGGATCATACAAAATATGGTATTTAAGTCTTTTTACTATTAATCTTTACCTACTGCATGTGCGGTATGTCGGACTAATGTGTACTGCTGTATATAGATAAGTATGCATGTTATTGGCTCATCATGAAAATCTGGCAAACATTGTTTGGATTTTTGCCAGGAAAAAGTTTTTTGTTGTTTTTTTTTTTTTAAAACAACTATTTTTTTGACAACCCCTCAGCTTGCAGCATATGTTCCGGCTGTCATACTACAACCTACAGTATGTTCTCACACTGGAGGTGAAAAGTACCACCTACAGAAAACTAAGGAAAAACTTTCACCCCAGTCTTCCTGCATCTGTCTGAGTGATTATGAGGGGTTTGCCAAAATATACAGAGGCATGGTCATGTCCTGTCAAGCGCTGTGTGTTTCCCTCTCTTCCTTCTTATAATAACGTGATATAACACGGCCGTGGACGTGTTTATCAATCGAACAAACAACAAAAATACCCTTTACTGACGGTAGTAATGAACGAGAGATTTTTCTTTAGACTCGTATTTATAAATTGCTTTGGTTTTCATTAGAATGTCTCGATGCCTTTAATTAGCTACCTTAACTAACTGTCCATATGTTTATGACGTCACATAGGTTAGAGAAATCTATGCGAAACCTGAACATAGTGTAACGACGCGGGTCGCGCGAGGGGCAGAGCCGCGCATGAGCTGTTCAGGACGGGCAGTTCTGCAGGTTGCTACCACTCAGAGTTCTGAACAGGCAAAGGCGCGGCCATTTATACACACGGTTGCTAGGCAACGCCGCAATCAGCCTGAATGAGCCACACCTGACGGCGTGTTAATTTAAGGGTCCTGATACCGGCGCACTTTGTGCGATCATTTAGGTAGCACTGGTGAAGGTATCAGGGCCAAAGAAAATGAAAATACAAGAAAGAAAGAAAATAAAATCCTTAATCCTTAATTCCTTAATTAATAATCCCACGCTAGCTATCTCCAAACGGGAAGGTCTTCACGTGTGTATCCCAAGCACTCTCACTAACTCCTATTTCATTGACCCACTCTAACGCCCAGCATAAGGGCTCTTATCATTAAAAACATCGCGTGGTGCGGCTCTCCATACCGCACCACGTAACACATAGTAGTGGACCACACACACACACACACACACACACACACACACACACACACATTGGAACTTTAATTTGTCTGGTGTGCTGTATGGTTTATCAAACAGAAAACTAAGCAATATGCCTACAAACGTTTACAAATGTGTTGTTCAAAAGTATTTGCCCCTTCATGTTTTTTTTTTTTTTGCCTGTATATTTAATATAACCCAAAGATAACCTGAATAAATACAAAATGCAGATTTAAAATGATGATTTCATTTATTAAGGGAAAAAAAGCTGTTCAGACCTGCCTGGCCCTACGTTCAAAAGTAATTGCCCCCTTAAAAATAATAATGGTTTAATTGCAGAGGGGGTTGTGTCACTCTACTGTATGCAGGTGACGAGTCTTTCACATCACTGTGGAGGAATTTTGGCCCACTCTTCTTTTCAGAATAATTTTAATTCAGCCACATTGGAACGGTTTTAAGCATGAACAGCCTGTTTAAGTATCTCATAAGTATAACAATTCGGACTATGACTAGGCCACTCCAAAACCTTAATTTTGTATTACTCAGGATATCTTTCTTAAATATAAAGTTTTATTCATGATCTGGATCGTTTAACAAAAAAAAAAAAAAAAAAAAATCCAGGAAGGGGGCTTTTTTTTAAAAAATGGCACTAAGTTTGTCTGCGTGGATTTGGGGTAATTATTAAACTCTTTGTACATTTTGTACTTTTTTTTTTTTTTTTTACATTAAAGAACTCAAGATAATAAAAATATATACAGTATATACACAGAGTCAGCCAAAATACTCCAGAAAAAGAAAAATAGCATGAGGTTTATTATATATGAGGTATACAATATTAATTCAATATACAATATTAATTCAATATAATTATAGAATGTTTAACACCAAATTCATATAAATATATTATATTTACATTATATATACAAATTTACATTTTCCTTAAGTGTGTATAAATTCTCTCTCTCATTAAAAATATTTAAAATTTTATTTTTACTAGCATTTTACTATCTTTTTTTCGTTAACCTTTCCACAGTTTTAATGTCCCTGTGCCATCAAACCAACATGACTATATTATAGTATAGACGCCAATCTTGTAAATAAGCCCACACACAGTATTCTATTCATGTACAACAGGAAATCATCAGAGCCACTGCTGTGTCTTAGAAAGCTAGCAGACCTGTTTTTGCTTTGTTCACTCTAGAATTGTATTTTTGACAGTTGTAATGGGACGAGCACATTCACACATCACATCTTATCCTTGGCCGTCCACAACGTATTTTAGTCGCTAACCATGCACATGCACGGTGCAACTCTCAGGGTCCTGATTTGCATCCCTGCGGCCGGATTCGAGTGCCATGGCGAATACAATGCTGCCGACAGGAACAACAACAAAAGAAATGGTGGCGCAAAAAAAACGAATCCCTCCGAAACGAACCCGGGTAGCCCTGTCTAACTGTTTATCTCTTCTGAACATTTGCGTCACTTCATCTGACTCTCGTTATCAGACTGCGTCTGAGCTGTTTCCAAAAAATATGAGCAGGGGGGTAAGGAACACTGATTGTCCTGTTCATACCTGGAGTGCATTTTCAACATTTCCACTAGACATAATAAAATGGCTGAGCCCTAGACTCGGCTGTGCGGGTTAGAAGTGCTGATGAGTACAAATCCAGCGCAGTTTGGAGAGAAGCTCTCATCTGGAGGGTACTTTAAGGGCCAGGGGAGTGATGATTAATATGATTTATTCATGCCCTGCCTCATGATACAAAGACAGGCTATGTTTAATGCTCAGGATTTCCTTACATACGGCACGTTTACTTCCGACGGGCCAAATATTTTCCCAAACCAGGACTTTTCTCGCGCGTCCAAAGTCTCGTTTACGAAACATGCAAGATAGATTCCTATCATTCAAATAAAGGAGATTGAACCCAACTAGCCGCTTGTGAATTTGCTCCGGGGTTTAGCTCCGCATTCATTTGAATACATGCATATTTTGAAGCCGAGCCATCTGCTTTTCACCTCTTCATCACGTCTCGAGGTGCCCTTGCCACCGCCGCCGCCGCCGCCACCGTCCTCCGGTGGGAAATAACGTCTCCTCTCGATTTCTCCTTTATGATGCCTAGCTGGGCCGAGGAGCAATTAATGTCACCTGAAAGCAATTCTCGGGGTGGGGGGACGCTACGGGAAAAACTCATTTCAGCTCTGGTGTCAGGACCCTGGAAAGCTCATCAGGATCAGGCAGCCCTGTTTTATGTCCTGTCAGTGTGCTGGAGGGCTCCGGCATCAATGCTTCTCCATCACCTCTCATCTCAAGGTTTATTACAACTCCGTGTGCCTCTCTCAGGCTCTGTTAATCCTTACCGTGGGCTCGTTTCATAGAGTCGCCAATCAACCTACCGGAAAGGTGTTTGGAGAAATATATTATTCGTAAGGAGATGGAAAGATGCTGATTGATAAGCTGAGGGTGAAGTGTGAAGTCAGGGTGCGTAATCTGATTATAAAAAGCACTGTGGGAGGAAAACTTTGAGCCGCCTTACTTGTACTGCATCACCAGTTTTCCAGTTACAATGACCTCGAAGGGATTTTCACATATACCCACTGTATCCACTACTGGTTACTGAGTGATCCCCACCAGGTTTACTCCATACCAAAGGCATTTATTATAAATGAGTAAAGCTCCAGTTGCTTTACGAGGCTTTGGATAAGCAAATTAAGTGACTGTATGAACATCATTTACGCCTTAATGCTGATCCAATTCATTAAACTCTACCGTCCCATTCCTCAACTATTGTCAGGAACGGTGCATATTGCTCACAAGTACAGGCAATGGGAATAAAATTACTCCAAGGGGTTGCTGTGATTTAAAGGTAAGGATCTTGACAGTCAAGAGACAGTTGAAAAACTTTGGGCGTATCACAAAGACACTCCCTGGTCACATCCCACTAGAAGTTGACCCCAGAGCAGACCCTGGACCCGCTGGAGGTATTCAGTGTCTCAGTTTATCTTCGAATCATCTAAGGATGCCACATGAAGTGCTAGAATCTGTCCATTATTTTTTCACCAAAGTGCACTTGAGGTATCTTAAATAATATAATCAATTCAATCATTCAGTTACCTTCAGGTTTTCCAAGCCATCATGGATCCAGAGCTTATTTAAGGAACAGTGCATGAAAGCTCCAAAACAACAGTTCCTCACCAAGAGTCACACACAGCGTCACATGGACACAGAGACAATATCCAGCAACTCGGGAATCAGAGCTTAGAGCAGGCATCACTAAATGGCGGACGGCCTCCAGGGTCTGGGTTTGAGTCCCTCTTCTGGGTCTGTGTGCGTTAAATGGGTTTCCTTCAGGTACTCTGGTTTCCTCCCACAGTTTAAAGACCTGCAGATTAGGCTAACTGGTATGCCCCAGTGTATGAATAAACGTGTGAGTGTGTGTGTATATATATATATATATATATATATATATATATATATATATATATATATATATAATGTGTATTGCCTACAATGGATTGTGGTATAGATGGGAATGAGAGTAATATAAAAATCTTATATAAATATATGTGTTAATAAGAGTAATATACTAGTTATCTAGCACGTTTTCGCTCGAGGTACGCGTAGTCAGACACATCACTCAACAGAGCCAGTCTATGCGATGGTTTACAGTGTATGGAGTGTGTGGAAGAAACGGAAACGTTCAAAATCCAAAGATGAATGGACAGATCAATGAATTTTTATTCTTCCTGCGGGAAGTTTTTGTCTCATGTGCTCCGAAACTATTGTGATGGGAAAAGCAATAATGTGAAGCATCATTATGAGAGGAAAAAAAACAAACACTTGTTGGTAGTAACGCAACTGAGGGGGTGTAAAATACCTGAACATAGAGCAACCAGAGTCCTTTCACATTCATTTACAGCCCGGCAGCTTGCAAATGAAAAGTCACTGAAGATTGTTTAAAGTTTGTAGTTTGTATTCCATACAAGTATACTCACTCACTCACTCATCATCTATACCGCTTAATCCTGTATTCAGGGTCACGGGGGGCCTGGAGCCTATCCCAGGAGACTTGGGGCACATGGCAGGGCACACCCTGGACAGGGTGCCAATCCATCGCAGGGCACACACACATACACTCACTCATACACACACTCATACACACACTCATACACACACTCATACACACACGCTACGGGTAATTTGGGAACACCAATTAGCCTAACCTACATGTCTTTGGACTGTGGAAGGAAACCGGAGGAAACCCACCAAGCACGGGGAGAACATGCAAACTCCTTGCACACGGAGACGGGAATCGAGCCTGGCCGGGGATCGAACCCAGACCCTGGCGGTGCAAGGCGACAGTGCTAACCACTACACCACCGTGCCGCCCCCCATACAAGTACAATGAAATATAATTCTAATTGTCCACATGTTTATATTGAATATATTGAAATGGTATTGGAATTTTAAGTTGCTTCGCTTTTGTAGACTGTGTATGACTGCGTATATGGAGATCTGAATCCTAACACAAATATCAAATTCTGACCTCGGCTCAAAGAAAATTTCATTACTTTTTCACTTTTAATTTTAGTACCCCTGGCATAGAGGGTTGAATAGGCTGCGCTTTCTGCAGAGCACCCTGCTGCACCAGGTAGTGACGAGTTAAATCCGTAATTAAGTTGGACTATAGACTATAAACATGCTTTAGCAGGCTTATACTGCACCTACACTGCATCGTCCCCTGATGCGTATCACCCTCACAGGCTGCCTCGTACCTCGGTGACTAATGTCTTCATTTAGTATTGACTTAAATTCAACCTGGGCTGCTTGAATACACACATAAATCTGGTCACACATCTAGAACAGATGGAGATCTGATTGTTTTTGTGTCCGAGTACACGATCTTGCATGACAAGAAAAAAAAGGAAGTCTATACACTCTATCTGTTTCTTCAGTGGATCCGTTTGTTTTAATTAGCTCAAATGGCACGACTGCTTATATACTGCTAAATACCTGATGCCCTGCTCTTCTAATGCTGCCAACGTATGCAGTCAATGCCAATCCGCTTTAGCTTTCTTCGGGGTGAAAAATGCTGATTTAAAACCCTAACTGCTCTGAGCATCGGCGCGGCGGTTCTTCCTGCATGTGAACGTGTCCACATGACGGTGACCGACAGGACTGATTACCAAAAGCATCGACCGGGAAGTTGGGACATCATGCCCTCAGATAGCCATCGAGACAACAAAAGTCGACGCCGGAGTCCAGCTTGGACACAGTGCAGAGAACAAAAGCCTGGCCACGCAGACGAGACGAGACGAGACGCGGCCGCGTCCTCGGGTGAACTCTGTCATTTTCACTCCATGGTGCGTCTCTGTAAAATGGCATATAAACCACGCATGAACCTGCTGCACTTTTCTAATTAAAAGTCCCATTCATCTCCCTGCAACTTGCAATAGCACCATCGCAAGAAGAGCCAAACGTCTCCATTTTAATTTGACCCGCCTTTCGATATTAGATCCCAGGGTGTTTGTCAGAGCAGGCGCAGGAAATCAATGTGGAGATCGATCCGGAGACAGAGAAAGAGAAAAGCAGGTGGGAGAAACAAAGAGAAGGCAGGATGGAAAGAGCTAACTGGATTGGGCCTGGGATAATTGCAGCCTGATTGTAAGCAGATATCAATGTACCTTGACCTGAAAATCAGTCTATATTAGTGGAACCCACTCTGACACTTTCTATGGATCTGTTTTCTTATTCAAACTGCCTCTGGGAGCCTGGACAATGCAAGCTTTTTGTCCCGGAGCAGAATTGACGCGGTTCGATTGCCCAAACTTTCTAGAGCTTTTTTACGCCAGCTCATTCTCTTCGTAATCACTTTGACTGGATTGTGGGAAGAATAGAGCAAAGATGATGTAGTGGGCAGGGACAAATAACACGCATATTCTCAGGTCAGTGCTGAATACGGAGCGAGGAACCACGGAGAGTCCGGTGGTACAGCAGGTTGCCTTGGAGCCTCATGGCTCGAGGTTCTCCGGTTCGATCCTCAGCTCATGTTACGGTCTGACTGCAGTTTCTCCTGTTTTTCGTCTGTTTGTGTGGGTGGATTCCCTCAAGGGTATCTGGTTTTCTCTGACCTCCCAAACACGAGCATGTCGGTGGATTATCTATGCTAAATTGGCACTAGATGTAAATTTGTAGGTGCCTGGGTGAATCCGCACATTGTTCGTGAAATAGGCTCAGGATCCACAGCAGTCTTTGCAGTAGCAGGAGTACATAAAACAAACAAACAAAAAAAAAAAAAACAAGAAAAAACACCCGTTTTGTTTTTCATTTAAGTCAGAGATAGTGCTTTATTAGATCACATCCTTTAGAGACAAACTAGTCCATTATTTGCTTTTATGCAGTAGTTTCAGGCTTTATTGACTGTTTTACTGATTAATGTTTGAAATGGAATGGTGGTGCCAAAAAAAACGGGGGTGAAGTGAACAGTTCAAATAATTCAAAAGGTATTAGCCATTGGCTCACCAGGTCAGGTCACTGGAACACTACTGGAGTAAGGAGTACCATGCCTCCTAAAAATATGCCCTCAGATGATGTTTGTTGATTGTGCTTTTTAATGTGTTGCGCAGATGTTCAGGGGAAGAGACAACACGGATCGAGGATAATATGAGTCTGATTAGTTAGAAGATCTTTGATTTTTCATTTCTCGTTCCACTGTGGAATCACTCACTCACTCACTCACTCACTCATTGTCTATATCGTCTATCTTGTATACAGTCCCTGGAGACTTGGGGCACAAGGCTTGGTACAGTACACCCTGGACGAGGTGCCAATCCATTGCACTATGGGAAATGTAATGCCAATGGCCTAATCTGCATGTCTTTGAACTGTAGGAAGAAACCGGAGTACCCTGAGGGAACCCACAAAGCACGGGGAGAACATGAAAACTCCATGCACACAGACCCAAAGTGGGAATTGAACCTCGACCCTGGAGGTGCGAGGCGACGGTGCTACTGTAACTGTGCCGCCAACCACTGTGCACTCAGGTAGACCCAAATCAAATCTGAGGGCATTTTACAGTCCATACAGGGCATTTTCTCCGTTTACAGAGAACTGCTTTGGCCATTAACTGCTAAAGGGACATGGCCACATCCACCCTGTGGTCTCCATCTACCAAATTCTACCATGATTGATGCACTTAAATACATTAGTTGCAAGGAATGAACTGGGCCCAGCTGTGTTTTGTGTTTTGTGCAGCAACGATGACATTTATCACCAAAATTACCCAGCAGGAACTGCAGTTCCGCTGATGTTGGATGCCCGAGGTGTAAAGTCATCGTGATGATGTTCACTGTTGGGACGGCGCTTTGTTGACACGGACATGAACGTCCATTGGCGCAGCGTCCGAGCACATCCACGACCCCTTAAGGTTCTATTAGGGTTCAGAACTCCGCGACAGGCGCAGCAGCTTGTCGTGTCTCATCTCATGTCACGCATCTTTTACTCTTGTAATGTTAGCTCCGTTTCATTTTAAGTATTACCATGAGTTGCATCTTGGCTCCCAAATTACTGGACTGTAATTTGAAGTTTGCACAGCCTACAAACTGCATCATCAACAGATCTCGGGCATTAAACATTTATTTATTTATTTATTTATTTATTTTAAAAACCTTTTTGGCCGCTTTACAGTTTAATATTTCAGTAAGTCCCTGTTGTCTTGTATTTTTATTTTTTTTTATTGCTCGTTGTTGTGTGTGTACATTTACTGGCATCAACAGCATGTTCCCTAGTGATCCTGTGGTAAGCACGGCGTGCTCTCTCCTTAGCGACTGAAATAAAAGTCCTGCTCAGACCATCCCTTTTTATTAATGTTACTTTAGTGGATTTATTAACGTTTTTTTTTTTTCTTCTCTCCATTAATAGTGCATCTAGTACAAGCTGATGTATCATTTAGAAAGGACCAGAACCAGCGGACTAGACCAGTGATAAAAAAACAAAAACAAAAAACAAAAAGGTAGAGCGAGACACCAGAGGTCTGTACACCCGTTTGACCCAGTTGTTGTTTTTGACTGTGCAGTGGAAAACAGCCGTTGTTTTGTCTGACTTTGTGACTAAAGCAGAAAAGACACAGGTCTCCTCTGCCTTCTCATGGGAGAAAGAGGAACAGATGCTAACACATAAGGTGCCATGACAAATTCAGTAGTCTGCACAAAAGTAGCAGCACACACCAGCCAGAAGTTCATAACACAACCAACAAAAGTAGAATGACATAAAACGGTTTGAAAGGAACTTCTTACGCAATCTGTTTGACACAACAACCTCCAGCACATGGATTAAAGCTTGACAAAAGCATGCTCTGCATCAAACAGGGCATTCAGCAAAGCAAATCTAATTAGAGTACGGAGGCCACGCAAGGGTGCCCTTCAACATGCCGCGTCATCAGTGGCTTGTATTTAATCAAACCTTATCAGAGCAGAGGAACATTGGGGACAGCGGTCATGCTCACGCCCCTATCCCTAATTTTATCTGACGGGTAATGATAAATGAACTGCTCTTCCCGGCACAGGGCTCTTGTATTCATTGTCTGCATGTTTACTGGATCCCACGCAGAGGGAATTAATGAAGGTCAAGTGGAGAGGTGATTACTTCCAGCGCTACACACACACATCTACCAAGTCATTCCTGTTTCCTATTAACTATGAATGTTGTTTTTAGAAGCGATTTGACAGATTTGGACGAACAGCAATATTAGACAATTTTAAGTTCTTAAGTTTACTGACTGACCTGCTGTAACGGAGAAGTGGCACTCACTTGTTTAACAAACTAGCCAGTGACGGCCGGTCAATACGGTGCGCAAGGGCGCCGCCTCCCTTAAAGTGAGGCAGAGAAGAATGCGCCTTTAACATGTTATTATTTAACATAATAGCTATTTATTGTAATGATGACATAAAGTCATTTAGTCACAAAATTCCGCTGTATTTCTTAATATTTATAAATTTATTTGCAATTTAAAAAAATCTAAACTGTATCACGTCACGCCTATTTGTGTTGGTGTACGCGGGGCGCCGCACAAACGAGTGTCTATGTAGGCACGGAAACTTTTGAAAAGCATGTGACTTGAGGCTGAGCTCTGATTGGATTTGGTCAAATCATCCTGGGTCGCAGCACTGTGCGCCCCGAACCCTCCCACTTTTTTCTTAGCGGATCAATATCGGGTTTAAATATTTGGGCTCATGTGATTGGACCATTCTCAACGAGTCTGTTCCAGCACTTTTTACGGCAAGCGGAGCTGCTGACTGGATGCGATGTGAGTCAGGACTTTATTTTATTCTAGTAGTAATGATGCGCAATCACCTGATAAATGGCTTATTTACAGGCGAGTATTAAAAGTTTCATTTTAATTTTGTTTGCGCCCCCCCCACAAAACGTTTTTTGCACCGGCCGCCACTAAAACTAGCAATGAAAAACTGAACAAACTCTCCAAACAAATCACAAACTTTTCCTGGACAGGGTCTCGGGAGGCCTACCCCAGTGGACTCAAGGCATTAGGTAGGGACACCCTAGACAGGGTGCACACGCAAGCACTTTAGTCTAATTGGCTGTCTTTGGACTGTAGGAGGAAACCAAAGTACCCAGAGAAAATCCACCAAACATGGGGAGAACACGTGCACAGACCCTGGAGGTGCAAGGCCACAGTGCTAACCACTAGGGTACCTAGGTGCGGATTCGATTTGGGTTGCAATTCTTTAAGTATCAATATGGGAGTGGTGGCCTATGCAGTTAAGGCATTAGGTTGTTGATTTGGGGACCTGAGAATCTGGGTTCGAGCTCCATTGCCACACCCAATACATGCAGTGCCAGTCCCAAGCCCGGATAAAATGGGAGAGTGTCGTCAGGAGGGGCATCCGGCGTAAAACTCCTGCCAAGTTGTGTGCAAATCAGATGGTCCGCTGTGGCGACCCCAACATCCCAATTTTTCCTTGCAGAATATTTAAAAATTCTAAACAAACTTAGCATATAATTTTCTCCTATCACACAGGATGATGTTCTGCCTGCCAATGTGTGGATAGTTTAAAGCAGGCTTTCCATAGGATTATAGAGGAACTACGATATTTCCACCTTAAATGCAAACATCAAATGTTGTTAGTCCTTCGACTGCTCCCGTTGAGGGGTCGCCACCGCGGACCATCTTTTCCATTTTCACACAACTTTTCCCTTTTCACCATTCAAATTTGATGTGGACTTGGGACCAGAACTGCATCCAGTGGCTGAGGTCTGGGGATTTGTTGGGAATCGAACCTGGGCTTTCCGCATGGCAGGCAATAAATGAACTGATTTCAAAGCAACTGATTCTGGAGTCGGTGTGGCGATACATGAAGTGCCAAACTAAAGAATTACGATACGTAACTGAATCGACTTTGTTCCTCCCAATCTCCACTAACCACTTCGCCACCGTGCCACCTGAATGTAGCCGGACAAAATATCTGAAGCTTGTATTTTTTTTGTGATTGCATTCAACTTACACAGTGGAGGAAGCGTACGCTTTCTAGTTTAATGATGTAATAATGCACTTGATGTGTGTGTTCTTATATTTTTTGCGAACTGATTATATAGAATTGCTGTTTATATACAAATCAAGCTAAATGTTGTATCCTGAGGCAAATTACTTAGCAAATTAACAAACTGACAAGGCTGATTATCTACACGTTGTTCATTTAAGACTTTCTTGCATAACAAGAGCGTGCAAGAAAATCAGCTTCTTGATTGATTTTTTTTTTTGTGTTTGTTTTCTCATGCATTACACCTTGTACATTCAGTCTATTCAGATGTTCTTGATGTGGGTGTGAATCTTGGTGGCAGCCATGCTGAGCTCTCTGAATAGAGCAGGAGGTCTAACAGTCAGGTATAAGAACGGGTCTAATAATAAGAAGTGAACGCTGAACAGCTTGACCCAGCTTAGACAGCTCTGTGCTTTAGATTTCAGTCTCTACTAGCAACAGGATCTGTATTCAGAGGTCCTGACACGCTGCTGCACCCCTCTATTCTCTGGTGAATATTCAGAGTACAAGGCGGACGTATGATTCATCGCACGCAGTTCACCTCGTAGTCAAACGCTATGGAGGAGGCAAATAAACCTGTAATGCATCTGGGCACGAGTTTTACCGGCGCTGTATGGACAAGGCAGACGCTACAGCGTTTCCAGGCGTCTTCTACGTATGTCCATCCTGCTTTCCCGAGACGTACCCGAGAAGTTCAGTCTATCTACCTGTCTGGTTGGATAAGTAGAGGTCACTGTTAAATGTCATGGTGTGCCAATATTTCTGGACATCTACCTATCTATCCCTGCACATTTTCCTTATCTATCCATCTACTGTACCTTTCTCATTTTTAGGGAAAGCCTGCCAATATTTCTAGAGGGAATTCAATTTAATCTGTCCACATCATGAATCTACACTTTGCACTGGAATGAACTTCTGATCGCTGTTGGTGCTGCTTTTCTTTTTTTGGTTCTATGAAAGTGGAAATATTCATATTTTTTTTAACAGCGAAACGATACAGATATTACAGAATTTAGTCTTTTAGTCCCCCTAGCTCATTTACACCATCTGCTCGTGAATGGACCCCAACACAGACTGATGTCTAAAGTGGAAAGAAATCCCAGGAAGTCATTTTGCAGAATGCACAGATTTAAGAGCAGCAGCGGGAATTTAGACTTCAGAGCTGTCCAACCTTCCCTCTTCCCTCCCACCGTCCTCCCTCCGTACTAGTTCCCGCTGAGAGCCAAGAGCACGAGTGCTTAAGCAACAGCAGTAAAGAAGCCAGAGAGATTGATTGCTAGCATGTCTAAAAGCAAGCCTATTGCAACGTCTGCCTGGGAGAGAGACAGATAGACAGAGGGGAGAAAATCCGAGAATTAGAGTTTGCACTCACAAAGCAAAGCTTCATTAATCCTAACTACAATGCCAACCCCCTTAGGAGTCAGCAAGCGAAAAAAAACAAAACAAAGCAAAACAAAAAAAACAATCCATATTCAAACAAACACGCTCAAGCCCTGGACTTATCGTAGCCCTCCAGAGCAATGTCAAGATGGCTTACACATTTCAAAGTCACACGCGGTAAATTGGCTGCTTGGGGATTTACAAATGCCAGTGAATGAGGAAATGTATGCAATTAATTTTTTGGGACAGTTTGGTAGGGAGGGCAGAAAACCAAACGGGCAATCATACCGCACCAATTTGCAAGTTTGTCAGCTGAGGGCCAACCCCAAAGAGAGTTTGTCCAATCAACTCATCAGCTGCTATTTTCCTTCCGCGTCTATCCAGAAATAACAAATATGTCCAAGCTACTGGAACATATTAGAGACAGAGAGAGAGAGAGAAAAAAAGAGAGAGATTCAACCACTGGCTTACTTTTTATGCTATTCAGTATGAAAAATGAAACGTGAACAATGCAGGCTTGATGTTGATTGGAGTACTGGATGGGAGCTTCAAGCCTAACAACAAGGGAAGCTTAAATAGCTAACAGTTTAGGACTGTAAGAACTAAATCCTCGCATCCTCGTCTCCTAAACACATCGGCTTAGTGTCAAGGTTTGAACAGAAGCAGATTCATAAGATAATAGAACAACCAAAAGGGTCTAGAAACCATAGAGGCCAGTGATAAAATCTGACAAATAAGATGGGTGTCTTTAGATGTTCTCAACTAACTACTTTGGATGTTCTCAACTAACTACATGGATGATTAATATACATTAATCAGCCACGACGTTAACTACACCACCAAGAGAATTGAGTAACATTGATTATCAGGCATACTTATGCCCAGCCCACGGGGGCCAAAAGCTAGCAAATCTGGTCCAATCCTACAAAAAAAGCCAATGCAGCAACAATTGCTGGACAAAGGCAACGCTGGACTTGATAGAAAGGTACAGGAACACCGAGTGCACCAAACCCTGCTGTGTATGGGGCCCAGCAGGAAGATCAAATTCTCAAAATTTGATCTCCAAATTGCCCAGATCTCAATCCGTCCAAGGATCTATAGAATGCACCAGACAAGTCTGACCTAGGGGGGGCCTCACCCCATAACGTAGAGCAACCAAAGGATCCGCCACTAGCCTCCCAGTCCCAGACAACACAGCGCCCTCCAGAGGTCTTGTGGAGTCATGCCTTGAGGGGCCAGAGCTGCCCATGCATCACAAGGGTAACCTACACCATATTTGCCTGATCGTGTGTATGGTTGATGGATCTCTGGAAATGTGCTGGGACTGGACAGGATCTTATATGCAGGATATTTTCCGAAGTGATCATGAACTTATAAGTTATAACGTTAGGCGTGCAACAGCGCTGCTGATGAGAAAATTGAACATTCCTCTATATCTATATCCCAGACAGAAGAAATGTGGATGAAAAAAAAAGTCAATGTTCTTCAGCACGACGACTCAATTTCTGTCTAGCTCTGTTTTAAACTCCTACCTCACTATAACTTCACAATGGGATTTAAATCCTATTTTCTGCCATCGCAACTGATACATCCAAAATTACATGCCTAGCCACTTGTTCTGCTGCTGCTGCTCAATAGTATCGTATTGACTGCGGTCGAGCTCTCGACAAGAGAGATAACAAGTTCCACATGATTGCATAAAACCCACAACAGCTTCTATCAGAAGCTCCGCTGCATTTCCATTTCCTCTGAGCCGTGCACTGAGGCTTTGCGGGATGATGGGCTTGTCTCCCTTCCTTCGAAGTAATGAAGCCAGACATCTTTAAAACATTTTCCAGGAAATGCAGATTTTCTATGCTTTAAAAAAAAAAAAAATAATAATAATTTCTCTGAAGTGCAAAAAAAGGGAAGAGAAGTCGCAGATCTCAGAAGTGTTTACTCACACAACAAAGTAATGATTCGTTCTCTGGTCTTAATGCTGTTTTAAAACACAATCGAGTCTGCTGATTAACCATTCAGTGGACCAACAAAGAAGTTTAAATACTTAAGTTGCCTAATTTTCAAGAGCTATTAGCTTGTTCACCTTAGAGGCGAGCGTGACGGATTGGTGTAACCCATGCTAATTAGTGCCGTGCTGAATCTGGAAAAAGGATCAGACATCTTTGTGGACCAACTAAAAAAATGTAAAAAAAACATTGTGTATTGCATAAAAAAATAATAATAATCAGACACTGAGGAAAGGCTGACCTGAATTTCAACCCCGTATCCAAGATAAACTGTCACAAAATAGGTGCAATCCATAGAGGAGTCGAATGAATCGGAGCTTGGCGGCATCTCGATGTAGCCCTCGGCGTCTGTCAAGTTCGTGCTGCACTGACCTGGAAAAGACAAAGCACATGCAGCGAAACTGAATAAATAGATGGTTGGATCTTCCATCTGGTGCTTAGTGATGGACCACAGGCCAGATGCAGACCAGGATAGTGAACTAATCGTTACTGACCAAGTATGACAAGACTCTTTATAAGAAAAGGACCTGAATAATGATGGTTTGACATAGATTTGCTCATAACATTTCCAGTATAAATGTATTCTGGGTCCTCATTCTGACTATTCTGAAATCATTGGTTTTTATAAACGTTGATCATAGATGGATGGATGGATGGACTGCCAAAAAATGACCACGTGCGGTCTCTGTCTTAACATCGTTAATGTCTATGTGGGTCATGACAAAACATGAAACAATCGAACAATCAAACAGTACTTTAGTAGTTTAAAATAATAATAATAATAATAATAATAACTTTAAACATTGACTGTGGACACTAGCGAATATTGATTGTACGTTCTCCATGTTGTTTAGTGATGGTGTGCCTTTTGCATGGTGGATGATCAATCTAAATTCATTTTAAGACTACAATAGGAATCCTTATCAAATATCACTAAAGAATTTTGCGCAGTGCAAGAATTTCAGCAATAGAAGCGCTATATTGTATAATGATATTCGTATTGAGTGAAGCAAAGATGATTAATTGTTTTGCCTAAGCCTGGCATTACCCTTTTGTTAGATTTTGAGGAAAACGGAAATCATTAATTCATCTCGCCTGGGCATACTGCGCACAAGGTAGAAATACAAAAGTTATTCACACCAATTTAGTATAGCCAATCTACAAGTAAGTTTTCTCTTAGTTAATGCAAATGCGAGAACACAGAGAGAACCGATGGATGCTAGGAGGTTATGCTCTCCCAACGTACCGCAACCCAAGCACATCAATAGACCAACCACACTAGTAAACATACCTTGTTCTCTCATAGTGCTGATTACCGTCGTGGTATGAATGATGCTTGTCATGGTTGTATCTCCATCAGTGTCTGCGGGATTACCCACAATGCCCTTCACTCCTGGAAGAGTGTCTTTTTTGGTGAAATCCACCATGGGATACTGTTCACGATTGTACTGTGATGATTTAGTAGCTTGACCTCCCAAGACCTCCCCCATGCCTTCCGTCCTTTTCTTGATTGGCCTATTTTGGCCCATGGGGATTAGCTTTCCAGGACTGGTAGGACTGGCTGTTGTCATGACAGTGGTAGCAATGTCAGAAAAAGCTGGTGCATCTTCGTGAGGAACCACATGGGTCGACCAAAGTGGATCTCCAGGTTCTGGGTAAGATGGACTTGTCGAGGCTGGGTGAGCATCCGTATGACCGCCATCGCTGAAAAACTGCTGGTCTCCTTCAAAGTTCTTAGTGAGCAGAGACGCATGGAGGAGAATATTTTTCATATTGGGTTGGTGGTTGAAAATTGGTGGAAGTGCTGTTGCAATCCCGTGGTGCTGCCTCACGGAGTCCTGTCTGATGCTGATGGGGTTGAGGGGTTGTTCCCGTTTTGATGCTCCTCCTTCATCGATGGGTCCAGCGCCATCATCTGAAAAAGACAAAAATGAATTGATTTGACCTTCAATGGTGCATCAGTACAAGCGGACCTTTGTTTAAATCCTATTTAAAGAAATAATAGTGTTAAACCATTAATACTGCACAACATTAGCTCCGTTCAGACAGTAATAAATGATTCCATTATTATTTAAGCTGTTGAGCTCATTTTAATTGGGGCAGAGGTGGCTTAGTGGTTATACTGTAGCTCTGGATTACTGATTAGAAGGTCAAAACTTCAAGCGCGAACACTGACACTGAACAAGGCACTTACACTCCAGGGGTGCCATATCATGGCTGACCCTGTATTCTAACCCCAATTCCCCCACAAAAAGGCAGAAAATGCAAAGATAAAGTAAAGCCTGTGTGTTAGTGGATGAGATGGCATATTTTTTCCAGATATGTGCCAAGCAACAGACGGGCAACAGTGAACCGAAAGTCTGGTGTGTCTGCTACTTAAATAAAGCAGCTTCCCAATATTGCAAGATGTCAAACACCATATATTCTACTGCTGTGCCATAGATGTTAGTACTTCTGCAGTTTGTAATATATATATATATATATATATATATATATATATATATATATATATATATATATATATATATATATAATGTCATTTTTTCTTATTTTAATATCACTATAGTCTTGGAATCCCAAGGATAACACGTTATTACATTACAAATCTCCTTAGGAATTCATATGCCAAGCGCATTATTTTATATCCAGTTCACAATGTGATAATAGCTGTTATTTATAAAAACCTTTTATAATGAGAAAAAGAAAAAAGAAAAAAAAAAAACTCATGTCAATCCAATGCGTTTTGGACAAATCATCCTCATCTAATTTACTGTATTTTAAAAGACAATCTGTAAAGCGAAATCCCGAGATGTAATTCTAAATGTGCAGCCTTTGAGACCTAACACGATTGGATGTGATTTAAAAGGAGGGATAATAACCATAGCTAATAAGCAGAACAGAACAGAACAGCGCAGCAAGCAATCAGTAAATGTAGAAGAATTGCCACATGAACGCCTTGTTGAAAGGTTTTATTCTCCAAACAGGGGAAGGGGGGAGAAAAAAACCTTTAGGAGACCTTTCCTTCTTTAAAAAAAAAAAAGAAAAAAAAAAAAAAAGCCCGCCCTCCTCCCACATCCCATTAGAGAAAGTGGAGAATTTGCCATGAATGAGTCATGATTAGAGAACACAATAAGTGCGTGCCGGAAAGCGATTATCGTTCGCACCTGCAGCAGCTGAGATATAATCATGAAGCCCTTAGGATGAGGATGCTTACCACAAAAAGTGATGCTCGTAACAAGAAGCGATTGCCCGCCTTGTAAAAACATTTTCTTTTTTTTTTTTTGCCATCCTTTCTCTCCTTTAAAATATGAGACCAGCTGTGTTTGGTAAGATGTTCTTCTGAATGGTTAACTGACTCACAGAACTCTTCCCTTGCTGAAGCTACGGCACGTAACACACCTCCTTCAGTTCTGCTTTTAGCCAGGGATCGACTTTTAGGAAATAGTACTTTCTAATTCTGTGTACACAATGTTCCATAAACTCTCAAATCCAGCCAAAAAAAAAAAAAGTACTACAGCCAATCATGGTGTTTTAATTGTTGGACTAAATACAAGTTGTGGATTCAATTAATAACGTATTAGTATTAGTAGATAAAATAAGGAATAGAGACTGAAGACATCAACCTACTTAACCTATTTTTTATTAGACCTCTACAAACGAACATCCGAGTTACAAACATTCCAAAGATACGAACAAGTTAGATCACGTGTCCAGCATACATTGTCACATCCGTGTAGCGTGCATCCCAGGATGTCCGAAAGCAAGTGTAAAAGCAGTGGCCAATGAAGCCATGCTGCTAAGAAGCGCCAAGCAATAACGGAAGTGGAGATGAAAGGAAAACAACCGAAGGAATGGAGCGAGGGGAAAAGATGGTAGACATTGCTCACACTTCACTTCGAACATGAACCGTTCAACCATTGGCACGATTCTAAAGAACAAGATGATGGAACATGATCGTTTTATACCTTGTATACCCAATTGTGTTAGTATCCTAGTACCTAGACAATGTTTGTTGGACTAAGAAACGACCTGTCCGTATGTTGGGACTCTATTTCTGCCGGCCAAAGTGGCTCGGAGTCGGCTGCAGTCGTTCCTTTGAACATTCAGCGAGTAGAACGTCCGGATACTTGCATATTGACAGCTAACTTGCCGGAAGAGATGCATCTGTGTGTGGGAACTGTACATGCATCATTCACCAACATCACTTGCATGTTACAGAACCTCGGCTTCAAGTTATTGCCACGTCCCCTGTACAGTCCTAACCTCGCTCCAGGCCATTTTCACAGGAGTTCCTGGGAGGCCGGTGTTTCAGACGTGAAGCTGGTAGTCCGATCTTGACTCCAGAGTACTGGGAAAACGTTCTAGCTTGATGGTATCCAAGCTCTAGTGATTATATAGAGAAATAAAGGGAGTTTTTAGTCCCATAATTTTGTTATTTTGCACAATTAAAAGCCCCGGTTTGACTTGTAGAAAAGAAATATGAATTAATTATATTTGAGAAGTGCGTATATATATATATACAGTGAACAGGAAACTGAAAGTCTGAGAGACGGTTTTGAAATACTACTATATAGTACAGTATATAAAACTACACAATGCTGTTGGTTCTTTTCCTTTGAGGGGGGAAAAAAAAAAGGATTGCTTTAATTTTATATCGAATGGATACACAATGCCGCGAAACTTTTCAATCAGAAGAAGCGAGTTGTGGTGTATTCTGTGGTTATTTTTACCCAGACCCAGGCTTTGAACTAAAGCAAGACAATAAATAAAAAGCCTCACTTCTCTCAGCAGTAATTATCTGAAGTTAAAGTGCAACAAGACGCCGAGTATTGCTATAATTATTGTTCGGGCTTTGGAGAATGCCTTTCGGGGTGAGCGCTGCACCATTACACACTGCCTTTCATCTTTCCCGTATTAATCTCCATTAGCAGGCACCCGAGAACGTTCTCTGATTGATAGCGTTCGTCGCGTCAGATCTGAATGTCGTTCCGAATGTTCATTAAGAGAAACAAGCCCGTCAGTCGGGGGAAACGCCCAGGAGAAAGCTGCGTTATGTTTCATCATGTGACAACGGCTTTGTACATCAGCACCCGACCTAGAAGAAGCTGTATGCCTGTACGGTGCATAACAATAAGTGTCACGTATTGTTCGTTATTGTAAATTGACACCTGGGGAAATCTAGCGTAGCATAGTCGCACCACTCACTAGCATGTTTTAAGAAAAGTGCCACCCTCGACCGAGCACATACGAGCTCTGTACAGACGGTAACGTGAGCTCAGGATGGAATTGGCGACCATGAAACCGTGAAGCAGCAACACAACCCACTGTGTGTGTCGGATCGCCCATGTTTAAATTTGTTTACGTGAAATCAGATGGAAGGTTGCGCCTATTTCCCTCGTTGACATTCAAATCCTGCCAAGGCTTCACTCATTCTAAGTGAGAAAACAATCTCTCGAGTTTTTGTCCCCCCATCAAAAAATAGCCGACACACACTGGGGATCCAATCACGCCGGTCTGGTTGGAAACGGAGCCGCGGTTCGTTCTCATTGACCAGGCAACCCTTGCGTCATAACAACTGCAGCGAGGCTCACAGCATGGAGTTGCAATAGGAACGCTGGGGCTTAGCACTCGAGCTTGTCCTGATGAAATTAGCACATTTTTATGACTATTTTAAACTGTAACAACTGTCGAGCTTAAAATATATGTATTAAAAAAAACAAAACAGCATGTACATTTGCATATGAAAAAACGCAGGGTACATTTCTCACCAGAGATATCACATTAGCCATTCTCATGAGGAATGGTGTTTATTTGCTAAATTGTTAATGTCGTAATGTGTTCGGAGCGAGTGGGAGCTCGACAGGGCTGAACTTCACACGTGGTGTGCGGTAGACAATGAAAACGTCACACTCTGTTCGGTCATTGATGATCTGATGATGGTCGCTTAGGCTAATTTCACAGCATGCTGCTGCCAGAGTGTTTCCATACTTTATAACACAGGCAGAAATTCTCATTTCGATTCGAAGAGGAACCTGAAGTATTCAGCATGAGCAGATTGTGAATATGAGTCCTGAAATAAGCACAAGGCAGGCTTTATTTTCCAGCATCTACGTGAGATTGTCTCCAGAGGATGACGGTTATCATGTACAGCCATCAACAAAAGCAGAAAGTATTCAGGTATGTCAGTGTTGGGTATAAAATAGTGTTGACAATAGATTTAATAAAAAAAAAAATCTATTTAATCTGTGATTATTCAACATTTAAAAATACTCAGATTTACTTGTTTTTTATAAAAGTGCAGTGCTGGAATAAGGAACTGGTTAAAGGAGACACATTATGCAGTTTTATAATATTTCAAACATTAAACATATGTCAGGTTAACGAGACCGGCACTGCATGGCGCAGTCGGGTAGTATGGGGTGTGGCAACGCAAAAACAGCGGGACTCAAACCCGGATCCTTACATTCACAGTCTAGAGCCTTAGCCGCCCGAGCCACTCCCACATCTTATGTTTAATGCAGAAATAGTTCTTCTTGAAGGTAGCTCGCTCACACAACTTTGGTTTTTATCCAAACTTCTATCTAGGAGTTTTTTTTATAATGGAACTCGTCGTTCAGCACACCTGGTGATGTTTCCTCAATCATCTTATTATCTGCGTTAACTTGCGTGAAAAAAAAAAACCTTCTATGAGTAGTTTTACTGCAGCATACTTTTACTTTACTTGAGTAGATTTGTAAAGCTGAAACGCTACTCTTACTCCGCTACATTCGGCTACACGCGACTCGTTACTTTTCTAACCGTTCGTTCCACACATGCAGCCGGTAGATCTACCGCGTTTCACCAATCAGCTGCAGCAACAATGACCACATGACTCTGTTTGACCAATCAGCTGCGATAACAACAATGACACGTCGTCAGGCGGCAATTGTCGCGGTAAGTTTAGCGGTTTCATTTAATCCTGCAATGTTGCATATATAATTATTAGAATGAATAATTTATATATAAGAATACTTTATATATTATGTATAACAGTTCCTCAGTACTTGAGTATCTTTTCACCGGATACTTTTTTTTACTCTTACTTGAGTAATATTTTTCAATGACTACTTTTTACTTCTACTTGAGTAATATTATTTTGAAGTTGAGTTACTTTTACTTGATTACATTTTTTGGCTGCTCTGCCCACCTCTGCCCCCAGGTAACCGCACTGCGATTATGGGAAGCCATTAGAAAAAAAGCCTTTTGAAAAAAGTAACACTTTCAAATTTCTAGATTAATCCCACGTGTTAATATTGACGGCCCCAGTATAAATGCCAAATTACAGAATTGGGCCTTTTTAAAAATTTTTTTTTTTTTTTTATAAGCATACATGCTGCATTCGAGCACCCCAGCTGCATTCATGACCTCCAGACTGGACTACTGTAATGTATTACTGGGTGGCTGTCCTGCATCCTCAATTAACAAGCTACAGTTAGTCCAAAATGCAGCCGCCAGGGTTCTCACTAGATCCAGAAAATATGATCATATAACCCCAATATTATCATCCTTGCACTGGCTACCTGTTCAGTTTAGAATTAATTACAAAATAGCATTACTTACGTACAAGGCTCTAAACGGTCTAGCTCCCACATACCTAACCAGTCTTCTGATACGTTACAATCCAGGACGCTCCTTAAGATCAGAAAACTCCGGACTACTGGTAGTTCCCAGAATATCAAAATCTACAAAAGGAGGTAGGGCCTTTTCATATTTAGCTCCAAAACTTTGGAATAGCCTTCCTGACAGTGTTCGGGGCTCAGACACAGTTTCCCAATTTAAAAGTAGACTCAAGACGCATCTCTTTAATCTGGCATACACATAATTAATTTCTTTACCTGATACTCCAGTACATCTATCCTGAATGGCAACCACGCTAATTCTTTTCACCTGCTCTTTATTTTTCCACCCATCCCGAGGCATCTGGAGATCGTGCCAGCTTCAGTAGACAGAGGCCGACCCTGCTTTGACCCAGAGGCATCCAGAGAAGGACCAACTCCAGCTGGATTCTTCTTCATTTTGGTTTGGATCTACACATGCTGCTCCTGAGCTCCCAGTGATCCAGACCCCCATCTGCCCTCTGCACCTGCTGACTCATCCCTGTGCTGAACTGGACTTTGTGTTAATTTAAATTAACTTCTGTTTATGGAACTTTCATCTGCATAACACACATGATGTTATAAAATTTCTGTTATCTGCTATCACCCAGATGAGGCTGGGTTCCCTGTTGAGTCTGGTTCCTCTCAAGGTTTCTTCCTGTTGCCATCTCAGGGAGTTTTTCCTTGCCACTGTCGCCGTCACCCTTGGCTTGCTCATCAGGGACAATCTCATTATCTAGTCACATTTTTCTTACACATATATACATTTCCATAAGTCTTCTTTTCATTTCTGTGAAGCTGCTTTGAGACAATGACCATTGTTAAAAGCGCTATAGAAATAAAATTGAATTGAATTGAATTGAATTGAATAAGCCAGTTAAAATTGGATCCAAGCATTACATTTCGAAAGCAAATTTTCAATTTATACACAATGTTATAAGAGGAGATGTGACGTCTGGGGAAGTGTTGCACTTCCACCTAGAAAATGCAAAACATAAAGAATGTGTCCGTGTGTGAAAATGATTCCTCATGCTCCGAGAAACACTCTTAAACAAATTGGGTCCTGAAATACACTCGTGCCGTCAGGGGAGAAAAACTCCATAGATGTGATAACCCGGTCATTCAGTACATTCAGTTGACTGTCTCCAGAGGCTCGTACAGTGGACACTATGCCCTTACACTCATCGCGGTAGAAAAGCGTCAATCTGGACTCATCAGACCACTCAACCACAGAGCCACTCGGGGGCTGTTTAAAACAAAGGAGCTTTTTCCCCACACATCTGACACCCAGGGAACAGGAAGGAACACCATGTATAATAATACTTTATAGCAATTATAAAATTATAGAGCAATTATAAAATTGCTAGAATTATGCAAAGTCTATAAGAATACATTATAGCATATAAACAGTCATCTAATCCCATTCCCAACCTGGACTGGCACTGGAGACTCCTTCCTTAAATGTTAATCATCGTGACAGTGATTACTGTACTGTATATGTCCTTTTCTTCTATCGTTACACCTTTTTCATTTATAAATCTTGGGTCATCCTTGGTTTCAGGGAACTCCAGTTCTACAAAAACGAATGAACCTCAGGTTTGAACCGCTCCGTGCTCCTAAAATCCCTTATAAACTTATAAACTTCCTCTATTCAGCTGCACTGCTTCAAAGCTACAAGCTGAAAAGTTTTCCCCCCGAGCCCCTCAGCTGCAACCCGGCGTTCAGACAGACAGCGAGCCCTGGTGTGCCGTGACACCTCAATTAGCGCACGTTTCTCGTGATGACAGTGTGTTCTAACAAGGCTGAGGACGACACAACACTGCAGACAGGAGGAGATGAAAGGACAGAATTGACACACACGGTGAATGAGTGAGATCTCCCAGAGCGAGGGCTTCATTTGAAGCTCTCAAGAGACACACAGAGGGAACGACACACACACTGATGATGAGGGTGACGAAGGACGGTGGACCAGAGAGTCGGGCGAACACTGATCCAGGTTTGTCCGGGAATTTGGAACTGAACTTTTGGTTTGAATTAAATATGACGGCGCGTGATAAATGACATTTAATGGAAGAAAGCACCAGGCGACCGTTAGCATTACCATATGCCAACATGTGCCCGTTTCAATAACTACTAGAATAAACTGTCTTTAGACAGCAGAGACCTTTTATAACGCTCCCTGAAGAACAAACTACTAGTCAGTGATCCACTACAGTATAACACACTCTAGAAATGATCTCAGGTTACAGTATAGGAGCAAAAATCATGTTCTTTCACAACAGTAGTTGTTGTTGGGGATAACAATTAACACCTACAGTACAAGAAAACAAGGAGCTGCCAGAAATAGAAGTACATTTATTTATACAAGAGGCGTTCAAGTCAAACCGGGACTTGAGTGAATGAAGGCAATAAGACGATTAACATTAACAGAAGACTTCAAGCACAGGACTGTGATGAGACGCAGTGAAACATTCGGACGGTGCAAGCGCTTTAAATTTCCACATGTTTGGGACATTAAAGGAAGGACGTGAAGCAGGCGGGATGATCGAGGTTATATAGAGACATGCGAGTTTTTAATCTCATAACTGTGTTCAATCAAAAGTCCTGGTTTGATTATATAATATTATCTTACTTGCATAATCAACGTCTCCCTCTCTGCTTCAGCGTCTCCTATGTGTGTGACGCTAGGAGTGTGTGTGCGTGCACGTAATTTGACACCGACACACACACACACACACACAAACACACAAACACCCTGACACACGCAAAGACGCTCTCTCGCCTTTTCACCCCCTCCCGGCTTCAAAAACACACAGAAACTCTGCTCTGTCGCGATTCTTTTCAAAGGTAAGGTGCTGGTTCATTTTTATTTTTTTTTTACTTTACCACAGTGATTCCGTTAGTATGCGCTCACGCCAGTGTCAGAGAGATTTATTTTTTTCCTGTTAAAACGGTGTTTCCGCTGTGTGTGTGTGTGTTTGTTGTGAAACTTAAAAAGCGAGGTGGGGAGAGGGAGGAGGAGTGTTACTGTGTAAAAGGGGCTAATTCCACACACACACACACACACACACACACACACACACGGCGCCTGTGCGCACCAACCCAACGGAAACACTTATCTGTCAGGATTTATTTGTACTTTTTTTAAAGGTAAAGTGCAGATTCATTTGCTTTATTTTCATTTCATAGATTGTTTTAAATATTTTTAAGCATTTATTTTTTGGGGCTGTGGAACGAATAATTTGAGTTTTCATTATTTCTTATGGGAAAATGATGATTTGGTTTGCGAGTGTTTTGGAACACGAACCCACTTCCGGAATGAATCATGCTCACAATCCAAGGTTCCACTGTATTAAAAACATTTTTTTATCTACATATTTAGCTTCTGAAAGTTATGTCGAATAAACTGTACAGCCACACATTTCCTATTTTATTATTATTTAAAAGAAATACTGTTTTTAAACGGGCCACAAAGAATTAGCCGTGACATCTGATCTCACTTCTTCAGCAATCTGAAATCATTTATTACATTTAACGCACGTTTACTGGCAGCACGAAGCAATAAAATGAGTTTTCCTTTTTCTTAAAAAGAAAGAAGAAGAAGAAGAAGAAAAAAAAGGCCAAGCGAGGTTTAAAATCATGGCGAGCTCCATTTAGAGCCACTAAGCTAGTGTATAGACTGCAGAGCAAACATTAATCACAGGCCTTGACACAGACAGAGGTCTTGTTGATGTGCTCTGATGGGAAGGAACCTTTTCCGGCGGCTTTATTTTGTCAAAAACACACAAACACTCCTGACGCCCCCGGTGATTTCGAGTGAATAGCAGACGCTCCGGTGCTTTTCAAAAAAAAATCTCTGATCACGTTGACGGCACTCGTGGAGGTAAACACACACAGCTCTCTCTCTCTCTCTCTCTCTTTCTGAACGTATCAGAACGGCAAGGCTATCCAGGGAACGCTGGCCGTAAGGGAACCCGAACCTGCGATGTAACTGATCAGAACTGATGTTATATTTCATATAATTATATTTATTGTTGTATAAATGCATCTTGTGCTGCTTTACAACATTCTGTTTTATCATTAACGCTCAGTAAAGATATGCTGCTGGTTAAATAATAATAATAATAAAAAAAAAAGAAAGTCAGCAGGTTGTTAGCAGGCAGACGGAGCGAACAGCCGTGACATTTAAGCAGCATGTCTTCCAGTCAAATGTGTAACACGGTCAGGCGAAACCAGCAGCGGATGTAATAGCGCTGTCCAATTTTGCACTCAGGAAAAAAGAAAAAAAAAAAAGGGGGAGCTGACTAAACCGGGAAACAGTTCGGCTGGAGGGAAAGTTTTCACCTTCGTCAAGTGAGAACTCGAGACTGAAACAATCATCGTAAAAATAATTATTGTAATCATCAAATAACAGCCTGCGCGGCTGCGTGACATTAAAAAAGTGATTGAAAATTTCAGAACGAGGACAAACATCCTCTGGCTCCACTTCTTCTGGCTTCCGGCTTTAAAGACAGACACTGTTTGTATTTTTAAACATGTGCGTAGACAGA
Organism: Clarias magur; assembly: GCA_013621035.1. NCBI lineage: Eukaryota > Metazoa > Chordata > Actinopteri > Siluriformes > Clariidae > Clarias > Clarias magur. The sequence continues at coordinate 131,589 of QNUK01000405.1, read as the reverse complement.
ATTATTTAGCGTTTTAGTCAAACTGAAACTGGGACTTTTGATTCTGAGGCATAACAGAACGCAGTTATTAGAGAAAAGCCAGCTTTATTTCTCTATATAATCTCTATATGATACACTAATGAACGCATTCCAGCGTTTTCCCAATTTTCACATTTTCTCAGTACAGCGGAGCCATGATCGGATTACTCGCCTCACGTCCGAAACCCTGGCCTCTCAGGAACTCCTTCACAGCACCACTTGCGCGTTACAGGACTCTCGGCTGGGAGTCACCGCCACGTCGCCCGTACGGTCCTGACCTCGCTCCAAACCATTTCCACATGTTCGCCGCATCAAAGGAGACGACTTGGTTTTATTTATATAATACATTATAGGCTCGATTCCCATCTCTGTGTGCATGGAGTTTGCATGTTCTCCTCGTGCTTGGTGGGTTTCCTCCGGGTTCTCCGGTTTCCTCCCACAGTCCAAAGACATGTAGGTTAGGCTAACTGGCGTACACATGGTAACATGGTGAACCCTGCCATGTGCCCTAAGTCTCCTGGGATAGGCTCCAGGCCCCCCGTGACCCTGAATACAGGATTAAGCAGTATAGGTGATGAGTGAGTGAGAGTGAGTGAGTGTATCCAGTATGTGAGTCAAAAAATACACGCTCCCCAGTTATATTAAAACGTCAGTCTTGTCAGCGATTTCTTTTCAAGGCTCCTGTCTCCCCGGTCGGTCACTGCTGTGCAAGTGTGAATGTGTTACATCAGTTCATTTGTAACTGTGTTTGGATACCTGCAAACAAAATGTGGACTGATCCTCTAATGAAGGTTTCTTAAAGAGAATCATTACTGCTGAGTATGGAACGTAAACATCCTCAGTCGAGAAAAAGTTGAAAAAGTCGGTGGAAAATTCGTCAACGCGTACCGGTTTCTGGGATTCTCGAGGGCCAGAAGTATTGGAACACCATTAGGAGAAAGGTCCAACGATCGGCAGGGCTCGTTACAGCGAGACGCTTATTGAAGAGTTGAAGACTAAACTTCGGATTAAACACAGAGCATCTGAGGGCGTCGTGATCTCGCATGACGCTACACACTTCTGCACACACTGCCGACACTCTGCAAAAACATGTGTTAAAGCGACCTCCCTCTAGTCCTGATCTGGCTTCATCAGACTTTCGCCTGTTTGGTCCCCTGAAAGCGGCTCTACGAGGAATAAAAAAGGGAAGACAGCGCTGCATTCATGTCTCGTGGCTTAAAGTGAAACTTTTTTTAATTTTTTTTTTTTATGATGGAATACGAAAGCTTATTAATAGATGGACAAATGTATTGAAAAGCAAGGAAGTTATGTTGAAAAATGATCTACGGTATTTCTTCTCTAAAAGTTTTAATAAATTCCCCCTTAGTATAATAAAAAAACCTGGTGACAGAAAGTCTATGATGGACAGGAAGTCCGTGTTAACACAACTAATCACAACCAGGATTTGATGAAAAGCAACTCGAAGCTCCTTTAGGCTGAGCGTTAGGTCCCGAACAGTAGAAGCCTACGTCTTTCGTTCCTGTCCGTCAAGAACCGCAATCTGAAGCTACACCGGGCAGAAGTCCAAGACCGTTAAAGACTGGAAAAAGTCCAGCTGGCTATTTTTTCCCCTTTAGCTCAGACTGCAGTCTATCAATAACAGCCATTTTGGTTAATTACACAGAGTAAAATGTCCTCTAGAACTGCTCTTAATTGGGGCTAATTCGGTTAAACCCGGGACACTGACATCATAACACATCATCAGCTACCAGTTAGTGCGAATCCAAATGTGGGATACTCCAGCAGTACTGGGCATGGAGTAGATTTTTCTTCTTTTGTACTAAACGAGTGCCGCAGTTTAGTTTTGGCTAACGGGAAGCCGAACGCCATATTATACTCCCGTCAGTCCAATTCGACGTTATTACCGTTGCACAAGATGCTCTTTCAATCAGTGCGTTCTGGTGTGTATGATTAGCACTTTTCTACCAATAACAAGAAGCGTAATTGAAGTTTTTTCCCCCTCTGGATTCCAGCATGCTATAATCCTGGCGTGCTTTTCGTTCAGACTACGCTAATCCATTTCCCGAAACCCTGTAACTCTGAACGGCAATCTGCATTTCAGGAAACGTCTGCGCAGGAAAAAACCTCCGCCGTCATGCCCTGTCCTCCGGCTGAAATGGTTTAGGACATAGCTAGGTTAGAATACTTTTCCGCACTTATGCATGCCTGTATCGCGCGTATGCCTGAGCAGCAGAATGGGAATTTCTTCATTATATAGCAGCTGGTAGAGCCGCCACGCTGGCTGCATATCAATGTGCTCATCAGTGGGCACTTTTTACGTGATGAGAGCGCTAATCTGCTGGCCGAGCCGGGCTGGAGTGAGGCCTCTCGCTGACATTACGCTCCTGATATCCAGGCTTTCATTATCTTATTATTCTGGAGAGGTAACAGAATGAGGAGTGTGTGTGTGTGTTGGGTGTGTGTGTTGGGTGGAGGGGGGGGGGGGTCGTTGAATCAATAAGCACCTTCCACTTGTGTAAAGCATAACGGCAACGAAACAGTCCGTCCCCTGGATTCTGTCAGAAATTTCATTTAAGCTACGTTTACACTGTCAGTTCAATGTGACCCGATTCCGATTTCTTGCTCCTATGTGACGCATATCGGATATTTTTATGTCCGTGCAAACCGGGAAAAAAGAAACGCATGCATTCTGATATTTCGAGATCGGTTTCAGGCCTCCTTCATATGTGGAAATAAATCAGATATAAATCAGATATAAATCAGATATGTGCTAATGTGATTGTCGTGTAAACAGACAGATGGGATTTTCCGAGGCATTGCGTTCTGTACGTCATTAAAACTGCGACTTCTTCGCGGTTAAATGACGTAATCAGGCACACCGACGCGCTGCTCATCCCAAACAGATGCGCCAGTGTGCGGTAGCCCGCGCCTGTTGCGAGCCACCAGAGAGCGACCCCGCCACGTCTCGCACCCAGACATTCCTCTGAATGGTTGAGGACACAATGAATGAAGCACATGCGCAGGATGCAATGATGGCCCTTTTCCTCCTTCTCCGTTTCGCGAACTTTGCATATATCGCAGCGCTAGCATCAAGCATATTTCGCCTTCGTCCATCTTGGCTAGTGTGTAGCGCAAAAACCTAAGTGTGCGCGATGTTTCAGACGGTACGGCAAGTGTAAACACTTGAATCGGATCTGCGTCACAGTTGAAAGAACGTGTAAACAGACGGTCAGAAAAATCAGATATAGGCAACAAATGTTTAGCAATGAGCGACATCGTCATCACAGTAATTAACTCACGATGGTGGATGAGAGTAGACAGGCTTTGTTCGGAGTCACTTAGTTGGACAAATCAGGTGGGAGGATATGACATGGTTTAGTGCAAGACAGAGCTACAGTAACTTAATAAACTGACTTTAACTGTCATTTTCATTTGCTTTTTCTGATGCTTCTGAAGCTCGTCCAAAGTCAATCAGAGTGGGAAACGTTCCATCGTGTCTAGTCAAATAAGAATGAAATATTATTCAAAATAGAAAGAACGTCTTATCGCTTCACAGCATTCGTGTTAAATCATTTTCAGTAAATGCTTCAGCATACGAACTGTTTGAAAGCAAAATGAGACGACTCTAATGTATTTGAGCAGTTAAATAAAGACAACGCAAAATCTGAAATGCACAATAGCATTAACTTTAAATTACTGCAAACTGATTAAAAAATATATTATATTTTGTTCCATTTTTTTTAATACTCGTGTGAATTTTGTATGATTTTTCAAAACGCTATAAGCGCACCTCCCCCACAGTTTGTCCCAATGGATAAATCAGCCGACAGTTCTGCTTATTTACATATAGAATTTACTTACTACCAATGATTTGTCGGTCAAGTTTTTTTTTTTTGATTTTTCCCCGATTTTCTCCCTAATTTAGTCGTGTCCAATTCCTCCCCGTCACTAGGGGGCGCTCCCACATTAAGGCTACTACTACCACTCAGCCGGGAGGGCCGAAGACTATCACGTGTTTCCTCCGAACCACGTGACGCCAGCCGACCGCATCTTTTCGAACTGCTCGCTCGCGCACCGTTGGGGGCGGCGTAACACACTCGGAGGACAGCGCTATCCGCTCCCTCCGCTGCGCGAGCTCACAGACGCCCCTGACTGGCTGTAGAGCCGCGATTAATGTGGGAGCACTAAGTACCTCTCATCCCTCCCCTCTGAGAGAGCTCGGCCAATCAGCTCTCTCTAGACCTCCGGCTGCGAGAGGTTACAGCACCACCCGGGATTCGAACTAGCGATTTCCGGATGATAGGGTGAGCGCCTTAACCACTGCGCCACTCGGAGGCCCCCGGTCAAGTTTTAATGAAAAAAAAATTTTTTTACTCGTATCTCATAATCAAACTCGTGCTTTGATTGTGGTTTTTTGAAGCGAGTCAGAGAGAAAGCGGGGGTAGAGATGGTGGAGATCAGGGAAAACAGTTCAGAGTTTCGGTTCGCACAAAGTCTTTTTAATTACAAAGATTGTTAGAGATCATGAGTAACATTATAAACACTACAAGCATTTCAGGTTACAGCATCGTCGTCTCCTCCTCCTCCTCCTCTACGAGTTTTAGTTTTACTTAATGATGAGGTACCTGAGACAGCTCACTGTTTAACCGACTGCTTATACCGTACCGTCTGCATTTCACGATGATTATTCGTTTCGTGACGTCATTTCTCTGCTTCATCTCAGCACTTCCATTCCAGTATTCCAAGTGGATGTCATGATGTCACGATGACAAAATCCAAACAAAAACCTCATAATGTTCTATTTCAAACAACTCTGTAACAGCGCCACCTGCAGCCCTGGAGCTCAGTACACTGAATGTCCGTGGCATCAGCTTCATCGAGCCGAAAACGCCGTGGAATCTGGGATCGGCTCCGGACTTCAGCGGCGGCCAGACGTCCCGCTAAACTCCGCTGAACGCTCGTCCTGCGCTCATTAGCATTTACATTCATAATTACAAGCGAGGTCCGGTATCATCACCGCGTATCACGGAGCAACGCGTCTCATATTGCAGGATGTTTTCTCAGCATGGAAAGGTCGAATCATGCTTGCGCACGGCCCGGTGTGTCACGCGATATTTGCGAAAAAAGGACGACACAAAAAGATAAATCGAAAATCCCATGCCCCCCCCTCCCCCCGTAATAAATAAATAAATAAATAAATAAATACATCCCTGTATTTCACCCACAGTGGCTGTCAGAATCTGCAATTTATTGTCGCCAAGGAGAAATTTACATGCTGATTGGCAATAAATAGATGTCATTAGCTCCAATAGCCTCCGATCCTACACCTGTGCCGAGGTGCGCGTAATTCGAATCAATTTCCCGGCTACTTGGCCGCGGAGAAGGCGGTGGACGAGGTTGGGGTCGGGCGGTGATGATATCATTATTGATGAGGAATGATCTGCCGTTTTCGCACCGGCCTGTCATGAAGCTGTAGCGAAATCGGTGGAGCGGAAATGGAAAGATCTGGACAGAGAAAGAAAGAGAGAGAGAGAGAGAGAGACAGAGTGTATGAGGGACAGAGAGAGAGAGAGAGACAAAGAGGTCTGGACAGTATATATATTAGCCCTCGCTCCAATTTCAGAGTTTCATTACGGTTTCATATGAATTTTATACGATTATTGACAATTTCGCTGTTAAGGTGTCACATCTATTTCACCCCTCTCTCTCACACACACGTATAACAGACACACACACACACACGGACACGGACACGGATGTCGGCTGAGCGGCTGAGATACTAAGCAGTGTGTGTGTGTGTGTCTGGCCTTGTTATCTTGTTGGTGCTAGACGACATCATGATACATCCACACGCTCACCTTTCATCTCTCTCTCTCTCTCTCTATTTGCGCTTCTTCCTCTATTGTTTCTACTCTGTTCATCACACCGTCTCTTTGTCGGAAAGCCAGACGCTATATCATGATGCGTCTTCTTCCAGCTCGGCTCACAGCGCCGTGAAAAAGTATTTGTGCCCCCTGTCTGTGTTGTTGTTGTTGTTGTTGTTGTTGTTGTTTTTGGCATATTTGTCACACTTAAATGATTGGGATCATGAAGGAAATTTTTTATATTACACAGAGTTCATACAAAATGTATTATGATTATTTTTTTAAATAATGATTTTTTTAATAAGGGATAAAAAAAATTTAAAAAATCTTCCCATCCCTGTCTGGCGCTGTTTGAAAAAGTAATTTCCCCCTTAATTTTTGAAAAAATTGAGTTAAATACCGCTTGCCACGCCCAGGCTTGATTACTTCCAGACCTGTTGAGTCACGAAATCACTTCAACTGAACCTGTCTGACAAAGTGAAGCGTGCTAAACATATAATACTCCAATTTGTTTGATGATCTCAATAATTGAAGTGTGACAAATATAGAAACAAATAAAACCTTTTTCATTCAGGCACTCTTAAATTTATATACACGGACGCAGCACCCACTTATACTGAATGAGACACGACACTGATACGACTCTGTGTCTTTGCATTACCCTACTGACCTAATTACGACCTGCCCTTTAAATCCTGTAAAAATGTTCATCCAGTTGAAATGAGACGGGACCCTGAAATGTGTTGCATAATAACAGGAAAAAAAAAAACATTACAAAGTCCTGGATGAAAATCACTGGCAGGGAAGAGAGTATAAAGCGTGACGTGAGGCCATTTTAATAGTCCGCATGCATGTACCGGCGAAATTGCTTTTATACGCTTTGGCAGGTAGATGTCAGGGAGCAGCGCCTGGCAAGGCCCTGTGAGTACACACGTCTGAGAGAATAAACGTGGTAAACAAACGTGCTACCTGCCCGACGGGGCCCTGCAGGAAACACAATATTAGAGCTGACACTGATAGATGAAGCACCCGCTCTCGGGTGTGTTAGCCCCGGCACTGCAGCGGCAAAGCCATGCTGATAGGCTGCGCTACCTGAACGCTCCGCAGGGAATGGTGTGTGTGTGTGTGTGTGTGTGTGTGTGTGTGTGTCGGGGGGGTTGTTTATACTTGCTCATAAGATGCCCTAGGTTACATCTAAATATGGGGTGCGCCTGGGTTTTGAAACAAAACTTGCCAGGTGATCATCAGGGTGCTCGGTTTCATAGACCTTCGTTAAAGAGGCAGGAAGTTACACAGGAGGCTGTTGTTTTTACGACGACTTATAAAATGAATAAAAACGTGTTTTTATTTATTTCTTTTTTTTACTTGTCTTGCACCATTTTGAAAAAGCTGACCAAAATCAGAAGGTGCCTGCAGTTTCACAAGGCTGAACAGAAATCCCGGTTGCAAACATCAGCCTGACGTTCCTGCTTAACATCTGTAAGCGACGCTTTAGTGATGCCGCAATACTGCATCCTTTTTTTTTTTTTTTTTTTTTGTGACATGATTCACAAAGGGAGAATGCAACGGAGTGGCTTTTTTTGTTCTTCTTTTTTTCTTTCCCCTTCCTCTCCCGAGGTGAGATCCTGGGTGCAAATTGGGCTCTGACAGATTACAGGCTCGTTTAATGGAGAAATATGGAGCCCCTGGGGCGGGTGGGCGGGTGGGGTGTGGGTGGGGGGGGGGAAGACAGATGGACGGGTTTATGTGGATCGTACAGCCATCGCTCCGTCTGCGTGTTGTAGGCTGTGGACTCCAAACTGCTGCACGGAATAGCAGTCCGGCAATTAATGTCAGCTCGCTTCAATCGCGGATCGAGCGCTGGCGCGGAGCGCTAAAATTTCATTTACTGCACGGACGGCGTATCGGTTATGTCCGGCTATAAAACAAAGCATCTATTTCGGAATGGCGGTTTATCACAGCGTGGATTTATTTTTATTTATTTAGTTATGTACCAGCTCGGTGTTATGTACAGCAACGAAATCCAGTAGGCATTTGTTAAAAATCAATCTGGCCTACGGAGAACAAAATGTACACCGGACGCTTTACATACTGTATGTGTGCATAAGGTGCTAAATCAACACCTTATGTCAGCCCGAAAACGGGAAAACCGTCGGGTCAGAGAAGTCAATGCAAATGTCAACAAGGCCATAGAAGTCGCTTTTTTTTTTCTTTTCTTTTCAACCAATATTTATAGTAATGTGCAAAAGTCTTCGGCACGTCCAAATAAATCCTGTAGAGCAAAGATGCCTTCAAAAGCCCAGCGAACAGTAATGAACGAGGATTTGACGTGATGAAGCTTTGAGGACCTTTCAGTGTCTGCTAGTGATGTGTCGTTCATGAACGATTCGTTCTTTTTGAACGAATCTTTAATGTGACTCAGAAGAACGCCTAGTCTCGGAGAGTGATTCGTTCATTTTCTCCTGGGCGCAAATCATCGCGGAACCTCCGTAAGTTATGTACAGGAAACAGGACGGAACGGTTCTCAACGACTCCTCCAAGTCCGAGTCGTTCGTTCTTTTGTCACGCGACTCCCATAGACGCTATGCAGTGCAATAGATTCAAAAGACTCGGACTAGAAGATATGATGGTGAGCTGCTCATTCTGTTTAGAATCTGTCCTTATTACGGGAACTACAGCCAAACTTTGTGTATGTAGATGTGTTGGGGGTCTGTTTATTGAAAATGTAACATTTTATTTTATTTCTGGTCAAAAGAACGAAATGAACTAAATGACTTAAAATGACAAAAAAAAAAAAAAAGATTCGTTCATGAACGAGATTCAAAGAACCGAATCACTAAAATGATTCAAACTTTCCATCAGCAATTTGTGCGACTTTATAATGAAATTAGCTCCCAAGTTTTACTAAGCGTCCTGCGGAAGCACCTACTTGTTGCACCTGCTTCTTTGTTGCTTTTTATATATACAGTAATATGCTGCTTTCTTTCCTGGCAGGCAAATATTATTCTGTTACTTTTCATTTTTGTGCTGGAATACTGATGTTTGAAAATCAGGAATGCTTTTGTCCTGATTTATTAATAAAATCATAAAATCTCCAACAAAACAAAGTTTGTACTAAATAACACGGGGTGCCTAAGACTTTTGCACAGTCCGCATTACATCCGTTTATACTGTAGTTCATGAAGAACTAAAAACAGTTCGTTCGCTCGTACAGAAGATGCCGGTACTAAAATGATCTGCACTTGTACACATAATACACGTTCCTTAGACCTCGGTGTCAATAAATAAAAACAATGCAGAAGCGTTATGGAGGCGATGGCGTTTAACTCGGATGAGATTCATCATGCACTTAATCACGGCGAAACAGTTTTACTGAACAGCATGAAACGCACATGTGTAGGTGGAACACAGTGACAAATATCATTATACAATTAGAAACAGCACCGTATTAAAGATCGGCGTGGGGTTTTGTTGATTTCAGCGCGCGCCTGTCGACCCCGAGGGATCCGTTTCATCGCTGCAACACGATACAGTAAGTGATATGTATTAGCAATTAGCAGAGCGGCCGAGGTTTAAAGCGCGTTCCTGCCCACACGCTAGGATGAAAAAAAATAAAAATAAAACAACAACAACAACAACAACAACAACAACAACCCAGAGGTAAAGGTCCAGGTGAGAGCTGGCACTTTCAGGAGGCTTGTTTACGACAGCACCGGAATAATGCTGCAGTGTGTCACACGGCTCCCTGTTCTCTCTCACACACACACACACACACACACACACACACACACTCGCACGCTGTCAGTCTGATCAGGCCGAATGCAGACGAGCCCAGAGGGGGCGGTTGTGCAGAGACCCACCGGCGATGACAACAGGGGGGGAGAAATGTACCGCTGCGGATGTACTTCACTCTGCAGAAAGGAGCAAACTGCAAAAAAAAAAAAAAAAAAAAAATATATATATATATATATATATATATATATATATATATAAAAACCCTGTACAGTATGTTCCTCGCGTTTCCTGCTCTCCTGTTGGGATTGGGCTTCTGGGTGCTTTCACAGACCATTAGCCAGCCGTAAATGTGTCACCCAAGGTTTTTATTTTCTTTCACGCTTGAAATTTACACCTGCAGTCTACCCGTCCCTGCTCTCACCACCCACCGCTGTTGGACCCGCCGCAGCTCATTAGCAAAGTCTATTAGCGCTGGATAATTAATGCAGGTGTATACAAGAGCTACGGTGAGCTTTTTCCACATTCCGTGTCACGTCGCTATCATTCCAGCTGATTCGATAACCCTCGCCTTGTTACGCTAATTACACCGTTCCTGTTATCAGCTCATAACATCTTTAATACGAGCGGAGCCGTGCTGCTGCAGGGTGTTTTACGAGCGGTGTTCAAGTCAAACCGGGACTTTTGATTGTGCAGAATAACAGAACACAGTTATGAGAGTAAAAATCTCCTGCTACGCTGGTGCACTCATCCCAGTGTTTAACTAGTGCCTGGATACCATCGAGGTAGAAAGTTTCAAGAAAACTTGGTCTGGCCTCCCAGGAACTCCTTGCATAGGACCGTACGGGGGATGTAAAGTAGCGATACCTCCTCAGACGAGTTCCTGTAACGTGCAAGATTTGAAACGTGTCGCGTTTACAGTTCCTACAGACAGATGCGTCTCTTTGTTCCACAAGTTTGGCGCCAAGTTGTCCGTCAATTCTCAAAGATCAGACGTTCCACTCGCTGAATGTTCACGGACATGGACGTAAAGATTTCTTTAAAATGCTTGCACCATTTAAACCTTTCGTTGTGGCTAAGAGTCCCATCTTATGTGAATGTCAAAAAAAAAAAAATCACAGTTTGACTCGAGTGTTCCTTATTTGCCAGAAAGCAGAAAGGGAGATAAGATGTCTCACCAAGTCGGATTATACCACAAAGTGATAGCACGTAGATGCGAGCGTGTTTTTTTTTTTTTTTTAATGCAGACTTTATGTTTGTCTGCATTATTCTAACGGAACCCATTCACAAGAGACTAGAGATTACTTTTATGGCTCTAACAATATGTTGTTTTTTTAATATATATATATATATATATATATATATATATATATGAAAAGCAAAAGAGTGTACTGAGGGGCAAAGATGGAAGACATGGTGCATTTGTATTTTGCACATCCAAACATATTTGCATTGGCGGGTACATTTAGTTTTTTCTCATTTTCAGCATTTTTAAAACTCATATTTAATAATTTATGATGAAAATGCTAGATATGAAATTAAATGTGCACCAAGACAGTTCTGGGATTTCATACAGCAATGTTTCACATGGTAGGCAGCTTCCTGTTTTTTTTTTTTTTTTAACTTTTCTTTGGAAGCTTGGGATATTATAGAAAGAAAGAAAGAAAGAAAGAATCATTGCTTGCTAGCGTGTGCAGAGTGTAGACCAGGCAGGGAGCTGCTTGCCGACAGGGACGGAATTGCGCTTTGCCCTCTGGTCGCGGCAGGGGGTTAGAGATCATGTCCTGGGAAATAATAAAGATGATCAGCGGTCGCCCCTCCCAGGAGCCACGCTAGAAATGTCAGGTCGTCCAGGGAAAAACATTATTGCAAGGCTGCTTGAACTCATTAGCACTGTGGAGAAGGAGTTTTTTTTTTTATTTACCCCTCCCCCTGTTGTGTGTATGTACATGTGTGTGTGTGTGTGTGTGTATGTGTGTGTGTGTATGTATGTGTGTGAAACCTTCAGGGAATTCTCAAAGGCTCCTCAAAGCCTGTTAACCTCAGAAGCCCGCGAGCCAGACTCGCTCCTGACCCCGTGTTCACCCGCTGATAAACAAAAGAGGAGGAAACCAAAAAAAAGGAGAAAAAAAAAAACCCACTTCGCCTTCACACCTGCGAGCGTTTGTGTGTGTGTGTGTTTTTTTCTTCCTCTCCATATTTACAGTGTAATTGCCACAAAGCAATCTTTCCATTAATCCGGCGCGCTGAGAGCCGAACGCAGTTCAACATGAGTACACACAATCTGTTGCGGCATGCTGATTGCACTCGGTTCTTAATTAGCAGGCTTGGCGTGCCCTAGCAAAGTTCAGCCTAATGCGCTGAAGTGGTTCCGTCCTCGTAATAAAAGCAGAGCGAAGTCTCGTTCCGTCGGTCGTCTTTAAACACGACGTCGAACGGGGACGGATTATTGCATGAGCGTGACTTGTTACAGCAAACATGGACGGCGTGGACAATTAGAGATCTAGACTCGGGCAGGACAGTTGAAGTAGGGTTGGGTACCGAAACCCGGTGCCAATATGGCACTGGTACCTCTGTAACCTCACTCAATTGCCTGAGACTGTCTGAGAAAATGAACATGAGCTTGAGTCGGAAAGCTCGAATAATACAAATTCAATTCGAAATTCACCGTCCGCTGATGGTGTGTGCGTCCCAGGCCCCAGTCAGACCAACCCTAGTAAAGTCAGGAATGGGGTCGGGTTCTGTCACTTAAGGTGGTCTGGCAAAACAATAGTAATAGTTCTGCAAAAGAATTGCTGAAATTTGAAGCTGGTTTGTGGCGTACCAAGAATATGAACTACAGCAAGTCCCCGACTTACGAACTAATTATGTTCCCGGATCATGTTTGTAAGTCGGGTTTGTTCGCAAATCGGACAAAATGAGTCTTGTACACCTTTGACACAAATATACAATGTAAAGCATAAAAATCCCAGTGGGAATCCAGTGATGCAGCAGGGTCAGCTGTCCTTGTTTAAAGGTACCTGGAGAAGATTTTGGTGGGTGGTGGACAATGCTACATGGCTACGTGGCTACTGCGTGCTTGAACGATCTCAGAGCTGTTTTCATTGAAACCAGTGAGGACTCATTTCTCATGCACCCTCACACGCACACATACAATATACCAGACTTTAGACATTTTATACAATCACTTACACACTGAAAATATTCTATATAATTGTAAATATTGGTATCTTGTGAACTGCAGTGTCTATATTTGTACAATACTTGTGAGCTACTTCTGCAATTTGTTCACATCCACGAATGTTCTTAGATCCGCGGTCTGTTCGTATCTGCAGAAATTTGTAACATGAATGTTCGGGGACTTATTGTTCTTTGCTGTTATTGGTGTTAAATTATTGTAGTTGAGTAGTATGTAAATTTGTTGTTTTGTATCTACTTATATTTCCGTATATTGTTCATGTTAAGCATTTTTTTTTTAAATAAAAAGCCATTCTTTAATGTTATCCACTATTTTTTTTTTTTGTGGCTCTTTTTTTTTTCAGGTATTGGTTCAGACGAAAGCATTTAGGTACCAGGACCGATTTAAAAGTACCGACTTATCGAGGCCGGTATCATAAAAAACCCAAACGATACCAAACCCTAAGAAAAAGTACAAAGTGCGCAAAAACCCTGGGACTTTACATTTTCTTCTGCTGACACTGGAGACTCCTTTCAAACATCATAAAAAATCGGATTGTGAGTAACGTGGTTTGCAAGATGAGCAAAGATTTGTAATAAATTTTGACTTGAAAAACGAGCATGTCTTGGTTTATGAATACCGAGTATCATGTATCACGCATACGCTCTTGTTTTGACACCACGTGATCACAACTGAGCCAATGGTTTTTCTCTCTCTTGCGCTGCGGAATTGTGGGTAATCGTCTCCCCTGCTGGGCCTTAGTGCTCATCTCTCACTGGTATAATTAACATCAGTGTGTACTGTTTACTATAACACTGTGACTTTAGCTTCACACACACACACACACACACACACACACACACACTTTTCTGTCTGGATTTATTTTTACTTTTTAAATATTAAGTGCAGGTAAATTTGTGTTATTTTTACTTTATATTTTGTACTAATTATTTTTAAGTATTAATTTTTTGGGGGCTGTGGAATGAATAATTTAACTTTTCATTAGTTCTTATGCTTTGATTTACGAGTGTTTTTAAATACGAGCCCACATCCGAAACGAATGTTCGTAATCCAAGGTTCTACTGTACATCTGAGTTTAAGAAACCATTTACCTTTTATATGCTCCTTATCAGTGGACGTCAAAACGGCGCTCAGATCATGCAAACACCCTTTTTTGATTAATCTGATTTCAAACATAACAAAACAAGGTTAACACTTTTTGCAGCGCTGTGGTCTGATCTCGCTTTCTGACATCACTTTCATGTTTGCCCAATCTGCTCGCCCTCGCCTTTCCAAATCTAGCCTTTATTTTGGAGAAAATAATTTACACTGATGGAGGCAAAGACAGAGAGAGAGAGAATCTTGAATAATTCATGAGATTTGAAAAGGACAAAAGGGTGGTGGGGAGAGAGGGAGTGAAAAGCGCTCTGCAAACAGAGGCCGGGTAAACAGGTGCTCCTTCCGCTCGGCAGGAGCGCTCCATTTATTTGTTTATCTCCTCACCTGCTTTTCTTTGGGGCTTCTTTATAACGTGTCGCACTTAAAATGTTCCCCGGACGTCTTTGTGCGCACCGTCAGTCATGACTACGTGTGTGTGTGTGTGTGTGTGTGAGTTGATGACTGTGCCAGGTAAAGGCGCTCATCAAGGTCAAGCATATTTTCTTCCTGATACACGAGTTTCTAAGAGAAGAATCCGTCAGAATTCCCGTTTAACATTCACTCCGGATGCCGAGACTCCGAACCTCAGCTCACAGGCGCTGAAGGCGACGACGCTACTGAAGCGCGAACTGACGCACCCCCAGGCCGACCCCCGAATCCTCGCTTGACCTCTTCAGTTCGGCGCGTGAATTTAACAACCTTGTCATGTCGCGTTATAATGAACCGTCAAATTCTCCTCTTCCTTCTCTTCTTTCAGCTACGTTCCTGAGCACAAATAGACGACACGCGAGTCATGAGATCCGACCTGATCTGCAGAAATGTTTGAGCAATAAAGCTTAGCAGTTTTTAATATGTGATTTCAAGTTTGTATCATCGTTAATAGCAGCTACTAATGAAAAAGAAGATGTCTTTCAGGAGATCCAGGTCAACCAGGGAGTTAGTTCGCTGACATTTCGTTAAAGACCGCTACATATTTAAGATAACCTCTTTCTACCTCTGGTTGAAGGGTTCTTAACCCAGTTCCAGTCATTCCAATGTTCCTTAGTTGTTTTCTTTGCCTGATGCAACAAAATAATTTGACTCTTCCTAAATGGCGTCTTTTTTTTTTTTTTTTTTGGTGTCTCTGTTCATCTCAGGAGGATTTTTTTCCCTCCGCCGGTTTGTTCAGTACGCATTTATGTCAGTATCTCTGTAAAGCTTTTTTTTCTGACTGTGTATGTACAAACTGGATGCTGTAAAAGGGTGATATGCAATGCCTGCTCTTCCTTCCTATTCACCATGAGGTGAAGGACATGCTAACAGGACGAACGGAAAGTGCTTGGTTAGATAACCAAAAAAGAGAGGAAAAAAAAAATCGTCTGCGTCTAGTTCATCATATACCGAAAGATCTGCATTAGAAAAAAGAAAAAAAAAAACAGCTTGGCACTATTTTTGAGTGCTCTTGTCAGCTCTTGCACTGCGCTTTCAGCCACTCTCTGGAGTCAATATTACCCAAAAACCTCGACGACTGCCAGAGAATGCAGTGTGGTGAAGCTGCTTTAACAACGCTCATGTTCGCCCGCTGGTGCTATTAAAAATGCACACGAACCCGAATCAATAATGCAGGTCGCTCTGTCGGGTGCGGGCGCCGCGGGGAGGCGAGATTCCGAATGGCCTAAAACGGCGCGAAATGCCGCGGAACGCCGCGAGACAATAGCCACGGGGAGAGTCTGGGGAGCAGGGCCTGGCTGTTAAATGTCAGCAGTGTTTGCCCTGGCGTCCAGCAACCTCCGCTCCCGCTCTCTGCAGTGTAAATAAGCCCATTTTGCGAGCAAATGTCCTTCTCAGGCAAAATACCAGCTCGGTTTGTCCAGGGTCACCAGAGGAGAGTTAAAAGTCACTGGCATTTTCCTTTTCTTAAAAAAAAAAAAAAAAAGAGGGGGAAAAAAAGTAACCTCGTATGCACATGCAGGCAGGATTTCATTATAGTGCTCACGTCTCCGAACCTGAGCTGAGGATCTGATGTCTTCAAGCTGACTAGAGAAACAACTGGGAGCTTGTGTTTGTGCTTCAGGGCATGGAGGTAAAAAAAAAAAAAAAAACCCAGTAGGTAAGAACAGAAGGACGTCGGCTCAAGGATGCAAATCTGCACGGCGAAAACTCGGAGGCGCAGAACAGCAGCACAAAGCGATAACGTGGCCGCGAATACTAATGCAGCGATGAACAGTCAACTGCAGCTAATTCCATCATTTGGGAGACGGGTATTTCAATTCTACACAGGTGTGACGCGTACAAAACAAAACAACGCACAACATCCTTTAAACATTCATTTAAATCCAGCAATAATTTAGTTTGTTGAAGATAAAGCAACCCTTTTTATTCCTTTGCAGGCAGGTTTGATCTTCCTGTTAACGTAATATTACAAATCTCGCTTTCTCTCGAAGACGCCTCCGTCCTGACACTGGAGACTCCTTCCATAAATATTAAACAAATTTCTCACAATATCAACAATCAGAACATCTGACTGTGTGTGTGTGTATGTGCTGCTGAGACAGAAAACAAACCGAGACATTCTGGCCAATCAGAGCGGAGTATTTTAAAACGGTGGATAAAAATATTTATGAGGGGTGTTCAAATCAAACCGGGACTTTTTCAGTAAAACATTTACACTGATATATTCCCCGTACAGTCCTGACCTCGTTCCAAGCCATTTCCACATGTTTGGGACATTAAAGGAGTTCCTGGGAGGCCGGCGTTTCAGATGTGAACTATCATTCTACCTTGATAGTATCCAAATACTAAATGAAACGCTTAAAGCTTTTTGTAATCCTGTACACTATAATCAAAAGTCCTGGTTTGCCTTGAACGCACACTGTGTTAAACGATACACACATCGTGACTATAGGGATGGCGTTTACATGAAGGTGCAGAGACACACACACATACACACACACACAGGCGCTACATCTTCCTCGCCGCTCCCTCATTCCAGTAGAAGATGAATTTGCTGGTTTGATACCCGCCGGGTTGTTTTTTTTTTTTTTTTTTTTGGATCACGCGGTGTTAGCGCTCTGGCAGCGAATGAGCTCGGCTCAGGGTCACCTTCACACCTGAGCGGGAAAGAGAACATTTACGCGACCCGCGCACTCTCGGGATGTTCACTAACGTTCAGTATTAAAGGACGTTAATGTTTTCGACCGGCGTGTGGTCTGTCTTAAACAAGCTTGAGCTGAAAGTTCAATGGAGAAGCACAGTGTTCTGTGTTAATGTACTGCATTAATGTACTGTGTTAATGTACTGTGTTAGTGTACTGTGTTAATGTACTGCATTAATGTACTGTGTTAGTGTACTGCATTAATGTACTGTGTTAGTGTACTGTGTTAGTGTACTGTATTAATGTACTGTGTTAGTGTACTGCATTAATGTACTGTGTTAGTGTACTGCATTAATGTACTGTGTTAGTGTACTGTGTTAGTGTACTGCATTAATGTACTGTGTTAGTGTACTGTGTTAGTGTACTGCATTAATGTACTGTGTTAGTGTACTGCATTAATATACTGTGTTAGTGTACTGTGTTAGTGTACTGCATTAATGTACTGTGTTAGTGTACTGCATTAATATACTGTGTTAGTGTACTGTGTTAGTGTACTGCATTAATGTACTGTGTTAGTGTACTGCATTAATGTACTGTGTTAGTGTACTGCATTAATGTACTGTGTTAGTGTACTGTGTTAGTGTACTGCGTTAATGTACCGTGTTAGTGTACTGCATTAATGTACTGTGTTAGTGTACTGTGTTAGTGTACCGCGTTAATGTACTGTGTTAGTGTACTGCATTAATGTACTGTGTTAGTGTACTGCATTAATGTACTGTGTTAGTGTACTGTGTTAGTGTACTGCATTAATGTACTGTGTTAGTGTACTGTGTTAGTGTACTGCGTTAATGTACTGTGTTAGTGTACTGTGTTAATGTACTGTGTTAGTGTACTGTGTTAGTGTACTGCATTAATGTACTGTGTTAGTGTACTGTGTTAGTGTACTGCGTTAATGTACTGTGTTAGTGTACTGTGTTAGTGTACTGTGTTAATGTACTGTGTTAGTGTACTGCATTAATGTACTGTGTTAGTGTACTGTGTTAGTGTACTGCGTTAATGTACTGTGTTAGTGTACTGCGTTAATGTACTGTGTTAGTGTACTGTGTTAATGTACTGTGTTAGTGTACTGCATTAATGTACTGTGTTAGTGTACTGCATTAATGTACTGTGTTAGTGTACTGCGTTAATGTACTGTGTTAGTGTATTGCGTTAATGTACTGTGTTAGTGTACTGCGTTAATGTACTGTGTTAATGTACTGTGTTAGTGTACTGCGTTAATGTACTGTGTTAGTGTACTGCGTTAATGTACTGTGTTAGTGTACTGCATTAATGTACTGTGTTAGTGTACTGTGTTACTGTACTGTGTTAGTGTACTATGTTAATGTACTGTGTTAGTGTACTGCATTAATGTACTGTGTTAATGTACTGTGTTAGTGTACTGTGTTAGTGTACTGCATTAATGTACTGTGTTAGTGTACTATGTTAATGTACTGTGTTAGTGTACTGCATTAATGTACTGTGTTAGTGTACTGCATTAATGTACTGTGTTAGTGTACTGCGTTAATGTACTGTGTTAGTGTACTGCGTTAATGTACTGTGTTAGTGTACTGCGTTAATGTACTATGTTAATGTACTGTGTTAGTGTACTGCATTAATGTACTGTGTTAGTGTACTGCGTTAATGTACTGTGTTAGTGTACTGCGTTAATGTACTGCATTAATGTACTGCGTTAATGTACTGCATTAATGTACTGCGTTAATGTACTGTGTTAGTGTACTGCGTTAATGTACTGCATTAATGTACTGCGTTAGTGTACTGCGTTAATGTACTGTGTTAGTGTACTGCGTTAATGTACTGTGTTAGTGTACTGCGTTAATGTACTGTGTTAGTGTACTGCGTTAATGTACTGTGTTAGTGTACTGTGTTAATGTACTGCGTTAATGTACTGCGTTAGTGTACTGCGTTAGTGTACTGCATTAATGTACTGTGTTAGTGTACTGTGTTAGTGTACTGCATTAATGTACTGTGTTAGTGTACTGCGTTAGTGTACTGCGTTAGTGTACTGTATTAATGTACTGTGTTAGTGTACTGCGTTAATGTACTGCGTTAATGTGTGGTTGCATGGAGTTTGCATGTTCTCCCCGTGCTTGATGGGTTTCCTCCGGGTTCTGCAGTTTCCTCGCACAGACCAAAGACATGCAGAGTTGTGTGAATGAGAGTGAGAGTGTTGAACGCAGTTCCTACCGCGGTCGTACAATATGGGAGTAAACACAGTGGTTGCCATTGGCCTCCACGGTCCCTAGTTGGACTAAGAGGTTCCTGGGTGGATGGATGGAGTTAGATGACTATTTTTGTTCATTTATGTTGTATGTATGTATGTAGCACCAGGAGAACATTGTTTCGTTTCACTGTGTGCTGAACTGGATATGATCTACTGGATATGGTCAAGTCTACTTGACTTGACTAATGTTCTCTATTAGTGAACCGTATTCATGTAATAGTTTAGTGCACTGTTTATATAATATTAATGTACTGTATGAATGTAATATATTGGTGTAGTTTATTAGTGTACTATATTAATGTAATGTGTTAATATCATGGGTTAATGTACTGTATGAGTGTACTGTATTACTCTACTGTATTAGTGCAGTGCATTCGTGTGTACTGTTTGATTGTGCTGCATTAGTGTATTGTACCTTTGGTCCATCAGTAAACCCAGAGGCGTTGCTGTACATCACTGATGCTGGAACGTCCCAGAAACACACAATACAGCGAAGTGTGTAGATCCACATCTTTACACCGAGAAATGTCTGTTTATTTAATTTATTTATTTAATTGTATTTATTATAAATTCTTTTTTGATTTAATCTTAGGTTTCAAATGTTTTAAATGAGAAAAGAAACATAGAATTTAATACACTGTACATGCTAATATACTTGTGTGTACATATAAATCTCTCTTTCTCTCTCTCTCTCTCTCTCTCTCTCTCTCACTCCATCTCTTTGCCTTTCTCCTTCTCTCTCATCTGTCTCTCACTCTCTTTCCAATTTGCTCTCTCTCTCTCTCCATCTCTCTCTATCTTCTGTTTCTCTTTCTCTCTCACTCTGTTTTACTTTCTCCTTCCTGTCTCTTACCTTTCTGTTTCTCTCTCCATCTTGATCTCTCTAGTTCTCACTTTCTCCTTCTCTCTCAACCACTCTCCCATTCTCCGTCTCTCCCTTTTCTGTTCTGTTCTCTCTCTTTTTCTCTCCATCTTGTTTTCTTTCCATCTCTCTCTATTTATATCTCATGTTTCAGGCTCTCTTTCTCTCTCACGCTCTCCATCTCTTTGCCAATATCTCACAATCTCTCACTTTCTTTGTCCCATTCTCTCTCACCTCTGTCTTTCTTTTTTCCATTTTGTTTCTCGCTCCATCTCGCCCTTGCTCTTTCCATCTCTCTCACTTTCTGTCTCTCTTCCCCTCTCATGCATATCCCTCCACCCTTTTCTCTTTTTCACTTTCTTCCCTTCTCCCTCTTTTATATCTCCCTGGTCTCTCTCTCTCTCGCTCATTCATTTCTCTCCATCACTTTGTTGCTCTCCATTATGTTCTCTCTTCCAATTTGTCTCTCTTGCCCTCTGCCAATCTCGCTTTCTTCCCTTCTCTCTCTCTCTCACCCTCTCTCATTTTGTTCTCTTTCTCTCTATATCTCCCTTTCTCTTTCTGTCTCTCTCTCACCCCCAATCTCTCTTTATCTCTCTGTGTCTCTATCTCTCTCTGTCCTTTCCCTGTCTCTCCTTTTAACCCTCATCTTTCTCATTTCCTTTCTAAGTCATTCTCCCTCCATCTTTTGCTCCACTCCCTCTTTTCCCCTCCCTTCAACCATATCCCCCTTCAACTTCAGCATTTCTCGCTTTCCAACGTTTTGATCTCTTCTTCTCTCTTCCTCTCTGTCTCTCTGCCTCTTTTTGTCTGCGTCCCAATCTCTCCCTCACTCCATCCGTCTCTCTGTCTATCCCTTTCTCTTTTTTCACTGTCTCACTTCATGGTCTTTGTCTCTCTCTTTTCCTTTCACTTTCTCTCTTTTCCTTTCTTGTCTCATCTATCTCTCTATCCCTCTCTCTTCTGTTCTCTCTCTTTTAATCCATCTCTCTCTATCTCTCTCAATTTCTCTTTCCCCTTATCTCTCTCCTTTGCATATCTCTCTCTCTCTCTCTCTCTCTCTCTCTCTCTGCATGCATCAGCATTACTTGCTGCACCAGGCGAGGACAAGCTGAGTCTCGACCTATCGATCACTCCTTAAAACGCCGACTCTTTATCAGCCAAAAATTTATGTTCAGCAGCTTGCAATATAGTGCTCGGAATCTTGAAGATAAATGCTTCTGTCTCCCAGATGCACTTTCTCACATGGTCAGCTGCAATCCCGTACACACACACACACACACACACACACACACACACACACACACACACAGAGCTTGATGAGCTGATGCTCCTGAGATTGACGGGTCGGCTTTATTGCCAGAGAAAGGTCAGCGTCGTCATAAACAGCCGCTGCTGGAGCAGAAATGCTGATTAGAAACGTCCAGATGAGCTCATGCTTCAACCTGCCGCCGTCTCGGACACGCTTTAAATCCTGCTTCCTGTCTGCGCAAGGCCGGGACCTGGCTAACAACCAAGACGGATGTTTTATCTCTATGCGTTTACAATCTCTTCCCCGTCTTGTTCCGACTCACGTTCGCGCTCTTTCTTTTTCATAACGCTCATAACGCGTCGCTGTAATTCTGCTTTATTTATTATTCGAGCGTTTTTAGTCCTGAAAAGAAATGCCACAGGAAATAAACGCCACCGGGTTCGCGTTGGCTTGAAAGACGACGGAATGAGGAATTAACATTCACGCGCGCGAACCGTGAAAGAAAACCGAGAACCGATCATCACAGATTTTTTCACTCATTCCGCAATTATTTTAAATTAATCCTAAAATTAAAAAAAAAATTGGGGGGGATTTTCTCCTACAACCCTTTTAAAAATCCAGAACCGATGTTGATTTCCCATCGTCCAGAGCGATACTTGAAAGCAACGATGGAAAATAAATCATGAAATCATAAGTCACGTTGCTGTGACGAATAAACGGGTGGAAAGACGAAGAAAGACGCCGCCCGAGGATAAACGGCGCGGCGGAAATCCAAAGGCCGGAGTAGCAGGTCGGGAAATCACAACGGTCCATGAGAGCGTGTGATTTATTTATTTATTGATTTCTTCTTTTCCCTATGAATACTCATAAGGAAATAAGCAACGAGTCGACAAGTCGAACGCTCCAGGTGCACCGCGTGGGCGTTCTGCTGAATCTGAAAAATCCGACAAGGGATAAAAACCTTGACCTTTTCAGGCTTGTTTGCGCTTGCAAATTGTTTTTCGCTCCTTTCAACTCGTGAGACGGCAGCCACAGTAATCGAAACGTTCATTAGAATGCGTCCTTTTCTGTAGACGATGTCCAGACAACGTTTCCCGGTTCCACGCAGTCCGCGTCTGGAGTTTGCTAACAAACGCAGTCAAACAAAAAACCTCCAGGGGGCGATATTTCTGGGTGCTGATAGAAACTTGACTACTAGTGAAATTTTGGTATCAGAGTAGCACCGGGACGCTGGATGGGACGCCTGGTTGAAAGGAAGTCATGTACAGCTGTTATAATTTCTGGATTTCTCTGAACGATCAGCAAAAGCATTTAAATGAAACAAACAATGTGAAATTGTGTGCCGTGACTTGTGTAAGATCGAAGCTTCTACAATAATTAATGTTCTCCAGCATTTCTGATGACATTTATTTTTCTATGACTGAGATGAAATAATAATGTTGATAAAAAAATTTTAAAAAAGACTTTATTCACAGTAAATTAGCATAAGTGATACGGAAAGTGCGAGATAAGCTGAGAGGAAACTGACTTTAGGTCCTGCTTGTAAAGCTTCCCATCTGTTCAGCTAATCCCTGCCACTGAAGGCTTAGCAGAGGGAAGGAAGAAGTTCTGGTGTGGACGTATCTAACAAAAGACAACAGCTGAGCGGAGATATTCTCATGAAAGCCGCTAATCTCTGAGAGTTCAGCTCATGGCTGGATGTCTGACATCAGAATCGATAAACGAACAAAAGCAGATTTCTGACCAATTTAGGCACCAGATTTAAAAACTAAAAAAAAAAAATTTTTTTATGCCAAATTGAGAAATAAATGAAACAGTAACAGTGGCGACGGAGAGAGAGAAAGAAATGATTGTGTCCTTCCATTATGTGACATATTTCTTGATTATTCTATTTATCAATCAAAAAAAGCCTCAGAACATTAATAATGGTGGTATTTTATTAAAAAAGGACTATTACATCTTGCTAATGCCATGTCTTAACCAACTACTTAAAAACATGTAACTGGATCAATCATGGTATTTGGCAGACGCCCTTTTCCAGAGCACTTTACTTTTTTATCTCATTATACATCTGAGCAGTTGAAGGTTAAGGGCCTTGATCAAGGGCCCAACAGTGGCAAATTGGTGGTGCTGGGGTTTGAACCTTGGATCTTCTCATCAGTAGTCCAATGCCTTAATCACTGACCAGGTCAATGAACATTCAACTTTAGTTCAGTTAACTTACATAATTTTGTACCAATTATCATACATCATATATAATCTTAATCTTGTATTCAGGGTCACGGGGGTCTAGAGTCTGTACCTGTGAAGTACATCCTGGTCAGGGTGCCAGTCCATCTCAGTGCACACTACAGGCAATTTTGGGAACGCCAATTGGCCTAGTCTTTGGGCTATGGGTGGAAACCAAAGTAACCTGGGCATGGAATTGAACCCTGGAGGTGCAAGGCGACAAGACCGCCAAGACACCATGTCGCCGATACCAGTTATATACAAGATATATGAAACAAGATAGCTCTTGGTATGACGTTTGGTAAAAGTAAACCCAGCAGGTAATTTTGGTTGTCAAAACACTGTGGTGATGTTAATTTGACAACGTTTCGAACACTGGGGCAATGTTGCCACAGTAAGTCCCCGACATAAAAACATTCCGTTCCGAGAGCCTGTTTGTAAGTCCACTTTGTCCGTAAGTCCGAAGTTGAACGATTCATGTTAAAAGAACGAGCGATGTCTGCCATCTTTTGACCTTGCATCCATCAATTATTTTCACGTTTGTCTCCATCGTTATTGCTTAGCACTTCTTATTAGTACAGTGGAACCTCGGATTGCGAGTAACGTGGTTTACGAGAGAGTTTACGAGCGCAGAGTATCATGTATCATGCATGCGACTCTTATCACGCATGCGACTCTCCCCTGCTAGGTCTTAGTGCAAACACACAAACACACACACACACACACACACATACACACACACGGCGCCTGCGCGCACCAACGGAAACACTTATCTGATGGGATTTATTTGTTCTTTTTTTAAAGGTAAAGTGCAGATTAATTTGTTTTATTTTCATTTTATAGATTGTATTAATTATTTTTATGTATAAAATTTTTGGGGCTGTGGAATGAATAATTTGAGTTTTCATTATTTCTTATGGGAAAATGATGATTTGGTTTACGAGTGTTTTGGAACATGAGCCCGCTTCCGGAACGAATTATGCTTGTAATCCAAGGTTCCACTGTACTAGCTTCACCGCCGCTGCTTTCACCCTTGCATCCGGACATCCTGGGCTTGTACTGAACTTGCCAGGGACGCACATGAATCTCAATGTTCACAATGTATCACAATGTTTTCTGGCATTTCTGATGAAATTTTGTTCTGTGACTGAGATGTACAATGTAACTTGTTGGTATCTTTGAAAGTTCGTAACTCGAATGTTCGTATGTAGGGGACTTAGTGTATTAAGTGAATACACTAATGTATCCTGTTGAAAAGACATCAGAACGTTGGCTACATGGCAAGAGGATAACATTGAACAAATGCAACCCTGCAACACGATATTGATGCCAAACTGAAGGCCTGAGCAGGAGTCACTGTAGTAAGCGCGCTGTGTGTTGATCACTGGAGCGTTAGTGAACATGCTGGTGATGCTAGAAAATGTGCGTACTGTACTGTACATTGCAAACAGTGGCACAAAAAATTACCGGCAACAGCAATTTAACAAAATATTAAAAACTGGAAAGCAGCTGTTAGGTTTAAGGACAAGCAGCAGAAATAGGTTGTAAGATGAATTAAAGGGAGAATTATTGCTTGCTGCGTCCGCCATGCCTCAGGAGAGGAACGAACACACACACACACACACACACACACACACACTCACACACATGATGTGTCTGTCTTAGGCTCTCTGTTTACTGTAAGCAAAGAGACCCAGAGTCAGACAGACGATGGGAAACACATGATCATTTTCCGGTTGGACAAAAGGGTTCGGGAGGACATGGACATGGTCTATATGAAGTGTTAGCATGTTGTGAAGGGACACTGTAGAGGCATGGGAAACCTCAGAACAACCTCAGAAAACCTTACAGCAGCCAAAAGGGTAAATAAACCACTGAACATCTGAGATCTGTTCTGGTGAAGCGAATGTGGTTCACCAGATTATCAGGGAGCTAAGACGCGGTGTGCGGGAAGCTGTTGATCTCCAATCGGGATTCTAGACTCTGTTAGAAACTTAAAGGACCGCGGACGTGGTCGGACTGTTAACCTTAAAATGATGAGACTCGACCGAGCCCTGAGATTGTTAGGTTTACCACGAAGGAAAAATCACTGGGTTTGTCCTCCATGCCTCGATGAGCTTGTCGGCTGGGAGACACACCAAACACACACACACACACACACACACACACGCACACACAAATAGCATGCATGATGGCGGTGTCTGATGTTGTCTACTATAGCTTATTCATAGACGAAGAGGTTTTTAAGTTCCTCGCCAAACACCCTGCATCACGTACATCTGTTATTTAAAAGCCCATAAGCCTCTTAACATGTTCTGGTGAAATCCGCGGAAAAACAAACCGAGGAAGCGGTATAGATATCTGGAGACAGATGAACCATAAGAAGGATTACCATATAAGGAAAGAGGAAGAGCTCGAGAGACGTACAAAGTTCATCAAAGGAAATCGCATTAAAAGGAAAATATCAGGAAACTCTAACATGAACATTATCTGGATGGATGTTAATCAGTGTACAGTGACATTCATACAGTCAATGTTATCTCAGTGGCATTTTTTATTAAAGTCAATCTACCTTTCAAAAATGACGCCGTCCTGAAAAATGAACATCAAAATGACATGAAATTACAACATCGATTCAACGTCAAAGTTTAAATAGTTAAAAAAAAAACTTTCGCATATGCTTTATACTCATGCCAATCTAATGTCTAACGGTGTTTCAGTTTTAGTGGGAATCTGCCGAAACAACACAGAGCATGAACGGAAAACGTTTGAATAGCTGCTAACATCCACTAAAGAAGGTGAAGAGACACGGATTCATCGCTACGAGCCCGAGAGTATGGAACCGAAACATCCTCGATCGGCGACGGTGAAAACGCTCAAAAGTCAACCCTCAGCTGGAGATTCTCAAGGGCCGCAAGTATTGGAACAGCATCAGGAAAAATCGCGGATTCAACAATCAACAGGACTCGTCACAGTCAGACGCTTATTGAAGAGCTGAAGACTAAACTTCGACAAACCTGCGCCCGTTTGGTCCCCTGACAGCAGCCCTACGAGGACGAAGATTCACTTGTGATGAAGAAATGGCGACGGCGGTGCATTCATGGCTCTTGAACCTTCATCCTGTGCTTGACTGACCGATTCATATGACGTACTGTATATTATTCGTTTCACCAGCACGCCTGTTTGCTTTAATGCTACCTTGCAATAAATGAAACCGCGACGCTTGGAATTACCCGTCTGCAGTGTATGTGCTTCACGCGGATGCGCTTTACTGGTGCGTAAAGGAAATTAATTACCACGTCGCTGTCCTGCTGTTTTCTCCGTATAAAGCGAACAGGAACTCATTCATGTGCGAGTACAGTAAGCAATTTCCGACGCGCCGGCACGCGCGCAAATTTCATCCCTGTTTTCATATATTATAAATAATTCCCTAAATCCTTCCTCTCGATTTTGGAGGCATGTGTGGGAACAGGAAATGGGATTGCGCTCCAGCCCATAGTTCCTGCTGAGACAGGACTTTTTTTTTTTTCGTTCTTTTTTTTGCCAGCAACTGCTGTGAGAGTGCCTTCTGTGTGTATGTGTGTGTGTGTGTGACTGCCTGTGCTGCTTTTACACTTTGCAGAACACCAGATTTAACGTTAAAATCATGTTCCTATTTTAGCCTCTCGGTCTTCCCTGGGAAACGAGTGCGCGGTGCTGATTGTGCGCTTCGTTCGACGCATAAATATTTACAGATGTACTAAAGCCAGAGGGAGTTTCAGGGAATTTGATTTACAGCAGTCGGCTAATCCAAAACACCTCATCACACACACAATGATTACTTTGTAGCACTTCATATGAAGCCTGTGAGTATTAACATGAGGGCAAATCAAAAATGATCCGCACTCCGCTTATATTAAAACTCCTGGCGTCTTATCAGTGCTTTTCCGTTCAGGGCTCCTGTCTCCGCAGTCACTGCTGTCCAGGTGTGAACGCGATCCATCAGTTCGTTTGTAACTGCGCCGTGAGCAAAAATGTAAGTCCTACCTGTAATTTGTGCGAAAAAAAAAAAATTATTAATGGGGTGGTAACGGGGTGGCAATACAATTATGAGGGGCGGCAACACTGAAGGACACTAGGGTGCACATTTTTACATTGTCCTATAAAAATGAAATAAAGGCTGATGTGTGATTGACTTGATGAACCTGATATCTGGATTGGAACGTCAGATGAATTAAAAAAAACTCTTTCATTTTTAGAACACTAGGACACTAGTGCTGGGGTGGCAAATGGGGTGGCGAGGCTTTTTTTTTTTGGGTGGCAATTTCCACCCCGTGCCAAACCGGGAGATCCGCCCCTGAACCCAAATACTCTAAGGCAGGTGAAAGTTTCTTCTTAAAGAGGATCATTGTTGGTGACGAGACACGGATTCCTCGGAAACATCCTCAATCGCTGAGTTAAAAAGTCAACCATCAGCTGGAAAAGCCATCAACACTTGCAACAGTCCTGATCTCGCTTCATCTCACTTTCGCCTGCTTGGTCCCCTGAAAGCGACCCTACGAGGACGAAGATTCACTTGTGATGAAACAGTGAAGACGGCGGTGCATGCCCGGCTCTCTTGAGAAAAGCAAGGTCGAAGAATTATGTATTTGTCTCGTCTAAAAGTTAAAATGAAAAAACATTTAAATGCATTTTTATTTAGAGCCAGTAGTTAAGCTTTGTAAAAACACTGTAGGTCACCTGGCCCAAGTGCTGTTATGCTCTATATCGTCACTCATGTGCAGAACCGAGCGTTTTATAATGTAATTTATTTAGTGCCCAAGTAGGCGGCACGGTGGTGTAGTGGTTAACACTGTCGCCTTGCACCTCCAGTATCCGGGTTCGAGGTGCTTGGTGGGTTTCCTTCGGGTACTCCGGTTTCCTCCCACATTCCAAAGACATGTAGGTTAGGCTAATTGGCGTTCCCAAATTGCCCACAGTGTTTGAATGAGTGAGTGTATGTGTGTGTGCCTGTGCCCTGCGATGGACTGGCACCCTGTCCAGGGTGTATCCTGCCTCGTGCCCTAAGTCTCCTGGGATAGGCTCCAGGCTCCCCGCGACCCTGAATACAGGATTAAGCGGTAATGATGATGAGTGAGTGAGTGAGAGTTGTGCCCAAGTGCAGATAATTTATGACTCACCCTCGTAAGTTATGTTAAGTCTTTGTCATGTAGACATAAGTGAACTATAGTGATTTTTTTCTCCCCCGCATGTTAGAAAGCTTGGGACAGAGCGCTGGGTTTGCTCTGATAACGTGCCCCTGGAGGAGACGGGGTTAAGGGCCTGTCTCGAGGCTAGATCTGGGGCTTGAACTTCTGACCTTCTGATCGGTATTCCAGAGCCTTAACCCCCTGAGCTGAGGCTGCTCGCATTTATCAGGACCTCCACTGATACCACTGTTATATAAATGCTACAACAATGTCCACTAAGCGAGTTGTTCCTATAGAAACCATGACAGGAAAATTGTTTAAAATGATACACCACTTCATTAGAGCTTCCAGTATGGATTATATTTGCGCTTGGATAATCGGTTCGCCAAGACGAACCCGGTCATGTACCGGTTTTACCGATTGAAGTCCAAGCTTCTGGCGTGTCTTTAAGAAGAGCAAGTCTTTGTATATTGTCCCTGCACGTCCCAGAGAGGGTCTGTCTAATGAACACATCTGTTCCAAGCGTTCAATCCGCTCCAGTGTTGTCGCACGAGGAAAAAACCTCTGACAATCCAATAATGGGCCGGTTGAGAATATGATTACGCGCGCTAATTGAATTGCGCCGTGTGAGCGCACATCTGCTTCTTCCCCCAGCCCACCAGGGCAATCACTTCAGAGATGCTGCCTTTAATTTCACAGCCCTTGCCTCGATATGAGCAGAAAAGGGAAGATTAATGCCCGCTCGCTCTATCCGGGTCAGTCCGTCTGCGTCTCTCGCCTCGTCACTCGCTCGTTTAATGAAACAGAGTCTGGTTTTTATCCAAATCCGTTCCCGGGAACTAGGAATGCCATTCGGGCTGTCAAAGCCTGATCAATGAGATTGTCGAAGCTGTCGGAATCGGCGTTTGATTTCAAGATCCTTCCTGTTGCTGGCTGCTCCATTGGTGTAGACCAGCTGCCATTTTTCCCTCCATTTGATAAAACCAGTATGAGTATGGCTCCCCTCCAAGCAAACTGGTAAGAGCAGCTTCTAGTCCTCATTACTGCCAAGCTTGTGTTCTTCCCCCTGTGATCGAGAGCAAACTTTCCCCCCCGAGAACTGAATTGTGTTCCGTCCAAGTGCTGTATTGAATCACAAACTCTCTCGAAAAGAGCTCTCGGTAATAACGAGGGGTTAACAGAAACAACCGACTGGACAACAAAGCGAGAAAGGGACAGAGACGAGACTGACCTCTCGAAAGAAAGACAGCGTTTGGTGAGGGCGTGTGGATCTGGGACGCGTCGGAGGAGGTTTAGTTGTGCTCGCCAGGCCACATGTCAGGGTCTGAGCCAGACACCGTGATCGATTTCCATCTGCACTCAGCTCTTCAGCCTGCAATCAACTCTTCAGACAGAATAAATAAAAATGTCTGTTTTTTTTCCTGCAGTGTGTGACTCGATCATTTCAGGAGGAATCCTGACAGGAAGAATGTCTGTGAAATAACAGCTCACCTCCCTACGGTGTTCAGGACAGATCCTAAACGAACATTAAAGTTTTTCGTTTCGGGTAGATATTTACCGAAGCTTTTCATATCCAAACATCCTGCAGCGTTTGCTTTACCGTGTTTCAGTGTTGCCTACAGCCTCGCCTGCTAACACGAATCCCCTCCATTCCCGCCATCAAGTGCGCCTGAACACTCTCTCTCTCTCAATTCAGATTTTCTTTGTTTGTTTTTCAAATCTGACCCCTGATCAGTCTGGTTTGTGGACACGTCTGTCCGCTGAAACGGGATCGACGTGTCTTCTGGGTTAAAACCAGTCACGGATATGCACACACACTGGCAGCCATCATTAGATGGTACACTCTTGACCACGGAGAGAAGCCCAGGTTAGCCTTGACATGCAAACCAACATGTTGATCCGCCCAGACAATCTGTAGTTGAATAACAAAAGTGTTCCTGGATATGCTGTGGACGTTCTTCACATTCATCATCATCTTGATCTGCTTTCTAGATCCGGTCACATGACTGTCATGTTTTAACGGTCTTGTCATGCCTTCTGGAACACCAGCATGATATTAATGTCCCCAGAGTACAACGTCATCGGGGACATCACCTGGCAAAAGGGAGATTTAAGATGGCCAGCTGCACACTGACGAGTTGAGGTCCCCAGATACACCACATGTGGACTACATACTGTACTGTATGGCGCTCATGGTCAGGTGTCCACACACTTTTGGCCAATATTTATGTTTAATCTTGGGGAACGTCCATAAAACGAGTGGTTCTTGGTTTAACCTTACATCATAACATATCACTGATAGTTCTTGTTGTTGTCGAGACACAAATCATGTCGTTATTGGAAAAAAAAAATCTCCCCCCAAATCAGAAAATGTTCTCAGCCCTGAAGACTCACATGAATAGGAAGTCCTAGCGGAGCTGCGCTTAAAGAAAACGAACCTCTTAACATCTGACCAATCAGAATCAAGAATTCAAGATTGCAGTGACCTGAGAGGGAGTGCTATACTGCTGTATATATCATGGCGGTGATGCTTTTGAAGCCATTCTACTCTTCTACACCATGGAGCCAAACGGTGATGAGAATAATGCCGTTATGTTTTATATCGTCACTCGTGTCTTGAACTCGGTCAGAACCAGCATTTATTTAGTACTTACAATGAGACAACTAGGTTAAGGCTCCGGGTTACCGAGCAGAAGGTCAGCAGGTTGTCCTCAATAATGACCTCAATGTGTGTCCGATTTCTGTCATTTTGTCCCCAAAAACCACGCAAGTCCAGGCCAAAATAGAAATCTAGTAACTACAGTAAGGAAAAACCATCCTGCCCTCCAGGTCTCCTTACAGGCACGCCTGCTCTTACCGTCCCACTAATTATATCCTGTTTATCCGAGTCTCTTCCTTTTCCACTGTTTCCAAGTGAAAAATCCAGGTACTAGAGTATAGTCGGACTAGTACGGAGTCATTTGTCGAGCCGTGACGTACACTTATTTAACGCTAGAGGCCATGCCGCAAACTACGCCCCAGGGCTTTCATCATTACAGCGGCCGCGTCAACACGTTGCTGCTGTCTGGAAGTTTTCCTGCCAGGGTAGAGTTGTGTTGCTCTGGGCAATTTGAGACATGGCCTCGACTGAACCTCGGAAAGAGAGAGAGAGAGAGAGAGAGAGAGAGAGAGAGCATAATTCTGCTTTCAGTTTATTACTTATAGGACTTTAATAACATTTCAGACAAGACGCTACCGTCTTTGGAACTAAACGAACTAAACAACCTTTAAGATGGTAAATTAAAGTCCAATGGATGGCGGATTAAAAGCCGGACGCGAACCAGTCAGAGGGAGAAAAAATATTTGGTGAAACCAAGAGTGAGGTTTAATAGTTGAGCTTCAGTAGAAATCTAAATCAAAATAAAAAATATTCATGCATTTCATCGCAAAAGGGCGTTTTGTGTTGGCATTGTTTTAAACACGTATCCTCATACAGTCTTAATGACAGGACATTCATTATTTATTTCCAGGAAAGGTCGTTAAATAAATAAATAAATAAATGCTTTTTAATAATTAGCCTTAAGTGTTCAAATCAACAGGTCAAGTGGGAATTCGATCCGGTCAGAAACGCATACTGGTTGAGTTAAAAACGAATAGCAGGAGGTTGTCAGCTCCTCTTGTGTTCCTTTTAAAAACATTTTTAAGACTTTGTGCATCACGCCTGGCTGACCTGCCTATTTCTCTGAACCATCACCAGCAGTTAAAACATATACTGCAGCTCCTCATGACAGCAAACTGTTTTTCCTCCCTGCTTGCGATCACACAAGCAGTCCAGCGGCGCAGATAAAAAAAATAACAAAAAAATAATAATAAAAATAAATAAATAAATAAAACCAACAGAAAATACTCGCTTCCAGTGAGCTGTCAAAGAAACACTTGATGGTGGAGCTGATATCTGAATATCTGAATCTATCGCTAAGGTATCGCTAACCGCGCTAGCCCTCACGCGACGGGAGAGACGGGATCGTCTGCGCGAGACGTTATAGGAACGTGTGACAGCGGCAAAAAAAAAAAAAAGGCCGTTCTCAACCACAGAGCATCACGTTTAAAAAAAAATTTTTTTTTTGCTCTAACTGTGTATAAAAGCCGGCGTCCTGCTGAGGGATGCAGGATACGCTCGGGCAGGCAGAGAGATGGGGCCTGTGACACTCCATTCACTTTTGCTTATTGGGTTTTTGCCAGGTTCAGGCGTCCTCCCGGTTCTGTGTTATCTCCAGATGATTGCTAGACGGCTCCGGGCTGCGTCTCGCGCGTCAGAGTGTCCTAAGTTTGTAAGGAGTGACTGTGAAAGAATGAGATCATCCTGAGACCTGGGGTACGGCAAGAAGTAACTCGAAATGTGAAGCTCTGACCATCCCGCTGCCTTTCTTTCTAGATGTTAATGCCTTTTTTTTTATTTTTTATTGCTATAATGAATATATACACACACAATATATATATATATATATATATATATATATATATAGTACTGTGCAAAAGTCTCATGCAAATTAATGCTTAAAGAAAAAACTACAACTAAATTTCTATATATTATTAGATGCAATATTTGAAAGCACTTTTTGGGTTAATACTGTATTCCATAGGATTGTTTAGGAATGACATCCTCCTTCTTGCAAAGTAACAAAATGACATCACTTTTAATGTTCTATTACCTTTTATGTTATGTTAACTTGTCAGGTTCTGTCTCAATATTTAATTGCAGTAGTGTGAAATTTTCACGGGTACCAGAGGTGCTCTAGTTACCGGGGCAACGCGTGGAGGAAGTGATGTCTGCGTTGCTGACGTCAAACGGTGTCCCATATGGATGCGTTCCGACCGGCGTGAGGTTTCCTACGAAATATACTGCACAGGGTGTTCAACGGGAACCGCGAATGGTGTAGGGAACACGTGAACAATGGGTCTTCACTTCGCCCGACATGGACATGAAACAAATCCCCATCAGTCATTGAGCCAGCCTCGCCGGAGCACGGAGAAAAATGGAGGGATTTATATGTCTACTGTCATTATTATAGAGGACGATATAATACGTAGAATAATCATAATGTTAATATGACACGATACTTTGAAATTTAATTGAATCAATAAATCCTTTTGCTATTTCCTGCCTCGGAATCTGTGTGCATGAGTGTGTGTGTGTGTGTGTGTGTGTGTGTGTGTGTGCCCTGCAATGGATTGGCACCTCATCCAGGGTGTTCCCCGTCTCGTGCCCTAAGTCTCATCGGATGGGCTCCAGGCCCCCTGTGATAAAGCGTATAGACGATGAGTGAGTGAGAGAGATCCTGGCTTATTATTATGTAGGCTAACAATCTGTAAAAAAAAAAAAAAAAGCACAATAATAATACTACTAATAATAATAATAAGAATTTCTCTGTACATCAATATGCAACTTAAACAGTTTATTTACTAGTTATACAAATTTCAATCGTATCCGTTTTTCAGTGAAATTTCCTCCATAGCAGGAACAGGTACCCGAGGTGCTTATGTTACCACGGTAACGCACCGAGGACGTGATGTCTGCGCTGGTGATGTGGCAGAGTCAATGTGGCTCCGAATGGTGGAAATTTTATCGAGGGAAGTTCCCTTAATCCACGCTCCCTGTACACTTTTGAAGTACACTGTGGAACGGAACGCAGCCCCAGTCAAGGTCAAGTTCCCTTAACCGGCCGGATCTGCTTTCTGCCTTACTGAACGCCCGTCACTTATTCACGCGGAGCTGTTTGACTGTTATTTAGTCCCGCCCACAAACCTAAATCAAAGCCAAAATGACGACGATTGTCGAAAAGATTCCCGTTAATCTGACGTTTCTCTCTCTCTGAATGATTAATAAATAAATATATATATATATATATTGGTATCCGGGTGATAAATGGGAACTGGTTCATCTTAAAGCTTGTGAGATCCTCTTTAGTATTTCACTCACACTCTGGCTGGAAGAAAATAATTCCTTTGTGTACCTGCGCATGTGTGTGTGAGACAGAGAGAGTGTGTGTCTTTAATCTGCAATCACTCAAATATCAAAATAAGCTCCCTCCAGTACGCCGCCTGCCTGTAGATCTGACCTGCACCTGCATTATTTATCTCACGCCTCTAATTTGCAGACAAACGATTTGAGTATGAGATAATTACCATGCGCGGCGTTACAGGAGGCTGACGGACCGCTGTGGAGATTTGAGCTCTGGGAGGAAGAAATCGGCTCTATAACGAGAAATAAATAAATAAATAAATAAATAAATAATGTTCAATTGGAGGGGGGCTTGGCTTTACTTAACTCAGCCACTGATGTAATGAATAAAAGACTCTTTCGAGATGCGTTTAAAGGAAAGGGCACTATACGCGAGAGAAAGTCCTTGTGGCGTTTATGCGATCGAGGCTCAATCACACCAAAAGCACTTGGCCGCGCTATCCCGCTAGCTCGTCGCCAGACGTCGGAGGCTTGGCTAGCACATCAAACGTGCGCGGTATCCTCTGAGTGGCCAGTGAGCGTGTTCCGCTTTAATCTGCTCTCTCTCTCTCTGAACGTGCTGCGAGTTACGAAACCGAAAAAGTGTAAGAGCAAGGTCAGGCCATGACGGCTGCAGCCTGGTCCATCAATTCCGTTTGACTCTTTAGTACAAATGGAGAATTGAGGACATTCTTTTATTACTTTTTTTTTTTGGACGTGAATAGCGACCTGAGCGAGCAGTGTTTTTTTTTTTTTTTCAGCTTTTTTTTTTTTTTTTAAAGAAATAACTTCAATCCATAAAAGTAAAAGCAAAAACTTGATTTTTGTTCCTTTCAAACTGTTACAACTAGATCTTTAAATGTTATAAATACTTGTGTAAATACTTGAGCCTGAAAACACTGTGGAGTTTTCTATGCATTTTTCATTGCAGCTTATGAAAAGAAACAAAAGAAAAAAACCGTACATTTCCTTTAACCTCCACTCAACTGTTTCCTGACGGCCATGAGCATAAAAGTCTTTCATCCTCAGCGATATCCTCGGTGGCTCAAATTAAGATGATTAGAACGTCTTGAACGTCGTCGTGCCATTACTGTAGGTCCGATGCTTCTTAAGCGCTGCTTCTTGTGCTTTGCGATCTGCTAAAATAAAAAGCCTCGGGAGAAAGATTTCTTGCGATTACAGACATCTTGTAAAACTGAAATTCTTTCCGGAGA
This sequence comes from Clarias magur, assembly GCA_013621035.1. NCBI lineage: Eukaryota > Metazoa > Chordata > Actinopteri > Siluriformes > Clariidae > Clarias > Clarias magur. The sequence goes on along the minus strand of QNUK01000405.1, from coordinate 95,580 downwards.
CGGTTCGAGAGCTTCACCGCCAAAAAACGTAATTGAAAAAAAAAAAGAAGTTTCATTGCGAGAACCCAATCGTAAAGTGACCTACCCGATCCTGATGGACTTTGATAGAGGCCGCATCCCTGAAGCTATTTTCCCGCCAGTCTGACTTCTCTGGCTTCTCTCCAAAAACCTCTCTCTCCTATCCACGGTATCGGTGGAAGAGAGACAGAGAAAGATCTTTGATCTCCTAAGTCTAAGCCCAAAGATCAAGGACCCGGTTTGTCTCCGAAAGAGCGGTAGAATAAATACGCTGCGACCTCTTTCATCCTGTTTTCAGAGCCAAAAAAGTCATCTCAGCGTGACTGCACTCTGGCCCGACTTCCTCAACAAGGTCTACGAGCCGCTAAAAAGAACGGTCCGTCTCGGATACACGCGGAGCCTGACAGCTCGCTCCTCTCTTCCATGTGTGACGGCGGCCTTTTATCTGTCTTTCATCATCACGACCATTTTTCCTTTTCGCAGAGGAAGAGAGAGAGCCTTCGCCGAAGGCTCGTGCGGCGCGGCCGCTAATGGTGGAAATCGCCTCCCCCTGTGTCTTGTTGACTTTTTTCAAGTTCTCCCTCAAATTTATTTACCCAAAATCCTGCTGGGAACTCGCAGACGAATTACCATGGAAACAACCCTGGATCCCAACGGATCTCCTCGATTGCGGCTTTGAAGAATAAATAGGTGTTTTCGTTTTGTTTTTGTTTTGTTTGTCGATTCCTTTTTTCCGTCTACGCTGTCCAGGCCGGCTCAGTCTGCCAGAAACATCGAAAGAATCCGAATATTAAATGCTCAGGATGCTAACCGGAGAGGGGCGTCGGCACTCCCTGTCGAGTACTTCAAATAGGTAATAAAGATGAGGTCATGCCTAGAATACGCCGTCTAACAAAGAGCTGTAGACCTCGGTTGGAGAGATGCTGGACGGCGGGCAGCCGGGCGTCTGAGCTCAGTACGTCAAGGAAAGGCGAAAACAAAAATACATTTTGTGCGGTGCAAAATCGAGCTCTGAAATTGCACAGGAGAATTACAGAAAATAGATCGTGCAACAAGCAGGGTGATAAACTAGGAACACTGCGTAACTCTTATTGCGTGCAAGGACATCCAGTATAAAGAGGCAAAAATCCAGGGCTTTCTGCGGAACATGATCGGTCAGAAAGAACAAACGCTCTTTCTTTCTCTTTAAAAAAAAAATTTTTTTTTTTTGTTCCTTCCCCCGGGGATGACGGATGAAGGACGGAGCAGGTGAGGATAATTTATCCGTCTATGTGTTTCACGTGTAAAACTCGAAGCAGGATGATATAACCCGCGTCCTGTCCTTCAGTAAACGTGGCTGCTGGTTTTTTTTTTTCTTTTTTTTTTTTGCATTGAAGTTAAAAGACCTTGTGCTAAATTGCAGATTTATAGCTCTCTCTTTCCCGCCGCTTGATCTCTCATTCTTCTGGCCTCGGGCCAAGTACGTATATTTCTAGCAATTTGTAACACGTGGTTCTCGACCCGTAAGGCGGTGGCAGCTTAATTTACCAGCACTATTGTGCACATTAGGCTGCAGCTTCATTCGGCTCCTCCGTCATCAGCCTCTCTTGTGTGGGTAATCAGCGCGGCCCGACCGAGGGCTTTTACGCGCCCTGGAGCGGAACCCGGCATAACACGGGCACGCCAGCTTTCTAATCATTTGTCGATGACGTAGCTGCTGATTTTTCACTCCTTCCGGCACCGAGGTTGTAACATTGTGCTGTGACTTTATTCCTAAGAGGGGAAAAAGGGGTGACGTTCTGCTTCTGGTCAAGCACTTCATGTCAAACCGAGTCATGTGTATGCACGGTGATTTTAGGAAAATGTTTTTTAAAACGGCGGAGGTCTGTTCCACACGCTAGGCTTCCAGTGGGCATGGTTAATCAGTTTGACAGACCAACGACATGTGGTTTCCTGTATATTCCTGTATATATTCAATTAAGTAAAGAGTTGAAAGGTTAAAGCTAAAAATAAGCAGATTAGCATCTGGTACATAACGGCTCATTACTTCCCTTCAGCTTAGTATTTCGATTTTATTTATGGTCCACAGTTCAGTTTTCATAGTGTACGCACCATTTTCTTTAGTAAGCCAGTCAGTGTGTGTGTGTGAGTGTGTGTGTGTGTTAGGGACATTTCCAGCTTGTACGTAGGTGTATTATGGTGTATATATATATATATATATATATATATATATATATATATATATTATATGATTTCTGGATCTTTCACACACTCTGTCTATACACGAAAAACTATCACATTAATTGGTTCTCTTGAGTGACGCATGTAGCCACACCCACCTTAAGAAAAAGTGCTATAAAAGTGCTATTTGCTGTGACGTGATCTGGCACATAACAGCTCATAACTTTCCTTCTTGATTTAATTTATGATGCAAGGGTCAGTTTTCATGGTGTACGTACCACTTTTTTTTTTTTTCTTTTTTCAAAGTAAGCCCTGATGAGTCACGTTGTCATGTGTGTATGTGTGTATTAGGGCTGTAGCTATCGAATATTCTAGTAATCGAGTATGCTACCAAAAATTAAACAGCAATGTAAAATATATAGACGAAAAAAAGATTTTTTTTTCTTTTTAGAAAAATCTACTTGTATTTTTTGAATGCATGCGGCATTTTATCAGAAATAAACATTGTCATTATTCACGATACAAGGAAGTTGACTGAGATGAATTAAATGCATTACAGCCATACATTCTTATTTTAAAGCCTTTTCTCAGATGCAAAAACAACAACAACAAAAAAAAGGTATTTCAAATAACTTTAAGTATCAAAAAAACTAAGGCACACTTTAAAATATATTTATATCGCTCCCTTCCATTTTGCAGCCCGCAACAGAACGCTCCCTCACATCAATACACAGCTGACTGTTTGCCTCTCCTTCCGCTTTGTGGGTGAAGTAAGCGCTTCTTCCTCGACGGTGTTTACTGGCGGCTTGCATCCGGAAGCGCGCTGTGTCACGCCAAACAAATACTAGCGCAGAAACATAACGCAAGCTTTTAAAATGTATTAAAAGAAGGCAGAAGCTCATTTTCTGTAATCGAGTTACTCGAGGAATCGTTTCAGCCCTAGTGTGTATTGAGGATTTTTTTTTTTTTTTTTGCATTTTTCCCCGATTTTCTCCCTAATTTAGTCGTGTCCAATTCCTCCCCGTCACTAGGGGGCGCTCCCACATTAAAGCTACTACTACCACTCAGCCGGGAGGGCCGGAGACTATCACGTGTTTCCTCCGAACCACGTGACGCCAGCTGACCGCATCTTTTCGAACTGCTCGCTCGCGCACCGTTGGGGGCGGCGTAACACACTCGGAGGACAGCGCTATCCGCTCCCTCCGCTGCACGAGCTCACAGACGCCCCTGACTGGCTGTAGAGCCGTGATTAATGTGGGAGCACCAAGTACCTCTCATCCCGCCCCTCTGAGAGAGCTCAGCCAATCAGCTCTCTCTAGACCTCCGGCTGCGAGAGGTTACAGCACCACCCGGGATTCGAACTAGCGATCACGGATGATAGGGCGAGCGCTTTAACCACTGCGCCACTCGGAGGCCCGTATTGAGGATTTTGCTGGCTTGTAGGTGTGTTACGGTTGTTTCTGTGACTTACACGTACTCGACTGGCTCTGTTGAGTGACGCGTATAGCCACACCCACCTCCAGGGGCAAAGCGCTACTGTATATTTGTCCAAAAAAGCTGTGACGTAATCTGGAACACAACTTCCCTTCTACTAAACATTTCAATTTCATCATAAATGATGATTTCAGTCACGCTGCAGGTTCATCGGCGTATCGGGCAAAGTTGGTTTAGGCATTGGACTACGGTTCAGAAGATCCCAGGTTCAAACCTCACAACCACCAAGTTGCCACTGTTGGGCCCTTGAGCAAGGCCCTTAACCCTCAATTGCTCAGATGTAATGAGATAAAAAATGTACGTCGCTCTGGATAAGGGCGTCTGCCAAATGCCTAGATGTAGATGTAGTGATGATGGCACTAACCAGTTAATGACATGACAACTGTAACACCCCTTAGGGACTTAACTGACGTTCTACAAACATGACACAGACGGGAACGATTGGACGAACTGAGTTCTTTTAGGGACGTCACTGCTTTGTTACTATCTCAATGAGATCTTACAACATCTCATGGTAGGTCCGTGCCATGTTGTAGAAGATACTACAACATCAGCAGGGGCGGATCTACCGGGGTGGCACGGGGTGGCAATTGCCACTCCAAGAAAAAGCCTTGCCATCCCATTTGCCACCATAGTGTCCTAGTGTTCTAAAAATAAAATATATTTTTTTTATTTATCTGACGTTCCAATCCAGATATCAGGTTCAAGTCAATCACACATTCAGCCTTTATTTCATTTTTGTAGGACAATGTAAACATGTGCACCCTAGTGTATACACCGAATAAGAATAGCGTTCCTTGAATCCACAAAAAACATGCATGGATGCTTGCTTCAGTGTTGCCACCCCTCATAATTTTAATGCCACCCCCTTGCCACCCCATGAATAATTTTCTAGATCCGCCCCTGAACATCAGCAAGCAAAGAAAACAATTAAGGATATTTGAAATAACTGGAACTGGGTTGAAGAAACCTTCAAGACATTATCAAAACCTGGAAGGATAGTGCAGAAATGTCAACCTTGTATAAAATGAAGTCAGCTGACGACCTGAATGTACTGAATGGTACAGTACAGGGCATCACACCTATGGAGTTTTTCTACTCTGATAACATATTCGGGGACATATTCCTTGTGAAACTGGCCACCACATTGTGTGCTGCAATTAAAGCTAAATGCGATAGAATGAACTATTAGTGTTTATTTTTATTTACATAGTGTATGACATGTACTGTAATGACGTTTTTCATAGAAAATAGCAATGATGTGTGGTGGTTGCGTCTGCATGCCGCCCGGCGCAATGGGTGACAGATATACTGTGAATCTCTAGTTTCTATGGCACTTATTCGCAGGGTCATATCGCCAGCGCGACTCTTGATCTGAGTAGGGTAAAGGACCTCGCTCTAGGGTCCAACCCGATGGCGTCAGGGCTCAAACCGGGGACCTCCTGGACACCAGTCCAACGCCTTAACCACAGAGCCACCCCTGCCCCTAAATACTAACGGGCATTGCAAATATAATTTACTGTAATCCACTACTAACTGTGTTTCTCAGACTCTGAAGGATTCTGGAACTTCATGAGTGCAGCAGCAAAATTTTGCCTCAAAAAAAAAAAAAAAAAAAAGGTCACTGTACAAGAAAGATGAAATTATTGTATTCCAGGCTTTACGATTTGAAGCTTGTGGCCAGAAAAATGTCCAAGAAATTATAATGATTTATAGTCTGTATGCACTTAAAACTGTAAGACTGCTCATACTGTCTCATACTAAAAAAAAAAACCCCAACTGATCAGTCATTACCAGTAATAAGCATAACAAAAGCAAGATTAGCAAAAGCTATGTTTTAGCCTGGAGTACATGAAGAAACATGACTTTTTCTGATGAATCTCTTTTCTACAGTATCAGTTCATCTTATCATATTGATTCATACACATTGCATACGAACTGACTTCTTTTTATTGTGTAAAGCTGCTTTGCGACAATGTCAATTGTTAAACGCGCTATATAAATAAAATTGACTTGACTTTATCCTTTTCCCAGTGGTTCCCCTTGTTCCTTACACTTTGACGTGTTTAGATTTACGACTACGGTAAATAATTCATTTTCGATGAATCAGAGCAGTCAGCTGACTATAAGGAACGGAGAAAACACTTCCTGCTCATGTGTCTATTCCCACCAGAGATCGATTCATGGTGCAGGAAGAGGAAGACGTTTGTGCTGCACCGCGCGGGCTCGAGACAGCCCTCGTTAAATCCTTCCACTCAACTCAATTCCACTCAACTTACTGTGATGATTACCGGGAAATTGCATCAATGTTATAAATAGCCGCGGTTACATATGAGTGACCGAGATTTCTACTTCTTTCTCAGGTTCACAGGGTTAAGCAGTGGAGATTGAAATTGGCTTCAGCGCAGCACTCGGATTAGACCAGCAGAACGGAAACTTCCTCGTCTCAGCCTGGCCGTCCATGCGTCCTCCTAATCGCGACCGCCTCACAGTACCATGACCTGCCAGTTATCAGCGCTGAGAAGCAAATACTAGGCATTGCGCATAAATGATAAATGATTAGTTGTGTTTTATTTGGTCTAGACTCTGGGGTTCGATTTGCGCTATGAAATATAGATAGACAGTATCCTCCAGACCTTTTAGGTCTTGGGAACCACAATGACATCAGATGCAGTCCACTAAGCTCTGCCAGCAGTGCGGCCAGTTTGAAGGAGGAACGTTCAAGCCGCAACAACAGCGGGTGGCTAATCCGATTTACTTGGCAGACAAGATTCCGGCGTAGAGACCAGTCCGCTTGTTCCAAGAACGAGAAGCTCGTTCTCATGACTGAAATCCTACCCCCAAATCACAGAGGCAGGATTATCAGGCAGTGCGACAGAAATGCAAATCATATCACATCACACGCACGATTTCCCACCGGCTCTTACTAATGATAAACTCATTGGAGTTTTATAGTGGATTGTGAGAAGGAAAGTCTTTACATCAAATCACTGGTTCTGGTTTTATTACATTTAACCACGGTAGACTCTTATGAAAGTGTTTTTTTTTTTGTTCCAGTGAAGGAGGCGTGGCCTCTGATTCTATCAGTTCCAGTGAAGGAGGCGTGGCCTCTGATTCTCAGTTCCAATGAAGGAGGCGTGGCCTCTGATCCTATATATTTCAGTCAAAGAAGTGTGGCCTCTGATTCTATCAGTTCCAGTGAAGGAGGCGTGGCCTCTGATTCTCAGTTCCAATGAAGGAGGCGTGGCCTCTGATTCTATCAGTTCCAGTGAAGGAGGCGTGGCCTCTGATTCTCAGTTCCAATGAAGGAGGCGTGGCCTCTGATTCTATCAGTTCCAGTGAAAGAGGCGTGGCCTCTGATTCTCAGTTCCAATGAAGGAGGCGTGGCCTCTGATTCTCATTTCCAGTGAAGGAGGCATGGCCTCTGATTCTCAGTTCCAATTAAGGAGGCGTGGCTTCTGATTCTATCAGTTCCAATGAAGGAGGCGTGGCCTCTGATTCTCATTTCCAGTGAAGGAGGCATGGCCTCTGATTCTCAGTTCCAATTAAGGAGGCATGGCTTCTGATTCTATCAGTTCCAATGAAGGAGGCGTGGCCTCTGATTCTATCAGTTCCAATGAAGGAGGCATGGCCTCTGATTCTCAGTTCCAATTAAGGAGGCGTGGCTTCTGATTCTATCAGTTCCAGTGAAGGAGGCGTGGCTTCTGGTTCTATCAGTTCTAATGATGTAGTTGCACCCTCTGATTCTAAGTGAAGGAGGCGGGGCCTCTGATTCTCAGTTACAATGAAGTAGGCGTGACTTCTGATTCTATCAGTTCCAATGAAGGAGGCGTGGCCTCTGATCCTATTAATTCCAATGAAAGAGGCGTGACCTCTGATCTTATTATTTTCCGTGAAGGTGGTGTGGCCTCTGTTCCTATAAGTTCCAGGCAAGGAGGCGTAGCCTCTAATACTCTGTTCCAGTGAAGGAGGTGTGGCCTCAGATTTCATCAGTTTCAATGATGTAGGTGCACCCTCTGATTCTATCTGTTTCAGTGAAGGAGGCGTGGCCTCTGATTCTATCAGGTCCAAATGAAGGAGGCGTGGCCTCTGATCTTATTGGTTCCAGAAAAAGAGACATATCGTCTAATCCTCCAGTGAAGGTGTGGTCATTTTGATTGTAGATTCAGTGAAGGAGGCGTGGCCTCTGTGGGTGTGAGTAACGGAGGCACGTCATTTGTTATTAAAGAGATGGGGCCGTTCCAGTATGGGTGTGGCTTTGGCTCATTGATTAAAGGCGCATGGCACTGGACTCAGCGTTGCCATGACAGTCAATTTTATGTCATATTGGGATAGTCTGAAAGAGCAATCATGGGTGAAAATTATAAGGTGATAGGTTTCAGCTTTTTTGGGATACTTGCAAATGTTCCGAGAAGGACTGACAATGCAGAAAAGGATATACTTTATACTGATCTTATAATTTATATAAAGTTCTTGGCAACCTACAGTAACAACTGACATGCACATTCATGAAGCTACAGCTGAAAGACCGTACAAATGATGTGACGCCATCGGTTGATTGCTAACCTCAATGTCCCGCTGAGCATGTGCTCGTCGTTTGCACTGGCAAACCTTTACAAATCATTTTAAAAGGAGTTGAGAGAAAGGGAGCATGAGAGGAAGCTAGGAGAACAGAAGGTGAAGAGAAAATAGCTGACTGGATTAAACAGCTAATAAGGCAGGGAAATGGGGGACCGTGGGAGTGACGGTGCTGTAAAGAATGGGAGCAAGAAAAGAGTTGATGAAATGGATTTTTTTCCCGAAAGAGGAAAAGTGTCCCAAATGACATGGGGGCTTCTTTTTCAAATACTGCAAATAAGAGCTCATCGCTGTAACCCGTGACCATGCTGCAGAAGTCGAAGACAAAAGTAATCTCAAACGCCGGGACATTATTTGAAGCAGGCAGTTCGTTTCCTGGAATGAGTGTTCCAGTGAAGGAGCGGCAGCTGGCTGCTCGTGTTGCCTGCTATTCAATCATTCGGGATGTGTAACGAAAGAAATTTCCAAGAAAGTGGTTTGTTTAGTTTGAACTCGAACGCACAGCGCTGATTAATTCGGTGAGAGGGCTCGGGCTGCAGCGCTGCTCAGAGGTTCAGACTCGATTGAAAAGCGGAGATTTGTATGGACGTCTGTTTCGTCATTTCTGTCACTACCTTATATAGTGATTAAACACTTACTGTAAGGGTAACTTCTCATGTGCACCTCAGTCTCATTAAAGGGGCGTGGCCTGCCATGTCACGATGCTAACTGTTATGCTTTGCCATAAAAATATGTTTGCACAGTTACATTTTATTGCATCAGATTGCATCATTACAGCTCTAACTCACATGCCCTTACATAACGCCAGCTACAAATGCATCATTTATGTAAACAATCAGATTTCTGAGGTGCGCAGGAGAGATGCACATTACAAAAATGTGTGTGCGCCGGAAGAAGAGAAGGATATGCTCAGCGGCATAAGCTACCTTTCATCACCTTGAAACCCACACGTGCCACCAGCCAGCCAAGAAAAAAGAGCTGCACGGTGGCAGGCCGAGCCGAATCCATGCAGCCCAGGTGGTGAAAAACTGCTTCGTCAAACTCGCTTAGCTGCCGCCGAAACAGCGGGAAGAGCCTCGGCAACAGCAACAAAGGGCTGCCTGAGCCTCACCATCAATCCACAGCGGCACAGAAGTAAACAGATTTACAAACGGGGGCTTCGAAAGCGTTCGGTTGCAGTGCAGCATGAGGACGGCTCAGGAGAGTAGGAGGGGCCTCCCTTCATTAAGCAGAGGTAATTGCGTTGGAGCGGTTGAGATCACTCGAGGTCTGTGGTGTAGCCTCTGTACGTCTCTGATGCCTTTCATGCCCTTGGATCAAGGGCTGGAAGTGTCATCTGTCACGGGGCTTTGAGTATTTCTCCAGCGCCACGGGAAACAAACAAGCATGTAGGAGAGCAGGAGGGGTCAGGGAACATTAGCGCAGCCGTGCATGATCGACTAGAACGGGAACCGCCATTCCCGTTCTTCGTCCTTATTCCGCTTCCGTCTCTGCAGAACAAAAAGAAAAAATCCCGACACGTCAAAAGACTGTCTTCTGATATACATCATGCCAGAACGGCAGTAAATATTGGATATTCCTTTTCCTTTACTGTCGTGGCTGTTTTTGCATTTTTGTCCCCAGAGGGTTTTCAGCAAAAAAAAAAAAAAAGGAAACCAAGCTGTTCTGTATGCAAAGGAACCTACTGTGATGCATAAAACATCTTGAACCAAAATTGCCACCGTAATTCTTTATCCGGGTTCATTCGCAGCACAACAACAGTAGTCATTATCCGAGTTTCCACACGGCTCACTGATGGAGCGGGATCAGGACTACAGCGAGGACGCTTTAACACCTCAAAACGGACGTTTTTGCAGATTATTGACAGTGTGGGCAGAAGTGTCTTATGAGATCAGGACTACCTCGGATATCAGTCCTCTGTGTTTAATCCGCAATTTAGTCTTCAGCCCATCAATAAGCGTCTCACTGTAACGAGCACTGTTGATTGTTGAACCTTATTCCTGATACTGTTCCAATACTTTTGGCACTTGAAAAGCCCAGAAAACTGTATTAATTTTCCAGCCGATGGTCGACTTTTTAACTTTTTCTCGGTCGGTGATTGAGGATGTTTCCGTTCCATATTTTGCCGTTCTCTCTCAGACTCATAGTGATGAATCTGTGTCTCGTCACCAGTAATGATTCTCTTTAAGAAACTTCGACGTTTATTACGAGTATGGCTCCAAATTGTGTTTGCAGATATCCAAACACTTCTGTTTATGCTCTTCCGGCACCAGGTAGACCCTCAGATCACAAAAAAAAAAAAGAAGAAAAAAAACCCATCTCCCAGCACGCTGCTCTTCTTTTGTGCAAATCACAACATCACAACGTGTGACAAATGAACCGATGTCACACGTTCACACCTGCACAGCTGTGACTTGGGAGACAGCAGCCTTGAATGGAAAGCACTTACAAGATAAAAATTCTAATATAACTAGAGTGCGGATGATTTTTGACTCGCCTTCATACATGACCACATCCGCTAGGTTTTATGCTAGTGTGCTGCTCAAATCTAGCATTTATGCTAACGTTAGATGGAGGGGAAACTCTTCACATTTCTTGTTAAAACTAATTAGCTATAAAACTTAGAATTAGATGACGATCTTTCGGTTTTGCTAAAGATTGTTAGCTAGCATTTAGCACGCTGCTGTGCTAAATGCTAGCTGCTGTTAGATTATAAACTCTCCTCAGTATTTTTTGCTGTGAAGAAAAATCAGCGAACAAATGCGCTCGAGTCGGAATAATGGGATGTTCTCCCGTCCTGTCGGATTCCTCAATGAGACAGGAATAAGACATTAATGTGCTGCACCAATCCAGACAAATGAAACAAAGTGCGATTATTGATAGCATGTTAATGATGTTTACTCTCTGCGTTTGACTCAAAGATGCTAAATTAGGTGTGAGTTTAGAAGAGAAAGTCTTCACGTTTTACAGGACAGCTCTCACACATACACACACACACACACACACACACACACACACACACACACACATAAAACTAAGCAAAGCTGTAGAACACTCTGGCTAAAGCGTGAATCAAAACATGGCGGATCCTGACAGCCATACTGCAGTGTCAACCAAAGCATGGTTTAAGCGCTCCTCATGCTAACCCTCGCGGCTACAGGCTTTTATTTATAACAGCAGAAGAGAGGATTTCTTTAATGCTTGTGGTGGAGCGGCGGATTAGGTTCTGCACTAGGGGCCAGAAGGTTGTGAGAAGGCTGTAAATCTCATGACTACCAGAGAGTTTTAATTTCTGACTGAATAGCTCTGTGGCTAGAGTTCATCCTGGAGTGAAAAGAAAGGAATTTTAGAAATGATGAAGAGGATGACACAAAAAAGAAAAGGGGAAAAAAAAAAAACGGACTTTGCTCTAAGTGTTGATAAGAATCTGAAAACAGCTAAGACCTAAACCAGAAAATATCGACCTTCCGCTGATCTGAGAAGGAGACTATTACTGAAAGTAAACATCCTAATTCAGAAATGGAAATCGTATTGACACGACCAAAGATGAACAAGTATAACTGCTAAAGAGATCTGCAGAAATTGAAAACAAATAGCAGGAGATTGAAAAAAAAAAAACAAACAAAAAAAAAAACACCATAAGTGGAATAAAAGCCCACATTTCAAAGACACTCAGAAATCCTATATGGATTGTTAAACTAAATCTGAACCAGGACATTTGGAAATACTGGATAACACCAAACATACATACCGTGTACTGAAAAAAGTATACATTGTATCCTGTAAGACTCCTGTTTTCTGCCTTCTACCCATAATCCTACCTTTTAGAGATCAATCTGGTTTTTAGTCATCTGATTACATCAAAGGGGTGAAAGTGAAGGTTTTTGCACTCAACTGTACATGTTGTCCCCAACTTACAAACGAGTTCCATTCCGGGAGCATGTCCGTAAGTCTGATTTGTTCTTAAGTCCGACAAAGTGAGTCTTCTACGACTTTGACATGAATATCCGATCCGCTTGACTAAATCTGTCTGAGCACGGTGTCTCATTCCTGTCTGATGCTACTCAGATTACCCCGTTGTCCTGTTGACCTTTTGCACGGCCACTTCTGTATGGCAAGAGTGATGTCATTACCGGATTCCAGTGCCAAAACCAAAGCACACTTTCAAATCCAGTCACGGAATCACGTTCAGCAAAAAAAAATCTGATAACGTTATATCATCTTAAACAACACTTTATCTCCTTTAAGGCGTTCCAAATTGTCCCTGAACCGTCCGTGTTGTGTTTCGCAGCTAACGTGAGCTCCGAACCTAACTGGCTTCTAACACGAGGCCGAATCTCAAATCCGTCTCTAAGCCCTGATCGACGGCACTACTTGCTGTGTGGAACAAGGGATTGTACAACCTATACTACATAGCACACTAGCTTTCCATTTAACGCTATTTGGGATTCAACCACCTACCAGTTAGTCAGGTATTAATTAGAAATCTTGAAATGTCAGTATTAATTGTCATATATTAGTTAACATTTCCTGCACCCCATTTTAAAGCAAATGCTATCAGATCCAGGACGAATCATGTATGTGTTCACCGTCTAAGGTGATCACGTCATGATAATGTTCAGACTCTTTCACTTTTGAATAAGTTGCAAAGTCAACCATTTACATTGTCAGGATTTGGCAGACGCCCTTATCCAGAGCGACTTTCAGTACATTTTTATCTCATTATGTATCTGAGCAGTATCTGGGGGTTAAGGGCCTTGCTCAAGGCGGTGGTGGGGGATTAAACCTGGGACCTTGTGAACCGTAGTCCAATGGCTTAACCACAGAGCCACACCTCAACACCTGAACCACAACATACAGTACTGCATATGAAAAATACTCAGCAAAACAGAAGCTTTCAATTGTTAGGTTACTGTTATATCTGTGTGACCAAGCAGCAGGTAATCCGGTAGGTCATCGGGCGATCTTTATTTCTTTGCCCTTTAAAATACACCTCGAACAAAATCCCAATGAAAATACACAGTAGCCCAACGCTGGTTAGCGGTGTTTCCGCCGTACACTGCTGTGACTGATGTCAGGGTAGTCACGTGTCTGCAAAAGGGCAATATCTTCCTTCTTCTTTTCATAATTCAGATATAATCTTGAGTCACAGTTAGACACAGCTGGGACTCGGACGCATTCACACACACCCTCGCGCACACCACCTGCTTTCGCATGATGGCCTTAACGCAGTGCAAAAGGCAACATATTGAACGTGACAACACAAGAGCAAAGGATACTGCATGTCCCGAAGCTTCGGAATTAAACAGTGAGTAAAAAAACAGACCCGAATTTTGGAGTTTGTTAAAGATGAGCGTAATGAGCCGCATTAAAAAAAAAAAAAAAAAAAAGACGTTTCTTTGTTAAAGCATGAATGCATGAATAAAACACATTCAAATCAGTTTCTCAACCTGTTTTTGATCATTTTGGCTTGTACAGGTATGATATCATCCCTTATCTATCCACGTCTGAACAAATATTTCTTCCTTCCCTTTTTTTCTATTTTTATTTTTTTACACTTTGAGCACGGTGGAGGTGTCTGTGAGACATAGTGTATATGGTGACAGGATATATCAGTGCATGCCAGGTTGAGCTGCTGAACATCACTTGATATGAATCATTTCTCATCCCAGGAAATATTTCACTAACACAAAAGGTGTTTGATGAGTCGGTGTGCTATGAGTCAAGGGCACCGAACACATTGAAACGAGCCAGTCTCCGTGCAGTGCTGTGTGTATTCACTTTATCTCTCCCTGGAGACGTTTCAAAGTAGACATATTCTTTTTCAGACATGGGGCTAGATGCATGCATAAAGCTATCCTTGACCCTCTGTGTAAGGTTTAACATTTATCTATTCATTTGACAGAGTGTACTTTGAGTTTCATTTCAATATACAGTACAGATTTTGCAACTTTTCCAAGGAGCCAGACTTTCTGTAGTCTTGAGGGACAGTTCTCCAGCGTTCCTGAATTACCTTACTGGCTCGCATTTTGCCTTTTATTTTCGGTCCTGTCCCTGGACCTTAGCATTTTCACATGAACTGTTTGTTAAGCCACACACTTTAAGCTAGATAAAAAATATCTAACTAAGGTATGAACCAGGGAGAAGCCGGTGCAGATGATGACGTGATGCAGGTGATGATGCTGACTGCTGAGTGGTTGGAACAGACGAGAGGGGAAATGAGGTCGCTGATGAGGAACCCGTTTTTTTATTGTGTCTTTAAGCAGTTTGCAGCTCGTTCAGTCAAAGATTTGCTCCCATTTATTGAATTTAATATACACACGCAGTCAAAAGTTTGGACACACCTTCTAACTCCACGGTCCTTCCTAATTTTTATTTCTCTCTACACTGTAAAACAATACCGAAGTCGTCCAGAATACACAATAATCTCATTTGAACAGTTGATACTGAGATCTTCTGCTACTTCTGCTCTGTGAAGCTTCATAACGGCTCTAATCTGAGGTGCTGGTTGTTAACTGGTGATTTCTGAGGCTGGTGCCTCTAAATGAACTTCTTGCGTTCCTGTGAAGGTCTTCATGAGAGACAGTTTCATCATGGAGCTTGATGGGTTTTGCAAATGAACCCGACACCCAATACTGTACTTGCAAGAACCGATCCAGAAAGGCTGACCTCCATGTCTTAAAATAATAACTTACTGTTGCGGTTGTTGTTGTTACGTCGTTCCCTGATGCCACAGTTGTTAGATAAAAAACCAGCATAGTTCTAGAATGTAGCGAATAAATCCAGACATGTGTCTAAACTTTTGACTGATACTTAATTTCATTAAATATGAAGAAATGAGGGGGATCAAGACATTTGCACAGTGCTGTATACATACTGTACTGGACATGCACTGTATCTATTACCCTGAAAATTTAGGCAATTTGGATTTTTATGGCTCATTTCTATTATCACAGTTCATAAATATTCATCTCGGTTCAGATCGGAGATGTATGAGTACTGGACGAGCGATACTGTAGTGCTGCTTATAGCAAAGCGACTATGTTACATCATTGAAACCTTACTTTTTTTCTCACTTTTTTTTCTTTTTTTTTCACATACTGTACCGTATGCATGTATGAAGCTAATTGACAAAGTAGGTTTTGGGTATAGATAAAAAAAAAAAAACAAGCTGCAAACTCCCCAGCAATCGCGCCGCTAAATATCTTCTTGATTAGCTAAAGCACTATAAACCTAGGCTTTCGCTAGGACAACTATCCTACACCCCGACAGTGCATACAAGGGTAGTGTCTTTGGAACAATGGCCAATTTCGCCAGAAATAATAATGTGCCAAGCACAATAATTACCTGTCTGGGAGAAGCAGCGCCGGTGCCACAACGCTTTAACATCCCGCGAGCCCTCCGCAAGAAAAAGCCGCATGCCTATTCAGGTTCGTACAATCCGCACTTGAGCATAAAACGCACAGTATAATGCTATGAGAAAGAAGGAGATATGCAACGATCTTGAAGGTCAAACCCCGAGAAGCGTCAACTTTTAAAATTCTGCTTGCGAGTGTACGTCTGAGGCAAGAGGCAATCTCACGAAAAAACAAAATAATGAAATGTCACACATGGTCAGGGAGGATTAGGGGGTCGATAGGCTTAAATGTCGCATATTAAAAGTCAAAATGTCAACTCTTAATCTCTCTCCTAAATACCCCAATTTCATGGTGGTTTGACTGCAGGTGCCCAGCATGGAAAAAAGAAGAAGAAGAAGAAGAAGAAGAAGAAGAAGAAGAAGAAAAAGGCCCAGCTTGTGTTTTTTGAGTATGTTCATATATAATGAGCGAGCATGTCTGAAAAAGCATGCGCGGCCACCCAGTGGGCTTAATTAAAACCGCTAGACACATTGAGTGACAGAGGGACGACATGCCAGGAGCCATTATTCACCGCACGTAGAGCGGTCCAAAAGTATTGGAACGGCATAGCCTGTTCTATTTTATTTAAATTTTTATATTCGTTTTTTTTTAATTATTTTTTTTTAATCATAACCTGAGGAAATTTTGAGATCGAAAGATGAATGAGACGCTCCATCAGAATGTCAGTATTCGTTTCCTATTATTTACATCTAGACATGTTAAACAAGTGCCGCGTTTGGTGAGCAAAAATCCACTGGAACAGATTGTCGTGCAGACGTCTTGAGCCGTCCCTCATTTCTTCATTCTTCTGTTTTGCGTCCAGAGAGACAGACTTTCTTTTACTTTACATGAGGAACAGTTCTCCAGGCTCCCTGAAGGACCTTTTGTCTCTGACTTTCAGTCCCAGTCCCTGCACCTGAGCAGTATCAGAGGAAAGTTTTTAGTTTGTTAAGCCGCACGAGGACTTACTATATGAATCAGTCAAAAGCATGAAATCATCTAACTTAAAGAATGAACCAGTGAGAAACAGATAATGGCAGATGATCAGGCCGGTGATTAGTGTACTGCAGACTTGCACATAGAACTGGACATCTGGAGAGGACTGGAGGACAGATCCAGTTAGAGAGAACTGGATAGGACATTCTGTATACGCACTGTATGTATAGGAAACCAGAGCTTCAATCCATATGGCTGAGACACCACAACAGATCCGTACCATCCGAGACCTTGACCAAGACCAGACATGAGACTTGGATGAAGAACACATCCATTGAGATCAGACCCAAGCCAAGTTCATACGTACTGTAGTACCTGTTAAGACTCAAAACACGTTCAAAACCCAGACAAATAACGCGTTTCCTCAGGAACCAGACTCCACCAACTGAAAAGATCTACAGTAAAGCAATACAACACTTGCTATGACTGAAAAAACTCCTAATACCCAGACCAACATCTCCCTCCTGAGACCCGGGACAAAATGGTCCACTAGATGAATCACACCACACCAGCACCACCTTTGATCATCATCTCCTCTGAGTTTGCAAGGTAAAAGCAAGACGTAAATAAGTTCCTGTAAATATCTATATGGACGCAGTTTCTCTCTTGATAAAAAACGATTGAATACGACTCACGCGTGTCTCATGTTAAAAAGACGTACAAACCTTAGAAATAAAACCCGTCCTGCAAATAACGTTTTTTTTTCTTCCCTAAAAGTTTTTACACTGATAAATAGCTCCTAAGAAAAGTATCTCAGGCAATGCTAAGATGTATTAATGGCCCTGCGTTTTGAAAACCCACTCGATCAACATCAAGCTTACCAATTACACCGCCTCGACTACTTCGAGAGCTTGGAAAACAAACATTCCCTGTTCTATCTATCTCAATTACAGCTGTGTGTGTGTGTGTGTGTGTGTGTGTGTGTGTGTTTTCTAGTCGAAATTGTTCTGTAGTAGGTTTTTAAAATAAACCCTTTAAAAAAAAAAAAAAAAAAGAAACGCAGTTTTCTCAGCGTTTGCCCTGGAATAAACCCGTGACCTTTGACCTTACTTCGAGGCTGCGTACACTTGCGACTGATCCACAGTGCCATCGATCCGTGTTTGAAGTGCAGACGATGCTGATTTTTTTATTGAATTCTTTTTTCTTCTGGCGCGACAGTTTGTGGTGTGAATTCGTTAGCACTTTGACATAAACAAAATTAAAAAGCCCAGCCGTTACTGGCGCGGCTTCACACGCGCGCTTGGAGACCAGATGAATAAAACTGATTGAAGCTCAACAATGAGGAGTCTTTTTGTTTCATTACTCTGGCACTCTGGCTAACTGGCTGTGTTTTTAGCCGCGTCCTTGACTTTTATCTTTGCGGTTTTTTATTTTATTTTTTTTTTTGCACTGAAAGGTGCGTTTGATCACTGGCTGTTGAGTGTGAGTGGGTAAATTTGAAGCACCGCGTGTGGAAGAGGAACGCGGCTTTGATGTAGCGCTCCATCTACTTGCACGAGGCGACGCTTTAGTCGACAGCTGGTTAAAAAGTCAAAGGATGATGGACGCACTGTTTAACTAAATTAGCCTCCTTTTGTTAGCTGTTTTCGTCCCTGCTGTTGAAAATTACACACCGACCGTCTGCACATCATCGCCGCGCTAAACACACCAGGTAATGAGGTTGATTACAGATCATATATATATATATATATATATATTTCTTTTTTCCTAGAGCGAATTGCTAAACGTGCGATCATGCGTCTCGTAGCTGAAATGTTTAAAGCCAACTCCTCCAAACCCATTATTAGAAATCCAGAGCCGTCTCGTCAAGTAATCGACGTAGAGACGACGCTGCTCGGGCAGACGCCGGGCCCGATTAGCAGAGCGAGCGCGCGGCCTGGCAGCGCTTACAGACGGAGACGCTACTGTACATGCTTGTTTTTTCTGTCTTCTTTCCTCCTGGTTCCTTGAAGCGCGAGATCAATAAAGCAACAGGCGCCGAGGGACGGACCGGGCCCCGATCTTGATCCGGTAGACAAGGTGTTACGCGTCACTTCGTTTATATTAGACGCTATACGAGTGTGAGCTGTCTGTCTTTTCTCCTTCACTGGTTCTGACACTCGGCCTCCTTTCAGGAAGAGGCTTTAATTGGTGAAACGATCGCCTGTGAATTACGGTTTTTACTCCCAGCGGTCATTTCTTATTCTTGTCCAGTGTCTTGGTGTGTGTGTGTGTGTGCGTCTCACTCATTTATAACACCAGCCTTTTATAGCCTGTCTTGGTCTTTTATTATCTCGTAGATCTTCTTTTATGAATGTGATTATCTTTTGTACTTTAGTAGACATAGCCAATTAAGAGACATTTTAAAGCATTATGTCTTTCTCTCTCCACCATCTCTCTCGCTCTCTCTCTCTCTCTCTCATTCCCTCAGTAATGTCCTCAGATCACACCCTGCCATAACCGGTCGAGTCATTCTGGTCCTCTTAAGGTCAAAATGTCTTCCGTGGCACTTTCAGCATCTTCTCTTTGCCTTTCTATTCTTTCAGTAATGCTTTCATCAATCCCTGCAACTCATCATGCTGTGAATCGTCTTCCATCATGTTCATGTTGAACCCGTTTACATCTGTGGCTCGATGGATTCATTTCTTTCACCTTGAAACCTCGGAAGACGTCTGCGAGGACGTCAGTCCGCGGCACCGATTTAGTGCCGGGGAACATCTTGCGCCGTGTGAAATACGGATCATGGTGACTGTCAAGAGCCGCGGCATTGCGTCACGCTTTCCATAACGACTGAGCAAGCAAACGTGGGGGGAACATCTGGGGAAACTCCTCAGACCATGGAATTGTCTTTTGTACTGTTTTATGCCAGTAATTAAAGTTTGGTGAAAAACATATATATTTTACCCAACATACAGTATTTTATTTAGGCGACAATCGAACCTCGCTTTTGTCGTCTCCATGCGAACATCTTGGCGCAAGTTCTGACCAAGAGCAGCTATTCCAAAAACGCCTAAAACATGGTCACTTTTTTTTCGTATAACAATTGTCTCGATTTGATCGAGTTGTCCAGGAGCTCCATGAACTAAAAAATTGGCCTCCTGGGGATCCTTGTGGACCATCATGTCCATCATGTCCATGTCACGTCTTCTTACTTCTTTGTCTTTCGGCTGTTCCCTTTCAAGGGTCACCACAGCGGATCATCTGCCTCCATCTAACCCTGTCCTCTGCGTCCTCTTCTCTCACACCAACAGACTTCATGTCCTCTCTCACTACATCTATAAATCTCCTCTTCGGTCTTCCTTTAGACCTCCTGCCTGGCAGGTCCAACCTCAGCATCCTTCTACACTGATACACTGAGACACGTCCAAACCAGCTCAATCCGGCCTCTCTGACCTTATCTCCAAAGCGTCTAACATGGGTTTGTCCCTCTGATGGACTCGTTCTTCAGCGTACCATCATGTCACTAACAAAAATAATCCAGTAAACTTTTTTTTCAGCACCAAAGTTAGAATGAGAGAAGCAACTCTACTGCATGTGCCAATAACGGACCAATTTCTGTTCAGAAAAGTCTGTAGTCTTTAATAGTTTTAATAGTCATGCTTTTCTCAGGCACATGACTACTAATACGAGGGTGAGTCGAAAATTACCCGCACTCTGGTCATTATCAAAACTTCTTTTGGTCTTATCAACGCTTTGAAGACGCAATGCGTTGAAGACGTCTGTCTCCCCGGTCACTGCTGTGCAGGTGTGAATGTGTTACATCAGTTCATCTGTAACTGCGGTGCGAGCAAATCTACAGTAGTGAATGAATAGTGAAACAGATTGTGATCGGCATGAAAGAAGGGCAGCGTGCGGGGAGTCGTTTTGTTGTGATCTGAGGTCTGTGTACCTGGTGCCGGAGCAACTCATGGAAGAGCGTAAAACGAAGCATTTGGATATCTGCGAACAAAATTCGGAGTGATACCCTAAGGAAGGTGAAAGAGAGTCATTACAGCCGACGAGACACGGATTCATCAGTGCGAGTCCGAGAGTAAAGGGCAGACTATGGAAACATCCTCAATCGCCGGCTGGGAAGAAGTTCAAAAGTCGACCATCAGCTGGAAAATTCATCAATGCTTCCAGTTTTCTGGGATTCTCGGGGGCCAGAAGTATTGGAACACCATCAGGTTCAACAATCGTTACAGTGAGACGCGTATTGAAGAGCTGAAGACTAAACCTCAGATTAAACACAGACAACTGATATCCTGAGGGCGTCGTGATCTCGCACGCCGATGCACGTCCGCACACTTCTGCACACACCGTCGACACATTCTGGAAAACCGTCGTTTTGAGGTGTTAAAGCGTCCTCGCTCTAGTCCTGATCTCGTTCCACTGGACTTTGACCTGTTCGGTGCCCCGAAAGCAGAACTACAAGGACGAAGATTCACTTCTGACGAAGAATCCGTGGCATCCGTGGCTCGCGGCTCAGCTTAAAATATTTTTTAAGGAGGGAACATGGAAGCTCGTTTGACGTGATGGACAAAGTGAATTGAAACGCAAGGAGATTATGGCGAGAAAATATGCCTTTGTTTTGACTAAAAGTTCACTTAAACAAATCGTACAGCCAGAGTGCGGATAATTATCGACTCACCCACGTATGTTCACTCTGTTTTCATGATCCCATCAGCAAAGTCCTTTTTTGCACGTCGTGAAAAGCCGTTCTTTTCTCTTCTCAGCTTTACAAGAGCTGAGGTATTTACCTGGAATCGCATGTGTTACCTGCATTTACACTTTCCCTTTTTTTTTTTTACCCCCACCCGCTGCTCTTAGAGATCAATCAAACCCGGCTCTGACCCCATTAGCCAGCGACCTTTCAGAAACATGACCAGGGGAAGGAAGTGCGCGTTGTGATTGGGAAGGAAGAGCATCGGGCTTGAGAGGAGAGTGAGATTGTCATCCTCACACATTCTCACACTCCTGCACGCTACCCAGATAGTGTCCTCATGTTATGTTGAGAATACACAAAGTAAATGTAGAGAGAAGAAAACGAGTCAATTTATTGTTTGTAAACACAACGTTAAACGTGTGTGTGTGTGTGGGTGGTATTCTTAAAACTCTTTACTGGACAAAAAAAAACATAATCCTCTGCTACACTAATGCCAGTGTTTCACTAGTGCTTAAGATACATAAGTTTTCTCAGTACACCAGAGCCTCCCAGGAACTCCTTAAATGGCCCTTTCCTTTATAAAACAACAACAACGAAACGGTTTTGTTTGATCACCCGTTTAGTTTTTTTGATCTTGCACACCTGTTACTGCACCACGTCTGCGTTACAGAAACTCTGGGAGTTATTGCCACGTTCCCCCTGACCTCACTCCAAGCCATTTCCACATGTTTGGAGTTCCTGGGAGGCCAGCGTTTCAGACGTGAAGGTGGCAGTCCTACGGTGGTTCTGAGAAAACTACCTCGTCGCCTCGTTGATGGTGTCCAGGCACTAGTGAAACTCATTAGTGTATCAGGGGATTATTTCGAGAAACAAAAGGGAGTTTTTACTCTCTATTCTGCGCAATCAAAAGTCCCGGTTTGATTTGAACACGCGTCATACAGTATAGTATATAAGGATCAGGTACAGAAGTGCTACTAGAGAATGTCAGTACCTACCTCTTTCTCGGTAAGGTGATTTTCCTCCAAACAAATAACATTACGGTCTCATAAGTGGAATTAGCAATAAAAACAGCGTGTTGAGAAGAAAATCCTCCGAGCTCGATGATACTTCCCCAGGCGTTGAGGGGACACTTCATCCTAAGAGCAGCAGAATTACAGTAAAGCACCGGGAGAACACCGCTGCAGCACCGGTGTCGTGACAGCGAAGGGGAAAAGGCCTCAGCTGGCCTCTTTACTATACACGGAACGCTTCCGCCTGACGCCAGGACCGGCACAAATAAGGGCATTCTGCCATGATTGCTCTCATTTACAAGCGACAAGCTAAAGGAAAGCAAGGCTAATTACGACGCTGCTCAGCTGCTGAATAGCCCTTGATGAAGTTAATCACCGGTAATCCAAAAAAACAGGTGTCGAGCACTTTGCCGAGCCCTTCTCCCGAATGAGCTATTCAGGGCCGCGAGCGCGGTTCAGTCGTGTGTTTGCTATCTCTGCCCCGGTCCGTCGCGCGCCTTTGCCCCCTCTGAGCGTCAGCGCGGATGCAAGCGAGATAATGACATGTGGAACAATTCCGGCAATCTGTTAATAGAACCCAGTGCTGATGTTCCATTTAAGCGCGGCCTGTGAAGCGCTCGGTAAATGAACACGAACTGAATCAGCTTCATGGTCAGAGAGCGTGTTTTTTTTTTTGTTGTTGTTGTTTTTTGGTCTTTCAATCCAGTGCAGAGAACTGAATTCAATTTTCGACGCTTGTTTTATTATTATTATTATTATTATTATTATTATTATTATTATTGTTATTATTAATAATATTGTGGTTGAGACTAATGGTGTGTATGAAGATCAAGAGGCAACAGGATGCGACAAAAAAGCCTAATAAACAGGAGTTAACATTTCCTTTCAAACATTTATTAAAATCAGCATGAGTGGCTTTAGCAGAGTTTAAATTAAGCTACGAGTTTGTTTATGTTTCAAATTAATTTATTAATCTTCTATACCGCTTATCCTGGTACAGGATCACAGGGGCCTATTTATTTATTTATTTGTTTGTTTGCTTGTTTGTTTTGGAACGCCAATAAGCCTAATCTGCAGTACCCACGAAGCACAGAGAGAACATGCAAACTTCTCATACTGTACACAGACCTGAGGCAGGTATCGGACCCTCGACCCTGGAGGCGCAAGGCTGATTCAAGGAAAACATTTCATATATCAGCAAATACAGGAGTGTTTTATTGCTCTGATTCCACAACAATGTGCAACAAAATCGATCCGCGATTCTTTCATGTGGCGATTCACACTGACTCCAAAATCAATTTAAAAATAGAAAGAAAAAAAAAAAACAATTAATTTATTTGTGTGCGCATTTGAGGTGGTTACATTTTTTCTAATTGAATTGCCTTGTTATCTAATCCTGTCCTAGGTATCGTGATATTGAATGAGACGGCCCCTGATGATTCCCCTCCCTAGCTTATTTTACATTTATATGTTTGCTTTTTTTTTCTATTAAATCAGAATTCTACAATATATATATATATATATATATATATATACTTTCATGTTACTGAGAAGACTTACTCTGGCAGAAAACGTTTCGTTTCAAAGCCCTGACACCGGAGATTCCTTCTAGACACGTTTAAAATCTCCTTACAGGGAAGAAAAAAAAGATTTTTTCACTGTATTAATGATTATGAATTGTTTCACATTTCTGAAAAGGTCAGCTGTTGAAGTCTTCGTGTACGTTCTTATTATGATAGAAATATTAAGACCTTACTACAAACCCTGTGTTGGAATATTAATCACCGACCAGGATGGCCATCTCGAGAGCGCGGTGGTATATACTGTACTGTACTGTACTGTACTGTACGTGTGGGCAGGTTTTAATATCGCCCATGGTAACAGTGTTTTACTTGCGGTCCTCTTGAGATGCTTTCAGACCTGTACAGCGCTCACGCTACACTTTCATCTTCATCCCTCATCCTCCGCGCGCTGTCGAGTCGAGAGGAAACAGATGATGTTCTTGTCTTTCAGGGACCATAGGATATCTCAAAACTTCAGAGATCTTTACGGCACTGTGTAAAGCAGGTCACAAACTCTGAGCATGAGGTGTAAAATTAATGCTTCACTACTTAAACAAAAAAGAAAGAAAATGAAAGAAAGCTTATGTAATAACAACTCTGTTTGTTAGATGATAACACCCAACAATTAGTCTTTAAAAAAATAGAAATATAGATAAAATAAATAAATTCATTAATTTCCCCCCTTTTTAACATTGTAGTTGATTTCTTTGTCAAAAACTTGGCATGTGCCTCAGACAGTGCAACAGAAGTTGAATTTATATTTGCTCACTTCAGCAGAAGTGTAAGAGCTCCTGGCAAAAATGTGCAGAACGCTGCATCTGGCAGAGGTGTGCATTTGGCAACTGAGGGTTCGCCTCGTGTAAATGTCTGTAATTTAGACAAATTTGCACTTATATTAGTATAGCGCAGTTTTAAGAAGGGGGAAAAAAGTCCTCTTAGTATCCAGTGTGTACAGAAATTAATGCTGCTGGCTGTTTGTGTAGATTTTCACCAACACACCTCGAATACATGCTTACAGCAAAAAAATAAAAAACTCTTGAAGTCTTAAGCAGATTGTTAAATATAATATAGTTGTAAATAAATGTCAGTTAATACAGGTAAATTTATTTGTTCGTTTGTTTTCATGATAGAGTGTAGGCCACTCCATGTAGGTGAAGATTATTAAAGGTAAAACACTTCATTCATATATAAAAAAAGAGAAAAAAGGCTCCTAGGTGTAAACAAGCCTTGATATTTATTTATTTATTTATTTATTTTAAGATGCAACCACCAAGTGCTCATTATGTCTCCTCGCTTCATCTTGTGCATTTCTGTTCCCCGTTTTTGCTCGCACACGCCGATCATGATGACGTTTGAAGTCATGTTCAGCAGATCAGATCTGACTGCTACTTCAAGTCATGACCCTGAACATATGAAATGTACGTCACATGATCACTCATTTGTCTTTTTTTTTTCACTCAAAAAATGCATCGAGTTAAGTTTTGATCAGATCATTAATACAAAAGCATACATCTAAGCATAAAACATTAACATTCAGTTTTTCCCAATTATTTTAAAAAGACGTCCATCTGGACACAAACAAAGCCTCGGAGACTGATTTCAATCCTGTAGCTGTTAATAAAACACCAGGGGATTGTTTCTACTGAGTGCCTGTGCATGCTCGGTTTCTGATACGTCCCAGGAGGTTTTTGATTTAAAAGCAATCTCTTTAGGCCGTAGTGTTTGCCTAAAGCATGTCTAAGCAGACATGGAGCGCACTAGGTAGGGTGTTGGAGTCAGTATTTGGGATGGAGTATATTAAGGAGATTTTCAGGTTGTGTAATCTGGAGCAGGTCAGGAGGATTAAGGTCTCATCCTGAGCTCTGGTGTCACGTGTCTTAGGGGGTGCAGGACCGAAATGGGGTTCTCGTAAGGGGGGTTAGCGGAAAAACTCTTTGCAGATTTGTCTACTCTTGCGTAATCCCTTGTCACTGTAAAATTAAGACATCTCACAGTTTTAACATCATAATCAGTCTTATGTTATTATTATATTTTTAGATCTGTCGTTTTTATTGTTATTATTATTTAAGAAGTAAAGCATTACGTTTGTAATATTTTGTAAAAGTGTGCAGCTTCATTCCTAACTTTCTCCTGCTTGGCAATGCACTGTTTTATATGAAAGAATATAAATGTCTTCTTATAACAACAACAATCATCATCATCATCATACTAATAATAATAATAATAATAATAATAATTCACCATGAACTCTTAAATCACCCAAAAGAGAAAACTACACAATTATTACAGCACGAATATTTGTTGTTGAATATTATTATTATATTATATTATTCATTTCTTTCCGAACACACACCATGAACTCTTAAGTCACCTAAACTGACCCACTCCAGGTCATTTCTAATCATTTCTTTACGCACCCCTGAACGACTTTGGACCCAGTGCCACGCCACGTGCCCTCGGTTTCCAACCGTAAAAAAAAAAAGAAAAGAAAAAAAAGTTCCACGTGCGTGCACGCGCTGAGTGCACCTGGGTAAAAAAACAGGTGAGATATCGACAACGGGAATTTTTTCCTACCTTGGCCTCGCGCGCTCGCCAGAGAAGCGGCGATGATGATGAAGATGAAGCTGATGATGAGCGCAGGGGACCAGTCAGCACTTCTCCCGGGCATGACCGCTGGACTGAAGCGCATCCTTTTGATTCTCGTCGTGTAATGTCCTCCAGAGGGGGGAAAAAGACAACAACAAAAAAAAAGCTAAAGCAAAACGTCCTGGAGAGACCGCGAAGCGACGCGGATTTGGGATCCAAACAGAAGAGCTTTAATCGCAGCGGATTGTGTGCGATTCAGCGCTGAGGCACACACACACACACACACACACACACGGAAACACACACACACAGGGACAGCGTGCGGTTTCTTTCAACAAGCAGCGCGCTTGTGTCGATTCAGCACCGCGGCTCGCTCCTCGTCTCGCCCGCGAATGATCAGCACCCTGGACAGCTCCTCGCGCGCCGCGGCCACTTCAGCAACTTTCCAAAGACGAGCGGGGAAAAAAAACGGCTATTTATGGAGCGCGAGGCGTCACATGCGCGAGCGCGCTCTCTCTCTCTCTCTCTCTCTCTCTCTCTCTTTCTGTCTGATCGCTGTCGCCTTCCTGCGTGTGGGAAGTGTGGCGGACATGAGCGCGTGACTTAGCGCGGTGTTCGGCACGTGAGCGCGGCAACGCCACGGATCGCACAACGCACGGAGTTGATGCCACGCTGACTGTGGGAGTTACTTTAACACCAGAGCTGTTAATTCAGAAGTCGAGGTGTTGGGAAGAGAGCCTCCCACGCGCGCGTTACTTACTGCCTGTGCATGTTCTCCGGCTCGTTTTCCTCCAGGTTCTCCGGTTTCCTCCAAAATCCCCCAAACATCCCAGTAATTTCCTCTAGGTATGAATAAGTGTGTTGCCCTGGGATATTCTGGTGTCCCATGAAAGTTTATGTGTTCCCATCCTTGTCGTCATTACCAGCGCCAACATTTCCATCACCCCCTTAATCATCATCGTTATCATCCCTACTGTGGCACCATCGTCTTCACCATCATAATTATCAAAACATAATCACCATTGTTACTTTCACCATCATTACTATCAACACCATAGTCCCAATCATATCACAGTCACCATCAGTGTCACCACCATCATAACCATCATCGCCACTGTCATAACTATCAGCATCAAGATGATCACCATAGTCACAATCATATCATAATCATCAACATCGCCATCATTAGCATGATCACCAGCACTATCATTATCATAATCACCATTATAACCATCATCGTTATCCTCACTACCATGGTATTATCATCTTCACCGCCATAACCAACAACATAATTCACTATCACTGTCATCACCATAATCACCATCATTATTTTCACCATCATCCCTATCTACACCATAATCACAATCATATTTTAATCACCATCAGAGTCACCACCATAACCATTATTAGCATGATCAACAGAACCATCCACGCAACCATCATCACCACCACCACCACCATGGTATGATACCTATCAACATCACCATAATCACCATCCTCACATCATTACTTTAGCTACCAACACTATCAACACCACCACCACCACCATTTTATCATTATAATCCTCATCATCATAATTACTAACATCACCATAATCACCATTGTCATCACCATCTTTATCATAGTTCCTCACCACCATCATAATAGTGGTTATTACAGCTGATTGTTGTGATGGTGGTGGTGGAGGTAATGGTGGTGATGATTATTTTGATATGAGGACGTTGGTGATGTAGTGATTTACAATGGTGATTGTATTGGTGTATCACTATCATAATCACAACCACCTCCACCACTAACACCAGTGTGAAGAGAAGTGTGCAGACATGAGTGATACCGCAATGCCCCTTGAAAACCCTGGAATAAACCCCAGATGTACAAATGACATCTTTGTCAGTTCCTAAACCTCAGCTACATCTCTCTGGTCCATACAGTAGGTGTGTGCTGCTTTTTTATGCTACGTTTATAGTTACAGTATTGTTTATATTTTCATTGTTAACCAAGTGCTGAATTTTTTGGGAGGTTTTTTTTTTTTTTCCAAAATATAACCAGCCTACCAGCCTGATTTAAAGCATCACATCGCTGACCTGGCGATCACTAAGGATGAACGAATGAATGAATGTTAGTAATCATGATCTTTCCCCGAGTTTCTTATGCCAGCATGCGGCCCTGGACGTACACCACCGTCACTACGGGTTTCTGGTCCATTACCTGCTCTCGTTCTCCTTTCCGTGATTAGACTCTCTGCAAACATAACCTGCTAACCGTGATCAGCTCTGTTGGGTCTTAGTGTTGTTAAAGAGGGAATTCTTTCTCGGGGTAATGAAAATCAGCGGCGTGAAATGAAATGACCGCTGGTTGAAGGTAGCTTAATGAAGTTATCATCGGCGGCATAGCTGGGAGATCGTATTGTTTGAACAGACAGCTGGAAATTCATTTAGTGCACAATTAAGGTTCACGAGTTCCCATAAGGGAGGTTAACAAACACTTAAGCTTAATGGAGAGGCAGTGTTTTATCGACTGAATAAAGAATTCAGAAGAATTAAAGTCGCTGCTAGAGAAATGACATTATTGAGAAATGATTCTGGCAACTTTGTGCGTGTGTGCGTGTGTTTTAAATGCGAGATAATTGCTGAGCTTATTTAGCATAGTTACCGAATAAGTAGGGTTTCAACGCATACAAAATAATGCAACAAAGAAGAATGAGCAAATGCACAAAGTGTGCTTAAACAGCTAATGACACGAGCGCATTAAGAACGTTCTAATGATTTACTTTTAATTAATAGCTTACTTCCAGCCGATATGTTGTGCAAGAATGATTATGTGTTGAAAGTGACCTCATCAGTCAGTATTTAATCATTTGTTCATCTTCTATACCGCTTATCCTGGATACGGTCTCAGGATGCTGGAAAACTTCGGGCACAAGGCGGGGGACACCCTGGTCAGGGTGCCAATCCATTGCACACACCACACACTCACACAACCATTCACACACTACGGGCAATGTGGAGGAAACCTGGGTACTCGGACGAAACCCACCAAGCATGGGGAGAACATGCAAACGGCACGTACAAAGATCCGATGTAGGAATTGTGCGAGGCCACAATGCTAACCACTCAGCCTCGCCTCATCAGTCCAGATTACTGGAGTATAGTTAAAAATATGAGAGAATGCACATTTTTTCTTTCTCTTATGGCCTTCAGTAAATTAAAATCGTGCAACTTCCTGTTGGAATGTTTTTAATGTTCCAAATCTGTTACAGAAGGAGGTGACGTGTACTGTAGCAGGGTTATGAAACAGCTACAAAACCATAACGTACATAAAAAAAATTTATTAAAAAAAAAAAAATCTCAAACAGATGATGCTTGGAAAAGGACTTCTGAGGAGTGTGAATGATTCTATTTGAAAGTAAAGAGTACGCTTAGTGCACAGGGGCAGGCGCGAGCGCTGTGTTGGGATTTAATAATGTGAAACTAGCTTGTTCAAGGGCACATCCACACTTCATATGAGAATGTTGTTCACCTTTTGGATTAGATGTGGATTTGTGAGCGAGACACAAAATGGCATCACAATCTCTGAGACATGGCCACATTTATTTGTTTATTTATTTTTGCATAAATGGAAGATTTTCAGAAAGAAAAAAGAGAGTGAATATCTAGCAGAATGGGAAACGTGTGTGTGTGTGTGTGTGTGTGTGTGTGTGTGTGTGTGTGTGTGTGTGTGTCCTCCTTGCTCCACGGCCTCCCTGTTCCAGGCCTCATGTCCTTCCTTAGCCGCCAGCCTTATTTGTCTCAATAAGTTCACATCATGGGCTCATCGAGCTCTATTAAATCTCCCTCTCTTCTCTCCGCTCCCTCTCTCTCAATACATTTCCATTCGTAATGCTGGATGGATTGCTCGACGTGTCCTGATGAAGTCATTCTGGCTGCGCACACCATCTGGCAGAACGAGGGAATTGAACGCTATTACTTCCAGCCCAAAATTTGCACCTCGCTCCGGCGAACGGCGCAGATAAACCTATTTTACCTTAGCTCGTTAGAACGTTATGATTATCATTTTCTTTTGCTTTTTGATTGATTCCTTAATTATCTTACTTTCCGGAAGGGTATTTATTTATAAAGCCTCGATAAACACCGTCGCGGATCTTACTTACAATACATCGCGGCTGCGCGCTTGTACAGTATCATGTACGAATGCTGATGTGACCTTATAAGAAAGGTCAGCGGTGTATAGGTGTATATGTAGAGGCGGACTCCACTCGCAGTTATTTAGAAATTGAGAGAAGTTGTTCTGTCACGGCCTATCCTCAGCAGTGACTTGAGTGGAGCAGATACAATATGAGCGCATTCACTAGAGAATTTCACCTCGTATTGGGTTCACCACAGGACTGACCCTCATATTACGACCGTCCACCTGCGCCCCACAACAACACCAACCGAGCCAAACCGAAAATATACTGCAACACTTCCTGACCTGAAAACACACCGGCAAGGAATCCTCCAATTATTTTCATTATTATTGCTAATATGATCCGAATCTAAATGAGGTATATAATGTGATGATGCACTGTAAGCTCCATTAATCCTGTGTTACACTACCTGCGGTGTGTTATTTTCCTTCCTAAAGTCCGCACACACCTCGTCTCGCCTTAATAACAGCACCCTTCCTGTCAGCTAAGGATGACACTGGTGTCTGGAAATGTGTCTTCCTGTCAGTTGTCGTCCACTCTTCCTCTGACGAGGTGAACTTCAGCTAGAGTTCGTGGTGCTATTTTGGTGTTTCGTCTGCTGGTTGAAATAATGCTGCATGCTTTCAATGGGAGTCGAGTGATTATTCATGCCAGTCAAAATGCCCCAGTGTTTTTATCAGGCTCATCACACACACACACACACACACACACACACACACACACACACACACACACACAGACAGGAACCTACGCACCCTCGAGAAAATGTCGAAATCCTACTGGTTCTTTGTTTGTCCCTATGGAGACGCTAAAAGTATTCATTTACTAACGCAAAAAAAAAATTCATTACCTGTTTGGGTAACTAAGTCTATTTAATTAGCGCATGAACTCCTTCGAGAACTTTAATGGAACCTCTTCCTTTAAGAACGTATTTACTAGACAACCGAAAGTATGAACATTTCCAGATGTGGCCATTAAGAATGTGCGCTTTTTCCCGCGTAAGGCCGCAATCCGTCTCGCTCAGTGCCGCTGAATCCCGCATGTTCAATTTTAGAATTTTTAATAAATTTGTTGTGCTTCCGTGAATGTCCTCCAGGTGGCGCATGGTAGGACTTTATCTAAAAGCCAGATCAAGTAGTACAACGAAGAATATACTCATTAATTATGTATAATTGCGTATAATTAGATAGCCTAAAACAATATTGTTGCCAATGCTGAAGCAAACATGAATTTTATTTTGTTTTACAATAGATCTTTTATGATGAATGTGCTTTAAATTATGTTCATAATAATGAAATGAGACGTCCTAAATCGTGCTTTAAAATTCATAATAAACATTTTGTTATATAGTTTTTGTAATGTACAGTATGTTAGTTTCCCTTCGGAGAAATAAACTCACCGATGAGAACGAGTTGATATTGTTCATCCTGTCATTTCAGTACTGTATATTTTGGCGCGTACTGTACCACTACTTAAACGATGAATGGACACATGCGCTAATCAGGAAATACTGACACGCATACCGTACATCACCACCTTCTATATGATTAGAGCACTAGGACGCTGGTCTCCGCTTGTCAGTCATACTGTGTTAGGGACACGCCTCCTAAGGATCCTTCACCCACACATTCACTGATCAGGAATGCGAACAAGAATACGTTGATCAGGTGCTCTTTCCTTTTCCTTGCTTCTGGGGAAATTATTATGATGCTAATTATCCATTAGCATTCAATTATACCATAGTATTCAAACTTCCGCTAGGGGGGAAATTTTGAAGTTCAGCAGTTCAGGCACCAGTTCAACCAAATTCCTCCTGTTGGGCCCCTGAGCAAGGCCCTTGACCCTTTCTGCTCTTGGGGAGCTGTAGTCTATCATATTAGCCCTGCTCAACTTCCTAACAAGCCTTGGCCTTGGATACGCCTGTCCTCACACATGTTCCATATCCTCATCCTACATCCTTTAGTATTTTTAGCACTTCCTGTTTCACTTCCTGTTCCTGTTGTCTCTAGAACTACTGAAGCAACCCTATCCTGCATCGCTGCTGCTCATCCAAGTAAAAGATGTGAATGAATATTTCGGCGTTCGAGGATGTTGTAAGCTAATATCGTGGCGCTTATACAGTACAGCACGTTCAGCTTATCCGACATTTCCATAGCTAGTTTGGAGCATATGCGCAGTTTTGGCCTGTCTACACATGACCATATGCTGAGTGCTTCCTACTGTGTGATACACGTCTGTTAGTAATGACATAAACCCAGTGAGATCTAAGAATACAGAAGGAAAATCGTGAATGAAGTGAATAGTTTCTGCGTATGATGGAATGCTTTAACTTGCACGCTTGAAGTCGATATAAAATGTTGAGGGTGCGTCACAGGGCGTGTTAGTGTCCGGGGGGGTGGAAACATGTCCTAGGTGATTTTATTTATAAGATAAGATGAAACATGTTCAGAGAATTAGATTTTATTAGGTTTGACTTTATTGAGTATAGTAATATATACAAAAAAAAAAAAAAAACAACAACCTTGTTTTCCTGCTCATCATTCTCCTCCATCTGTCCTTCCCTGTCCAGAGAGAGGCTTCCCACAGTCTGCCTGACCTTGGCTGTGCGGCGGCCGTCAGCGTGTCCTCTGCTGACGATGCCTCAGCAGCCGCGGGCCGAGGCACTGCGCCGACGTGGTGTGTGTGTCTGTGTGCGTGTGTGTGTGTGTGTGTGTTGTGCTCTTCTAACCTTGACAGCTGTCAGTGCTTTCATCCACACAGAGCTGTCAACCAGCCAGGGATCATACGGCCATGTTTTTTCATTTAAAACCATGCAAGTCACGCTAGCAGATGTGCACTAATTAGAGCTGGGGGTTTAAATGATGCTGTTTATTGATTCACACAATAGGTCAGTTGTAAAGTTGGTGACGGTGTTGAGTTTTTCGTGGCGCTCTGTCCAAAACACCCACATGTGCCAGACGTGCACTGAAAACAATAGCATGAACCTCTAATCAGATCATGTTCATTATTCAGATCTCAGAACCGTGTCTTTGAGTATTCCAAGCACCGGATTATACACATCAATGTCAGAATTTTTGTACAGGATGTACATGTACAGTATATACATTCATCATGTACATCTTGGGCTCGAATGCATTTTTCTGGGTCTGATCCATTTGACATCATCATTCATCTTTAAGAGAAGAAGAAAAAAAAAAAACATCAATTCGTTGCATAAGCTTCAATGTATTTGATTTTCTGAAATCAACACTGTGAGAAAAATATACAAAAAGGTTAAAAAATATACTTACAGTGTTCTCATATTTGGTTCAAGACACTTTTTCCTCGCCATCAACAAGCTTCTAACAGAATTCTGGTTAGATATTTGATCTCTCCTACTGGCAGAATTGATGGAGTCTGATAATTAAATGTGTTGGTTTCCTGGCACAGGCCTGAATTTTAAGCACATTCCAGACATTTTCGATAGGGTCGCAGCTTTATCCATTCCACCACCAGCGTTGGTGTGCGTTGGTTTGTGGCCAGTGTCCTGTTGCAACACTCAGTTACAGCGATCTAGTGGATGATTTGAGGTTCTGCTGAAGAATCCTCAGGCAGGGGCCTCCGAGTGGCGCAGTGGTAAAGCGCTCGCCCCATCATCCGGAGTGGTGCTGTAACTTGTCGCAGCCGGAGGTCTAGAGAGAGCTGATTGGCCGAGCTCTCTCGGAGGGGAGGGATGAGAGGTACTTAGTGCTCCCACATTAATCACGGCTCTACAGCCAGTCAGGGGCGTCTGTGAGCTCACGCAAGCAGAAGGAGCGGATAGCGCTGTCCTCCGAGTGTGTTACTCCGCCCCCAACGGTGCGTGAGCGAGCAGTTCGCAGAAATATGCGGTCGGTCTTTTTTTTTCATCAACACATTCAGCAGATGCCCTTATCCAGAAAGACGCACATTTTTTATCTCATCATACAGTACTGGCCTTGGTCGATGGCTCTCCAAACCCGATTGGTGAAAAAGTCAAACTAATAGCTGGTTTCGTCCCTCTTGGCGCCACCAAATGCAATCAAGCGTTTGCACTGTGCATCGCTGTGCAGGAATTTTGGCCGGCTCTTTTTTGCTAAATTATGAATCAAGCCTGAGCTTGAAGTCACAAACGTTGAGTACAGAATTCATGTTTCATCAAATATGGCAAGTCGTTCAACTCCTGAATCTGCAAACCAGACCGTCATGCTACCACCACCATGTTTGACTGTTGGTATGATGTTCTTTTTATGAAGCGCTGTGCTAGTTTTACGCCAGATGTAACAGGACACGCACCTTACAAGAAGTTAAACTTTTGTCTTCTCAGTCTACAGAATATTTGCCCAGAAGTCTTGGGGATAATCATGATATTTTCTGGCAAACGTGAGACGAGCCTTGAGCCTTGTGTTCTTTTGGGTCAGCAGTGGCTTTCTCCTTGGATATCTCCCATGGATTCCATTTCGCCCCCAGTCTCTTTCTAATTGTTGAATCATGAACAGTGACCTTAACTGAGGCAGGTGAGTCCTGTAGTTCTTTAGATGTTGTTCTGGATGCTTTTATGAGCTCCTGGATGAATTGTTGTTGTGTTTTTGGAGTAATTACTTTTTTCACACAGGGTCGAACAGGTAGGTTTAGACAGTTTTTTTTTCCTTTAATGAATGAAAAAAAATGATTTACTCGAATTATCTTTGTGTAATATTAAAATTTGTTTCATGATCTCAATCATTTAAGAGTATAGAGACCCTAAAGAGACATTGATGAGAGTGAAAAAATTTGTTAAACGGTAAAATAATCTGGAACTAAAGAACAGAATCTGGGGAACTAAAAAAAAAAAAAAAGGGACATGAGACGCTAGGGGGAAAAACTGGAGAAGAAAAAAAACAGGACATAGGAGGAAAAGAAATCGAGACCATGTGACTCATACTTCCTGGGCCAACATATGCAAAGTGCGAACTTTTTTGCGAGATCTCGCAAACTTTTGCGAGATCTCGCAAACAAACTTTTTTTCCCCCCATATCATATTAGCCTATTTTTTTTTTTTTGGCTTGCATTTTTTTTCAAAGTGGATTTTTTTTTTCCTCCAATGTTTATTTTTTTCCACCCATGTCCCTTTAGGGGCTCAGTACAAGAGTGACAAAAAAAAAAAAAAACTCAGGAAGGGGCAAGTACTTTTTCACGCCACTTTGTGTATTTAAATATACTGAGGCACATCATACCTCAGTATATTTAAATACACAATAGTGCAGGTGGTAACTTGTTTGCTGTTATTACAAACTTCTTTACTTTCCTGTAACAGAAAATTCAGAGTTTTATTCTTTACCTACAGTCGAACGCTCTCCAGCCTAAAACGTCTAAATTTCTCATTTCTGTGGGTGTATTGGTCCAGCCCTGACTGACTGCACTAACACAATACACACTACTGTGTGTGTGTGTGTGTGTGTGTGTGTTCTGGACATGACTCATACACAACGGCAGCCTGCTGGTTTCTCTGCCGCTCAACTAATCACTCATTCATGCCTCAGTCTTCCTGCTGTACGGGTTTAGGAGAACAAATCCACGGTTTATTGCTCAGGACAGCACCGCTCCCGACTGCCCCGGCTTCAAACCCGCATCTTTGAAAGGGAAAACACGGAATAATTAATCTCAATTTGCTCTGTTTTCACTCTGTATTGTTGTCATCTATCAAAGGAGCTTTCTGTGTGTCGCTTGATGGCGTTTCATTTCAAAAACTGAAAGTAGAAAATCTGAGAGGTAAAACATCGCGAAAATGAGTATTGATTGAAAATGGACCGTTTGAGAATTTCATATTTCACTGTCCAGGTTCAATTTGGAACTGAAGCGCCACGTGAAATGTGTTTATGTTGAAATATTATGATGTGATTCTGGTGATGATCTCGCTCGCGCTCTCGCTCGCTCATTCTGGAGACGCTGTTATTGCCAGCGGGTCGTGATGGTGTCTGAGAGTATAATGTAGTGCGATGGTCAGATTTTACTGTTGGCTCTGACAAACAAAGAAGCAACAGCGTACTATTTTCTAATGATGTTCATCCTTACGTCACGAGAAAATGCAGAAGAAGTTGAGACCGAAGATTGGATTTTGAGTTCAAGGACAGAATAAAACACTAAAAGGCCAAAAAACATGGTATTTGTGCTAAAAAGTGTCTCAGTATTTTTTAGAATACTTAATGCTTCTTATCTCCCGCACACACACATTTATATTCATATCAGATAAAAAAATGTTTAAAAAATTGCTAAATACGATCTCATTCTCTTTTATGTAGCGTCTGTTATTTTTTCTGAATTGAAATATTTCAGTGATCTTAATTGTCATTCAGATGAAACTCGGCCAATTTCACATGAAAAGACATAATATAGTATCTATGCTCATAAAGAAATATGTTAATAATTTGCATTTTAAATGATTATTGTTTGAAGCGAGACAGTATAACGCTGAAAAATGGCCGTTTTTGGGGCTCATACAAAATCATCTCTCAAAAACGGCTGAAGTTAGCAACTTAAAAGATTTAGGGAAGCGAGATTCTTCACTTCCATGTTGCATAAACTTCAACTTCAGCTTCTTTGGAACATAGATTTTCTGTATTATATGTTGTTGTTGTTGTTGTAAGTCTTTCGGCTGCCTCCGCTGAGGGGTCTCCACAGGCGACCATCTGATCCTCACAACAACTTCACCTAGGTTTCTACGCTGGATGCCTTTCCTGAAGCAAACCTTACCTTTTTTTTTTTCAGGACTTGGGACCAGCACTGCATCCAGTGGCTAGAATTTGGGCATTGGCTGGGAATCGAACCCAAGCCTTCCGCATGGTAGGCGAGAAACGTAACGCTTAGCTTAGATTTTCTCTATCATATATACAGTACTGTGCGAAAGTCTTAGGCGCCATCTTATCTGTAGCACAAATTTTGTTATATAAGTTTATTATGTCTGCATTATTATGTACAAGACCATTCCCTACTAGGATACACGACAATTAATGAATAAATAACATTACAGAAGAATATTTGCATGACTGTAAAGAAAGCGACATATTACATGACAGACCAGTTTTCAGATGGGGGGGGGGGGGGTTGGGGAATCAATAATGTAGACTCCTGGGTTTTGCATGAAAATTGAAAGGAGCGAGTGTGACGAAGTTACCAAAAGAACTCGTATTCTCCAGCATGCTCAGTAAAACCTAACAGCTGTTACTTCTCCCTGTGCTTGGTGGGTTTCCTCCCACAGTCCAAAGACATGCAGATTAGGCTAATTGGCGTTCCCAAATTGCCTGTAGTGTGTGTGTGTGTGTGTGTGTGTGTGTGTGTGTGTATACCCCGCCTCATGCCCCAAGTCTCCTGGGATAGGGTCCAGGATAGGTCCCACGCAAAGCAATATACATACGAGATACAGTGGTATAGACGATGAGTGAGTGAGAGAGTGTTTTGGGGTAAAATATGAGGTTAATCCAACCATTGAACTGTTTGCTCACTGGAGCAAGCGACGCTTCATTCCAATAACTTTAGCTAAAGCCTTATTAGCATTGCATGGAAAACGAAAGTCTTAGCTGCTGGCGCTAAAACCAGATCAGCAGCACGTCTCAAACCCTTTCAGCAGACTCTTCATCTGCCTCGAGAACATGTTTTATTTCTTTCTTTTTCCCTGTTCACATTCTCAGCGCTGAGCTACAGCCGGAATACATCTCTAAATGTCAAGGATGCAGTCGAAGGTAGAAATGTTTAGTAGGTGTTTTATCACTTAAGACACCGGCATTGTGAAACGTTCTGTCGACGCAGCCTTCCCTTCTTGAAGAACGCAGCTTAGTCACCCATAATCCTGTGCCGTTTTGTAAAGCTGCAAAGCCCAGGAGAATTCTAGAGCAAACAATAAATACGAGTTCTTTCAACTGAACGCACAAAAACCTACAGTCGCTTCAGCACACTTTTCTATACTGGGGCTCTTTGGAAGAAGTCCTCTTTCCACCGTATTACAGTTCCAACGGGTTCCTCCTCCTTTAGCCCCGCCCCTGACCCCTCCCCCCACCCTTCTCATCACATTTCCGCTTTTAATCTGTCCCCATGATGACGCATTTCACCCGGCCTACATTCTACCTGCTTTTTCTTTTGTATCATTTATTATCCGCTTTTAACTTATTCATCTGACCATCTGACACTCTGCTCTCCTACAAGAGCCGTCATTATGTTCGAGGCCAGTCGGCAGGGAAGTGAACCGAGACCTACCCACCTTAAATAACTTGTCAGCTGACGGAGTGACTTTTGTCGGGTGGAAGCTCTTTAGGTGTCCTTGAACTTGTTGAGTTATTGTCTCATAAAACTTTAACGGTAGCTGCTAGCAAAGTCGAGCCGCGCACGGAGACACGGCGAAACATGCCGACAGACTTTTTTTTTTTATATCCTGAAAAGAAAAGAAAGAAAAAGAAAAAAAACGATAACACAAGCTATCATTAATATTCATTAGGGACAGCGATGAATCTGAACAGGAGCAAGAGTGAACTGTGTGCTGAGATTAACGTGGAATGGAGTCATGATT
This sequence comes from Clarias magur, assembly GCA_013621035.1. NCBI lineage: Eukaryota > Metazoa > Chordata > Actinopteri > Siluriformes > Clariidae > Clarias > Clarias magur. The sequence continues at coordinate 56,433 of QNUK01000405.1, read as the reverse complement.
GGGTGGGTCGGAGGTGTTGAAAAGGTATCTGGGACATTCAGTTAAATTTGCTTTGTATAGCACTTTTAACAATCGTCATTGTCGCAAAGCAGCTTCACACAATCAAAGGAAATGTGTATGAATCAAAATGATCAGATTGTCCCTGAAGAAGAGGCAAGGACAAACTCCCTGAGACGGCAGTAGGAGGAAACCTTGAGAGGAACCAGACTCTACTGGGAACCCATCCTCATTTGGTATCAGGGATTGATCTGCAGTCATACTGTGTGTGCACAAAAAACGGTAAGTAGCGTCAAAAAGCAGATTTTGCTCCAGTGGTTCTTTGACGAATTGCATTGATAATTAATCCACTGCCTGGCAAAATAATAAGAAAAACTGCACACTCTAATATTTCATGTTGATTGCAGCACAAGGTGGCGTCCAGTTCATGGCGTCATGCTCCCAGAACCACTCTTTTACAATTTGGGTCCTAGAACATGCCTGTGCGATCAGGAAGAAAAACTCCATAGATGTGATAACCTGCTCATTCAGTACATTCAGGTCGTCAGCTGACATTACTGTATATAGTCCAGACCTGAGCAACTGAAGCAACCCCAGATCATAACACTGCATCCAGATGCTGTACGTACAGTGGGCACTATGCACGAGTCTCACCCTGAGGCACACACCCCTCTGAAACAGGATCAATTCGGACTCACGTGACGTTTGTCATTGCTCCAAATCATTGCAAGCTTTATGCTCCCTAAATCTTATTTCCAATTCGTCTCACTAACAAGTGGTTGTGCTTTCACTATTAAACATACCTGTTTTTGTTGTTGGTGGTGTTCTTTTCTGATTTCTGGCCATCCAAACTTCACCAAGTGTTTAAGTGATCTCCATTCATGATTTTTTTTTTTTTTTTTTTTCCCCGAACACATTTCCTCCACAAAGTCGACTCTTCTGCACTATCCTTCCAGGTTATGATAATGTGTTGAAGGGTTCTTAACCCAGCCCCAATCATTTCAAAGTGTTTTCTTTGCTTGATGCAGCCCAGTAATGATCCTTGTGAAATGGTTTTTATTTATTTATTTTTATGGCCAGACAGTGTAAATTGATTTTAACAGTGATATAAACAACAGTGAGGTTATGAGAGTGTAATTTGTTTTGCAGAACCTCTAAATGAGTTTTAAAGACGCTGTCTACGTCACACCGCCCGCAGCCCTCAGAAGTTCTAATAGGATGGGATTAAATTGCTTGCCTTATGCTGTTTAGTAATGTTGCCAGACGTCATCTAGAGTAATTATGATTGTGAAGGCGATTCCTAGAAATCGTGCTGAAAGTGCATATACAGTATTACTGAGTCAATAACATTTTTTTTAGCCATGGTAGTGTTTGTGTGATTTGTCCCAATCAGCCACATTGCTTGGAGACTTTGAATAGTGAAAACTATTAAAAGTATCAAATAAGCATGGGAATCCTGTGTAACTTGATCTGTTGATTGTTTAAATGTCATTTCTTGAACAAAACGAAATATTTTTTCACTGCCAATCTTCTGCTCAACACTCCAGTCCAGTAGGTGGCAGAATTTCACTAACTGCTCATAAACTTCAAAGAAGAAGAAGCAGCAGCGATAATGTCGCCAAAAAAAAAAAAAGAGAGCATATATTGAAAGTACTGAATTTCTCGCCTTGCATCTCCAGGGTCCAGGTTCGATTCCCTTCTCAGGTGGGTGTGTGTGTGTGTGTGTGTGTGTGTGTGTGTGTGCATGGGGCTTGCATGTTCTCTCCGTGCTTTTTGAAATCGTGACTCGAATAAACCCAAAAAAAAAAAGATTGTTTCGATCACATAATTGATTCTATTGCACAGCTCTACTACATTTTGTCATGGAAACTGATTGCTTTGGGTCACATGACCAGAATGTGCTTATAGTAGGATTTAACTACAGTACGCGTCCTTATATGAAGTATTTACACCTTACGCTTGTGTTCATTTTAGTTTTGGGAGCTGCTGATGTAAACAACTAAGAACTTCCTGTTGAGGAAAAAGTACAAATACCATTTTTTCTCTACAAGATGTAGCATCATGTTTATTAAAAGGCGATTATGCGAAAGTTTAGGCACCCCTTGATAAAGAACAGATTTTTTTTAATTGAAAAGCTTTTAACACAGTCTCTCTTGGAAATTAAGATATTTTCAGCAAACATGGGTGAAAAGTTACTTTTTATCTCATAAATAATATTAGAAAAATGAAAACATTATTGTGGCACTGTGCAAAAGTTTTGACGCCCTACATGATCAGTACTTAGTAACACCTCCTCTTGCAGATATCACAGCTTCAAACGCTTCTTATAGCCGCTAGAAGTCTTTCAATTATTGTACTTGGGATTTTCTCCCATTCTTCCTTGCAAAAGGTAAAAAAAAATTTTTTTTTTTTAAACTGTGTTAACATCTTTTCAAGGAAAAAAAAAATCACCAAAATCTGTTATTTATCAAGGGGTGCCTAAACTTTTGCATAAGGCTGTACAAGGTAAAACACACGGTTCTCTTGTCTGTGTTCACTTTATACAATGGATCTGGCTTTGCGTTGGACTGAAACCACAGAGGTACAGTACAGTACACTGCTAATATTTGCATTACTCCATCTTTTTATAGAAAGCTAATTCAGCACAAACTTAATTCACACTGAACTATTCATATTGAACATCCTGCCGTACCTACACGCTTCGGCTTTTCTCTTCTCCACCTCTATGCTTTATGATCGCACACAGATTCCTATTTCTCTCTTTCCCTCACGTCGATCTCCGTCTCTGTCTCCAGGCTGTTTGTTACAGAATCTGAATCCGCAGATTTCTACGCAGCAGCTTCGTGATAATGTGTTTTGTTAAAAGTCCTGCAGAAATAAAATCCGAATTGCATGAGACCGAGTGGTTTGCAGCACCCATGCTTGTGTATATGTGTGTGTGCGTGTGTTTTTTTTTTGTCTGTTGCTCTATAATATGTTGCTGCAGGTTTTGAGAAACGGAGCTTTAGTGGCTGACAGATGGTGATTCTGGAGATTTAGCAGGGGGAAAGAGGAAAGAGCCATACTGAGATACACACACACAGGAGCTGGTCCATCTGTACGTGTGGAATTGGCCTTCATACAAAAAAAAAAAAAAAAAAATCAGTGTTTATCCATTGCACTCCTTACCAGCCATTAAAATAACTATAAAAAACAACACTGTTGTTTTTTTTTTTTTTCCTTCCTCACCCACACACACTCTCACTCTCTGGGTCCGAACGCTTTCCCGATCATTTTGGCACTTGCCATTGTTTTTGTAGAGCAAGCTCAGTGATATTATTAAGCTTTGAGATGAGTGGGGGAAAAAAAAAAAAATGCACGATCTGGCCATCTTTTGTACCTGAATGAGCAAACACGTTGATTCACTAAACGCACGCGACACTACTAATTTATGATTTATCAATAATTAAACAACATAAAAAACCTCTCTCTTCATGAATAAAACAATATGCAAGGTTTTTTTTCCCCCTCTTCTCGACGCGTTTGTTCTCACCTGCTTGATATGCGAGTGCGAAATTGAAAGTTCACTTAGCGTGCGTCTGCGCAGTTAAATATTCATGAGTTCTGGACTTCCAGCTAAGTATAATCACACAAATTTATAATAAGGTGACATGAGAGAATTTTCACGAGGGCACGCTGGAGCCTGTGGGTCGCTGCTGCTGCTGCTGTTGTTGTTGTTTTTTGTCCTCATTGTTGCTTTTTTTCCCTCCATATCGTCTCCATCTGCCTGTGTGGGCCGAGGAGCGGTCGCTCTGCTTCTTGTTAGGTGCGTGAAAAGGGGTGAGAAAATAACAGTAATCTAATCCCGTGCTACGCTTGGCGTGTTAGAACAATACGCCGATCGGCTCGGCAGAGAGAAAACACAGTGACAGCGTAATGGCTCTTATTCACATCGTTTCACACACAACCGATTCCATCAGCGGGGCTGTTTTTGCTGTCTGATCGGCTGCACGCTTCGTGTTGGGATCCTCCGAACGTAAATTATGTAGAACCTTGCAGAACAAGTTCTCACACACACACACACACACACACACACACACACACACACACACACACACACACACTGAACCGGCAGTGCTATCTAATTATACAAGGCAGAATTTACTTCTATATCTTTCTTCTTCTTCTTCTTCTTTCTTCTGCTGCTACACGCTTCACCCGGATTCATCGATCGTGAAATATTTGTACAACCAACGCTCGAGTCTCTGAGCTCGTTCGTGATTAGTTACAGGAAAAGTAGGCTGGTGTCACTTGTGTCTTGAATGCGAAGGAACTAGACATATTAGGGGACTCTTTTTATCCCGGGTGTCTCCGGGAATCAGGGCAGGTTTGACATGCCAATCAATTTCCTACAGAACCTTCTTACTGTGAACATATTTTGGCTTCACACACAACTACATGGATGATGAACCGGATTCAGGGATCTGCTGAGCGTGACGCCCGATAAAAACAATCAAAACATTTTAAAAAAGAAATATTTATTGATTGTTTTTATATACAAAAATGTAAAAATGTTGAAAATTGGTAATATTAGTGGGTGGCTGGAACGGATTATCTGCATTTACATTATTTCCTATAGGAAAATGCGTTTCACAATACGAAATGTCACAACAAGTTAGCATGTAAGTCACAAAGGTGCCTCAAAGTGTGCGTTAATGCTTTCTTTTTCAGTGAAGTTTGATTTAAGCCCTATACGGCGCCTCATAATCTAGGGCATCTCTTTTCATCATTATGAACATAATATGAAGCACATATACAGTACACACATTCATATAATATTATTATTGTAAAACAAAATAAAATTCATGTTCGCTTCAGCATTGATGACAATATTGTTTTAGGCTAAATAATTATACACAATTCTTCGTTGTACTTGTCTGGCTTTTAGATAAAGTCCTTCCATGCGCCATCTGGCGGATATTCAGTGAAGCACAACACATTTATTTAAATACCCAAAGGTTGCTTGAGGGATCTCGCGGCATGTCGCGCGCCAAATTGCGGGATCTCGCGGGGAAAAAGCGCGCATTCTTAATGGCCAGATCTGTAAATGAGCTACTGCTGACCCACAAGTTGAGCAACAAGCACATGAGAGGGTTTCCCTTATACAGTGCTGTGAAAAAGTATTTGCCCCTTTCTGATTTTTTTATTTTGTCACACTTAAATGATTCAGATGATGAATAAAATTTTCATATTACACAAAGATAACCCGAGTAAACTCAAAATGCAGTCTTAAAATGATAATTTCATTTCTTAAGGGGAAAAAAGCTGTCCAAACCTGCCTGGCTCCATATATGTGAAAAAATAATTGCCCCCTAAACCTAATACCTGGTTGTGCCACCCTTGGCGGCAACAACTGCAATCAAGTGTTTGCACTAACTGGTAGTGAGTCTTTCACATCGCTGTGGAGCAATTTTGGCCCGTTCCTCCTTGCAGAATTGTTTTAATTCAGCCACATTGAAGGGTTTTCAAGTATGAACAGTCTGTTTAAAGTCTTGCCACGGCAACTCAATCGGATTTAAGTTTGCACTTTGACTGGACCACTCCAAAACCTTCATTTGTTTTTGTTTTTGAGCCATTCAGAGGTGGACTTGCTGCTGTTTCGTGTCATCGTCATGGCGCATAACCCAAATGCGCCTGAGCTTGAGGTCATGAACTGATGGGCGGAGATTTTCCAGTAGATCACAGTTCCATCAATTATGTCGTCCAGGTCCTGAATCTGCAAAGCATCACACCCTCATACCATGTTTCAATGTTGGTATGATTGTTGGACTGTGTTCATTTCATGGCAGATGATTTCATTGATTAATATTAACATCATTTAAAAACTGAATTTTGTATTTCCTCGGGTTATCATGAGTAATATTCAATTTTGTTTGATCATTTCAATCATTTAAGTGTGACAAATATAAAGACGTTTAAAAAAAGGGGGGGGCAAATACTTTTTCACGGCAATCTTATTGGCAAATAAAGAAATGTATTGTTTGTAGACGCCCACTGTTGAGCCATCTGAACAATTTTATGTGAATTCTGCATAAAAGGTGCCCTTTAAGTGTGTTTCCAACTATGCAGAGGACATTCTGACTTTTAAAATGCAACAGTGTGAATTACTCTTTAAAGCTTGGCACAGAATATTAATAAATAAATAAAGTGTAAATTTGACAATTATTGATGGAAATGCGTTTATATATTTTTTATCTTTATCTTGACTTTGAATTTTTTTATTGGCTGAAATTTCAGTGTATCCCTAGTGAGATAATAATAATAATAATAATAATAATAATAATAATAATAATAATAATAATCAGAAATGTTTATATAGCTCTGTCAGTTTGATCAAAAGAGTTCAATCCATTTAATGACAAATGAATGGATGTAATATGCAAATTAATACACCTTTAATGTTGAATCGCCTCATTTGCATTTTAAAGATTTTTTTTTTCTTTCTGCACCACAATGCATTTCCAACAGGTTGAAATTATGTTTTTGAAATGAGCAATGCAAGAAATCAGCCCATTAGGATGTGTTACCTGGCCTTCACCTTGGATTAAAAGGATAAATGCAAATGGAAATGCAAATGATCCTCCGGCACTTTGTAAATAAGTGAGACCTTTAGCCCTGTTCAGTAGCACCGAGGAGAATTTTACACGACTGTTTGTGGAAGACGGGGAAGTGAGCACTCTGTCAGCTCTACAGGGAACCGGAGAGCGGCAGGGCTAACTAGAGCCGGGACCAGTATCTCCCAGCAGGACCCAGACTGCATGCTTATAGCAGCGTTAGTGCTTCTTCATCAACGGCCACCTGAACAAAACAACTCCACCATGAAAGCTTGTGCCTTCTGTTAGAAATCTAGAAAAATGCCCGGGAGATTTTATTCCTTTATGAGATCATTTATGGAACGATTTGTCACAATTCCTTTAAATCCTTGTGTTACCTTAACTTTAGTTCTTGCTGTGATAACGTGTGATAAATCTAATCTATAACAGCATTCAAACACGCCTTCCTTCCAGTGTGGAGAAAAATAATAGGCCAGATGATTATTATGAACATACTGTACAGTACTGTGCAAAAGTCTTTACACCCCGATTTCTTCATATTTTGCTTCCAAAGAGCCAGACTTTCATGTATTTTTAATGACGTCTTGAGGAATAGATCTCCAGCCTCCCTGAAGGACTTTTTTTGGCTCTCATTTTATACAATCCAGTCGCTGTACTGTACCTGAGCTGTTTTTTTTTTCTTCTTTCGGGTTCATTAAGCCACACGGTGACCTATGGATCATTTAAGTATAAAAATCATCTAACCTAAGGCATGAATCAGTGAGAAACAGGTGCAGACGATCAGGCCGGTGGTTGGTGTACAGTACTGCTGGTGCTGAATGCTGAGTGGGTGGAACAGACGAGAGGGGAAATGAGGTCGCTGCTGAGGTTGTTGCTTCTGTTCTCATTTCTTGCATTTAATCTACATCAGTTAATTGTATTTAAATTGACTTAATGTGAAGAAAAGAAAGGGGGCTCAGGATTTCGGCACAGCTCTATAATTCAGCTATTTAAATTTTTAGACACATTAAAAAAAAAAAAAATCTAAACTACTTTAGTCCTGCCATGCATGATTAATCCCTTTTGAATGTTTTTTATTTTGTTTTTATAGTTTAATTAAAATCTCAGTAAGTCTCAAGTTGACATTTATATATTTATGTGTTCATTTTTATTATGTTTTTTTTTTTTTTTTGGGGGGGGGGGGGGGGGGGTATTATTGAGCTTTACATGGACAAGTGATTAGCACAAGCACGACAATAACTAACTGTAATGATGTTCTGCGTTCTTCACTTTGAAAAATCCTTTTCCTGGCCTTAATTATTTATGCTGGTTGTCATGGTTACATTACCTTCCAATACTGAATGGCCTCAGCCTGCTTGACTACTTGTGAGGATCCATGTTTCCAAAGAGAAAAAGAAAAGAGACACATAAGTCACGTCAATGACATACAGTAAGTGGTCCAGGATGTGAGACTGTTAGATAAATCAAAGAGAGACAGATTGTGGCCAGAAAAGTCGACAAAAGATATCAGGTGATCTGCGACTTCAAGAGCAGTGTCTGTCTAGGCACGATGAAGGAAACAACCTTTTCTGGTTTATTCCGTGAGCCGGTTTAAAGATTGTTCATGGTAAACACTGAAAATCCAGCAAGCATGTACTGTTACGGAGTGAGAAAACTGAATTTATGACGCACAATGTTTTTCCCTACTGATATCAGGAGCACGTTTAAAGCATTACAAGCTCTTATATCCCATAAGACACGGCGTTCGTATCAGCCCCACTGCTAGGCTGCTTAACTCTATTTCATATATCGAGCCAAGCCGCGAACACAAAACATGGATCAAGGCAATGACGCTCCAAGAGGCGACGACAATTACTTACTGCGACGCCTCGACACAGAGCCGTATTTACACACACGGCCGCTGATATATGGATCTGTTGGCCCACTGGGGCAGCGCACATGCATTACGAGCAGCCGCACAGAGCAAGCATCAGCCTTATACATCTGCTCGGGGCATCCGTCACCTTGAAGGCTCAATTTGAGGCAGACAGGCCCTGGCGTGGGGTTAACACGGTCCCCGGGGTGCCGCGGCATCGATACCGTTCGAAAGAAAGCGCTGTTCCTTAAAGACAAGTGCGAAAACCACTCGGTTGAAAGGAAGGAGAGTTCCAGCTGTTCAGACCCACACAAGATCTGCAAAGTCACACTTCACGCAGAGCTCAGCCGGCAGCCGATAAACACGCCTGATGGAGAGCGGGATCCTGACTGAGCGCGGCAGGATTACAGACCGACAGACTCGTCCTCATCCGCCCGAGAGGACTGGACTGAACATCCTGTAAGTTTGTGTCGTGTTAGTCTGGAGTGATTCGTTCTTAAAGTTCGATTTAAAAAGTTTTTTGAACAGAATGATTGCTTGTTTGCTAATTTACATAAACATGTGTGTTTTTCCTGGATTCTATATGAAAAGTAAATTCAGACAGATTTCTAAGGAGGACGCTCCTCAAATAAGTCGGTCAGAAATGGTTTGAACACTGAAAAATTCCTTATGAAGACAGGACGGCCCTTATTTCAACATGTTTTTAACCTCGCAGTAATGTTTGCTTGTACTGCAAAACACATTTTCTCCTAGGAAATAATGTAAATGCAGATAATCCGTTCCAGCCATCCAAAAATATTACCAATATTACCAATTTCCAACACTATAATAATACTTTTGCGTATAAAAACAATTAAAACATTTAGAAATGACATGTAAATGTAGTTAAATATGAAATTAATAGCTATTTAACTTAACCTTAATTTATGATTCCTCTTGGCACCGGCTGCTTTGAAAATTGAACAGAAAGTGGCTCACTTTTTTTCTTAAGTGTCTTAGTGTCTTCACTAAATCTTACACAAAATCCCCATCCCCCAGATGAACAGAAAAAATATGCAAAAATGCATAAAGCTTTCCACTGACCTAATCAAAGTTTTGAACGGTTCCCAGACGTTCGCGCCACTTAGCCGCCATTCGGTTCGGCTCGGTTTGGTTCGGTCGCTCGTTTGCCCCGAAAATGCTTTACATGCTGAGCAAAATTTCTTGCAAGATTTCAGTTCTTAAGGTGAAAATTCAAAAGGAAGGACATTCGTTGGCTGAGGCACCACCATACAGTTGTTATGTATGACCTCTGTATGACCTCATTCTGTATTCAGGGTTACGGGGGACCTGGAGCCTATCCCAGGCGGCTTAGGGCACGAGGCGGGGTACACCCTGGACAGGGTGCCAATCCATCGCGGGGCACACACACATACACACACTCACACACTCATTCACACACTACGGGCCATTTGGCGACACCAATCAGCCTAATCTTCATGTCTTTGGACTGTGGGAGGAAACCCACCAAGCACGGGGAGAACATGCAAACTCCATGCGCACAGAGACGGGAGTCGAACCCGGACCCTGGAGGTACTGTACAAGGCGACAGTGCTAACCACTACACCACCGTGCCACCATTCTTGTTACTTTTATTTGAAAGCTTCCTGATATGGCACAAAATTCTAAACATTGAGTTTAATACACTATATGGTATTTTGCCGTTACTGTATATATTAAAAAGCCTTCTTCAAAGCTCCAGCACCACCACCTCCGAGATATGAACTCACAACCCTCTGGTAACTAGAACAGAAGAAAGACACTGTGTGTGTGTGTGTGTGTTTGTCTTTTACACACTTTTGTTGCACTGGATTTGCACACAGCTATATTTTCACATTTTACTTCATGATGTCCTTTCCCTAGAAGCGTTTCTAACGTCTCGGGGGAGTTTTGCAGGATGCTGAGAAGGTACCGTAGCAAGCATTCAGCCTCACCATCTATATGCAGCCCAGAGCTGTGTTATATTACATTACAGCATCTAAAAATACTACTGCAACACACACACACACACACACACACACACACACACTACAAGAATCTTGTAGACAAAATGCATACCCATAGCACTGTATGAAAGATATATATTAGAGGCTCCCCGCGCACGCTCTCTATCACAGTCCTTAACTCAGACAGAAACAGCACTTTGCATTTATGCAATTCGTTGCAGATTGAAGGGGTCAAAAGTTGCGTGCGCTGAATGAGTCAATTTCAAATAAATCACATAATGGAGGCATATTGCGCGAATCAAACATGCTGTATTTGCCGAGCGCTCGCAGCTGCTAAATGTCAGGTTTAAAAAAGGAAAACGCGAAGCAGCGGTAAACAAACACCATTCGTCAATACCTCGGGGTAGAGAGACACGACGGAGAGGGAACATGGAGAGCTTTGTTGTTTGTTTTTTTTGTATTTATTATCAAATCACCTCAAGGGCTCTGAAGCAGGTTAGTGGAAGTTGGGGATTCGATTCCAAAGGCTATGTACAGGTGTAAGATTAATGTGTGTTAGCAGAAGAAGGGTACCATGCCATGGATACACACCTTTATACAGTAGCCTGCATGCCAGCACCTTACAGTACACTTGCATCTAATGTAAATGTGATGTCACCCATTGAATTTTTTTTGAAGAACAGTTTTGAAGCTCAACTTTGGAGCTTGTCAGGAGTTGACTCCATACAATATATTGACTTTAATAAATGGGCATATGGGTTGGTTGGAACACACCAACTTACCTCAATCACCGCATGTTAGCTAGCTTAGGTTTGGCTTAGCTAAAATGCTAATGGTGGAAAAATCCATCATCCATACCCTACACGATGTTATATGGTAAACTACAACAATTTCAGTTCGCTGTTGCTAAAAGCTAGCGGTATGAAATCTACAATGCAGCTGCCACTCAAATCTGCCCCTAACTATGCATAATATTATAGCTTACAGTTATAGCTTACAGGATTTTTCCCCGATTTTCTCCCTAATTTAGTCGTGTCCAATTCCTCCCCGTCACTAGGGGGCTCCCACATTAAGGCTACTACTACCACTCAGTCGGGGGGCCGAAGACTATCACGTGTTTCCTCTGAACCACGTGACGCCAGCCGACCGCATCTTTTCGGACTGCCCGCTCACGCTCCGAGTGTGGAGGACAGCGCTATCTGCTCCTTCCGCTTGCTTGAGCTCACAGACGCCCCTGAATGTCTGTAGAGCCGCGTGAGCGCACTAAGTACCTCTCATCCCTCCCCTCTGAGAGAGCTCAGCCAATCAGCTCTCTCTAGACCTCCGGCTGCGAGAGGTTACAGCATCACCCGGGAATCGAACTAGCGACCATCAGGTGATAGGTCCAGCACGTTACCACTGCGCCACTCGGGGGCCTACAGTTATATAAATTTAACTGAGTTAAAAATTTTTCCCCTGTACACTTGTCATGAATGGAACATCTAGCTATGGAGACCCAATCTGTTTTTATGTATCAGGGTGCAAATGTTGTAAATTTTGTTGTAAAGTTAACTTCAGTTAGTTTTAATCATAGCCCGGTGGTTAAAGGCTCGAACTACAGATCAGAAGTTCAAACCCCGGCACCACCAGGTTGCCACTGTTGGGCCCTTGAGCAAGGCCCTTAACCCTCAGCTGTATAATGAAAATGTAAGTTGCTCTTTATAAGGGCGTCTGCCAAATGCTATAAATGTAAGTTTTTATATATTTGAACATGGGGACCTATCGTGATCGACTTACCTTCAGAGCCAGAACTGCATGTTTTGGCACTTCACAGACCCGGAGATTGTCCCTTTGCTTATACAGTGGAACCTTGGATTACAAGCATAATTTGTTCCGGAAGCGGGCTCGCATTCCAAAATACTCGTAAACCAAATGTAATTTTGCCATAAGAAATAATGAAAACTCTAATTATTCGTTCTACAGCCCAAAACAATAAATAGATAAAAATAATTTATACAACATATAAAGTAAAAATAAAACAAATTAACCTGCTCTTAACATTAAAAAAAAAAGTAAAAATAAATCCAGACAGTTAAGTGTTTCCGTTTGTGCGCGCAGGCGCCGTGTATTTGTATGCGTGTGTGTGTGGAATTAGCCCCTCGCCTCGTCTTAAACAGTAAAACTCCTTCTCCCTCCCCCACCACGCTTTTTCAAGTTTCACAACTAACATACACAATGCAAACACTGTTTTAACGAGGAAAAGCAATCTCTCTAATGATACTCACGTGAGCATACTAACGGATTCACTGCTGTACAGAAAAAATAACAAATGAACCAGCACCTTACCTCTGAAAAGAATCACGACAAAGCTGAGTTTTCTGTGTAAATAAAGCGCGTGTGTAAAGCGCCGGGGAGATCTGTGTGTGTGTGTGTGTGTGTGTGTGTGTGTGGGACACAGTGTCAAATTACGCGCGTGCACACAGAAGAGAGAGGGAGATGTTGATTATAAGAGACGAGCACTAAGACGCAGAAGGGGACTCTTATTTTGACACAGGGGACGCAGCAGGGGAGACGATTACCCATAATTCTCGCAGCGCAAGAGAGAAAAAAATCATTGGCTCAGTTGCGATCACTTGCCGCTCGGTGTCAAAATAAGAGTCGCATGCGTGATACATGATACTCGGCGCTCATAAACTAATACTTGCTCGGTTTCTGATTAAAGATTTATTAAAAATCTTTGCTCGGTTTGCGGAACACTCGTAAACCACGTTACTCGCAATCCGAGGTTCCACTGTATTAACATGCTGTTCTAAGGCATTATTGTTTCTAGAGTGACAACTCATTTAGGGAATTGTACTACACCACTGGATAATAGTCATTGTTGCGACAATATCTTTATTAGGAGTCTCCAGTGTAGGTGCTTTTTTTTTTTTTTTCAAAATAATAACTATACCAAATTAATATGTTTCTAACTATTCATACAATTTATGGGTTCAGGAGATTTCTGATCTTTTTTTTTTTTATCTATGGTCTCACTTTAGTTTGTTCATGCACGAAAGGGAAAAACATCAGCGTTCATTTTACAGTGAGACAAGAATGAAATATGCAGTTTGGTGCATGAGACTTGCTGGAATCTCACACTTCTTTAGTTTCTGTGACATTCTGTGAGCTTCGGGTTATTTTCAGTGCAGTATTTTAGACGTGCCTCTACTCTCATGTGATTTGCAGTAGACAAGCAGCCTAAGGCAACCCTAGGGAAAGAAAAGTGTCCAAGAGCAACGTTGCACTACCTTACCAAAGGAGGCCTGAAATTCATAGCATAGGGTCCCTGATCATCACCCAAACTATGAACGTGTCATTAATGTACCCCAAGTCACCAGTTTATTAGGTATGAACTAGGTGAAAGTATAAAAAAAAAACAAAAAAAACAATAACAGGCTGCATATTATCGAGGGAAATCCATAGAAAACCACATCATTTTGTCATATCAATTTGCTGATAAGAGAGTACTCAAGGCTAAACCACTCTCAAGGGAGACGCAAGGAAGGGATCCAGGGCACTAGGATGGGTACATCCTGGACAGGCAATTTGGCAACGCCAATCAGCCTAATCTGCATGTCTTTGGACTGTGGGAGGAAACCGGAGTACCTGGATGAAACCCACCAAGCACGGCGAGAACAGGAAAACTTTTTTAAAGTTTTAGAAATCAACCCTCCGACCCCGGAAGTGTGAGGTCAGAGTGCTAACCACTACGCCACCGTGCCTCAACTCAGAGCTGTGATCGATAAAGAAGATCTACACATACAGTGTGAATATATAACTTACACAAGACCGTGTAAAACTTATTACAAGACCGTCTGGTAGGCAGAAGGAGACGTGGAAAAGCAAGCTGATTATTCATTAACATTTGTACTCTACATATGTGGCCCTCCCGAAGCCTGCTCATGACCCCGAGAAGCAATCTGATGTTAGCACAGACTGACGAATTAAACCCAACTGGGATTAGACGCTTGCAGATGAACTTTCCTGCGGGGCATCAAGATGCTTCTGCTACTACAGTCTTGCTGCTGACATTTCATTCATCCTCTTCTTCAAAAACAATAGATCATCAGCATTCTTCTGCTATTTCATCACCTTGGGACAAATTGCAGAAACCATGAGCTGTTGATGTTTTAGGAAATGCATACTGACATCTTGTCATCTCTTCTTAAGAACCCCCTGATCAATCTGTTTGGACAAAGGCTCAAAGATGTGGTGTAGCGTTTGATGACTATTCTTTGGTGCTGCTTGGCAAGGCTTGCTCAGGTCCATTTGATGATAAGCACTCTCGTTCTTGTTTTAGTTCCTTGACATTATTCAAACGTTACTCACTCTTGGCTGGGCTTCTTACTCGTGCCATTAGGGTATTTTAAATTACCCAGAATGCCGCACCTTGCTAGCGTGTCCTCGGTCTACCAAAGTTCAACACTTTGAACTTTTTGTAGGTCCTTCCATTCGAATCGATAACTTGCAGAGACGAAACACACACCACTCATCCAAGGGGGGGATAGTATTTGTCAAATCCCACCTTAATCCACAGATATGACTCAAGCTTTGACTTGACCTTCCAACAGGTCACCACCTGGTACCACTGAACTTCCACTTGTTCATTTTGAAACGGCTGATAATATGAATAAATACACATTAATTGTCCACTTGTGCATGAGTTCTAGCTTCTGGGTCTTGGGTCACGCGAGCAACGTTCCCTTGTTTTGCTAACGCAGCCCGAGACGAAATGAAGCAAACAGAGGGCGGTGAGGGCAAAACACTGTTAATCTTCTGCTCTTCATCCTATCTTCTCCTCCTCTTCCTCCACATAAAAAGCTTGACTCTGTATCGCTGTAAACCCAGCGCCAGTTCCAGGTCAGGGTGTACAGAGCTATACATCAATGCACTGGCTCTGTCTGCTCGATAGAACCGGTCGCCAGAGTGCCGTTCAATTAATAAAAGCCAGACAGCTAGGGGAATGCAAATTAACGAGAGCCTGATAAATACTCCCGAAAGTTTTCAGGAACTGTTTTTCAGAGTAAGCAATTTTTTATTAGTTTTTTTTAAACGAACAACTGATCAAGACTTCTGAGCCGTTAATAACCCTCTCAGCATTTGTTACCTGGAACGAACTTTGAGATCGCTAAATGTCATTATACTGTATGAGCAATATTATGCGTGTCTGCATCGGGCCAGAGAATTCCCAAAGTAAAAAACATTTTAAAAAAAGTTATCTGACATTCGAGGTCTGTCTGAAAGTTTCGTTAAGCCCAAAGTAGACCCGGTGCAGTCAAGCAGTATAAAGATCCATGCGGCGTATCCGGTTTGTAATGAGTTCCATATGGTTTATAGTTGAGCTAATGTATTTAGTAATTACACGAGCAATTAATTTTTGCTCCTTAATCAGGTTTAAGTGCCAATCTATACGACTGCATCAGGAGTTGTGTATTGCCGTTTGTGTATTGTGTTGTCTGTGAGAGACGCAAGCTAAAAGTCAAACTTGGTCGTGGTTTTCAGATGGATCTCTCTTGCACGCACACACACACACACACACAGACCTTTGTACATTTCGGCATTTGACAGAAGCCCTTATCCAGAGCCACTTACCTTTGTATTTTATTACACATCTGAGCAGTTGAAGGTTAAGGGTCTTGCGCAAGCGCCCAACAGGGACAGCTTGGCAGTTGTGGGATTTGAACCTGGGACCTTCTGCACCATAGTCCAACGACTTACCATTTTTCCATCGGTCATTAATTCATCTCCAGTAGACACTGGTGAGGGTCATGATGAGTTCAGAGATGATCCTGGTGATGAGGTGAGGAGGTCAGGACATACTTAGTAGAACTCCAGTCCCATACATGCGTCTTTGCTTCTGGGGGCAATTAAGCATTGCTGGTTCTTCACCCAGTGTTGCGTTGTAGGGAAGGTGAAAGAAACCGGAGAACCCCGAGGACCGCCGCCTTACTCTGAGGACCTCGGAGCAGTGTGGCAGAATGCGTGGAATTAAATAATTAAATAAATCCTACATGAAATGTTCATCCTTCGTAGCAAACATTAATTAAGCAGATATTAGCCGTTATTTCTTCCTATTTTACAGTTAATTGATATTCATTCATATTTGCAGTTTTAATTAGAAGTGCTTTAAAGCCTCGTTTAGAAACGTGTCCTTGTGCAAGTACGAACTAGATCAGCATCTAAGAATAGCCTCAAGCTAGAACCCTGTCATGTTTTTACTGTATTCATGGAGGAAAAAACAACAACATTTTGCACATGTCTGTCTGAAGAAAGTGTTTTTCATAAAGTCCAATTATGTATAAAATCTGCATCAGCACCAGAAATTAAAATTGGACAAATGACATACAGTAGACTAGAGTGACGTCCGGCGAGTCCGGGTACAGGCAAACGTCATCAAATATTCTGACAACTTGTTGTGAGTAGTATATTGTGTGCAGTAGCAGCAGCGGTTTCCGTATGATTTCTCAAATGACAGCACCGTCAAAATACTCTGTCATGTCTCATCTCGTCTTATCACTCTTGACCTTCCAGACCTACTGTAGGGCGATCAGCAGTGGAACCAGTTGTTCAAAATCTGTTCCACAGCATGGAAATGATATTCCTGGCAACTCCAAACCGATGACTGCTTGTGCTGCACTAAACGGGGCGTAATAGTGCGAAGAACAAAGGCACGTCAGCTGGACATGATGACATGCCAAGTTTTCGTGCACGTGCACGGTGCTCTCCTTAAGATGATGTGAATTAGTTCAGTGGAAGGTGTCTTGCCATGTGGAAGGCAGGGTACAATTCCCACCCACGACGGGAGCAGCTGAAAGATAACAATGATAAAATAACACTCTACTGGGCATGATGGGAATTTCAGCTTACCTGTATTCTTAATGTAACAAAGCAAACAAAATTATGAATTAGCTTCTCAGGTTTCCTTAACGGTCCAAATTTAAGTACAGTAGAACCTCGGATTGCGAGTAACACGGTTTACGAGTGTTCCGCAAGACGAGCAAAGATTTTTTAATAAACTTTGACTTGACAACCGAGCAAGTATTGGCTTACGAGTGCCAAGTATCATGTATCATGCATGCGCTCTTGTACTGACATGTTGTTTCGAGCGTCACGTGATCACAACTGAGCCAATGATTTTTTTCTCTCTTGCGCTGTGGAATTGTGGGTAATCGTAACTCTGCTCTGTCGCGATTCTTTTCAAAGGTAAAGTGCTGGTTCATTTGTTATTTTTTTTACGTTACAACAGTGATTCCATTAGTATGCGCTCACACAAGTGTCAGAGATATTTCTTTTGTTCTCTGTTAAAACAGTGTTTCCGTTGTGTGTGTGTTTGTTGTGAAACTTAAAAAAATGAGGTAGAGGGGAGGGAGGAGGAGTTTTACTATGTAAGACGAGGCGAGGGAAGGGGCTAATTCCACACACACACACACACACACACACACACACACACACACACATACACACACATACACACACACACACACACAAATACACAGTGCCTGCGCGCACAAACGGAAACACTTAAAAAGTGTAGGTTAATTTGTTTTATTTTTACTTTATATATTACATTAATTATTTTTGTGTATTAATTTTTTTTGGGCTGTAGAACGAATAATTTGAGTTTTTATTATTAATCATGGGAAAAGTTGATTTGGTTTACGAGCGTTTTGGAATATAAGCCCGCTTCTGGAACAAATTATGCTCGTAATCCAAGGTTCCACTGTATTTTTTAAAAATAATGCTGGTTTGATCCCGAGTGATGCTGTGACCTCTGGGAGGCGGAGGTCTAGAGACAGCTGATTGGCTGAGCTCTCTCAGAGGGGAGGGATGAGAGGTACTTAGCGCTCTAACATTAATCAGGGCTCTACAGCCAATCAGGGGCATCTGGGAGCTCACACAAGCAGAAGGAGCAGATAGCGCTGTCCTCCAAGTGTGTCACTCTTCCCCCAACATTGAGTGAGCGAGCAGTTTCGAAAAGATGTAGTCGGTTGGTCGACTATATATATAATTTAATGTTATTGTAAAATGCAAGGTGATTAAATGAAGAGCACAAACCACTCTATTAAAGCAAATGTTTGTTTTTTTTCTTCCCCCCCCCCCCAAGTGGACATTTTAGTGTCAATAATAATAATAATAATAATAATAATAAGCGTGCTCGTCTTCCACATTTCTCCCTGGCTGCCAGTCTGACAGTGAACACTCTTCACAAATAGAACTTCATCCCCTCAGGTTACTGCTGACCTGAGCAGAAAAAGTGTCACTTTAGAAAGATTGTACTGTATATAAATCATGGCTGCATAATCCTTCAGTCATAAATCCACTGTACAACTGTATCAATTACAGTACATAGTCAGTCCTTCTGTTTTATATTCGATTATACCTTAAATATGACCGAAGTTGTATTATTTCTACTCTATTCAGATGATAATATTTGCTTCGTGTTATCACGGACAGAGTGGAGACAATTTTATCACTATAGCGCAATTTGGTCAGAATTTGATTTGATTTTATAATTGTTTATATCGTACTTTAGGACTAATTGTTTGAATAGTACTTGAGTGTAAGCTCTACTTGGAATGTGAATGAACATGGGTTTTAAAAGTGTTTCATAGAAAAAGTGGCATAAAATCTCTAAACATTCGATGATTAGCGGAGGCAATTGTCTTTTTGCACATGATGCCACGTTCTCATCTTAAACAACACTTTGTCTCCATAGTATTTGCTTCGAAGTCATCCTGAATCGCCGCTGAACCGGCTGTGTTGTGTTTCACGGCTAACGTGAGCTAACAAGCCTAACAAGGCTGAATCTCAAATCCCTCTCTACAGTAACCCCGCATCACTACTACAACCACACACGTCACCCTACTGTACATAGAGCACTAGCTTTCCATTTCACGCTATTTGGGATTTAACCTCTGAACAGTTATTTAGCTGTAAATTAAAATGTTTGAAATGTCAGTATTAGTTAACGTTACCTGCAGAGGCAACACATATTTGTAGAGCACACGAGTTAATAATGTTATGAAGATGAATCAAACTTCTGCACAGTAATATCCTTATTCATTTCTTCATCTATTAATAAAAAAATTAAATGTAGATAAGGGCACTAAACATATAATTGCCTGATTCCCCCCCCCCCCCCCGGCTATTAATTAACTATGTCATTTTTCTCTTAATTGGCAAATTCAAAAGATGCAACGTTAAGGTAAATGAAATTGTTTTGCGTTTATCCTTCTGAAATTTGAATCTATTAATCTATGTATGATTTGGGCAAATATTAGACAAGTTTGTAGGTAATTAACGTCAGCTCATCTTCTATAGAAATAAAAGAAATGTTTTGTGTGTACATTGGGCAGAACCTGCTCTTTCAATGATATCTTTACGCTTCATACATCAGAGGACCTGAAAGCAGGTCCTGAAAACTTTTTCTTTCTGTCTGTATGTCTGTCCAGACAGATTTTGTCACAGCATCACGCAAAACTGGCTGGACAGAATTTAATGAAACTTTGCCAGTCCTGAGGCATTTGCCTGAAGTTTATCTGCAAAGTTAATCTGCACCATAAATGAAATCAGCTGAAATTAGTTGAAGTGAAGTTATTAACACTCATGTTCCAGATTACAAACCGCGTGGCAAGATTACAAACTGTGGGCGCGTCTTAAATCGACCGCTGGGCAGAATTTACTGAAACTTTTGCAGGACTAAGGGTTAGGTCTCTGCCTGAAGTTTAACCTGCACCAGAAGAGAAATCAAAATCCTGAGTAAAAGTCATGTTCTGAACAGTTATGTGTGGGATTTAATCATCTACTTTAAAATAAGCTACTAATGCGCTACCGTCTCAATGTAAACAAACACCTGCAGCAATAGATATTAATTAGAAAAGGTAAAGTGAATATTTTCACTTTGGCTGAAATAACAGCGCTGAAGTGGTAGAAGTGAATTTTAACACGCCGGAGTCGTTTTAAGACGAAACTTCATCTTTATCCGATCGACTTGTTCCATTTCTCATCTGTGATTCTCTCTCCGATTACCGGACAGGGAGTGTGTTTGTCTGAGCACCAAAGAAGTACAACTTGGTGTAAACAAGGCGTCAGATACTCGACCTTACAGAATGTGATTTCTGTCTATTAATAAGTTAGACAAGAATGTTCTGCCGTACACAGAGACAGACAGACATGGACGTGGACTTCAGCCTGAAATAAGGATATCACTGATTAGAATTAATGGACTCACAGTAATGGACACGTATGGACATTACTCATCTGTCCACTCATGCACAGTTGCACATACCCCGGACACCCATGGTCATTGCACATTTGCACACTTCCTGGATAATTTCCATTTATTTCCATTTTTAAATCCATTTTTATTTCCATTTAAATTAATTGCTATTTATGTACAGATAAGTTTTTTTTTTTATATTTCTAATCTACTGTATATTTTGAACATTTTTATATTTTGTTCTGTTTCTAAGCTAAACTTACACTTATTTGATGCCACCATTTATTTCTTGTAAATAGTTTTTTTTTTTTTTTTTTAAGGTTACGGGCGGCCGTATAAGCATTTCACTGCATATCGGACTGTCTATAACGGTGTACTGTATGTGAGAAATTAAATTTGAATTCGATAAAGATCATCAGATTATTATTAGCTTTAACCTATGAGCATTTATGCTATTTAGAAATGCACCAAAAGAATTTAACTCTCAAACAGCACCTTAGGTGTTATTAAAATAAGTGTCAAATCGAACACCATAAAAAAAACATGTTGATGCTATGGATAATCAGACAATAATAATAATAATAATAATAATAATAATAATAAAAAACACGTTACATGATATTAGCTCAGATTTGCAAAAAAAAAAAAAAAAATTGCTTGTTATTTTTTCATTCTTTAGTTATGAACCGTCCTGGTGTCCCATTTCTTTCAAAAATCTGTAACATTGCACAATAAAATCCTCCCAGCCTATCGTACAACACAGCAGCTCGCTCTTAAACAAACCCGGCTGTTAAAAAGCCATCAGCACGTCCGTCCGACAATTCACCCATGCTCGAGTTTGCCAAGCTGTTCCATACCTGTTCTTCACCGCAAAGCACTTAATCACTTATCAGGTGGACCATAACGACAGGCATCATGTGGGGATTATACAAGGGGAATATCAGCAGGATATTTATTAGTGCGCTGGTAAGTGAATCTGTATAGACTAAGCCAGACAATGAGTGCATTAAAAAGCCATTAGATACGCAGGGCAAAATCCATCTTCAAAACGGAGAGGCGAGGCTGTCGAGTCGGGAGGGGTGGGGGGGGTAGGGGGGGGAGGGGGGGAGATGAGCTAATTAGCCTCGGGGAATAGAGCCCCCTCCGAGGAGATAAGCAGCCTGACAGGTATTACATTAGTGGATTCTGGAAAAGGATGACAGAGGCTGCTAGGAAGTCACAGACACAATTTATTATTATAAAAAAAAATTTAAAAAAAGAAGGAAATAATAATAAAAAAAAAAAGTAATATTGTATCAGATCAAATAACGCCTCAAGTATCCACTTCATTTATGCGTGCCGGCTGCTCACCCTTGCACTTTGAACAGAAGCAAATCACTGATGAACGTCTGAATAAAGGAGCGGTATTACAGCCGCGCGACTTACGAAATATAAAATAAATAAAAAGATTGGGAATTCGTTCAGACTGGGCGGGGTTTTCATTTCATTTCCTGTCTGATGTCACAAAGGAAAGTCTCATCTTACTGAAGCACTTTCCACTGAAATATTTTGGTGGAATCCATCATGTACTCAAGTAAATATTGTGTGTATATAGTGTGTAACGTTGTGTACATCAGACATATACAGTAATGATGGATTTGACTTTTACTGTGTTTAGAAGGCGGTGACTCCCTGAGAGTCCAGACAGCTTGAGAGGAGATCGATCACCCAGATGAGGACGTGTTCCTCTCAAGGTTTCTTCCTATCGCAATCTCAGGGACAATCTGAGCGTTATGATTCATACACGTTATTCCCACATCTCGTAGACATTTCCATAAGTCTTTGAATTATATACATTTTATATTTTGTTAATGCTGTGAAGCGGCTGTGAGACAATGGCCATGGTTAAAACGCGCTATATAAATATAATAAAACTGAATTGAATTCGATAGATTAGCTAGAGTTGAAGAAATATTTAATTCAACTGAAGAGAATTTTATTCGCGTACACCACTTTTACCAGCGGCGATTGTCGCAAAGCAGCTTTATAGAATTAAAAATGATGGCAATAAATTTGTAAAATGTGGCGTTAGGCCAGGAATCACTAAATGGCCGACCGTTTAGTGGTTCTGTCTGGACGCTGACGCTTTTCTGATAAATGAGATTAATTAATATACCAGTAATGATAATTATTTGACAGGCCAAACAGGCCTCATCTCTCCTGCGGGAAGTCCCAAACTATTTTGTCTCGAAAGTCCCGAAACTGTGGCGATGATAAAAAGCAGTGATGTGAAGCGCCACCATGAGACCAAACCCGGGCCGTCAGAGCAAACAGCAGTCGGAGGTGAGTGCATGTAAAATACCCGAACTGAGAGACAGCTCGAGTCCTTTCACATCCATTTACAGCCCAAAATGAAGATTCAAATCATCGCTTCAAGATTGCTTAAGGAAAGTTCAAACTGTCCACATGTTCAAGGTAGTAACTGAAAATTTTGAAATATTATTAAAATGCTGTGGACATTTTCTTGGCTTACTTTGTTAACAGACTTACAATAAGTGCATATACTCTACAGTACCATGGAGAGCGGAATCCCAACACAAACGTGACCATGTAATCAACTGGACCGTTTTCAATTTCAATTCAGGCCCCTCGGGAAAGGTGTTAAATTTAATACGCAGTCCACTTTCACTGATGGACGCTCAGGTACAAAACGGAAATTCGCGGGAATTTCAGTCCTTAATGTGTTTACAGACTGCAGTCACAAACCATCACGGAAAAAAAACGCCATGGTGATGAAGTGGAATATGTGAGGTACTGTACGATCACTCAGATATCCACATGCCTTAGTTTTGGCCCTGTAATGTACAGTATAATAAGTGTGTAATATCATGTAGCCATGATGACGGTGCTTTGTGATTGGGTCTTGGCGAATTTTGAGAGAAAGTGTGTATTTAAGAAGCGACGTTTCCTCCTAATATCAACGCTGAGAGTCAAAACATCAGATGAGGCAATTTCTCTGATGATGAAGCCGAGCCCGGCGCTGTGAGGTTGATTGTTGTTGTGATTACAAAAACACATTACCGGCGTTTTTCAATTGCTTATTTATGGGAGTGTTCCTATTAGAACATGTAATGCTTGTTGATTGATTGGGTTCAGGTCTAGGACTCTCAGCCGCAGCCTACATTTAGCAATCAAGAACCTTCTCTTATGTTTGCACTTGAAAGCGAGAGCAAGCTGGATGGAATGCGTTTAAGAAAGCAGACGCAGAGCTGCGAGAGACGATGAGGAGGAAACATTCACGCTGGAGAGCCACTGAGCCATGTGCTTCAGGGAGCTGAAAATTTCATCAGCTGAAAATTTCATCAGGACGCAGCCGCCTTCTCTCATCTCTCATGCAGAGAAGGAGAATTAATGAGTAATTTCATGATTCCAGCCCTGGCAGTCAAACAAAGAAGAAACAAAGAGACGGAAAAGTGAAATCAATATGAGCCGCGAGTCTCCACCCAGCACGGCACCGGAGACGTCTGCCAGAGCGCCAGCTTGGAAATCTGGAACGATTTAAGACTTTTTCCATTTTTTTTTTTTTTTTTATGCATACATAACATAAAATTATTTCCTCGAGTCAGACTAGGACGTGCGACCGGGGGCTTCCTCTCGAACAAAATCGTTATATATATATATTCTCCCATCCACTTGGCATCAGAAGTCACAACTGCCTCTTCCACCAGAGCACATCGCTCATTAGGGTGGAAACAGTATGTGCAAACAAAGCTGAGCTCAAAGCAGTACACAGAGTGCTCTCTGAATTGCAGATGAGGGCTGCTGCTTCACCTGCTCGCTGTCGGGACTCACAGCGCCCCCAATCATGCCGCTTTGACAGGCAGCTGCAGACTGCCATTAGGGAACCCGGGCAGGCTTCGTTTCATTCCACAGTGACCCTGAATTAACTCCTCCAACTGCCGGTTCCGAGGACGCACACACAATTTGGACTTGGATTTAATCACATCTTAAGAGTTTCTGATCTACACTCACCTAGCTACAGTAGGATTGTTCAGCAAAGAGAATTATTTCCTCACATCTGTGCAGTTAGCCAGGACATGATACACAGACAAATCAACTCAACAGCTGCCTCAAACGAATCCTGAATTTGTTTGCGCTTTACTCTTTTTCTCCAGGTAGTCATTACAGGACTTTTTAAGTGGGAAAATTTTGAGGTCCTTAGACAAGCATTATAGCGATCCATTCCGTCCGCCCCCTTAATCCGCTCTCTATTACTTATCTAAAAAAATCAGACCGACAGTATGCACAGAATTCCCAGACACGCGTGAAAAATATACCAAAAAACGTTCAGCCAGGTCCCTTGAGCGCTATGGAACAAAGAATGAATGAATTATGTTGGATCCAGGACGAACCTCAGGCCTTGATTACTAGCTCGATCATTTTTGGTCCACACGGGAAACCAGACATGTCAGATCAAAGAGTTTAAAAATCTTTTTAAAAATATTTTGGCAAAAAAAAAACAAAAAAAAAACACGTTGATCAAAAATAATTAACCTCTTCAAATATGGCTCTCTTCACTCTCTCTTTTTTTTTTTTTAAACAAAAATTTGGCTTTTTCAAATCAATCCTGCAAGTACACACACACACACACACACACACACACACACACACACACACACACACAAACCTGAAAGTCTCATCTCTCAAACAATCCATGCAGCAAGAGGTAGCACCAAAAGTTCCCCAGTAAATACACAGGGATAAGTAAGTATCAAAATCAGGGGACTACCGGTGCCATTCAAGTTAAAGTAAGAGATCAGGTTACATTCTCTCGGTCTGTGAGTGTCAGAGGAGAGGGGTGCGGCACTGACGCTGATCCACAGCTCACTAATGATTACATTTCGGAACAGTTGTGGACTAGGGAGGAATCTGACAATTCCTCAATCATTCAACACATTTCCTCATACATTTCATACCGATTCCCCTAATCTTTCTTTTCATTTGGTAAAGCTGCTTTGAGATAATGAGCATTGCTAAAAGTGCTATATAAATAAAATGTAATTAAATCGAGTAGGGATGACTCGGTGGTGTAGTGGTTAGAGCTGGCCCTTGCACCTCCAGGGTCTGGGTTGAGTTCCGAGTTTGCATGTTCTGCCCGTGCTTGGTGGGTTTCCTCCGGGTGCTCCGGTTTCCTCCCACAGTCCAAAGACATGCAGATTAGGCTAATTGGCGTGTGGACAGGTATCCTGTCCAGGGTGTACCCCACCTTGTGCCCTAAGCCTCCTGGGATAGGCTCCAGGGCCCGTCTTCACAAAGCTTCTTAGAATCCTCTCAGAGAGCTCCTATCTTAGCCTAAAAAGTCCCAACTGGGAGTCTTAGACTCAAAGTGATTTAGAAAAGAGTAAGGAAAGTACTGTACAAAAACCGTTATCTTACGTGTGATTGACCCTGTTGCTAGGGATGATGCAGCAATTCAAGGTCTGTGATTGGTTGATTAAAAAATAACCTGTGACCTCTGCAAAGATCTTGAAATGTGCTCTTTATGAAAATAGAATATATGATAGAACAGACAGTGAAATCGTAATGTTTGTATATAATGAAATTGTATAATCATGACTACAGACTACCTCATGCGAAGTAGGCTAAATTTCTTAAAGTGAATTGAAACAGCCAAATGTTGAAAATTTGAACCAATTTCCACACATTAGTTACTATGTTTAAGTTCTCACATTTATTTACCGACTGATTTTATTTCTTGCAATCCGTTTTTTGATTGATGGGAGCAAAATGTCTCAGCTTCTTACCGATGTACATGATTGCAGGAGAGTCTATTTAAGTTGCACTTTTGGATGGTATGTAGCCAACAATCCAAGAGAGATGGAAGGGAGTAAAATCAATAAGATAACCAAATTGGACAGAAGAGCAGCGTTTAATTTTAGCTTTGCGTTCAGTGCTTGGAGAATATTTCTTCTTTCCGCAGAATATTTTGTCTTCTGCTATAGAAACAGAGGATCTCCCTCCCAACTCTTAAAATAGTTTACCTTAGGAGCTGTTTTTAGGTCTAAGATGTTTCATGAATCATTTTTATCTTTACTAAGATTTAGTCCTAAATTTAAGGAGAAATTCTAAGAAAATGTCCTAATTCTAAGAATTTTCTTAGAATTTCGTCACTAGGAGCAACGTTTAGGCTTAAGAAGCTTTGTGAATACGGGCCCAGGCCCCCACGACCCTGAATACAGGATAAAGCGGTATAGACAATAAGTGAGTGAGTGAGTAAATTGAGTAGTTTGCATTGTTTTGCCCGAGAGACGTGATGCACGAATGCGCCCATACAGTACTTCACAATTTTTTTTTTTCCAGGAAATGTCCCTTGTTCTCTTTCACTGTTACTACATGAACAAGCAGAACAATAATGTCAAATTCTTAATTAATTCTTCATGAAGAACACCAGTATGGGGGAAATGTGGTTCCAGTTTAAAACCATATTCATAGAGTCTCGAGAATTGACAGAGAATGGTGTGAAAAACTACAAACTTCCAGTTCTACAGAGAGAAATCCAGACTGGTTCAAGCTGCCAGGAATTGATAGAGTAACTTACTGGACAGTATATTATCACTCTTTACAACCGTGATGAGCTACAGTAAGTACTGTATCTGGGAATGCAGGATGCACCAGACCTTGAGGTGGATGAGCTGGAACAGGAGTCTGGTCATCCAGGAAAAGGAATCTGAGGCTTTGGAAGGCACGAGATCATTAAAGCTAGACAGCTTGGTAAGTAGTAAATTATAAATATTGCAAAATTAAGAGGATGTTCCTCAGAAAGTGACCAATAAGTGTACCTGAATGAAAACATGCTTAGACAATGTGACTTGAAAAATCCCAAAGCAGACTTGATTTTTTTTTTTCTTTTGTCCTTGCTTTTGGCCAACAGGCAAATCATTTTCGAGGCCATGAAACAAAAAAGGAGCAGACGTTTAAGACGACCAACAGAAGACAGGAAATAAGCTGCATGCCACTTGAGCCATGCAATCCATTAGGAGGGGAGGTGGAGGTCTGGCGTGGATTAAACGCCGGCCATCTTTAAACCCTTTTGACTGATCCTCTTGGTAGAAATTGTGTAATCTCTTTGAAATGCAGATTAGGTCGATTTCATTAAATTCTCTTTCAGATACACATTCCTAATTGCGTGCACCTATTTACTTGGACATATAATAGCGTTTTTTTTTATTATTATTATTCATCAGTCATGTTTTTGAACTAACAGACACGAATGTAGCTTGAATCTTTCTCTTTCTTTTTTTTTTTCCATGTAGTGCTGCAACCCTTAGAAAAGCCTCCTGTGGTTTTATGGATATAAAGGTGGAAAGCTCAGCCTCTCTAAACACAGATATAAAGTATTAACCTTTGTAGGATTCAGAATTTCTCTAGGTAGTACTACAACCCTTGGTAAAAAAAAAAAAAAATTAAAAAAAAATGATGGAATCACAACACTTGGAAGATGTTCAGAAAGGGGTTTTCACTTCAGAGGGAGACGAAAGGCTGCTGAGGGGAACAAGTGGTCCGGTTTTAAAGCTTTAACACGACTTCAGATTTCTGCAACGTTATATATGTAACTACAGT
This sequence comes from Clarias magur, assembly GCA_013621035.1. NCBI lineage: Eukaryota > Metazoa > Chordata > Actinopteri > Siluriformes > Clariidae > Clarias > Clarias magur. Next base: position 28,164 of record QNUK01000405.1, on the reverse strand, counting down.
ACTGAAAGCGTGACAGGAATAAAAAAAAAGTATTGTTTTAGTAATAATATTTCAACTCTAATAATATAGCATCGGATCGCAGTGCATTCTGGGTAAGTCGTGTTCCTGATGCCTAAAGCCATGTTCGCATCCTCCATCAGGCTTCCAGTGGGTCATTTAAGAAAGTTCACAGCTAATAAAGCGTTTAATTGGCCTTGAAGAAAGCAATGGGGATTTAACCAAAGCGTAATGGCAAGGGGAAGATGACGAGGGCGCGAACGGAATGCTGCGAAACACCGCAGGCCTTTTTTGTTTGCTAATTTTCCTTACGAACTCAAAAGCAAAAAAAAAAAAAACCCCGTTGAAGAAATATAGTTTTCTTCTGTCATGCAGAAAAACAATCAGGGACTTGACAACGAGACCATGTAAAACAATCACAAATATTTATTTACAATAAAACTAATCCAAACATCATTCGATGTTATGTAGATAAGCCTTCTCAAAGATGCAATATTAAATATATACTTTATACCCCTTCAGGTTTATTGCATAAGCCACTACAGGAGCGGGCACGAATTGTAATTTTACGCATTTGTGCAATAAAATGTACCGATGCATAGAAAACATGGATGAAGGAAACGAGGCGAAGCCGCTCTAACAGCTTGTCCACTCAACACGTTATATTCTTCCCTATTTCACACTTGAGCACATAAAATTACGGGTAATTTGTGTGCACACACACACACACACACACACACACGCAGCGTGTCTTCACATATATAAACTGTACGCTCCGGAGCTTTTTCCAACACCAGTTTGTAATTAATATTTGGCAGATTTACAATATTAATAAGAACAAGTCCTTATTGCAACAGCTCACTAATTTTACTGTACAGTAAGTACGGCCACATGATACACTGTACTATATTTCGTCAGACTTTCCGGACACCTCGCTCCGGAAGATCTCCCAGTCAAGTTCATCCAGAAGCATAACATAATCCCACACTTAACAGTCACTAGTCAGTTATACTGTAGATAATCCTTAGATATCATCATAATCCCCTGGTGCAAAGAAAGGAGAAAGGAAAACAAGCATATTTACCAGATTTAGGTGTTAGAGAGTGTGTACGAGCGAGAGATACAGTACACAACTTAGAGAAGATCTCAGAGCAAGGCATGATCAGGAAACAAAGAAAGAGAAAAAAAAAAGATTAAAGGCGGAATTCACAACCTCCACGCAGCAGCAGCTGTCTGATCAGGAAAGAAATACGGTAAAGTTTTCCTTATAATAATAATAATAATAATAATAATAATAATAATAAGGCAAGCGTTTCCTATAAAGAACACTGTACTGTATTTGCAAAAGCTTAGAGAAAGCTAAATAGTGTTGCGAGATGTCTACAACCTGGTGGCTTTCAAAGAATAAAACTTTTTCTTTTTTTTTTTTTTAAACATTTCATTAACATGAAAATCTGATGATTATGGAAATCTCTTTCCAAGCTTTAGCTTTATGATTGGCCTCGATTGAGCAAAAGGCCACGGTGATGGATGGGATTTAATAGTTCAGAGTGGAAATGAGGATGCCTGCAGACCTCACTCTTCCTTTTGACATCCTCGGATCCTTAATTTAAAGCGCCTACCAAATGAAATAACCGTAATAACGCATCCTATGCTCGTCTTTCGGCTACGTCTGAAAACGTCTAGTCTGAAGGGGTGCGGATTTCCCCGGAGCACGTGTCGATCTACGTCGTGGTCTCTGAAAGCCTGGTTTCGCCATCTCGGTCGGCAACAAAGGTCTGCCGGAGATCCTTGTCCCCCTCCTCCTCCTCCTCCTCCTCCTCTCCCACTTCTTCGACGGTCCGGCTCAGGTGTCTGCTGGAGGAAAGGAAACGAAAGACAAGAGACACTTTTAGCCGAGTTGCAAGATGAGCATTTAAGCGTGACCTTGAGGTGAAACGCAGTTTCGTCTCGCAGACTACAAGCACCGACCGAGTTTGTGCAGGGATTCCCTTCAAAAGCAACCGAATCATGTTTATAGAGAAAAAGGGTCGCAGTTTGAATCACAATTACTGTACTTTTTTAAAAAAATTTTTAAGTAGATATTTTTTTTACTCTTTCTAAATCTGAATAAAATATATCATCAGGGAAATGACCGCGTATACTATGGAGGTTTTGGTAAATTACCTTCTCCAGAGCTGTGTTGTTTTGCTGCAGTTGAGTCATTTATCACGCCGGCCTTTCACTGGGAATTAGTATGTACACTCGCACCCACAGAGCTCTCTAAATAAACCGCTTTCGCAGGAAGAAGCGAATAATTAGACGATAACCCCAGGCTTCATGAGGGGACTAAAAAGAACCCACGAAGCAAACCGTGCTCGTCAACTCGAAGCGAAAGCAACACAGGTCATTAATTTCAATTTCCTCCTAAAGTTAAACTTTAAATACTGTTAACATTTCATAGCACAAACTCAGCATGGCAACCGGTCTCGGGCTCTACAGGCATGCCGTGTTATGATTAGTTGTTAAAGCAGTGTGAAAACTATCCTATAGTCTGTCAGTACGCCTGTTGTTGCTGATGTTGTAGTTGTTGTTGGTGGCTAATGTGTTAGTTTAACACCATGCTGCTCATCCAGTCACCTGTTGCACGTCCTGAATCTAATCACTATCAGGTCTGTACAGATACTTCATCACCAGGTTGTCCACCTTCTTTTTCTTCTTCCTCTCTTCTTTCTTGCTCAGGGGTCGATCTTCTGCATCTAGCCCCGCGTCCTCGCCAGGTCCAGGTGCGCCTCGGCCCGGGCCCTTCTTTATGCTGTTGGAACTCCGATAGGACACGCCGGAGCTGGAGCTGGCAGACGACTCGGATGAATCGGATTCAGACGATTCCGATTCGCTTTCCTTCTTCTTCTTTCCTTTCCGGGACTCCTTTTTACCTTTCTTCTTGGAGCTCTTTCTGCGCTCGTCAGCTGACGAGCTTTCCGATCGTGAGCCTCTGTTCTTCTTCTTGGCTTTGCTTCTGCTGCGAGAGCTGAAGCTGCTGGAAGAGCGGGTGTAGTCCAGTGCTGAACCGGATGCTGAACGTTGAACTCTTGATGCGTTCAGGCGCAGATCGATATCATCATCATCATCATCATCATCCTTCAGGGAGCTCTTCAAACTGCGTATGCTCTTCCTGTCATCCTGCTCTTCCCCTGGTCCTCCCTTCTCTTCATCCGTGTCCTCCAGACTGCGGCGTTTGAACTTAATGGGCTTGAAACTGAGAACTTCATTGATAGCTTTTTCCAGATCAGGGTCCAGGTAGTTGCGGTGCGTGACGGGTTTGACATCTGTTTCATCGAGTGCTTCGTCCCCAGCAGTGCGGCTTTGCGCCGGGCTGGAATGGCTCCGGGCTAGAGAGCGAGGACTATAGGGTGAAAGTCCACCTTCACTAAAGGCCACGCTCATAGTATCATCCTTGTCTGTCAGGTTAACACCGAATTCGCTAAGCCTGCTGCTGCGTGCCAACGAGGTCCGCGAGCTGATGCTGACGCTCCCAGGGCTCCGTCCTCCTGAGCGACGGCTTAAGCCGGGACTCACTGCAGACCCACACTCACTTCGGCCGTCATCCATCCACGACATGCTTCGCCGCACACTGTAGCCACTTACTACGGAGTTAGCATCGTCGTCCTGGTCCAGTCCGCGGCGCAAAGATGTCCTGCTGGGAGCCAGTGAAGACACGACAGACTCCTTGTCAAACTCTTGGTTATTCTTGGTCCAGCGCCTTTCCAGACCTTTCCTGGCTCTGCTGGTGGCTTCAGAATAAGCTTGAGAGATGACCGAGCCCCGGTCATCCAGGTCATCTCCGGTTTTCTCATTGGACTTGTTCTTGGCTTTGCGGAGCGACGAGCGGTCTGGGGTGTCTGGTTGCTCTTTAAGGGTACTGAAAAGAGAGCTCTCGTCCCCGGTGCCTCCGATGGAGTCCTTCAGGTTGGACCGCTTCCTGTAGCTAAGCGTGCTCATGACAGACACCGATCTACTCAGCTCAGTGTCTTTGGTGTCTTTATGCCCTTCTTTTACATCCTGACCTTCTTTACCTTCCTTCCCTTCTTTTATGTCTTTTACATCAGCATTGGCTGCATTAGGATATTTTTGGCTTTTATGATGGACAGATGGAGACAGACAGGGTAGAGGAGGAGACAAAGATCAGAGACAAATCACCACAGTTCTGAGTCAGGTTGAAAATGGACAAACTGTAAAGGTCACAAGAAATCTTGCAAACTGTTGGTGGTACAAACCCTAAACTTTACCTCAAGGCAGAAGCCTGACCCCATGATTTTAGGAAAACGTTGGTGTATACTGACCTGGGGGTCTTCAGGTTGCCATCATCTGACAGGGTCTTGGTAGAGCCCTTGTTTTTCGAGAGCCAGGACTTCACCCCGTCCACGCGGTCCTCCACCTCAGAGTCCACATCGGAGTCATCTCCACTGTGAGAGTCACAAGTTTCAATGAGTGAATGCAACAAGACGATGAGTTTGGTGTTATTGTGTTATTTTGGCTGAGACAGATAGCAGCGATATAAAAAAAAAAAAAAAAAAAAAACGATGTCAGAGAGCTCGGAGAGGTCAAGAATATACTTCAAACCATGCAAACTTTACTCGTGCGTGGATTAGTGAGTCGGCAAGCAGGTGGACCTTTACCGTCAACCCATTCGTTCTCGCTTGGTATGAAGTCCAACTTGAAATGAGCGATCGATTTAGAGTCAAATGATGATAAAGCCTGTAATTATAGCGGACCGTTTTACTACTTCTTTTGCGCAAAAAACATCTTCACTGCGGGAGAACGAAAGAGTGTGACAATGCCGGTGCTGGACTTGACTGCATTAACAACTTCCTCCGTTAGATCGGCTGCATAATTGAAAACATTTGCATAATAAAGTCCGCTGGTGACTGTGATGCATGAAACAGGAGGCAACACAATGCCACGGGGCTTTGAATATGGTAAAATATCCAAAGCAAATGGTCCTGGCCATAAATATGAATGTACCTGCGTGCTTCGCTCCCGGCTCTTCAGATGTGAAACGAGTTAGGACGGGAATCCGTCAAGCGAAACGGGTCCAGCTTCTGAGCAGAATGCAAATTACCTCTTCAAGGCACAATTAACTATGTTAATGGTTATGTTAATGCCTGTCTGTTTCCCTGCCTGTCCGTTCCTAACGATTGTTGCCGAAGCTCGGGTACCTCGGCCCAGTCGATAACTGGCAGAAAACCCGTTGCGAAACGAAGCGAGAGAAACATGTCGGACAAGCCATCTCGATCCATACTGCTTTCCGCACCGCTGACATATTGACGGGCGTTAAAACCGCGGCAAACAGGGAGATGACTCAAGAATTTCAGTCCGTTGTAAATAAGGGATGCGGTGGTAGCATTTTCATTCCAGCGCCTCGAATCTCGGATGGTGCGGGTCTTGCCTACTTGATCTCGGGCGTGTGAAATAATTCTTTGGTAACACAAGCACATTGAGAACATTTCACGTTTCGCGGTAATAAAAGTCATCCCTCGTCTGCCTGAGGATTTGGATTCGACACCAAACTACTGGTCCTGCGCACGTTCTCTCCTCTCACAATGTGGTCAAACAGGGAAATGATCGTGTTCCCTGCCAACTCCTGCGCTTGGCTGGCTGGCACACAGCCTCGGTATCACAAAAAAAAATAACGATTAAAGATTAAAGTCGCTCGGTGTGTGTGAACACCTGGTTAACGCTATACTCTCATACTCGCTCAAATTCACCTCCTTTGTATGCATGCTGCGGTTCTGATGCGCCAAATCCTGCGTGCGACAGCATATAGACTCCGGTGCGCAAATATTTACCCCACGAACGGTAAAGCGAGTGTCCTAATAAAGCTCGGCGTTGTTGTCTGGTCAGGATCGTGCTCGGGCGAAGGGGATCTCCTCGTCTGTACCGTTTCGACAGTATGACATTTACATTTAATTTGTTCTATGTACATTATCTGTGCGAGCTCGCTTTTTTCGTTCCTATTGCATGGCTAGACTTCTTCCTCACATTATTAACAGGACCTGGGAAGGATTGCACCACTGTTCTGTCCGTTTCAGCCTGTTCGTACACAATTCAGCTAGAGTTTTTTTTGTCCTATTTAGGGAACATAAAAATGTTTGATTGAAATAATATGGAAACAAATTGAAGAATTCAACGTTGCCATGAGGTGTCAGAGACAGATTTTTGCTATCTTAGACCTCTTATGGACATATGGACATGACACAGAGTAACTATTTATATAATAGCTCTAAAATCTGCATCGCATGTTTCAGACCACTGGCATGGAACGGAGCTCCTCGGGCCGTGAATCCAGAGCACGCACACACACACACACACACACACACATACACACACACACATAGCCACTTCAGTGTCTGGACATTAATCAGTTGTGACAACGTAGTCCTATTGGTTACATATCTCCGTTCCACCCAATTAGATTTATCATTAAAGCTCCTGTAGAAATTCCCCAAACCACTCGACATTATTTGTACTGCTCAGTCATCCGCGGCCCAACTCCCACACTGCATTATCCTCACACACGCACTACATTAATCAAACTGCGCAGCTTAAATACGCATTACAGACTCGTAACAACATTTCTAGTTAATGATTCACCGGTAAGCTCCGCTCAAGGAACAGATTTTTATTTCTTGGATTTTTTTTCCCTTTAGTGTGCCACGAGAGCAAAGGCTTCAAAGCTCCTTCGCGCAAAACTCTGACGTGTTCATGGGTCTAAAGGTTTCATTTAAATTGATCCCAGTATCTTTAACACTGACTCCTGCATAAAGATGCACACCGATGCGAAGGAGAATTTGTCGCACAGGCCCAGACTGACCCTCCAGTGCGAATCGCTTCATCTGGTTATTATTATTATTTTTTTTTTTTTTATATCAGTGTTCAGGAATCAGGAAGTTGTTAAATGCAATGAGGCATACAGTGCACACGCCAGCTGAGCGGACACGAAGCAGACGTGGGGCGTTCCATGCACGTGAGTCTTGTGACAATGCCATCTCTTAACATGCACATTATTTCTTTTCATGCTCGGGATGTCATGCGCAGTAATAATGGGAGACGGAGATCACACACAAGGCGCGTTTCAGGTCCTCACTTTTTGTTCTTCCTTTTCTGATACTTTGTCACCATGTCTTGCAAACTGTCTCACACACAGGTAAAAATATCAGAATATGAAAAATTTTTAATCCTAGAAGAGAAGATGACCATTCATTGTTTTCATCAGCAAACTGTACAAAGGTCAAGAACATACAGTACAGTTCAGTACATACGAGTGTGTTTATGTGCGCTTGCAGAAAAGAAACTCAAATGCTGCTCGAATGCTGTACGGTGTCGTTCGGGCTTCTCAGAAGAATGTTAAACAAGAGGAAGCAAAAAAACTATCTAAACAATAAACGCAAAAACAAGCGGCATGCTCCAGGGACGCCATTGCACCGCACTGGTCTCGCAAAACAAAAGAAAAAAAAAGAAGGAAGAATATTATACAGAAACTTGGCGGAATATGACATCAGGTGATAAAATATGAGATGGGAGGAAAATGTGAGACCTGTAGCAGGACGCGTACCTATTGATGAGGTCATCGTTGTCGTCGCTCTCCATCTCGTCCTCGATGGCGGCTTGCAGGTCGCCGATCCTCTTAAAGGCCAGCTTGAGGTCGGCCTGCAGGCTCTGATTGGCTGCTTCCAGGCTCTCGATGTCCATTTCCTGATGGCGCAGGAAGTCGGTCACAATTTCAGTATAATTCATTTAATGTTTTTTGTTTTTTTGCGCCACACGCTAGAGTAAAACACTAGAGGCCTCAACTGTACCATGTCCAAAGACCAGTGTTGGGTGTAATGTGTTACAAAGTAGAGTTAGAGAACTCGGATTACTTTTTTGATGTAACGAGTAATCTAACGCGTCAGGTCCGCCATTCAAGTACTCAGTTACTTTTGCAAAAATGTAATCCGTTACTCAGACAATTCATGTAATCCGTGAGCCAGACAGCAGTCATTCCCAATCCATTAGTGTGTGTGTGTGTGTGTGTGTGTGTGTGTGAGAAAGTTGTCCTACAAGCCCCCCTCCCCCCTCTGTTAGTCCTGCCGTTATACCCCTATCTCACCTATGCGGTTTGACTATGTGAGGGCCGATGCGCGGAAAGACGGAAATCTAATCACAGATGCCGAAACTCGCGGTGAATCATGAGGAACCGTACTTACGGCCACCGCGCGAAACCGCGTAGGTGAGATAGAGGTATCAGTAGTCACGTCGCTGAGTGATGATAGTAGAATAATTATAAAGGTCTCGACTAAAACAACATGCATGAGGAAGCACAAAGGAGTTTTCATTTTCTGCAAAGTACTCGAACTAGTTACGTTTATCAGAAAGTAACGCTGTAATGTAACGGATTACTTTTTGATGATAGTGATTTCGTAATGTAATTAGTTACTTTAAAAAGTAACGTCCCCGAACACTGCCAAAGACATTTGTTTGTCATTATTCGGATAAAGCTTCAAGCTTAAAAATCTATCCGATTTGATAAAACCCCTGTTTCTCGCGTACCAGTTCATGCTTTTTGCGACTGGCCTCCGTTTCCTTCTTGGCCAGCTCGGTCATCTCCTCCTTGATGTCGCGCATCTGCCGCTGCATGCGCTTGTTCTGCTCTTTCTCGCGGTTCTCGCCGGCTGAGCGCTGGTCCCTCTCCTCGGTCATCTTCTCAAGGTTCTCCTTCAGCCGCGTCACGAGGGCCTGCACGTGAGGTCGATACAAGGCAGACGTGCACTGATGTGTATTACAGACAACCAGTGGATGGAGGAATGTGTACTGATTTAAAGGTAGAAAGATGAGAAAGTCTAATATTCATAAGTCTATTAGTGAAATATACTGTACAGACACTATAATACTGTAAATATTCCTTACTCGCAAAATCGAAGAAAGCGAGTCGGTCTTAGAAGACACTAGAAGTTTGACGTTCATGCTATTGAATAAAAGGCTCGGGTCTGAGTGTGCTCCTGTAAAAGGGGCTGATTTATTTCACTCAGCCGCTCGCTCGATGACTTTTGGACGGCCTACCAACCCGTCCGCCCACGCACGTTCTCCATCCCTCGCTCTCTCACCTCCAGGCGTTTGATCTGGGTGCGCTCGTACTCCAGCTTGGTCTCCAGCTCGCGAATCTTGGCTTCTTGCCTGCTGACCAGAGACTTCTCTACCATTGACTGCTCCTGGAACTCCAGTTGGCTCTGCAAAGACTGGATCTGTGTGGAAAAAAACAACATGCTCTTCATTTCAAGGGTCATCAGCCACACACACACACACACATCCACTTTGCTTTCGCAAAAATATCTATGGTGCTTATTTCAATCTAGTGATCTTTTCCCCAACTTATCATATCTTAAGGGGATATCCCAGTGGGTGTTTAAAAAAAATTTTTTTTTTTTTTTTATAACTTTACATCATATCTTAAGGCGAGTGTTTTTTTTGGGTTTTTTTTAACATTTGTGCTTTTCTGGACTGAAAAAACAAAACAAAACAAAAAAAACAGCATTGTTGGGACAGTGTTGCTGACTTTGAACCAGGCACTGGAGTGTTAACTGTCCATTCTGCCCTGTGCAGATTTATGTGCCTAAATTATATATAAATCATCAGTCCTCTAATTACGGTATTTATTTATTTATTTATTTATTTATTTATTTATTTTTGGTTGCAGGGTCTCTCAAAATCAATTACTGAAGTTATTCTGGCAGATGACCTTTATGCTTTGATGAATATGGAGTTCTGATGGGCGTGGTCTATTCCAGGGTAACTGCCCCCCCCCCTTCCCCTTCCCCCACCAGTCAGAATATAAACGCTTCGGCAACATTGTACAAAAACACTGCGTTTGTTTTTTCCCCCGTCAAATTTTCACCCAATTTGGACGCAGATGATAAACGCGATAAACGCGCCGTGCCAACCTCTGAGTGCTTAATCCTGAGCCTTTCGCTTTCTGCCATGCGTCACTGCCTGAACTGTGCAGAGTCGCGCGTAACCCGAGCGTGCTTTTCGACTGAGGTCATTAGTACCATCATTGACATTTACTGTACAGTATCTCGACCGCCTACATCACGAGGCAACAGTACAGCACGAGCCTCTTGTTGCAGCACGAAGCCCATCTTCACACATTGAGAGCAGAACACCATTTCAACTGCTTCAGGGGTCTGTTATGAATTATTATAAAAAATGATATTATAATATTTGTAATCGGCCAAAACATGATATCGGTGCTAAAAAGTGGCTCACCTAAAGTAGGTGTAGTGTCCGTAACTTTTCTGATCTTAATCGTCATTTCAGATGAAACTTGGCCAAGTTAGATTTCACATGAAAAGACATCAACCTGAAAAGTGCATTATTCAACAGTGAAATGCTAAACTGGTAAGATATCGCGACATGAACTGGACATGGTTACGGACACTACAGATTCTTTTGGGGGAAAAAATCCTAACGCTTTAAATCAAGCAACATCTTTTACATATGCTTCTAGAAGCTTACCCCAATTTTAGTATCGATGCATTTCTCATTACGAAATATGAATAATTATCATTTCAAATGATTACTGTTTGAAACGAGACAGTGTAACGCTGAGAAACGGCCGTTTCTGGAGCTCATATAAAATCGTCTCTCCAAAACCTCATCTTGTATTTTTTAGGGAAGCGAGACTGGTCATAAAACTTCAGACGTAGCTTCCTTGGGACACACGTTTTCTGCATTATATGTAGAATATAAAAACATCAAATCTGTACGGTGTTTTGTCCGATTCTGTTCGAGATTTCTGCATTTTCTCGTTTTTTATTTATTTATTTATTTAAAATCAGTCTTCTTTCAACTTATGCCGAAAGCATTTGAGTCCAAAATAGCTACTGAGAAATGAAAAGCGAGAGTCAATAACCATGAACAAATCTGTACATTTTGAGTTTGCTTATTTAATACAATCTGCTCTTAAGCTCTTAACCCGAAGCAATTTCAACATTCTTGGAGAGCCGTTATCACGCCTAAGCCCCTTCTGTGCACCCGGCCCGTGCGTCCTTTAATTAGGAGCTTTGCATCGGAAAAACGTACAGGATTGTCGAGCTCCCAGTTTGCTGTCATTAACGCAAGCAAAGCCATCCAGAGAGCAGCTAATCACTGAACTAGATTTAGATAAGGATCTGAGAAGATCTAAGCTCTTTAGGGCTATCAGAATGTCTGCGCTGCCACCGAGACCCCGAGCGAGGATTTCTTTCTTTTTCTTTTTTTCTTCGCGCGTGACGTTTGCTGTTTGATCCACGCTATCTGGATCGCTGCTGTGATTCCATTCGTTCAAGTCATGTTGCTGTACCTTATCTTGAATCTCCTGCTTCTCCTTTGTGGTTTCCTCCAGCTGAGCCTGCAGGTCGCTGATCTGAGCCAAGTCTCTTGTTGACTACAATACAAAACACACACACACACACACACACACACACACACACACACACACACACACACAGTGTCATTGTATTCTGCAAAGCCATCCTTAAAGCCTGACCGTGTGGAAAGCGAGAAAGTCAGGAACCTGGGCCACAGCTGCCTTGTGCTTCTTCATCAGTTCGTTCATGTCCTCCTGGTCCTCCTCCAGACGCGACTGCAGGTCGTTCTTCTCTCTCTGCAGTCTGCTGATCTGTTCCTCCAGCTGAGATACACACAAAGAGAAAGATGCTTAAATCTCATCCACTCTTAAGAACGATATCTTTGAGGTGATTTGATTTGTAAAGCTGGAATTTATAAACAGTTCAGTTTTTTTTTTTTTTCTCTCTCCCTAGATCTGTATGAAAGAACCCTGTTGTGCTTTGTGCCTCTGGAGGAATGCTTTAAAGTCAACCAAAACTCAAAAAAAAAAAAAAAAAAAAATTGACAGTTTATTTTACATGAACTCCTCACACATAATACACACACACACACACACACACGCACACACACACATATAACACAAGCACATTTCAAATTAGATAGACCATCCCAACAGACCAAAAGGCAGGAGGAGTAATTAAGTATGCCAATTAGCAGCTGTAAGCAGACTGGCACGTCCTCCCGCAGGAGCACAACTGTCATTTAAGTGCCGTTATTACAGACACCACTCCAGAGCCGTGGAGGAAAATGGAAGTCAGAAAGGCTGCAATATCAAGAGTATTGTCATAATCATAATCATAATTAGTCTGGAATATGGAGTAAACATATATTGTATCTCATCTCATCTTGAAATGGTGTTTCATCCTACAAACAAGGACGCAGTAAAAACTTTCACTGTACAAATTCCCGCTTTATAATCCGATTGATTTTCTCCAACACCAGCTTTAACGCCGATTCTGACTGAAATTCAGATCGCATTATATAGAAGTATTATATTAATATACTCATTCTCATATGTGAGGGTTTCTATGGCAACAGCTTTTGTAGAAGTCGGAGGCTGTATAGAAGTTCTATGGTTTCCATCATTTTATTTCTTATTAACTTGAACATAAAAGAATGTTTCAAATCATTAAAATGTAACCGTAAATGGCTGGCATATTGCTGTGCTCTAAGAGGAAAATAGCACTTCATGATAGCGTGTTCTGGAAACATAATCAGTTATTAAAAATCGGTATTATTTTCCCGCAGCAGAACGCCCCTGAAGTGTGTTATTACTGTGCAAATAGGCTACGTACTGTATTAATCCCTTACTTTAACAATCTCACACGGCTGTGATGTGGACGGAGCCAGAGTGCCCAAAACATCCCTGCCATGCTGATATTCAGCACAACAACACTCCCTCTCGTGTGATATCGTTTTTATACAACAGTTCCACAAACAGCATTAATTATCAACAGATTATCAGCAGACCTCGGTTGTAACGAGCGGTTATTTCAGTCAAAGTTGCTCTTCTATCAGCGTGAATCAGTCGGCCCATTCTCCTCTGACCTCTAGCATCACCAAGGCATTTTCGCCCACAGGACTGCCGCATACTGGATGTTTTTCCCTTTTCACACCATGCTTTGTAAACCCTAGAAATGGTTGTGCATGAAAATCCCAGTAACTGAGCAGACTGTGAAATACGCAGACCGGCCCGTCTGGCACCAACAACCATGCCACGCTCAAAATCGCTTAAATCACCTTTCTTTCCCATTCCGACATTCAGTTTGGAGTTCAGGAGATTGTCTTGACCAGGACCACGCCCCTAAATGCATTGAAGCAACTGCCATGTGATTGGTTGATTAGATAATTGCATTAATGAGAAATTGAACAGGTGTTCCTAATAATCCTTTAGGTGAGTGTGTGTATTATATATAAACACTATTTGTACTTAATGCCACGTGTTTAAGTTAACTTGAGAAATTCATAGTCGTCATCTCGGTATATTGTTTCACGCCGTCCCAGGCTCTGTGCATCAGATATAGTAAGAGTGTGACGTCACATCTTTTACATACTGTAGTTCCTTCAATAGGAATCCGAGCGCAGGCAAACATTGTTCTTCGGAAATTGACAGACAACGTATAATTATCTCTATAGTTTCCTCTTTAGAGCTTTACACATCCAAATATAGGATTAATTGGTCTTTTATACCAGCTGCCCGTGCTTCTGTGGCATTCTGATTGCACAATGAGAATTAATACACACACACACACACACACACACACACACACACACACACACACACACTATATATAAATACACTGTAGCTCGAGCAAAGGCTAAAGTGCTCTGACCTTCCCTCCCTCGTACAGCATGCTTTATCGTTTTCTCCTGAGGCAGAACCAAGTTCCAGACCTTGTTGATTTCCCCTTAGGGGAGTCCTGGTTAATCCATGCGCAAAAAATATACAGTATATATATTTCTCTATATATTAACGTATATTATTATTATTATTATTATAAATATATCGAAAAAAGATTTAAAATATTTAAAAATATATTCACAATGTACAGAATAATATATTGTATTAATATATCACAATATGTTGAAAAACACATTAGGAATAACATATATCGAGAAATATATTAAATTATATTCAAATATATATCTTAATGCATGTAATTTTATATTCAACATGATGTATTGCATTTGACTGAATATATGTTTACAATATGCTTATATGTTCATGTACTTCGAATGACTTTATAGGCGTTAATCAGAGCACACAGACACACAGTAAAAGGGTGTGTATAATTCTTAAATATGCATAAAGTTTCAATAATGTTCCAATAAAACAATTATAAGTATAGATATAATGGTTTTCATTGCAATATATTGACCCATTCGTTCATATATTTCAATATATTAATAAATATAAGCACTAATTTCTTATATACAGTATTGGAAATGTATTATTTAATATATTGCATCATATTTTACAATATATTGCCATATATTTTTTTCCGTAAGCTCTTATGCTTATTCACCTCGGGGTGGTTTGTTGGATGTGTTTCTGAATGCCATCGTCAACATATCTATCATATCTATATCACAGAAACATACACAACTTGATTAAATTGATTATGTTCAGTAGGCTTAAAGCATTTGTCCAGCTTGGTTGGGAAAAAATAAATAAAACACACACACCTGACAGGATGATGTCTGCAAATAGCAGTAATCAACACAGTGTGCAAGAGAAAAGCGAAGATCTCACATGCTTTGGCTGTAAAACATTTCCCACTCTTTTAACGACCATGTTTCTGCCATTTTGTAGTAAAAAACACGGCAGGACGGAACACAATAATTACACCGAGTAATTGTATGCTGTTGGCGCCGGAGGAGACAAGATGATTGCATGCTTTCCTTCAGATGTCCTCAACATAACTGCTCACAATAAAGCGCGATAACCGCTATAACTCACTCGCTCTACCTGCTGAAGCTACGTAAAGGCCACGCCCACTCACCCCGGCACGTGGAAAAACGTCCGACAGCTTTAAATCACGCAGCGCGAAAATCTGACTTACAGACATCTTGGATTTGGACATGTCGTCCATCTGGATGTGCAGGTCCTCGATCTCCAGCTCCATGGACTTGCGAGCTTTCACGGCGGCAGCGCAGGTGAACTCTGACTCCTCCAGCTGTTGGCGCGCACACACACACACACACACACACACACACACACACACACACAGTTACCCAACATACCCGAGCACGAGGACACGTCCAGCTCCACAATGCCGTCCCTCCTGGCCTGCCCTTCACATGTATACAGTATTCATGAAAAAAAAAAAATGACACAGGGAACTGAGACCTGGTTCTTGAGCTGCGAGATCTCCCTCTTGCTCGGTGCGTTGCTCTTCAGGTGATCGAGCATGAGCTGAGCATCGACCAGCAAGGCCTTGGTGCGCTTCAGATCCTTCTTCAGGCGTTTCTCCGTCTCGACGTCTCTCTGGCTCACCTGAAGAGGCAAATCAAGTCAGACTGGAGACTCTGGCAGACATCATCAGTTCATCATCAGACAAAACAGTGTTGGTGCTGCTTGAATTTTGTTTATGTTGTACATATAATACGGAAAATATGTGTGAGCCAAAAGAAGCTACTTCTGAATGTTTATGCAACATGGAAGTGACCCTGAAAATATCTGTTTTCGATGGTTTTATACAGCATGAGCACCAAAAATGGCCTTTTTTTTATCGTTATACTGTCTTGCTTCAAACAATCTTCATTTAAAAAGCAAATCATTCATATTTCTTCATGAATATTGATAAGAAAATTGGTGTCAAGAAGCATATAACCTGTAAATAAAATGTAAGAATTCCATGTAAAATTAATGACTTTCCCAAACCAGAAAAATCTGTAGTGTCCGTAACCATGTGAAATTCATGTTACAATACAGTATCTTAACAATTTTGTTTTTTCACTGTATTTTTCAGGCGTATGTCTTTTCATGTGTGGCCAAGTTTAATCTGGATTTAATCCTTATCAGTGAAAATATTTTAATTTCAAAAAAAGGTTACGGACACTACACCTGCAGTAGGTGAGACACTTTTTATTTTATTTTATTTTTTTATAGCACCGATGCCATGTTTTTTCCTGCATGGATTAGTGTTCAGTCTGTTTGCGGTGTGGTTCACTATAAAGACTTTGATTTTAGTCGTGATTTGTCCGGCTAACGCTCTGCTCTGATTGGTTACGAGGCGCGTCGTGGACCGTACCTGGTCCTGAGCGTTCAGCAGTTTGCTCTCCAGCTCTCGCCGCTCTCTCAGAACCTTCTGCTTATCATCGTACTCCTCCTCCAACTGCACTTCCATCTGTTTCAGCTATCACACACACACACACACACACACACACACAGGCAGAGCTCAAACAGTAGACTTTCACAGCAGAGTTTATACTTTCAAACAGCCACGTGGATGAAAAGGCATCAAACGGCGGCATCAAAGCGCGAGGTTAGAGAGCTGAGAGTGCGATTCTCCGCTTACCTTCTTGCTACACGACTGTCTGATCTCTTCTACCTCTTCATCTTTGCTCTCAAGCTCCTTCGAATGCGTCTGCCTCAGCCTCTCCATCTCCATCTCCAGACGCAGCTTAGCCTGACCCCCATGGACACACATACACAGACACACACACACACACGGCGTGTTAGACACTATGCATTCTGGCAGAACTTCCTTGTCTCTCTCTCTCTGAATGTGGTCCTTATACTCCGAGTCCTACCTGCTCCAGCATCTGGATGGTTCCAGCCTGTTCATCCAGCTCCTCTTCCTGATCTTTGACCTTTGCCTCAAGGTCACGGAGCTGCTTTTTCAGCTTGGCCAGCGACGCCTCGTCCTTCGACTCCTGAGACGAGAGATCCTGTAGCTCGGCCTCCAGCTGCTCCAGTTTTACATTCAGCCCACACAGCTCCAACTCTTTATCCTAAACACACACACACACACACACACACACACACACACACACACACACACACACACACACACAATTCCAGCTTCTTATCCTACACACACACACACAGCCCCTGAGCCTCTATCCTCTTATCTTGTAGTTTTGCTGTGGTTTCACTTTTTCACTAAATCTTAATTTTCTTTTTTTTTTTTAAACATGATTTAAATATTGGCACCCTTGACATCGTCTTACCTGCATTTGCTGTCTGATCGTAAACACTTCTCCCGTCAGCGCATCCTTTTCTCTTCCTAGTTTCTCCCGCTGGGTCTTCTCTCTCTGCACCTCATCCTGAGCCTGGTTCTGCTCCAGATCAAACCTAAGAAACACACACACACACACAGCTGTGAATCTTTACCCCATATAAACCAGGATTAAAGCCCTCTCGAAACATCATCCTGATCGTGTGTCTGTGAAATCCTTCTCGTTAGAAGTGCGCATCATGTAATGTAATGCGCTGCACGTCATGCCGTATCTCAGGCCCGCGACGACGAACCCCACGTCTCCACGTCTCATACCGGGACATCTATCGCTACAGTAGCCGTGTCCTCCCTCTCTCCTGCTGAAGGATCGCTCACATCTGGAGTTAACAGCAGGCTCTTCATTTGAAGCCGATCACGAGCATGGCGCCGCGTTCGAGTGACCTCAAGTCGCTCGAGTGGCTCTGAACACTGAAGAGGTGCTCACGCGGGACCTCAGCCTCCGTCTCGCCCGACGTCCTCGGTTACGGCCGGCTCTCGAGGAGCACTCCAGCCGTAATAAAGCGCCTAAATACGCGTGTGTGGTCTTGAAGGCGGAATGTGTCTGATTCGAATCGGATGAGATCCAAGCTCGGTTTAATGTAATCAATTATGTTTACCGAAGCCGAGACGGAAACGTGGAGCCGCTCGCGTAAACACACTGTATTAAAGACGTGTAGAAAAGGATGACAGGCCAAAATGAAGGGTGGGGAAAAATAATTGGTATGATGATGCACCAAATATACTGTTTATACCAGACCAGATTGCAGCACACCTGGAAATCAGAGGAACGATTCGTCTGGCACAGAAATGGTTAAAAAGCATGACGTGGTCGTTAATACATTAAGAAAAAAATGGAAAGAAATTGTAATTGGAATAAAATGCAAAAAAAAAAAAAAAACATTAAATCAACCTCAGATTGGTAACAGTGACGACGTTATGTGTCAACTGGCACCACTTATGGTCGTTACTGATTTTCTATTAATGCACAACCCCTAGATTACTATATATTTTTTTTTTATTATTACAAGCATTACAAGCCCAGATGTTACAAGCATTTTACATTTCCAGGTGCTGAGAAGTCTGTTCTTGTCTCGATCATTTACTACACTAAATGCTCTGATTAATTAGCTTTAAAGAATAAACGTACAGTACCACACGGAAAACTGACACGCCATCGTTAACTCACCAGATAACTGATTAGCTACTCGTTCTGATTTGCATCCATCCGCGTTAGAAGTCTCGTCATACCGTCACATACCTGATATACATTATTCATAAAGGAGCTTATCTCACACGTGTGTGTGTGTGTGTGTGTGTGTGTGTGTGTGTGTGTGTGTGTGTGTGTGTGTAATCGATTTAAATCGAGAGGCTGAACTCAGCATGCACTCACTTCCTCTGCTTCTTCTCCAGCTCGTGGTTGCGGCTCTGCTGGTTCTCCAGGTGCAGTTTGGTATCCTGGAGCTCGGCCATTAATCTCTGGCATTTCTTCTTCGCCTGCTGTAGAGAGCGCTGGGTCTCCTCCTGATCAGCCTGCAGGTCAGCGAGCTGCACCGGAGGAGTCGGGATCGAGGCATGGAGATGAAAAGAAGCAGATGATTAGAAGAAAAATATAAAATAAAATGGTATATATATATATATATATATATATATATATATATATATATATATATATATATATATATATATATATATATATATAACATGCTGGCCATCTCATACGGTATTCTGTTCGTACTGCTCAAAGGTTTTGGCATTAACGTTCATGTACAGTCACAAACTAGTTTAGAAAACTGAACTAAAATCTGATTTTATTTTTTCAGATAAGACCTCAATTAAAACTACAAAAAAGTCAGACAGAAAATGTATAGAAATAAAAGAAAGGTTTTGTACTGGACATGGGTCAGAACTCTTTCAATTATATCTTTGAGTTTCATACATCGGAGGAGCTGAAACCAGTCTCAAAACTTTTACTGTCTGTCTGTATATCTGTATGTCTGTCCCGCCAGATCTTGTCACAGCATCACGCAAAACTGTCTGGACAGAATTTAATGAAACTTTTGCGGTACTTAGAGATCCACCTGACGTTTAACCTGCACCATGAGTGAAATCTAAACATTGAGTAAAAGTGATGTTATGAACAGTTATGTGTCTGATTTTATAATCTACTTTAAAATAACTACCGTCTCAATGTAAACAAACACCTGCACCAATAGATATTAATTAGAAAAGGCTAAACTGATATTATATAATATAATCTTCAACCTGAAATAATAATAATATCACTGACTACATTAAAGCGGATCAGCTTATTTTTTAGCTTTAACCCTTAAACTCTTTCTACAACCTGTTTAGCCGTCAACAACGAGTACTTACGCTAGTAAGAAATAAGAAAATAAAGAGATAAGAAAATAAAAAAATAGAAAAATAAATAATAAATAGTTTAATTCATGTCATGAACCTGAGCTCTGGTTTAGTGTGAGGATTTTAGTTCTAATGTATTATATTAAAATAATACGAGTAAATGGTCAGGGGTAGCTCAGTGGTTAAGGCATTGGACTATGGTTCAGAAGGTCCCAGGTTCAAACCCTACGACCACCAAGTTGCCACTGTTGGGGCCCTTGAGCAAAGCCCTTAACCCTTAAATGCTCAGATGTACAGTATAATGAGTTATAAATGTAAGTCGCTCTGCATAAGGGCGTGTGCCAAATGCCGTAACGGAAGAGTAAATGCCTGTATTTTAAGTAATACATTACTTTGAGGGGAGAAAAATAATCAGTGTGAACTTGGACCTGGCAAAAAAATCATGCGTGTGCTAAATTCATAATTAAATGTAATACTTAGTCATTTATGTTTTGTTTTGTTTTCTAAAAAATAAAATCTACATTAAAAAAATCTTTAAAAAAAACTCATTGTGTTGTGTGGTTCATTTTATTTTCATGGCTGTAGTTTTAAAGTAAATAAAACTGTGGATATTAAGCAAGTCACAACTTCCAGCTGATTCCAAAAGTTCCAAAGCTGAATGAATGAATGAATGAATGAATGAATGTATAAAGCGCACACTAACATACTGCACCTTTCTGTCCAGATGCCTCCTGTTCTGCTGCTCGGCCTCCAACTTGTCTTCAAATTCCTGCTGTAGTTTCTTCTTGGTGAAGTCGATCTCTCGTACCGCTCGGTCGTACTTCAGCTTCCATTCACCTCCTTAAACGCAGGAGCAAATCACAGACCTGATCAATCCACACGTCAGGGTACATACCTAGCATTAGTACTACTATTAGGAGCATTATAATTAACTGTACTAATAATAATGGGCTTGTCGGTAAAAACTACATTGGAACAGCAGTGCTGTTAAAATGTAACATTGTAGCACAAAACAATAAGTAACGCGTATAGTGTTTTTTCTAGGTCAATTAGCATATAGTATTAGAATTAACACTGAACGCTAAATATTACTATAAAGGGGTTCGAGTCAAACCGGGACTTGTGATTAATAAATTTCTTGTGAATGAAGGTGTAAAACTGATTCCCCCCCCCCCCCCACTATTTCCACATGTTTGGTCAATCAAAGGAGTTCCTGGGAGGCCTGGGTTTTGGACATGAAGCAGACAGTCGCTCACAAGTCAAGAAAACTTTCTACCTTGCACTAGTGCAACTCTGTGATACGTGCAGTAGTGTAGCAGGGGATTATTTGGAGGAATAAAGGGAGATTTATAACTGTAACATAACTGTGTTCAGTTACTCTGCACAATCAAAAGTCCTGGCTTGACTCGAACGCCCCGCCCGAGGAACGAGTTTGTTGGCCAGAATTATTTTCTTTTTTACCAGTTTCATCATCTTCATCCATCTCTCCGTTAAGCTCCGTCGCTCTGAGGAGCCGCGCCTCCATCACCTCCACCTCCATACTTCCCATCTGCTTCTTCATTTCGTCAAACTTTGTCTGAAGTCGGAGCGAAAACACGCACATACACACACGAGCACATCATTATGATGTTCCAGCGTTTCACACCCACAATGTTTTACAACCTAAATATTAACTACCACATTTGAACAACAAAACATAAAATGTCCAATCTTGCTCATAATGGAAGCCGAACTACAGTTTATAAAAGACGTCTACAGAAAGATTTTCTTTTTCTCAGTACAAGGAAAATTTTTTTTTTTTTTTTTTTTTTTTTACAAGTTTTCCTTTTTTATGTTTTACACCAGTAAGAGCTGGAACCTATTGAAGCTGATAAGCGTCAGGTCACCGCGCAGCTCTGAGAATAGTGGAGCGCTCGATCATTACCTGCAGGTCCTTCATGTCCTTCTCCAGACGCAGCCTTTCAGCCGTCTCCGTCTCCAACAGCTGGGACGCCGACTCGCTGGTGTTCCTCTCATCTGACAGCTCCGTCGACAGCTCTGTGATCTACAATCAATAACACAGTCCTGTTCACTAGCCAATTTCTACTGTCAGTCACCGTGAAATAAGCAGAAATGCTACATTTCGAAGTCTTAAGAACGAAGCACGAGAGCTGCTCATAATGCTGGACAAAAGGGGGGGAAAAAAAATATCATCATTAACTCGGTTAAGAGCGATACCCAGCTGGCACGCACGATTCCTTCAACTTTTATTTTTCCGTACTTTGCTTTCCAGCCGATCCGTGTTCAGCCGGAGCTCGTTCCTCTCCTTCTCTGCCTTCTCGAGCTTCGCTTTTAGTTGCTGGATCTCCTCCTGCAAGCACACAATCACACGGCACACACACTGCTAATCAGACTACAAGTAGGGGGGTAAAAAAAAATAAAATAAAGACCACACAAGACCTTTGACCCGAGTTTCTTTTGTGCTGGAAGCAGAAAAATAAAAATCTGTAGATAAGCCCGATTGACCAAAGCCGTCTCGGTTAACCCTCCGCCTCGGCCTTCTCTCCTTCTCACGCATGATATTACTGCAAACAATCACGGCACTTCCTTTTAATCATGAGGCCCTGCCTGAATGTCGACATTTTAGAAGATCGCACCACCGGGGAGGAAGAATCGTTAATATAAACTTCGCCTTGGGTTTTGAGTGCGGATCTGAATCAGGAAGTCAGACGAGTGGAAATCAAAGCGCCGTCTCGGAGACAAAAGCCATTAGAGCGCATCAGCCGCGGTCAAAGACTGATGGATGGATTCGCAGCGCATACTGTATAAAGGCCGTGGATCTGCATCTTCAGAGCCATCGCTAGAGCTAAAAGCCTGACAGGTAGCTTTAAAATTCTGGGAGATGAACCTGACGCGGAAAAACAGATTGACACACGGAGTGAGACGGACAAACTCACATCTTTGCCTCGGATCTGCTCCTCGCTGAGCTGGACCTCGACGAGAGGACGCACGTTCGTGAAGAGCTTCCACCAGGGCCAGCCCTTTACACCACGGTTCTTCTTGATGTTCTTCTGAATGCAGCGGATCGCCAGGTCCTGGACCTGTTCAGGAAACACATCAGAGGGAGACAAAGAGAGAGAAGAAGAGAATCGAGTTTGTAGGTGGCTCTTGGTTGACGGAGATCTTTTTTTGGTAGTGCAGAGGAGGCGATCTTAAATTGCTGCAGAGGCACTGCAAAGTTCTCTTACACAAGGAGTTCGTGGAAAATTCCCAAGCAAAACAGAGCCACGGATGAACAAATTACACGATACGATTCAAGATGTTGATATAATGAGCTGTCTTATGCCTACTTAACTGAATGCAAAAAAAAAAAAAAAAAAAAAACTTCTTCTGTCTTCTGAGCGATTCTTACAGTACGTGGGCGCTGCTGTATGCAGGCTTATGGAGAGTTATGCTCAATTACCAATAAAAATAAATAAATAAAAAGCCAAAACATGGTATCTGTGCATGGTAAAAAAGTGAATTATTAGGTACTGTAGGATCTTAGAACATTATTTTTCACAACACTTACAGTAGCACTGCTTATCTCATGATCCACGCTTCATTTTGTTTTGGTAAATATAAAAAGAAACACATGGCTAAATATAATTTCATGACCTTTTATGTACAGTAGTGTCCGTAACCTTTTTGTATTCAAATCTTTTAATGAGCTTGATTGTCATTCGGATGAAACTTGGCCAATGAAGACTTCACATGAAAAGACAAAGCTGAAAAGGTGTTAATAGATTGCAACATGAATTTGACAGGGTTACGGACACTACAGATTTTTTTTTTTTTTTTTTTTTAACCAAAAATAGGAATGCTTAAATTTTTAAGCAACAGTTTCACAGGGCATGTGCCTTTAGGAGCTTACATCAATTTTAACATCAATTCGCAAAGAAATCTGAATAATTACTTATTGTTTAAAGTAGTAACGCTGAAAAATGCCCATTTTTGGGGCACATAGTGTATAAAAGCATCTCTCCAAAACGGCTGAAGTTAGGAAGTTGATATTTTTAGGGACGCGAGATTAGTCACTTCCATGTTGCACAAACTTCAGAAGTAGCTTCTTTGTTTTTTTATTTTTTATTTTTGGCAGTCTGTGGACATTTTCTGAATTATAGGTATAACATAAACAAATCATAATAATCGGCACCAATACTGTGTTTTTGCCATTTATATACATCACATGATTTTCATTTACACATAAGGTCTGATTCTGCTCATTGTGGTCATTTCTCACTTCCCACCCTCTAGCTACTGTAGCTCCGCATCTTTTCCTGATGCTCCTGCTTCCTCCAGCCGCAGCTGATCTCTCTGAGCGAAACGCTATCCACCCACTTCTGCATGCATGACCTCACAAATGTCCGTGACCGCTTAATCACTCTTATTGAAAGGGGATCGTTTACTTACTGTCTACTGCCAGCTGTTCATATTGTACCTCGTGCAGCTCTTGAATACGGTGAAAAAGAAAAAGTTTTTTTGTGCTATTTGTATGTTAAACTCTTCTGCAGTAAATAGTGCAGGCACAGACGCATACGGTAATCTAACACCTACAAATAGTCCTATGTGGTAAATACGTAAATACAAAAAAAAAAAAGATAAAACAGGCTCATTTACAGGAGCAAGGAACTGACAATTCAGAATAATGGGATTCTTTAAAGCAAACAAACAAACAACAACAAAAAAAACATATCTTTTTTTTTTTTTTTTTGTTTTTGTGTGTGTGCCATCCTTTCTGGCAAAAGACTATAAAAAGCAGCATAGCAACCAAACAGCCTCATAATAGACATAATAAGTGCGGGTGTGATGTCTGTGCGCGCGTTTGTTTGTGTGCATTTGCGTTTTTATTTTATCAGCACTCTAACAACTGGCAGACAAAATCCATCAGGTTAAAAAAAAAAAAAAAAAAACCTGCAGCGCGCACACACACACACACACACACACACACACACACACACACACACACACACACACACACACACACACACACACACACACACACAAACGTGCCCACACAAAGGCTGGGAGCTCTTTTGATTAATTAAATCAAGCATCCTGGCAGACGGCTGAGGATTTTGTGGTATTCACATGCGGCTTGTCATCTGTAGCGGCAACTGGTTTTGTGAAAACCCAATTAAAGCCGCACACTGCTAAGCATCAAGTGGTTTTTGCCCTGAAGGCCACCTGTTCGGCCAACTGCAATTTGTCATGCTATGAAATTCTAGAATCTCTCACACACACACACACACACACACACACACACACACACACACACACACACACACACACACACACACACATACAGTACACACACTTAAGCCAGTGAGACTAAATGACCAGAGTAGCTTTTCTAACAAGGTTGGTGCTGTAAAGCCTCGCAAATGGACAACAAATAAAGCCAACAGGAGCCTAAACAGATTGCAGGACAGGGCCGTACAACAGGTTCATTCATTCCCTCGGCGTGGACGTTCCTCAGGTTAACCCCTTTCATTCCTCCAAGGACAAACTGATTGTAAACCTTCCCCTTAATAGGCAAAAAAAAAGGACTTTTGGCTTTTCCACATAACAGATCTGTCAAAACTCAACACTTCAAAACCAATCCATCAGCAAGATGTTCTCCTCGCGACGCGAACGTCATCACTAGCACCGTGTAGTTGAAAGAGGATGTTCTGGAGCGGGATAATCAAATGGCATGGATTGGATGACGAGGAAGTAGCCGCACGAGGGTTTCATAACGTCATGATTCCTTCAAGTGGCTCGTCTCTGAAGAAGCAGTCTTTCAGCCGAGAACAAGAGACGTACAGTATGCTGCCGCAATCAATAAACCTTGACTGCGTGTTCGCTCCGATCAAATGCCATCGCTTACGTCCTGAATTGATTGACTGCGAACTGCTTTCATGCACCAGAATGCATCTGAAATGAATTTTTATTCAATTTAGGAGACCTTAGGAGACATATTTGTCATTATATTAACTGTATTAGTATCAAGCTTTTTATTTTAACATAGACTCACCTAAAGAATTATTAGGAACACCGGTTCACTTTCTCATTAATTACACACGTGGACAAACTTGTTGGTATCCTTCGGTCAATGAAAGAAAAACTCACAATGGTCACATAAATAACTTTAATCTGACAAAAGTAATAATAAATAAGAATTCTATGAATGTTAACCAATGAAAGTCAGACATTGCTTTTCAACCATGCTTCAACGGAATTATTTTAAAAAATGAACTCACGGAACAGGCCTGGACAAAAATGATGGTACCCCTAACTTAATAGTTTATTGCACAACCTTTTGAGGCGATCACTGCAATCAAACGATTCCTGTAACAGTCAATGAGACTTCTGCACCTCTCTGCAGGTATTTTGTCCCACTCCTCATGAGCAAGCTGCTCCAGTTGTTTCCGGTTTGAAGGGTGCCTTTTCCAGACAGCATGTTTCAGCTCCTTCCAAAGATGCTCAATAGGATTGAGGTCAGGGCTCATAGAAGGCCACTTTAGAATAGTCCAATGTTTTCCTCTTAGCCATTCTTGGGTGTTTTTAGCTGTATGTTTTGGGTCATTGTCCTGTTGCAAGACCCATGACCTGCGACTGAGACCCAGCTTTCTGACACTGGCCAGCACATTTCTCTCTAGAATCCCTTGATAGTCTTGAGATTTCATTGTACCCTGCACAGATTCAAGACACCCTGTGCCAGATGCAGCAAAGCAGCCCCAGAACATAACAGAGCCTCCTCCATGTTTCACAGTAGGGACAGTGTTCTTTTCTTGATATGCTTCATTTTTCCGTCTGTGAACATAGAGCTGATGTGCCTTGGCAAAAAGTTCCATTTTTGTCTCATCTGTCCATAGGACATTCTCCCAGAAGCTTTGTGGCTGGTCAACATGTAGTTTGGCATATTTGCATGATTTGTTTTCAACAATGGTGTCCTCCTTGGTCGTCTCCCATGTAGTCCACCTTGGATCTCTTTAGAAGTCTTTCTGGGCTCTTTTGTTACCATTCGGATTATCCGTCTCTTTGATTTGTCATGAATTTTCCTTGTGCAGCCACGTCCAGGGAGGTTGGCTACAGTCCCATGGATCTTAAATTTCTGAATAATATGTGCAACTGTAGTCACAGGAACATCGGGCTGCTTGGAAATGGTCTTATAGCCTTTACCTTTAACATGATTGTCTATAATTTTCTTTCGAATCTCCTGAGACAACTCTGTCCTTCGCTTCCTCTGGTCCATGTTGAGTGTGGTACATACCATGTCACCAAACAACACAGTGACGACCTGGAGCCCTATATATAGGCCCACTGACTGATTACAAGATTGTAGACACCTGTGATGCTAATTAGTGGACACACCTTGAATTAACATGTCCCTTTGGTCACATTATTTTCAGTATTTTCTAGGAGTACCATCATTTTTGTCCAGGCCTGTTCCATGAGTTTTTAATTTATAAAATAATTAGGTTGAAGCATGGTTGAAAAGCAATGTCTGACTTTCATTGGTTAACATTCATAGAATTTTTTTTAATTATTACTTTTGTCAGATTAAAGTTATTTATGTGACCATTATGAGTTTTTCTTTCATTGACCGAAGAAAATATAAAAATTTTGTCTATGTGTATATATATATATATATATATATATATATATATATATATATATATATATATATATATACATACACACACATGGACAAAAAAAAAAAAAAAAAAAAAAAAAAAATATATATATATATATATATATATATATATATATATATATATATATATATATATATATATATATATATAATACAAGCAACATTGATCAGGTCCAAGCACCTGTGCCATGGTGCCATGGAAGTTTTGTGCATAAGTTTAAGGGGATACAATTTTGTATCCCCATGTTGTGAAATCATACTAGCCCAGTGGCAATCGTATTAATCCCCTAGGAGGAGTATATCAAAATCCATTGGGTGCATTTTGCAAGGAACCCACAATAACTGACTTCCTATTGAGTAGAGCATGACAGGTATAGCAAAAGTTATATAATATAGTATATAGGAAATATAGACCAGGGTATACCCCGCCTTATGCCTGATGTCTCCTGCATAGACTCCAGGCCCCCCATAATAATCAGCTCATAAGATGAATGAATACACACACACAGTCCCCAATCACTGCTGTACAGGTGTGAATGTGTTACATCAATTCGTTGGTAACTGCTGTGCGAGCAAAAATAGATGCATGAAAGAAGAGCAGCATGCAGCGATTTTTTTTTTTTTTTTGTGGCCTGAGGGTGTACCTGGTGCCGGTGGTTATCAAAGACTAAGTGCGCCGTATGGGAGGGGTCGCGAAGGAGTTTGTATGAATGGCTAAAGAAATTCAAGGAAGGTTGCACAAGTGTTTACTATTAAGAAAGAGCTCGACGCCCATTCACGTCCACGGCTCCTGACAACATTGTATCCTGCCTACAGTCCTGATCTTGCTTCATCTGACTTTCAACTGTTTGGTCCCCTGAAAGCAGACCTATGAGAGTGAAGGTTTAGTCCTGATTTACACATTCGTTGATCACAGGGAAGAAAGCTTGGTGACAGATGGACAAAGTGCATTGCATAGCAAATGTGTCTTTTCTAAAACTTAATTAAAATAAAAATGACAGGAAGAGTGTGGGTAATTTT